>CAJNDT010004190.1:0-651009 GCA_905221615.1 Symbiodinium sp. CCMP2592
TGTTCTCCACTTTGGGGGTAGCCATCATCCCGAGAGCCGGCATGGCTTTGGCCACCGGTTCCAGATGCACTCGCTGTGGCCCCGTCCTTGCTTCCAAGGATGTTCCACTCTGCTCCTCAGAAGGGACCTCCACCATAAGATCATCGGCCTGATGCTCCGCAGTAGGTGACGGAGTCCGTGGCGGGGGAATATCTTCCACGACTACATCCTCCATATCGTCATCTGCGACATTGAGTGCATGGGGCTCCAGAGGAGCCGGAGTGGATGCAGAGACCTCCGTGTCTTGCGGAGGAGTGGCAGGATTAGGGACACGGCGAGGCGGTTCAGGTGGAGCAGGAGGTCGTCGTTGTGGTGCTGGCCTCCAATTTCGTGAGAAGACGGTGAGAGGTGGTGGTTGTCCAGTCGCCTCGGAGTCGCGAAGTCCACTTGCCGTCCGTGCTTCCCTTAGCTCTTTGAGACGACGCCGTGTCTGCTTGTCTGGTCTTCTAGATTCTCTCTCATAATCGCGCTGTGTTTTGATACGCCGCCCGCTGCCGGTGGGGGGATCCTCTGGCGGATCCGCTGACAGATCCATCTCCATCTGCTGCTCTGGGAGTCTAGCTTCTCTGGGCAGCTTGAGAGGCCAGGCCGCAGGTTGGAGGGAGGAGCTTCGATCGCACTGTGAATAGGCTGGCTGTGACCCTACTGCAGACCTGCACGACTTATCAGACTTGTGGGCACAGGACAGTCCTGGCTGGGTCTGGCCGTTCCGCTGCGGCTGCACCGGCAGGCCAGGCGAATAGGGACCTCACGCCAGTGGAGGCAGAGGGGAGGGGCCGGAGGGAAACCTCCTAGCCACTGACAGCACAACGGAGGGGAACCTCCTCTATTTGTCACTGCAGGCAATGCGGTTGTGGGAGCCCATGAGACAGTGTGGCAAAACAGGCGAAGGAGACTGAGGTGAAGGCCATGTTGTAACAGTCGGGTGTCCTGCCTGAGCCGGGAGTGCAGCGAGAGTTTGCTGATCCAGGATCCTGTGCAGCCTGGGCGCCTAGTTTTGCTAGCAGTTACACCTGTCGTATGGTGGCCTACGAGCAGTATCAGGCATGGCGGGGGCTCAGGGCTACTTCGTGCAGCTTGTGATGTGGATTTCTTTGAGGTCCCGACGAGAGTCAAGTCCACAGTCCAGGGTAGGCTCGTTGAGGTCGCGGCTGTGGTCAGTTCGCGTTCCATCAACCCAACGCTCTGCAAGGGTTCCAGTCTGTTCACTCTCGTAAAACTGCTACGTAGGAGACTGTGTACATGCTGACCAATTGCCCTACTGGGGCAGAGGCTGGGATGAATCTCAAGAGCAGCTCGCACTTGGCGAAATCCTTTCAGCATGGAAGTCAGACCTGAGGTTTTGTTATAGATCTCGCACCGGAGTTGCAGGGGGTCAGTCCATCGATTCGAGGTCTGCTGCACGGCAGATTCTGGAAGCATATGCGGCATCCAAAACACTGGTTGCGAAGGTTGCATCAAGTTCATAGGTGTTAGCCAGAAAATCCACTCGCTGTTGCGGGGAGAGCCATGTCCATGTCTCCTGCCAGATACAAAAGGAGGAGGTGCGTAGCCACGAGCTGCCATAGAGGTTGTGTATGCTGATCCTAGAGCTGATGGGCAAAGGTCGTAGGGCCAAGAGGAGATATTCCATGGCCAACTGCCGCATATGGAACTCTCTCGATGACTCCCAGCGCCACCATGTGGCCAACAGTGGTATCTTGTTTGCACCGTGAGGAGGGCAGAGTACCATATCCATGACATACCCACAGCCCTGAAGCCCAGAAGTCCGAGGAGCATAGGAAGAGAAAAAAAAATAGCCCTATGCGGCAATGAAGAGAGGGGTGAGAGACGAAAACCACCCCCGGGCGTGTTATGACGAGCCGAGACGCTTCAAGCGTGAGTAGGAATATTGGTGGTTGTCGTGGTCCTCACTTTGAAGGTATGGCATCAGTTCCGTGGATATGCAGGGAAGTTGGAGGCCAGGTCCGAGGCCCCCTGCTCTGAGGAATTCATCCGCCGCAGCCTTCCAGCGGTCCTGTGCCTGAGGGTGCCCCAGCCTGATCCAGGGGCGTGTGCCATCCGGTGGTGGCAGTGCTCGGCCCTCCTCTTGGGCGACCAACCTTTGAAGGAGGGCCATCGCTTTGGCCTCCACTGCGTCGAAGTGCGAATAGCGCCAGAGGCGGGTCGGAAAGTAAAATTTCTTTTTTTGCGGCCCACGAATCCAGTAGGCGACAACCGCGCGGAGGTCCCAGCCTTCGGAGGTGGCCGCGGCACGAAGACGCCACAGGGCGCTGTGCAGTAACCCGGCAGCTTGAATCGCAAGCGACGGCTGAGCTTGTAACCCCAGCGGAATGTCCGCAAGCGGGAAGAGCAGTCGAAAAGCGCCGCGATAGGAGCCAGGATACGTGAACATGCGCGGTTCAAACTCACCGCGTCTGGCCGGAAGGAGTCCGTTCTCAAAACCCGCCATCAATCGGTCCGCAATGGCAATCTGAGGACGGCCTACCAAGTCAGCTGGAACCTTGCATGTAACCCGCACCTCAATATGTTGGCCGTCTCGGGCTGGGGTAACGTTTATGAGCTGCAAAAGTAGGGCGGCCGAAGGGTCGTCGGCTGGCGCTCGGGTGAGGAAGAATAACAGCTGCACAGGCAACAGCATGCCGCAATGTAGTAATGGTGTGCCCTGTGTCACCTCAGCACTCGTGCTGCCTCCCCCGATGTTGCGCCGTTGGCTAGAACCAGCGCCCCGTCGGCTATTTGCTGACAGTGGATCTGGTTTGGCAGTGGGGTCACGCTTGGGAGCCAAGGACATCTGCACCAGGCTGCCATCCCGGACGGGGGACTTCCGCCCTTCGAGAGCCCGGGGAAGCAAGCCCTTAAGTCCCGCGAGTTCATCAAGGAGCAGCCACCACCAAATCTCAGGACGGGCAAGTTCATACCAGGAAAGGTCGAAAACCTGTCCTTCAGGCAGGCGTAGAACTGGGTCACAGAACTGTGCAAGTGCCACGGACACAGCAAGCAATGGTGTCAAGCAGACGCGAAAGGCTTCACTCTCAGTGCAGCGCCGCAACATGAGGGCTCGATCGGCAAAATCCACAACTTTCACCCAAAGTTCTGGGGGCTGAGCTTGACTTCACAGGCGGGCAGCGACAAGGGGAGGGAAAGCAGGGTAAGGCAGTCCGTGGAGCTGGGGAGTAAATGCTGCAGCGCCCCGGGGCAGTGTATTCCATCGACCGGCTGCTGATTTCTGCCCCTAGCTTGGTAACGCCGGAGGGTGTCATGCTGCTCTGCGAACTCATCCTCATCCTCTGCCGGTACGCACCGGCTGGCAATTGAAGTAACTCCCGGCACAAGACGACGAGGCGGGGTTTCGACCGCCTCCAAAAGATTGTGGCGGTAGGTGCAACCGGAAGGGAGACAGCACAGCTTTGACTGCGCAGCTCGGCGGTCAGCGTCGGATCCTCTTTGGCAGGCACTCCCGTGTCTGGGTCCGGACGTACTGCTCCCGCCGGATTATATAGGGCGCGTGGGAGGTTTGTAGTAGCCACCGGCGGTAGCAAGGCCGCTTCAGGGCAGGAATGGCGTATGTGCGACGACACATAACGCTGTAGTCTCCCAAGCAGCTTGGTGTTGACCGTGTCAGAGGCGATGGCATAGAGATAAAATGCTCCCGGAACGGCAATGACTGTCGACTCCGTAGCACCGGCTTGGCTCCGGCACACGGTCGCTGGCTCAGCGCAAGGCATGTGTGACCCGATGAGAGACCGGTGGTGGGTGGAGCGGAGCGCACTGTATAGCCTTTTGGGGGGAGGCACGCCCCCTCCCTTGTGTTCACGGAGGCGATGGAGCCCGAACCTCGGCGGGTTAGTAAACTCCAGCAGTCCGAAGATGGGGCACTCGGTGTCGATGATCGGATAGAACGGTCGCGCCGTGATGGCCTGGCCCCGCGGTCCACTGTGCTCAAAGTCCACACCCCGAAGGAAGAGCTGAACCGGGTAGCCATCCAAGCAATGTGCGCTGCAACGGCTGTAGCCTTACAAAGCGAGGGGACACGGTTCACAGACCATCGTTCGTAAAACTCCTTGGCGGTCTCCTTGTCCTCACGTGGGGGGCTGGGTATCCCAAGCTTGGCGAGCCCATAGGCTCTGTACAACTCCTCCCATTGGACGTGGGTGTGATGAAGGACAGAGTGGAGCTCCAATGCAGCAGGAATGCCCCACCAATGAGAGGGGGAGGCGATGATCAATGGGCCCGTGGGCCGCGTGCTGCCGGCCGTGAGCCGCTGATGGGCATCCTCTCCTGTCATGGTAAAGCGCCCGGCCCTGTCGATAATGCAGATGTCGACCGCCCCCGTAGTGCCTGCACACACCGTAGTGGTGAAAAGGTCAACAAAGGCGCCTAGTTCGTTGTGATGATCGTAGAAGAAGGAGAAGAGGGTTGCGGCCTGCGCCTCGGTGGCGAGTCCCGGGGAGGGAGCTCTGGCAACCAGTCCGATATGAACTCCGCAAATGATGTGCCCTCAGCTACTACTCGGTGCGCGTCACCAGTGTCGGCGTTGGCAGGGCGCGCGTTGCTGAGGCCGAGACCATGCTTGAGGGAGTCAAAAACCCGAGTGGTGGGTGTGACGACCGTGATTTTCCGTCCCGCCTGGACTGCAAAACGATGCCCGCAGACATTGTAGGCGAGAACCAGAAGGACGCAGAGCAATTCCACAAGGCCTTCAGGGTGCATAGCCGAGGACGTATGCCTTGGTAGGCGGACGAAATACACTCCTGGCTGCTGCGTGCCATCCGCCGCAACCCTCTGGAGTCGCCTTGCAGCGGTATCCGCAGCGAGCTCGCCAATGGTAATCGGGCATGGAGAGGCGTCACAGGCCCTGTGCATAATAATGGATTGAGGGTATCTGACGGCTGTGATAAGTAAGTAAAGGTCGGCCAACAGCCTGGTGGAGGCAACCAGGGCTAAATTTAGGCAAACTCCATTGATGGGGGCCAGGCCTTCAGCTTGCATAGCTGTATTGGCCGGCGCAAGTATTGCACGACAGCTGACAGACGGTTGAGGTAGCACAGCGTCGCCTCACTATGGGACGTCGACTGGTGGAGAAAATCCACCGCAATAGACGCTGTCGTGAGTCGGTCGGGGTGTGGGCAGACTCGATCACCGATTTTGGTGATTCCAGAATAAGGGATGAAGTATTTCATCCCTTGTCGGGTGACCCGACACCCACGGAGCTCTTGCTGATCCAAGTCAAGACTGACCTCAACTTCCTCCTCACTTCCAAAGAGGCACTCTGACAACTCTCGACACACAGTGATGCTGGCGCCCGGCGGCGGCTCGGCGCCCTGCTGGCCATTGTGGCGGTGCCCCAGGCTAGTCCACCTGACTGTGTGAAGTGGCCCCTGCGGGGTAGACTGCACCATGCCTCGGAGCGCCGCGGCGAGTCGGCCCGGAGAGACAGGCTGTGGGGCCAGCTGGGCGACTCCACGAATGCCGACGGGCTTGGCAATGAGTCGGGCCAGGGTGCATAATTGGACCTCGCCTTTGCCACCGCCAGCAGGTTGCCGTGGGTCCCCCGTGCGGATGACGAGCTGGCCTGCGGCATTCGCAAGGATGGCAGCTGAAGCAGGCTGTCCCTCCTGCTGCCCCTCGTCTATCACAATGACACGCGCGCTGCTGAGGTAGGTTTTTACCTCGCTGTAGGAGGCATAACGGAGCTGCAGCGCGGCGGACCCCTGCGTGAGCAGCAGCATATGAGCACTGCTTACTGAGGGGGAGGCAAGACGTGCGGTGCGCCCCGTTACTCCTGGCTGTGTCGTGGCAATGTCCCCTAAATCTGCCGCCTGGTGTTCGGCAGCTTCAGTGAAAGGCACATGATCAAAGGACGGGTCGATCATTTCAGCATCGCCAGAGACCCTCCGCACCACAACGAGCGGGCGCAGCCATTGTGGGGCATCGCTAGGAGGTTGGAGGCGATGCGCACAACCGCAATGAGCGCAGAATGCTGCTGTGCTGTCCAAAACACAGTTTGCTCCATGCACAGCATCCAGACAGACCAGGGCGCACCACAGAGAAAAAGTTTTGGAAGATCCTGAGCGAGCTGCGACCTTGTGCCCGCGCGGCCAGAATGGCCGTGATGTGCCCACTCAGGAGGCCGTCCGGGCTGTTTAGCAGCTCAGCAATGTGGCGGCAAAAAGATTGTCCCAGCAGGGCGGCCAGCGTGTGAAGCTCGGCTGGGATCAGCGTTGCCGGCAGGCGCCAGTTTTTGCAGAACGGCTCCCGAGGATTGTGGTTTCGAGCCACTGGATGAAGGGCAAGGATGCGCTTTTTTAACTTCACAAAATCGGCCGGCGTGAGGGCAGGGGTAGCTGGGAAGTGAGGAGCGCGGGCGGCCGTCTCCACTGCTTGCAAGAAGGACAGCACCAGATGCACTTCCGAGGCAAAGTGGCGCCGAGGCCTTGGCGCAGGTTGGGTGCAAGGTCGGACAGGCATGCCAATGGCCAGGGGGACACGCGCCTCGGGCATTTTGAGCACTTGCAGGAACACATCGAGAGCTCCGCCTACCTTGATGCACGACAGACTTTGAAGGGAAAGGTCCCAGCTGCAGACGTGGCCAGCTTGTGGGGCGGCCCCAAGAAAGGAAGGCCACTGACGGATGAGCAAGAGGGCGGCCGTGGGGTTAAGGCGGTTTTGACGCCGTTCGATCTTGCGTTGTTCGCGGGTTTTTCCTTTGAGCCGGTCAGGAACTATCAAGTCCACAAAGACTGCCAACAGCTGTCCTTGACGAAAGGCAAGCCTCAGAAGGCAACCCTCGGAGGGAGGCCGGTTACCGCTTTGTCGATGCGAGAACCAGCCAGTGTTTTCCGCAGGCGTAAAGCCATGGGGGCACGATAAGCCAAGCACGTATGTGCCAAAGCTAAGACAGTCTTCCACCTTCAGCACCACCCGTAGCCCCTGTGCGAAGCGCCTGGTGGTGTCCTGGTGCGACATCCGACGGTTCTCCTGCCCAGTGTCTTCGAGTGCCGCGCCCTGGCTGTAGACATGGAAGTGCAGGAAATCCACCACTCTCTCGAGCGACAGCTCGCCGAGAGACGTTTGCACTGGTGCCGGCAGGGGTAAACTAACCGACTTATTCTCTTCATAGCACCGCAGCCGCACTTCCTGAATGATCCAGGTCCGCAGCGCTGTAATGCAGTGCGGCAGGGAGGCTGTGGTGACGGTGCGAACCGCCTCGCAGAGGGGTTGCGGAAGGGAATCTGCGGTGCCTAGCCTCTTGAGCGATTCCACGGTGACACGGTGCGGGAAGAGGGCAGCCATAACCTTGCTAACCCCACTATCTACCAGTCCCCGACTACGGTAGAAGTGAAGAGCATGGAAGGCCCATTCCAGTTCTTTGTCCTGGCTACGCAGGGGGAGGTACGCGCGTGCGGCGGTAACATCCACCTGGGCCGGCAGTGCAAGGCAAGTGCGGAGGAGCAGGTGGGAGTAGTTGTGGCACTGGAGCCCGAAGAATTCGGCCGGTACATTGGTCAACCAATGCAAACCTCCAACGCGTATACCTGGGGCGGCTCGTATGGCGGCCCGCGCGAACTCGGTGGGCACCCATGGGCACAAAAAGTCGTCACTAGCATGGATAATCTTTAACCTGCAAGGGAGGCTCAGGAGCTCCGCAAAGAGCCAGTCAGGCATGCCGACAGCCCCGATCTCCACGGCAGCGAAGGTCGCACCATCAGCTGCTACGTTGCCAGAGGCGGCGGACCGCCCCACTGGCGGGAAGAGGCTGTCGCCCCACAATTTGCGGAGAAGCACACCCACCAGGCTTGCCGTGTAGCTGCCTGCCGAAAAGCCACGGACGGTAGGCCGCGCGGGGCCAATGCTGGAGAAAGCAATGCACAGGGCTGCCAGACACGCCGAGTGGGGATCCTGCAAGTGAGAGCTGCGGCGTGCTCTCTGGAGCTGCGTCTCAACAGCTCGGGCCTCCGGACCTGTCGCAGAGAACCTCACACCTAACATGGCATGCGCTAACTTGATGACCGGCAGGGGAGAGAGCAGGAGGCTGGTAAATCAGCCAGTGGCGCTGAGTCGCGCCGATGCCGTCGCCGACAGCTTGTCGTAACTCTCGGCAAGGCAGCCAGTGGGGCCATAACACTGGGTAGAGCACATGATTTGCCAAGCATCGTTGCGTGCCGGGGCGCAAAACGTGCTGGCGCCGGAGCACTCGATGCGTACCTCAGTCGCCGAAGGGCAGCCCGCCCCCCCCGGGCGGTCATCGTCATCTGCATGGGCCATGTCAAAGCCTTTGACCGCACGGTAGAAGTAGGATACCAGGTCGTGATCCGAGACCACTAAGGTCATCATTTGCTCACCTGCGGGGGACGGGGCAGAAATGGCCGCCACTTGCTCCAGCTCCGTTGCTGACAGGAGGGCACAAATCCGCCAGCGCGCCCACGTGCGCATGTGAAGCGAAAAGCGAGGCCGCGTAATACGCCGGAAAGGGAGGACCCGCCGTACCCCGGGCCCAGGAAAGTGTTCAGGGGCCACCACGCTGAAGCCCGGGGCCCCCATCAGGCCCAGACTGGGCGTTTTCATGCTAGCGTTGAAGCAGCCCTGCGCATTCGCACGCCAGTAAGGCAGCTGCAGGACCGCTCCCAGGTATGCCCAAGTGGTGACCACATCTCCGCTGTGCCGTGCTTGTGCGCCAAAAAGTGGAGTGCCTGGTCCGACGCTCCCGAGGTCTGGGGCTGCAGCGTCGCCAAGTAGAAGTGGGACCTCGGCAGACCACTCCGCCAAAACCGTCGGGGACAAGCCAAAGCGGCGGCAGAGCTGCGAGTCTCCAATGGTGCCATCGCCTCCAGCCTCATCACAAGCGTCAACAAAGGCTTGCCAGGACCCTCGGCCGCGCATGTATTGCGGCAAGATGCCAACCTCAGTATGAAGTCGGCCAGGTTCCTTAGCGAAGACAGAGAACCCTCCCTGGGCATCGGTGGAAGGCTCCGTAACGAAGATGACGCCCACCAACTCACGCGTGCGCCTACAGCAGGGGCTGCCCTGGGCAGGCACAGTGGGTGCGAAGGACCATACCGTGTCGTCCAGGGCCGGCATTCCAGCACCAGAGGATGCCTGTAAATCCTGCGTATCAAGGCACAGATCCTGCAGGTCAGCGACCTCAAACAGCGCCGTGGGGGCCGCATCGTGATCCGACAGGATGATATGTTTGCCTGGGAGCAGGACCTTGAGCACCCATAGCGCGTAGACCTTGCCCCACCAGACCACCGCCCTATGCAAGCCTATGGTCATACTCCTCCAGCGAGTCCGTGTCCGTGAAGAGCCACAAGGTGTGGCAATGTACGACAGCGGGATCTGTGCAGAGCCATACAGCATACCGTGTGAGCGAGCCCAGATTTACCGGCACGGTGGGCTCATACTCTCGTGGGATTGCTGGGATTTGGGCGAAGGGGAGCAGGCCCTCGCTGATCGGCAGCTCCTGGAAGCCGTAGATGGAGTCAACGGCATCGCTACTATCCTCGACCGGGGCACGTCTCGTGCCACCCGACCGAACGCTCAGTCGGCTGACCAGAAGGCCCACAAAGCTGCGCCCTAATCTGCTATCGTGCGAGCAAACGAGCACTGGTAAGCTGTCACACAGAGCCATAAAGTCGAAGGCTTCCGCAATCGTCACAAGGTAACCCGCAATGAAAAAAGGGGAATCGTCCGTTTGTATGGGGTCACCGCTTTGCATGAAGCGCCAGGTGGCTGGGTGTTCGGTGAAGTCGGGCACATCCGTGAGGCCGGGAAGCACCTGCACCAACAGGTGTCCCTCATACATTTGAAGGTGTAAGTGCTCCATACCCGATATCGCATGCTGAATGGAGGCCAAAGCCAGAGAGATGGGCCGATGGATATCGGTACCCACGCCGCTGGCCACGGGGTGCGTGGAGAACAATTGGACTGCCATGGCACATACTACCACCGATGAACACGTCGTCCCAAATCCTGGCAGGCGACGTATGTCGCCGCCTGAGCCATGATTGAACAAAGGCGGATGTGCAACGGCAATCGGACAAAACCAAACTCCGCCCTCCCCAATGTTCGTTTTGAGCACTCAAATCCGCACTCACTGTCCGTGACATGCAGAGCCATGACGCGTTAACACTCACATGGCAGGTTAAAAATCCTGGGGGAAATCTGTTCCGACTGGTTCCGACCAGAGCCCCAGACGCTCCTGCAGGGCTAGTCAACCCAAGTAAAAGGTTTGGTAGCCCTGTCGGCCACTGGTGTCCCAGTCGCGGTGGTGTGCAATTTGTTCCACCACGCTGGCCACCTGCTTAAACCATACCCTCACTGTCTCATGTCCAGCCTCTTGCCAGTTATGGTGTAGCTCGATCACAACCAGGTTGGCCCGCATGCCCATCGCCGTCATGAGGATCATGTCAGTGTCACTTGGGGTGAGTTGAAACTCTGGGTCCGCCGACAAGTCGAAGTGACAGAGGTCGCCATAGCGAACGTTAATGTGCGGGTCCAGGCGCTTCCACACCAGCGGCAAGGTCGGGGCCGCCATAGCGGGAAAAGAGCGGCGGGAGAACTGGCGCAGGACACGCGGTGAGGGTGCTGGCGACGTATGTCGCCGCAGTCTGAGCCCGAGTGACAAAGCAGCGTGCAGGGTGGGGAGCAGTGCATGCGGCAAACGACCGAGAAGCAGGCCCTTTTATCGAAAGCGAGAAAGCATCGAGATCTCGGGATCACGGTGGAAAACCACTGAGCCCTACTGTTAAAAAACCATGTTTGGCCGAAGGCCTGCCGTACGTCACTCGGCACCCTCGCGGATGAAGGCCTGGTAGCCATGCCGCCCGGCTTCGTCATGTCTCGTGCGGGAGACGGCATCACCGCGCCTGGGGTCATCCGGAAGAAATTTCACCCAGGCTCGCCGGATGCGTCCTTCAAAGACCACACAGTTCGCACCGCGCTGGGATGCCAGGGTCAACGCGAAGGTGACAAAGAGCGGGTCGATGTCGTTGGATGAGGTGATCTGGAACATGTCGTAGCCAGGGATATTGACGTTGCCCGGCATCTCGTTCCACGCACTTGCCATGTTGCAGAGGAGGCGAAGGCCGAGCAGGGGTCGGAAAATGGACGTCGACGTATGTCGACGTGCTGACAGCCCAACACGGCGTAACAATTGGGAGAGCCCGAGGCAAAAGTGTCAATGAATAATGCAAGCACAAGCGGCTGCCCTCCCTTTTTAAGCGGCGGCGGCCCTTCTCTTTCGGGCGGCACTCAGCAGCCTGCGACCTCCAGGCAGGGGCAAGAAAAGGGGGGGGTCGATGCATGAGCAACCAATGCCGTAACAAGAAACCGCCCGCACTCCCATGTGGCACCAAAGAGGGACGAACCTGAGGCTCATGCGACCGATGCAGCATGAATGGGGCCTGGGCAGACTCCGCAAGCGCACGGCATCGAGACCAGTGTACAGAGCATGCAAGCTGCAAGGTGCATTTGTCCCGGCTCCAGCGGGCATAGGCGCCAGGGTCTCAATCCATGTCCTCTAAAACAAGCAAACCAGAGAAGGCCCGAGCTTGACGGGTTCGAGCCGAATGAAGCCTCCCCCCCGTCGGGTAGAATGTCTGCAGCCACGGTCCACTGTCAGGGGCAGAAGCCCCGCTCGCTTCCAAAGAAGCAGCCTCTGGTGAGATGCCCCAGCCAAGGCGTATTGCGTCCACCGGGGTCAGCGCCACAGCCTCATCTGCATAAGCGCTTGTGGGTGAGGCCGCGTGGACTACCCAGGGCGGCGCTGGAAGGCCCTCAGGGTCCTGACCTTGCTCCCCGCCAGGAGTGGTTGCGGTTCCTTTGGCGCCAGGCACAGGCGATGCGCTGTGTGCATGCCGACTGGCCAGATGGTGCTGGCGCTGTTCACACTGTGGGGTGTGCGCCTCCACATTCGTGCTGTCGCAAGGAGCGCAGCATCGAGTGTGCCCGACTCCGGCGACTCTCGAGCAGCTCGGGGAACAGCACACGGACAAAGCTGACCGCCGCGTCCGTCGCAACTGTCGCGCGTGGTGGCGCTCGCACCTATCAGTGTGTTGCCCTACACTGCATAAGGAGCAGCAGTGTCGGCGCCGGCCCTTGTAAAAGGAGCGCTGACACCCCGGAGTAATGCACACATACGGACTGTAATCCCTGTGTGCTTCTCTATGACCACCCCGGTGACACTGTCTCTCGCAAGCAGCCAGACTGCCGTCCCGTCTCCTGAAGCTGCCGCTCCTAGGCCCATTGGCGGAAGTCATATCACCTGGCTGACGACGTATGTCGCCGCCCCCCCTCTACACAGATAGAATGGGTTCGAGGCACAGGGCTGCAGGCAACCAAAGCAAGGACAACCACCACTGAAACAGCACGTTAGCACTCCCTCTGAGGCAACGGCTCAACTAGTCGAAGCTCCAGCGATGACCTAAGCAGCAGAAGCAGGAACGCTGACTGCAAATCCGTGCTCGTACCAGAGCGGGCACCTGTTTGCATTACGCATGGGATCTGTGTATTAAAAAGCCCACAGGCACGTGGGACAAGCATGTCCCTCCCCCGGCCACGACTGCCATCACGGGGGAGGGCACTCGTGACCCGGAAAACTGGTCTCCGTGCCTCAATCAGGCTGCATCAGGTCGGTCGCGATCTTTTCCGGCTGGTCTTCGGCTTGGGGGTGGGGAAGGCGGGCTGAGCGTCGGAGTGTGTGCTCAGTGCCGTGGCGGTGCTCGGGGGCTCGTTAGCCGTCAAGAATGCATCCACGTCACTGTCCACTGAGCGCCCCCTTCCGGGAGGTCGGGCTTGGCGTCGACCATTGCGCAAACGAACCGATCGCCTCGAGCCCTCCGAGGCCGCCCCGGGCCCAGCAGCGACGCTGGCCTCCTCGGCCGCCGAGCCTTCGTCCGCTAAGTCCTGACTCACGTAGACAGTCCAGGGGTGTTCGCCTTCCCTAGGTGCGAGTGGGCGAACATAGATGGCCATGGACCCCTGGGCAACTGCAGCAGGTTCGACGCAGGTGACAGCCAGGTTCATGAAAACACCCCGTCTAGCCAGTGTATCCGCAACTGCACAGGAGACTTCCTGGGAGACCAGACGGTTGAACATGTCCGTGGCTCAGGCTCCGAAGGGAGCTCCGCAAGATTGATAGCAATGGCCTGCCTGCCTGTACGTCCATCCGGGGACGTGGGAGATGCCGCCATGGATAATTGCGAGCGACATATGTCGCAAGCTAACGTCTGAACTCCTACCCAGAGACTCCAATATCCCTTAATTAAGGAATATTCCTTAAATTATAATAGGATCCCTAATATGATTTAAGGAATATTCCTTAATTAGCCTTAATTATGGGATATTGGAGTCTCGGGGAAGCCTGAGGGCTACCATGAAGGCAAGTCATGCGCGGTGCAGTCGGCAAGGCAAATCGCAGTCAGTAGGTCAAGGCACCAAGGGGCGAGCGACCATCGGATGGCCCCGCAGCCACCTGGCGGCACCAATTGCCGGGGTTGGACACACAATGGCACCCCTCGCCAGGGCAGGCACCGACAGTGCCTCGCAGCAGCAAGCCTGGCAAGCCGCCAACGCTAAGAAGCAGGTGACAAGTGTCAGCCGCTCTTGTGAGGCCGGCAGAGATCTATGGGAAGACGGACCTGAGAAGCGCATGGAACACCCCCCTCCCCCCCATCACTCCCGTCGGCTCAGGCCAGAGCGCCTGACAACATGCAATGGGACAACCGAACAAATAGGCGGGTGACGTATGTCAGCCGCTGCCTAGAATAGTGTGGTCGCTCACAAAGCCACATGTGGTACCCCACCGGGGGAATCCCTGTTCCTCACCGTAGTAACAGTGGGGCGCTTGCCATCCGGGGCCGACCTCCCGCATGGGTGCTAAACTTTTCCTGTGGTTCACACGCCTGCGGAGTCACTCAGTCAGTATTGGGCTCTAAAATACAGTGGAGCAAAACAAACATACAGCATGCAAATTAGTTCAGTACGGCAGCATACAAAATGTGGTACACGTGTGGGTACAAACTTTAGCACCCCGCCTAAAGAGCGAGCTACTTCGAGAAGCTCTTTAACAAAGTTTGCTGCTGCCCTTCCGTACGACGAAACACAAAGTTTACACGCTCCACAGACTCCTACAGCTTCAGACGTTTGTCAGTTTCAGCGCTCTGCCTCAAAAGGTCTTTGGCGCAAAGCTACCCTGTACACGTAGCTACAACTAGTTACCGCCACCTCCACAGGCACGGGCTGCCTGCGAAGTGACTGCTTGACTGACCCAAGCGGAGGCCTTTCCAAGAATCAAGATAAGCTCAGCATTCAAGTTCAAGGAGACGTAAGATTTGGATGCCTAAATGCATCGGGCGGTCTCAACCTGCCCCTTCGGACTCTTCAACCGCTCCACGGTTGCGACATTGCGATTGTTCAGTGATTTCAAGTATTGACACGCCAAAATGGCATGTGTAAGATGCCTTGCATATTTGCTGTTCCACACCAAGTCTATGTACAAGGTTAACCCGCAGCCACTGTACAAGCTCCATCAGCGCGCCAATCCATCCGATCAGTGAGCAGCGCAAGCGCTACCCACTCAAGGAATGGGCATCATGAGCATTATACACAAGTGGTCTAAGTCTCAAGGATTGCAAATGCGGCATCCGCGGTATCCACGACTCTCAGCCAACCGCCTGGTAGTCGATGACACACTGTTGCTCTGGTTCAACTTTCCGCATCCTGCTTTGTGGTAGCAGTAACCCTGGGCACCGGAAACCCACACTTCATCATCACCGCTGTTCCTGGCCTTTGGCTTGGGCCTTACGGGTGGACGCCTTGCACGCGGGACATCGGCATCTCCTGCGCTGCTTGTGCTTGCTGCACTGCTTGACGGCTTCTCGCTTGCACTGCCACTCGACACTTCAAGCTTGACCGAGGCTCCAGGGGTCAACGGCACGTTGAAGTTCAAGCGACCTGGCGATTCATGGCTGCTCATTGGCACATCACCAGCATTGGCACTTTCACCACGTGCCCCTTCATCATCATTGTCATCGCAACTGCGCTTGGGCGGCTTGGTCATTCGCTTACTCCTGGCACCGCGTGGCGATGCAGGAGACATGCCATCATCTCCTGACGCATCACCTCGCATGCTCAAGATCACATTGCGCCTTCGGCACACACACCATCCCAAGCACATCAGAATCATCCACATGAACCCTTGCATGAAGCTTGTGGCTGCAATCGGATACAGCTGGGCATACTCACCTGCAAAAGTGAACACAAGCATGATCATCTCCAGCACCTGTTGGACGATGCTGTGCATTCCATCTGTGCCATCATCGGCACCGACATCTTGTTCCTCGCTGTCCGCTGCGGCTGCAACGGCATGCTGGCTCAAGGCGTGCGATAAGACAATCATTGCAACTTGCAATCCAACGGAATTGCCAGCATTGCCCTGCTGCTTGACCATTCGCACCAGCTTGCGCACTGTGTTTCCATCAAGAAGGTTCTGGAACTCTTCACTGCCCACAAGCGCATAGTCATCATTGGCATCCCGGATCCCAACCTTGTGCAGCAATGCTCTGATCCGGGGTCCTTGAAGGCTTTTCGTTCCAAGGTCGGACACATTGTGCTTGCCATCAACAGGGTGCACCTGGAGGCTTTCACGGGCGTACTGCTGCAGCCATAACATCTTCGCTTCCAAGTGTCTGATTCG
The DNA here is from genome assembly GCA_905221615.1 of Symbiodinium sp. CCMP2592. Lineage (NCBI taxonomy): Eukaryota > Dinophyceae > Suessiales > Symbiodiniaceae > Symbiodinium > Symbiodinium sp. CCMP2592. Next base: position 15,737 of record CAJNDT010004190.1, read on the forward strand.
GCCTGCGCCCTGTCGGGCGATCACACCACGGGCTGCCGCTGAGTCCAAAAGCAAATGCGACTCCACCTTTGTTCCAAGGACAAACTCGACGGCATTGCGGATGAACACTTGATCACACGTTCCTGAAACGGCACTGGCATACTCAGATTCCCCCGAGCTTAATGCTATGGATTTCTGCGTCCGGCTGCTGCTGCTTAGCAAGTGGCTGTTCAAGGTTATCACGCATCCTGACACCGACTTCCGATGCACCTTATCTCCAGCCCAGTCGGCGTCGGTGTGCGTCTCCAGCACATCGTGCCCCGCCTTGCTTTGCACACTGACTCCTATGCCTATGGTGGGCACTGGGAAACCTATGGCATAACCGCTAGTGTCCCGAAGGTAAAGGATCATGTGCTTCAGCACGCGCAGTGCCCCAGTGGTGGGGCGACTCATGTGTTGAGCTAACCAGCGGATCCCAAATTGCGCTTCAATCACATCGGACTGCAGATACAAGAGTACTCCAACCGCAGTGCGAAACATCGAACTCTGCTCGCCAGTCAACTCTTCATCATCCGTTGGAAGAGTGGTCGGCAGGGGGCTCGACTTGCTCCTCGCACGTGTGAGGTTGAACATTTCAACCAGCTTCTCAACATGGCGCGGGTGAGGTTGGATAATCAAGAGGTCATCACGAACCAACCGATATGCTTTCTTGAGAAACGAAACCTCATCCCCATGCTCACAAAGCCAGCTCACCGTGCACTTGTATTTGTCCTGCACACATGACACCATCACATCCAAGCCTTTGCGCTGTCCTTCACTGAACAAGTCGTCAACATGCAACAATCCAGCAACTGCAACATTCTTCAGCTTGAAGAGTGCCGGGCATGGCACGTACGGTTCCAATCCAAGCTTGCTGTCAAGGTACTCAGTGAACGATTCATGCCACCGGATCGTTCCATCGCGCTGCCCCGGCAGGAGCTTCAGTAGACGGAAATGTTGCACATGTGATTGCTGATCCCCGAGGCTTGCCCTGACGACCGTTGGTATGCGCTGGTCGACGGTGAGAAACGCGTCTGCCACATCAAGCACACAGCATGCATGGCCGTCACCTTTGGACCTCATGAAGGCGGATGGCAACAACCTTGTGAGCAGACTACTTGAAGCGGGAGCAAACAGCTCGGTCCTGTCCTTATCCATCCATGCGTACTCACGACCGACAAACCTGGACCGCCTCAAGTATTGCTGCTGTTCGGTTCCATTACCAAGTTTGCGCATCTTGATTCTCCAGCTCCTGACAAATTTCGTTGACAACAGTCTGGAACCCTCAGTCTGTGCTTGCTCAGCTGCGTCACAAGTGAGGGCCTCAAGCACATGCATTGCCAACAGCCTACGTATCTCAAAATCATCGGCTGCACTGTCAATCATCAGCATCTCGGCTTCTGAAAGGCTTGGCTCTGTGGGCCCAAATGGCCTCCACAGCTCATCGGGCGTCGCATCAGATCCGCCAGCTTCCTCACTAAAATAGTAATCAGCCAGCCCATAATCATAGCCCTCTAGCTCATCAAGCTCGGCATCTTCAAAATTAAAATCAATTGATGCATCATTGTGGTAAAATTCGTTTTGTGTCACAGCACGCAACTTGGCTGCCTTAGACGGGCGTTCCTCAGCATTCGCATCCCCGCCTGCGCTAGGCACTCCTGCAACACCTTGTGGCACCTCAGCCTCGACACCTTGCATAGCAGCATCAGACTGCTCGGCTGGCGCATTGCCATCATCATCACTCGAGCTGCTGCTGCTCGTGCTGCTGCCTGCGCTTCCATCTGGGCCATTGCTTTTGTGCTCTGAAGCAGGGAGGCTTGGCGAGTAGTTCACGCTGGTCTCAGGATCCGAAGCAGCTTCATCACCGGGCCCTGCAAGCAAAGGGCTCACAGGCCCAAGCACACCAACTTCATCAGCCGCTGGTTCCGCAACAGCTTCAACAGGTTTGGCCTCACGCTGCTTGCGCATCTTGCCAAGTCCACCTGCAACAAATCCCGGGTGGTCCCAAGGAAAATCCTTGATGCAGTCATGCAAGCTGGAATCCCATCGCTCAGGCGTTCGGCGGATGGAACGGGTGATGAGAAGCTTTCCGCCTGCTGTGACAACCAGGTGGCCATCACTGGCATTGGCCTTGCCCAACCACAGCGATCGGACCCATTTGGCGGATCCTTTCACAGGTTTGTTGGTCATCGCTGTGCGGCACATAGCCATTACACACTCACCAAACTCGACAAGCTTCCCTGTATAGGGTGACTGAAACGTGCATTCAAAAGGGGTCTGCTGGTCTCGCGCAACAACGTACCTGTTCATAAGCCATGACCCATGACGAGCAGCCCAAGCGTGAAGTGGGTGCAAACTGCCTACTTGCTTGCCGGTGTTGTGCTCATAAGCACTCAACAGCACACATGCTTGCTGTCTGGTGGATTCCACTGCTTCTTCCGCGGCACCGTTCGAGGCCTTTTCCTCTTCACCTGACTGCTCCAGCCTCGTCCTTTGACCCAGTCGACCTCGGGCCTTCTGAACCTCCTGCTGGAGGGTCTTGCAACTGGGCTCAGGGTCGCAACGTATGGTCACATCATTGTATCCCAGCACATTGCACAGTCTGACGATCTCGCTGGTGAGGAATTTGGTGCTTTCTGGACCGCCTTTGCGCTTGGTGGGAATGGCCTCTCTCCAACCTGTTGCACGGTCCTTCACACACAGGGTGATAAGCTTGTTCTCAGGGTCAAGCTCGCGACCTGTGAACCCGAAGTCGAAGGAGAGAACCGAGACGGCCCGCTTAGGCTCGACAGTGGCGCTGGCACGATCACTTCGCGCCTTGTGCATCACGCAGTGTTCGCACCACTCACGGTACGGGGCGTGCGTCAGATTGTGTTGCAACCGTTCATGCAGCGTCGGTTCTTTCACAAGCGGAACCTCACGAGGCTCACGGCTCTCACCTTGTGCACGCTCTTGCTTCTGGCGCACACCTTCTGCAAGTTCAAGGCGCTTCAAGTGTTCGCACAACCTTTTGTACACCTTGGCTTTACCACCTGAACGGCCTATATTCAGATACTCGCAGGCTTTGCGCATGACACTCAACGCCGAGTCGGCGGTCACTCTGACACCATTCACTTCAATGAAATCACCGGTCATTTCATCATCTCGGGTTGCAGCCTCCAAAGCTGCTTGCTGGGCCACGGGCACATTCGCACCATCATGATGCTGCTTCTCACCCTCAACATCACTTGCAAACAAAGCTTCAAGATCAGGGGTGCCCGGAACAGTAGACTCAAAAGGAGGAGGAGAGCCGATCCCTCCAACCTCCTGTGCAACACCTGCAGGCTCACCTTCGCCTTCATGCATCGGCACATCTGTAGCACCATCTGGCGCCTCTGGCACATCACCTTGCATCACGATCCCAAGCTGCTCTGCTGTCAAAGCTTCTCTGGAGGCAATGGTTAGCACTGTGCGCTCTACCCCATCGGCAAATTGCTCATCAAGCACATCCAAAGTTGTGACATCGCGGCACAGCTCCCAAAGCTCCCAAATGCGCATTACAGGATCAACGCAAACCAAAGTGGTGCGGTACTGCATACCTTCCATCGGCAAATACAAGCTCACATCAAGGTAGGCATCGGACTCGCATTTAAGCCCTTGCACTCCTGGGATCAGCTCCTCAAAGAACTCGTTGCCCTTGTTGACCATACTTTCAAGAACAGGGTTCAAGCTGACAGCACGAACGAAGCCATCAGACGGCTTGCTGGTCACAGTCCTGATGCTTCCATCCACAACAAGGCTGTTATGCCTAAACCGCACGGGCACCTTCCGAGAACCCTTGGACAGCACCAGCTCATTGTTCTCATGTTGCACACTCCATCCAGCCTTGTACAGCTTTCCGCATGCAAGCAGGGGTGACGTCACATCAGTCACCAGGAAGCGCTCACGAAAGGTGACGCCATTGTCAAGGATGACCTGTGCATAGCGCCATCCGTAAGCCCGCAACGGGTTTCCTTGGGAAAGTTGGCTCTCTGATTTGTGCTTGCCTTGCAACCTACACCTGCATATGCATACGGCAGACACGACTCGTCGGCTCCAGAGTCGAGCACCACTTCTGTGACCTCCTCAACCACGGGCAACGGCTCAGTCTCAGGACGAAACCCAGCCACCCTGATGACACCTCTCACTGGGGCTGCTATGGCCTCACAGGACAGGTCACTTGCACACTCATCTGAGCAACGGGTCCACTGTGCATCATCATCAGTACACGACATGTCGTACCAACTTGCACTTGCTGCACTGGCTGGCGCCTGACTTGACCTGGGACCTGTGCATGGCGCCATGTTGCACACCTCCTGACCTGTGACCTCGACGGAACCTGATTGCACCTGCGTGGGACCTGATTGCACTTGCGTGGGACCTGATTGCACTTGCGTGGGACCTGATTGCACCTGCATGGGACCTGATTGCACCTGCATGGGACCTGATTGCACTTGCGTGGGACCTGATTGCACTTGCGTGGGACCTGATTGCACCTGCATGGGACCTGATTGCACTTGCGTGGGACCTGATTGCACCTGCACGAAACTTGATTGCACCTGCACACCTACGCAAAGCTGAACAGCCCTGATGTAAGAGCTGCTTCCCACTGAAAACACACTCAAATCAATCTCATCATCACTCTCGAAAACGGTCTGCACTGCTTCAACGCGATTCACCTGGCGGGCTCCGACCGTGGGGGCTCGAGTGCTCGCAGTAGCTTGCAAAACTGTGGACGCAGCAGAAGACGGGATGGCCTGGCTCGGCACTTCTTCGGCCGCCTGTTGCACACGCCCCTGCTGTGGAGGGAACCAGCACTCATTCTTCCAATGCCCTCTTCGCCCACAGTTCCCACACACATCTGGATCAAGCCTGCCCTTTCCTCCACCTTTGCCCTTGCCTTTGCCGCCTTTGGCATCTTTGCCCTTGGATCCCTTCGCATTGCCCTTCCAATCCTGGGCACTCCATGCTTTGCCCTTGCCTCCTCCTTTGCCTTTGCCTTTGTTAGCCTTGCCACCTTTGCCATCCTTGCCTTTGCCCTTTCCACCTCCTTTGCCTTTTCCTTTCTGAAGACGATCTATCTCCATTGGGGTGGCATCATCATGATTGTGCTTGGTTCCAAGAAGCATGCTATCTTGCGCAAACACATTGCCAACACCCCCGCTTGAACTGCACACGCTCATACCGCAGCACTGCTTCTCTCAACACACCATAGGAGGCATCCTCAGGCAGCGACGCACAGATGTGTTGGCGCATCACTCCTGACAAAGAACGCAAAAGCAAGGCGCTCTTGAGGCTTGGCTGCACATCTTCGCCACTGCAAGGGAATACTGTTCAAAAGCTCGTTCCAACTCCAAGATTTGCGGCAAGTATGGCTCTCTCGGATTGAACCCTTTGATCTGGGTCAACGCACTAAGGATCCCAAGCGACCGAACTGCAACAACAGCATTCTCAAAGCTTCATAGCCCTGCTGGTGGTTGATCTGTTTCACAGTTTGGAAGGCCCTTCCTTTGATCAAGGTACTCAAGAGAGCATACAGCTGAAAGCTCCGGGCTTGCTGCTCTGCACTGACAATCAAGACTGGGTTGTTCAAGGATCGCTCCACTACAGAAATTTCCGCATCGAAATTTTGATCTACTGCCACCAAGAACTGTCTAAACACCCAGTACCAACTATGCCAGCGGCTGTGCTCATCTTCGGCCTTGTCAACCTTAAAGAGTTCGGGCATAGGGAGGATTTTCAGCAAGTCACGGCCCTCAAGTCCAGCTCTGGCACCTGCCGCACTCTGTGCATTGTGCATCGACTGCACAGCTGTAGCAGCAATCGAAGCAGCATTCGTTGACGCTTCCACCATGGACTCCATGCGATTTAGCATTGCTTCAAGTGCCATACCCATATTGCTAGGGCTTGCTGCAGGACTACAGAGGAGGCCCTTCCAAGCATCCTAGAGAACAGCTTCCGGAATTGGCTCCGTAATTCGAGCGTTCTTTTGGCCCATGTGTTGCAACGATGTCCGACGTGGAAGCACCTCCTGTTCCTCCCCCTCAAAGAGTGGAGTTGCCGCAGGAGTGTAGAACGTCCTTCGTAAATAAATGGTCCTTCCTCGTCTGCCTGTTGCTAGGAGACTTTGTCCGCCCGTCTGGCCCGCCTGCGACAGGAGCGTCAGGATGCAAAGGTGTGGTATTGTCTGCGTGTCTACAAGATGTCTTGATTGTCTTTCGTCCAAAGCAGGTAGAAGCGCGCAGAGTCGCTAAGATCCTGAAAGCAGAGCAAAAACGACTTCGCAAGGCATGGTTCTGTCTGCTGCCCCGTCGAATGTAGATGTTTGTGAACTTGCCCAGGCCAAAAAACAGTAGCACGGCAGCTTTCTGAATCGCAGTAATTAACCCTTGTCGTTTCTCACACGACGGCGCGAATGTTTTAACGCGCATTGAGCCCGGCACTGAGAGTGATCAGCGGTCAGTGAGCTTCGCTGTCGCCTCTCTGGTGTTGAACTGTTGCCCCAGCAGCGAGTATCTGTTGAGCAGTGACTAAGCTCTGCCAGCTTTTAGTACGTGAGTCAGTGAGTGTGAATGAGTGAGCTTTGCTGCGACGAGCGGCTGCCTGCAGCACGTAAAGCAGTGACCAAGCTTCGCTCTTTCTTTTCCAAGGGAATGAATGTTTACGGCTTTGAGCCCGGCGCTGAGAGTGGTCAGCGGTGCGAGCCCTGCCGAAGCAGTGGGTGAGAGAGCTTGGCTGTGACCCGAACTGTTGCGTGGCAGCTAGTAACTTCTTCGTCTTCGGTTGAGCGTGAGCGGTTCAGCAGTGTGCAAGCCTTGTCTGAGGCAGGGCACGAATGTTTTACGGGCTTTGAGCCCGGCACTAAAAGCGATGACTCTGCGGAGTGGGGTTTGCCATCTGGCAATGAGGTCTGCCATCTGAGCCAGTGAATGTATGAGCATTGCCCAAACTGTTGCCTGAGCAGCTGGTAAACTTTCCGGCTAGTCAGTGACGAAGCCTTGCTTTGACGTAATCCCAGCCTTCTTTTTCTGAAGGCCACAAAACGTGGTTGCGTTGCGGTGTAGGGTTTAGGATGAGTAAGTGAGCCTTGCTGTAGTCCATGTGGGCAGCCAAAACTCTTTGTTGACATCTAGCAGGTTTTTCCGAATGCACGAATGTGAGCCCGTCATATCATGCTCATTCGCTTCTGAAATGTTGAGCCTGTTGCAAGGTCGAAGCTGAGCGCCGTAGTCTTTTACGTAGAGCAACGCGCAGCATGAAATCTGGATCCGAAATTGTCCGCTTGCAGAAAGCCAGGACAGGCAGACTCTACTGATCCGCCGCAGTTTGATTCGAGATTGTATGCTGCAGGGTGTGAGGATACAGACGAGGGAACTTAAACGAGCCCAGAGGTGGCGGGCAAATCATTTCACCCTTAGGACAAAGCCGGTGGTATAATACTCAGCTGCCAACTGAGTTTGATTGACTCCGGCATGTCTGGGACCTTCCACCGTTCTAATAGTGTTATACTACCCAAAGGGTGTGTAAGTGGGTTCCCTTGGTTTTTGCAGCAGATGGGGTGGGTTCCCTGTGGGTTCCCTTGTTTTTTGCAGCACTTCAGGTGGGCTACATATGGGTTCCCTTGTTTTTTGCAGCATTTCGGGTGGGTCTGTGTATGTTCTTCAGATAGCTTTCTTGTAGAGTCCCATGGTTTTTGCAGCATGGACGGTGGGTTCCCTGTGGGTTCCCTAGTTTTTGCAGCATTTTTAAGTGGGTTCCCATGGTTTTTAACAATATCGACGGTGGATTCTCTGTGGGTTCCCTTGTTTTTTGCAGCACTTCAGGTGGGCAACATATGGGTTCCCTTGTTTTTTGCAGCATTTCGGGGGTCTGTGTATGTTCTTCACTTAGCTTTCTTGTAGATTCCCATGGTTTTTGCAGCATGGACGGTGGGTTCCCTGTGGGTTCCCTAGTTTTTGCAGCATTTTTAAGTGGGTTCCCATGGTTTTTAACAATATCGACGGTGGATTCTCTGTGGGTTCCCTTGTTTTTTGCAGCACTTCAGGTGGGCAACATATGGGTTCCCTTGTTTTTTTGCAGCATTTCGGGTGGGTCTGTGTATGTTCTTCAGATTAGCTTTCTTGTAGATTCCCATGGTTTTTGCAGCATGGACGGTGGGTTCCCTGTGGGTTCCCTAGTTTTTGCAGCATTTTTAAGTGGGCTCCCATGGTTTTTCACCGTCGATACGGTGGGTTCTCTGTTTGGTTCCCGGGTTTTTGCAGCGTTTGAAGTGGGTTCCCATGGTTTTCCAATAGGCTCTTTTGGCTTTTGCAGCATGTCAGCTGGGTTCCCTGTGGGTTTCCTAGTTTTTTGCAGCATGTTTAATGGGTTCCCATGGTTTAACAGCATCGACGGTGGGTTCCCTGTGGGTTCCTTGCTTTTTGCAGCATTGCAAGTGGGTTCCCATGGTTTTCCCAGCATATATTGCGCAAAGGTCTGGGCGGGCTCCCTTGGCTCTTGCAGTGTGTCAGCTCGGTTCCCTGTGGGGTACATGTGGGTTCCCATGGTTTCTCCAGCTCGCGCATTATGTTTCAGAGAAGAGTGGAACTGAAGAAGATGTTCAGGACAGTGGCTGCAGGTGTGGCCCAGTTCCATCGCACATCTTGCGCTGCATTTGGATTTGCTGCTTTGAAGTAAGGCTGCAAAAAGCACGTCTGCTATCTGCAGTTTGGGTCGAGACCAAAGACGTTAAACAGGCTCACCTCTGATGCACATGAGGCTCGCCGCCCTCCTGTGGTAATGCTCTTGATAAGTTTGCTGCGGCTAAATGCTGGCACGCTGATGCGAGGATTTTGCGGCATCTACTGGCAGATGTTAATCTCAGCTTGTAGCTTCAACTGTTTCGATTGCTTGCTGTACGTGGGCTGTTTTTGCGCTGGGAAGCTCCACTTGCAGGAGCTCTTTTTTCCTACAGAATCGTAGGAAGCCTCGAAGGGCCTCCCCTGTGCGGGAAAGATCTTGTACGAACAAGAACAGAAGCACTTGTCTTGAAACGGCAGCCGATGGCAAGTTTGGCAAATTTTCCAAAAGTATCTCACATTTCACAGCATGTTGGCTTTCTTGGACGTTGATCCAAACAGCATGCGGAAGGAATTTTGTTTTTTCCGTGCAGTTTTCCAGCTGAAACGGGTTCCAAAAAGCAGCTCTAGTCCGGGCACCGAAACGGGGCCCCCGATTTTTGGCTTTCTTCGTTGGACATACAAGCTCACGCAATTCGGGGCCCCAGATTAGAGCTCAGATTTGGGAGCCATTTCTGGGGCCCAGTTATGCCGTTTTTTCGTCGGGCAGATGCCACATCTGTGTGCGCAGCTGGCCGTTGCGTGCAACAGTATATAAACCTCGCCAGCTCTGTTTTGCATTTTGCCGGTGTTCCTTCAAAACTCAAAATAACAAGTGGAACGCTCGCAAACATGTGAACCTTGCAAACAGAACTTTCTCACACAGAGGAGGCCCTTCCAAGCATCCTAGAGAACAGCTTCCGGAATTGGCTCCGTAATTCGAGCGTTCTTTTGGCCCATGTGTTGCAACGATGTCCGACGTGGAAGCACCTCCTGTTCCTCCCCCTCAAAGAGTGGAGTTGCCGCAGGAGTGTAGAACGTCCTTCGTAAATAAATGGTCCTTCCTCGTCTGCCTGTTGCTAGGAGACTTTGTCCGCCCGTCTGGCCCGCCTGCGACAGGAGCGTCAGGATGCAAAGGTGTGGTATTGTCTGCGTGTCTACAAGATGTCTTGATTGTCTTTCGTCCAAAGCAGGTAGAAGCGCGCAGAGTCGCTAAGATCCTGAAAGCAGAGCAAAAACGACTTCGCAAGGCATGGTTCTGTCTGCTGCCCCGTCGAATGTAGATGTTTGAACTTGCCCAGGCCAAAACAGTAGCACGGCAGCTTTCTGAATCGCAGTAATTAACCCTTGTCGTTTCTCACACGATGGCGCGAATGTTTTAACGCGCATTGAGCCCGGCACTGAGAGTGATCAGCGGTCAGTGAGCTTCGCTGTCGCCTCTCTGGTGTTGAACTGTTGCCCCAGCAGCGAGTATCTGTTGAGCAGTGACTAAGCTCTGCCAGCTTTTAGTACGTGAGTCAGTGAGTGTGAATGAGTGAGCTTTGCTGCGACGAACGGCTGCCTGCAGCGCGTAAAGCAGTGACCAAGTTTCGCTCTTTCTTTTCCAAGGGAATGAATGTTTACGGCTTTGAGCCCGGCGCTGAGAGTGGTCAGCGGTGCGAGCCCTGCCGAAGCAGTGGGTGAGAGAGCTTGGCTGTGACCCGAACTGTTGCGTGGCAGCTAGTAACTTCTTCGTCTTCGGTTGAGCGTGAGCGGTTCAGCAGTGTGCAAGCCTTGTCTGAGCCAGGGCACGAATGTTTCACGGGCTTTGAGCCCGGCACTAAAAGCGATGACTCTGCGGAGTGGGGTTTGCCATCTGGCAATGAGGTCTGCCATCTGAGCCAGTGAATGTATGAGCATTGCCCAAACTGTTGCCTGAGCAGCTGGTAAACTTTCCGGCTAGTCAGTGACGAAGCCTTGCTTTGACGTAATCCCAGCCTTCTTTTTCTGAAGGCCACAAAACGTGGTTGCGTTGCGGTGTAGGGTTTAGGATGAGTAAGTGAGCCTTGCTGTAGTCCATGTGGGCAGCCAAAACTCTTTGTTGACATCTAGCAGGTTTTTCCGAATGCACGAATGTGAGCCCGTCATATCATGCTCATTCGCTTCTGAAATGTTGAGCCTGTTGCAAGGTCGAAGCTGAGCGCCGTAGTCTTTTACGTAGAGCAACGCGCAGCATGGGAAATCTGGATCCGAACTTGTCCGCTTGCAGAAAGCTAGGACAGGCAGACTCTACTGATCCGCCGCAGTTTGATTCGAGATTGTATGCTGCAGGGTGTGAGGATACAGACGAGGGAACTTAAACGAGCCCAGAGGTGGCGGGCAAATCATTTCACCCTTAGGACAAAGCCGGTGGTATAATACTCAGCTGCCAACTGAGTTTGATTGACTCCGGCATGTCTGGGACCTTCCACCGTTCTAATAGTGTTATACTACCCAAAGGGTGTGTAAGTGGGTTCCCTTGGTTTTTGCAGCAGATGGGGTGGGTTCCCTGTGGGTTCCCTTGTTTTTTGCAGCACTTCAGGTGGGCTACATATGGGTTCCCTTGTTTTTTGCAGCATTTCGGGTGGGTCTGTGTATGTTCTTCAGATAGCTTTCTTGTCGAGTCCCATGGTTTTTGCAGCATGGACGGTGGGTTCCCTGTGGGTTCCCTAGTTTTTGCAGCATTTTTAAGTGGGTTCCCATGGTTTTTAACAATATCGACGGTGGATTCTCTGTGGGTTCCCTTGTTTTTTGCAGCACTTCAGGTGGGCAACATATGGGTTCCCTTGTTTTTTGCAGCATTTCGGGTGGGTCTGTGTATGTTCTTCAGATAGCTTTCTTGTCGAGTCCCATGGTTTTTGCAGCATGGACGGTGGGTTCCCTGTGGGTTCCCTAGTTTTTGCAGCATTTTTAAGTGGGTTCCCATGGTTTTTAACAATATCGATGGTGGATTCTCTGTGGGTTCCCTTGTTTTTTGCAGCACTTCAGGTGGGCAACATATGGGTTCCCTTGTTTTTTGCAGCATTTCGGGTGGGTCTGTGTATGTTCTTCAGATAGCTTTCTTGTCGAGTCCCATGGTTTTTGCAGCATGGACGGTGGCCTGTGGGTTCCCTAGTTTTTGCAGCATTTTTAAGTGGGCTCCCATGGTTTTTCACCGTCGATACGGTGGGTTCTCTGTTTGGTTCCCGGGTTTTTGCAGCGTTTGAAGTGGGTTCCCATGGTTTCCAATAGGCTCTTTTGGCTTTTGCAGCATGTCAGCTGGGTTCCCTGTGGGTTTCCTAGTTTTTTGCAGCATTTTTAATGGGTTCCCATGGTTTAACAGCATCGACGGTGGGTTCCCTGTGGGTTCCTTGCTTTTTGCAGCATTGCAAGTGGGTTCCCATGGTTTTCCTAGCATATATTGCGCAAAGGTCTGGGCGGGCTCCCTTGGCTCTTGCAGTGTGTCAGCTCGGTTCCCTGTGGGGTACATGTGGGTTCCCATGGTTTCTCCAGCTCGCGCATTATGTTTCAGAGAAGAGTGGAACTGAAGAAGATGTTCAGGACAGTGGCTGCAGGTGTGGCCCAGTTCCATCGCACATCTTGCGCTGCATTTGGATTTGCTGCTTTGAAGTAAGGCTGCAAAAAGCACGTCTGCTATCTGCAGTTTGGGTCGAGACCAAAGACGTTAAACAGGCTCACCTCTGATGCACATGAGGCTCGCCGCCCTCCTGCGGTAATGCTCTTGATAAGTTTGCTGCGGCTAAATGCTGGCACGCTGATGCGAGGATTTTGCGGCATCTACTGGCAGATGTTAATCTCAGCTTGTAGCCTCAACTGTTTCGATTGCTTGCTGTACGTGGGCTGTTTTTTTGCGCTGGGAAGCTCCACTTGCAGGAGCTCTTTTTTCCTACAGAATCGTAGGAAGCCTCGAAGGGCCTCCCCTGTAAAGGGATTTGCTGGGCTGCTTGCAACTCGGGCCCATCATCATCAATCTCTGGCATCGGGATTGCGGCTGCCTGTGCTTGCGCTTGTGCTAGCGCTTGCGCAGCTGCCTGCGCATCTTGTTCCATGGCACTACTGCCGGCCAGCCCCGGCGTCTGCAGCTACCCGCCGCGCTTATTTCACCGAACTGTCCACAAGAAAATCCTGGATCCCTTTTTCACCTGGACAATGGCACACAGTTGGTCCCTAAAGGGCTCTCTTACCACAAGAACCCGAGAACCTAACCGTGACGTGTCAAAGTCCCTCTCACTACCACTACCCTGGGGTCTGCCCCGAGCAGCGGTTCGCCAAACACACAGGAGTGGCTTACCAGCTGCTCCGCTCCATGCTAAACTTTTCCTGTGGTTCACACGCCTGCGAAGTCACTCAGTCAGTGTTGCGCTCTAAAAATACAGTGAAGCAAAACAAACATACAGCATGCAAATTAGTTCAGGACGGTAGCACACAAAATGTGTTGCACGTGTGGGTACAAACTTGAGCGGGACTTCATAGCCATAGAGGCGGAAGACGGAGGACTTTTTCTCCACCCACTGACAAGCAAGCTCAAAAAGGTGAAATGCCGCGCCTCTCTCTGGGGAGGGTGTTCCAGTTCCATGCCCTGTGCCGCCTACAGGCCCTTGTGTTTGCCAGGGCGACGTATGAGCTGTGGAACCACCAAGTTTCGAGCGGGGTTGAGGCTTTTAGCTACCAAGTTTCTATCCGAATCTGTCATAAGTTCTTCAGGGTAGCCTTAGTAACATCGAATCTGCTTGTTGTGTCCGTCAGAAGGAGCGTCACGCATCTGAATGTTTTCGCATGTGTAAGCGTACTGCTTCGAAGAGCTCGTAGGTACAAGGCTCGGGTCGGTATGGGAAGGCATGGAAGGCACGACATGGATGCCTAGGCAGTCAGAATGGGTAGAGATGCAAGTATGGGTATTTGGGGGCAGAACGGGGTACAGTACTTCTTTTCATCGGGGCTTGGAGTACCATACTTGAATACTGTTTTGTAACCTGTTACTTACCGGGAAGCCATCATGAAATAGAAGTCCATACATTTGTCTCCCTGGCTATTGCAAAGCCCAGTAATTATTTTCACCTTAAGCCTTCATTTTGAGGGACCCCGTAGAGTGAAAGGCCGAGCAAGGGTCTGCAAAGGACGGCCGAAACGCGGTAATGTAGGGCCTGAATTATTACAATAGGGTTTTGCGGGGTATATGAGACTACAGTTCTAACATGGAGCCCCAAATTCCTATTCTAATGATTAAGGCCCCTGCATTAGGATTTAGCGGTTAGGGTATTCAAGAGTCGCCGAAGGGATGGATTTCCTTTCGTGTGCACGGGGTTAGCACGTGGTTATGGTTTAGGCTTTAGTTGCCTTGTTGGGCCGTGCCGTGATATACTTGCCATGATGCTGCGGTTGTGGCAGAAAGGTGTCGGAAATTGAACTTAAATGCCACAGCCGCATCGCGGAACGTATACTTCAAGTGCAAACTACAGTTTCGCACTTCTGTAACACCCCACTCAATCCTAATCCTAAGCCCTGAATCCTAAATCCTGAACCCCAATACCCAAGCGCTAAACGCTAAGCCCTATGTACCCTAAACTCCTATAAACCCTCATATAACCTACCCCTTATATCCTAAACCCTAAACCCCTAAACCCTAAACCCATAAACCCCTAAACCCTAAACCCTAAACCTTAGAGATCCCTTATAGAACCCTTTAGGGAACCCTAAACCCTAAACTAAGCCCGAAGTCGCAGGGTTCCGAGTCTATGCCCCGAGGATCCCGCAGTTTTCGGCCCAACAGGCCCCCCCGTCCACAGACGTGTCGGAAGAACCCGGCCAGTAGTCCGCCAAAGCTCACTTGAAACGCTGTAGTAGAGCACAAGATCCCACCCTACTTGAAGGTTCATGGGACTTAGTATATAGCTAGGGTTATAATTAAGGTAACTATACTTATAATTACTCATAACCCCAATTGAGGTACTTGTAACCTAACTTACTAAGTCGCCTGATCCTCCAGGTAGTCCCTTTTAAGTAGTCGTATTCTTGAGGGTACTGGGTCGATTCTTAGGGCATAGGGTTTAGGGTTTAGAGTTTCCACTTAGACTCCGTTTAGTATTTTCCTCTGCCCCAAAGCCTTTCCATCACAAGTGAAACCTACGACGGTAGTTGCCCACGTAGCTGAACACTGTCTCGTAAAGTCTTTCAATGGCCATAGAGGCTTGAGTGACTAATAATACTTTCCTCAAGGTTCCTACAAAAACTATATTACACCAGAAGAACTATCTTCAAGGGCTTGGGCCACTGCTCAATTTTCCGCCCGAGTCCGACTGCCGCCATGTTCGCCAAAGTGCGACTTCCGGGACTCTTTCGGCCATCGCCGTGGGGCAGGTGGTGGCGGCGGCATCCGAGATTTGCGCACCTCGCCTTGGAGTCATAATCTTTCCTAGGGGGTGGGCGGCAAAAGGTTTTCAAAACGTGGGAGATCAGTGCCATTAAGATAGGGGGCCTTAATAATTACTACAATAAGGAACCCCCAAAATAGTACAGGTAATCATTAAGGCCCCTGTACTTACATTTGGTTAGCAGGGAATGGAAGAATGGTAGTAATAGTGGTTACAATTGTACCCCATTCCTCCATTCCCTACTAATCCAAGGTAAGTGTAGTACTCTCCTGGCTCAGACCTTCAGTCATCTGCCCTCGACTGTGCCATCGGCGCACCGAATTTACCCAACTCGCCCCTGAGGGTTTAGGGTTTAGGGGTTTAGGGTTTAGGGTTTGGGGGTTTAGGGGTTTAGGGTTTAGGGGGAACTCCAGCCCAACTTCGCAAAAGCACCATAATGTTGGAGGTGTGACATGAGTTAGTCGCACGTAATACCATCCCCATTCCCTAGATCATCATATGAAAGTATACCCTTGAAACGAACGGTCTCTATATTGAAATACATAATTTGTATATGCGTTTGTTTTTTTAATAGGTATATGTAACATTCACGAGTTATTTTAAAAAACAAGACACCTGAGATCTTCGGGAGCCCTGGAAGTTGGCAGTGGCAGCGCGCCGCCGCCAGCGATAGCAAGAGAGAAGGCTCCCCCTCGTGTGGATTGGGGATTCGAGCCGTTCAGGGTTTAGGGTTTAGGGTGCAACAAGAAGGATTAAGAACAGAACAGTGTTCTGGGGTATGGTCTACTAAAATGATAATAAGAAATCCCCAAATCCCTTTTCTAATGATCCAGGGCTCTAGAATAAGGTTTAGGGTTTAGGGTTCCTGTAAAGGGGTCGTTAAGGGTTACTACAGGGGTACTATAATGTAGGTGTGGCTTGGGATTCGGGGGCTGTAGGGTGTAGAGATTCAGGGCTTCCATGGGCTCTCGGAAAATAGGGGGTTTAGGGTGTAGGGTTTAGGGTTCAGGGTATTCTAGGCGCCTTCGTAAGTGGAATAGGGTTCTGTGGTGTATTCTATGTATATTCGCAATAGGGAAACCCAAAACCCTACTCTAATTAAGAAGGCCCCTACAATATGAGGGCTCAGGTCTCCGGGTCAAGAGTTTAAGGCTCTTCTATTTAGGGTGTAGGGTTTAGGGTCTGCAGGGCTGTCCTTCGGAATTGTATTCCATGTTTGTTTCAAACTAGCCCGGAGGTATTGTAGAACATTCGAAATGTTTGTAGTAGAGGCTGAGTCCATTGGCATAATATTCCCTTGTAGTGCCTTGGCAGTGAAAGTATAATATCTCTTTCTACTGTAATCGGTCGCCAAGGCTGCTATATGCAGAGTTAAATAGGGGAATTTGCTTCGACTGAGTCCCATGTAGCCCGTAGTATGTGTATATATATATAGATATAAATGTATATATATATATATACACACACATTTACACATCGCTCTCTCTCTCTCTCTCTCTTTCTCTCTCTCTCTCTATGTATAACAGTCCAATTCCAAGGGATGTACCCTACAAACGAAACACTAAACCTTAAAACATTCAATGCGTAAGCTCTACAACAAGACGGGCGTACTAGAGAAGCCGGAGTCAACCGAATGAATACCAGTATTATGTATTAGGGTTCCTTGTTATAGCCATGGCATAACAATCAGCAAAACCAGACTTTAACGACTAAGGCACCCATTATAGAACCCTGTTAGATCCTTGGCAGAGCCCAGAAGGAGCCCTCTTAAAGGAACCCTGTCTAAGGCACCTACTAAAAGGATCATGGGACTTAGTAACTAAGGTTATAAATACGCTAACCGTACTTATTTACTCAGAACCCCAAGTAAGGTACTTATAACCTAACTTACTAAGTCCCCTGGTCCTCCCAAGTAGACCCTAAACCCTAAACCCTATGGATCCCTTTATTGAACCCTATAGATCCCTTTAAGGAGCCCTTTAAGGGATCCTTGCTAAGTCCCCTGCCCCTCCAAGTAAGCTCCTGGGGCAGGTAAGGGAGCCCCCTTCCTCCTACTGGACCATCCCACGGGAGTATGCCGATCTCCTGGAAAGGCGATGTTGTGCGGGATTGAGGGGCCTTAAGGGGCTCCTTAAAGGGTTCCGTCAAAGGTTCCTTAAAAGGTTCCGATATAGGGCCTTCGGGTTTAGGGGCTTAGCGTTTTAGGGGTTTAGGGGTTTAGGGTTTGGGGTTTAGGTGGTTTAGGGTTCAAGGATTTAGGGGTTGAGGGTTTTTAGGGTTTGGGGTTCAGGGGTTTAGGGGTTTAGGGGTTTAGGGTTTGGGGTTAGGGGCTTGGGGTTTAGGGGTTTGTTTAGGGGTTCAGGGTTTAGGGTTTAGGCTCTTTGGGGCTTCAGGGACTACCTGGAAGGTCAAGGGACTTGGCATGTAGCTATTACGTAGAGTTATACTGCTCCCTTGGCAACCTAGACCCTCCATCTACCCTCTATTAGACCCTAAGTGCCCCTTACTTGGGACCATATACCCCTATTTAATTGAGGGTACAAGGAGGGTCCTGGAAGGTCCAGGACTTTTTTTCAGGGTTCCATGAGGATCCTCACGGGCTCTCCGGGGGTTCTAGACAGGGTTCGGCAAGAGTTTCAGGGTCGCCGCATTGAAGCAGTATCCTTAGGGTTTGGGGCTCCTTTAAAGGGATCTGTAGGGGTTCCTTAAAGGGATCTATCGGGTTTAGGGATTAGGGTCTACTTGAAGGGTCATGGGACTTGGTAACTAGGGTTGTAATTAAGATAACTGTACTTATAACTACTTAGAACCCCAATTAAGGTACTTATAACCTAACTACTGAGTCCCCTGATCCTCCAAGTACGGTTGGGGCTGTCTTTTATGGGGATGCTCGGAGAGAAAGCCCTCCTGTATACACATACCTAGAGACTCCAAGATGCCTTAATTACGGAACATTCCTTAAATCGTATTATGGATCCTATTATAGTTTAAGGAATATACCTTAATTAAGGGATATTGGAGTCTCTGGGTAATGCTCACAGAGGCTTCAGTAAATCATAGACACCTCAGAGCTTGGGCCTAGTTCTCTCAGCCTTCATGTTGAGAGCCCTGAACCCTCAACCGCAAAGTCCCAAAGCTCAAAAGCCAAAGCTTCAGCCCTAAACCCCAGAACTCGCGCTTGCGTTTACGGGTTTAGGGCGTGCCGAACTGGGTTTGCGGGTTAGGGTTTTTAGATGTTTTTAGGGTTTAGGGTTCAGATCATGGATCCCAAAAGTTAAGCGTGTCGAAGCGCGTAGGCAGCGGGATCCCACCATACCATACTTTGATGTCATACAGGGGTGGACGAGGAAGCAGCCTATTCCGAATTGCTGAGGTCCCGGTATTGCATCAAGGTCTATTACAGAACCCTTCTCCTCTACTACAGAACCCTTCTTGAAAATCTGAAGAGCCAAGAGCCCCGTAAAGGAACCCTAAAGGACCCTATCGTAACTTGTAATTACTCCGGCCCCGAGTGGAAAAAAGTAAATCCTACACCCTGTATCCTAAAGCCCTGAACCTTAAAAGCCTTGCCACGAAATTTCTAGGAATCTTTAAGAGAGCCCTTAAAGGAACCCTAGAAGCCCATAAAGGAACCCTCAGCCCCTTCGAGGTTTGTACATTATTGCCGTAGTATCACTACCCATTTACTCCTCATATTTAGCATGTTTCTACTAATTCGTATGGAGCCGTCAAAGGAGCCTTTGAAGGAACCCGAAGCCCTTAGAGGAGGCCCTCTTGAAACCTTCAGAGGAGCCCTTAAAAGAAGCCTTTAAGGTAGCCTCTTAAGGAACCCTAAAGCCCTGAAAGGTTGATGGACATGTAGCCCTATGAAGAACCCTTAAAGGAGTCCTTAAACGGAGCTTCAGAAGGAGCATTACAAGGAGCCCTTAGAGGAGCCCTTAAAGGAGCCCTAAAGCCCTGAAAGGTTTATGGACGGCAAGCTGGAGCCCTAAACCCTAAACTCTAAACCTTAGAGATCCCTTATAGAACCCTTTAAGAAACCCCAAACCCTAAAACCCTAAACCCCTGAAGCCTTGAAAGGTTTATGGACGGCAAGCTGGAGACCAGCTCCGAGGATCCGTCGCTCGAAGACTTCGACGCCGGCTTCCGAGAGCAGCGACCCGGGGTCTGCACGGGAGCTCGGGTTTAGGAAATTGGAATTTAGGGGGGTTTAGGGGGGTTTAGGGGGGTTTAGGGGGGTTTAGGGGGGTTTAGGGGGGTTTAGGGGGGTTTAGGGGTTAGTAGGGGTGGAGGGGTTTAGGGTTTAGAAGGGGTGGAGGGGTTTAGGGGGTTTAGGGTCTCGGGTTTAGAGTTTTCTTCTTCTCCTTCTGCTTCTTATTGTTATTATCATCGGTATTATTGTCATTAATGTTGCGATTTATTTTGCGTTTTTATCATCATTATTGTTATGGTTGGTAAAATTACTACACATAGCTGCATAATTCGCATTATTACTGTTGTCGTTGTTATCATGACTAATAAACTACTACTATGATTATCATCCTCTCTAGTTTTCCTTAGGCAGTTTTTTTCTGGGGTGGCAGTGGGGGGTAATAGTTTTGTTGTTTGGGGTTTGCTTTTTGTTGTGGGGAGGGTGAGTTGTTTTTGCGTTTTTAGGTGTAGGGTTTAGGGCTGAGGGCTTACTCAGGTTTGTGTCGGGTTGAACGGTTGAGGGAATGGCCTTGATCATCATTAACAGTGTTTTTCTGCGAATCATTTGAGTGGAACACGCCATTTAATACCCTATGAAGCCGTACACAAACGAGCTGGCGGATTTCAACTCCGCTAATCCAGGAAGCGCGCTCTGGAGTCCGACAACCCCTGCCCAGCACCTAACCCAATACACCCTACGCCCTAAACCCCTCCAACCTCAGGCCTAGTCCCTAAACCCTACACCCCAAACCCTAAGCCCGAAATCCTGAACTCCTGAACCCAAAGCCTTAAACCTTATGGATCCCTTGTAGAACCCTTTAAGGAGCCCCAAGCCCCAAACCCTAAGCCCCCTGAGCCCAAAACCCTACTTGAAGGATCATGGGACTTAGCAACTAGGGTTATAATTAAGGCGACCATAAATATAACCACGTTTAAGCCAAAATTCAGGTACTTGTAACCTAGCTTACTAAGTCCCCTGATCCTCAAAGTAAAGGAACCCTATATATATATATATATATAGATCCCATTAAGGAGCCCTTTAAGGAGCTTAACTTGTAAACCTTGAAGAGCCCAGGAAGGGCCTTCTGGAGTCAGACGAGAGCCTGGGCCAAACAGCGCTTGGGGAAGCTGGGCAAAGACTGCCCCCAGGTGGGTTCCAATAGCGTTTCGGTGATTTTCGGGCTGAGGTTCAGGGTTTGGGGTTTAGGGTTTAGGGTTTAGGGTTTAGGGGTTAAGATTTAGGGATGAAGGTTCAAGGTATACATCTAAGGGAATAGCGGGTCTATTGCTGGGGGTTTAGGTTTTGGTTGTAGGGGTGAAGGTTCAAGTAAAGTTTACGGCTCACGGAATGACGTGTCGATTAAGGTTCTGCTCAGCATTTGGGCTTAGAAATTGCGGCTCTACGAGTAAAAGGGTTCAGGGTGTAGGGTTTGACAGGGTTCCAGAGGGGCAGTAGGCTTCTACAAGCATACAGGCATAGATCAGGGCTTCGTTCCTTCGAGGGTATCCCTGCTTTAAAGCGTCATAGGGATTGAGCGCTTTATGAGGATACTTTTATGGTGGCCCTAACTCACAACTTACGGGTGTTTAGCCGGTCCTGCTAGTTTGAAGGGTTCCATTTAGGGATTCTGTTTTGGAGATTTAGTGTGGAGGGGCTTATGGGTTTGACTTTTCTGCTTGTCATCTTGCCTGATGTCGCTTTTTTGGATTTCTCGATCTCTCTTTGAAGTGAGTTTCGTCGTTGCCTGCATATATGAGTTACGGTTTCCTCTGCACGCATGTTTGGCTTTTCGGGCCTGATGCTCAATCCTAGCTCCTGAACCGTGTATCCAGACCCGAGACTCTACATTCAAGACCTTATCTCCAGAACCTGCAACCGTAAATCCAAAAGCTCTGGCAAACCCTTGTCCTTGGACCCAGAAGACTGGAGCCGTCTTTGATACCTACAGCTCGAAACCGAAAACTTCACGCCCTACGTACCCCAAACCATGATCGCCCAACGCCGCAACGCCCAAAGCCAAAACCCCTAAACCCCAAACCCTAAAAAGTCTACGTCTACACCCAAAGCCCTAAACCCTAAACCCCAAACATCTAAACCCAAACCCCTGAACCCAAAACCCTGAGCATCTAAACCCAAGGCCCTCAACCCTGAAGGCTAAGCCCAAAGCCTCACGACCCGAATTCAGAGGCGGAGCGGCGCACGGCGAAGTTGCACGAAAGCCTCTGGGTGGAGGAGCTCAGTGCCACTCTGCTCTATCCTCGCAAGGAACCTACCCGGGCTCCAACACTGGGTTTTTTGTTAAGGAATTTAGTTTAAGTTACTGTAATATAAGGAAACCGTATCATTTACGATAGATCCCTGTCATGGAACTTAAATGAAATCCCTTGACAAGAACCCAGAAGCCCCCTTAAATCAGGAACATGGCTCCAATCATAGTCAATGACGGAATTGTTCAGACCTCTACATTTAGCTGCCTGGGGTGCCCCGTTTCCTGATTCAGTTCTGGGTTTTTTACGGTGTTGGATTTTCGGTTTACGGTCAACGGCCTTGGCCCTGAGGTTTTCAGATATTGCCGGTTTGGGGTCCAAGGTCTGAGGGTTGGCGTGTTTGGCGCGTTTGGCGCTTTGGGGCTTTGGGGGTTAGGTTTGGTTGCTAAGCCCTGAAATTCTGAAGATCTAGCCCTCAGACACGGGAAAACTTCATGAAAGACGCAGGGTCACGCAAAAAGCCCCTTGGGAGCACTAAACCTGTCCTTTCCCACATCGCCCTAAAGACCCGGAATACCCACGGCACTCCATGCTACACCATGAAGGCTTCAGACGTTCAGCCCGTCCCAACAAAGCCCTTCAACTCGGGCCACGCTACGCTCTAAGTCGGGTTCAGCGTCTCGACCTCAAGCCCTAAACCCCAAACCCTAAACCCTGAACATTAAAGGGCCCCCCAAACCCAAACCCTAAACCCTGGAGCCTAAACACCAAAAGGCCCCCCCAAAAGCGCAGAAGTTCTCGAGAGGGACGGGTGGGAGCCGAGGTGGCCGTGGAGCTTCATCGCTGTGAGGCCGGGAGATCCATCGGCTCGGGTCGGGTTTAGGCTTTGGGGATTCAGGCTTTCGGGGTTTGGGATTTTGAGACTTAGGGGTGTAGTCCTAAACCCATAAGCCCTAAACCGGGGTTTAGGGTTTTGGGATTTAGAGATTTAAGGTTTTGGGGTTTAGAGATGTTGAGGATTTGGTGTTTTTCAGGGTTTCGAAAGTTTTGTGTAAGGCGGTTGAGAATACGGATCTACAGGGCTCGTTTATAGGGTCCTTACCCTTCTATTGGGCTTACAGTGTTTTGTGATTGTAGGGGCTCTTAGTTTCTGTTCCGTTTCGTGAAGGTGTTTAGAGTGAGTGGGTCTTGAGGTTTATGAAGGGGTTCTTATCGGAGTCTTACGGGTGTCAGAAGCGTCCGACAGGGATTCATTTGCAGTTTTACATAGCTGCTACACATGGTGGTTGAGGACTTGTGGCAACAAGCAGCCAGCGAGGCACCCTTGCCCTAAACGCTCCCCCAGACATGAAGCATGCTTTCATCCATGCAAACGGATGCTTACCCTCATCTCTCTTGTGTGTCTGCATCTGAAAAACCAACCCCTGGGCCTGAAACCACGAATACCCTAACCCTTAACACTCAACCTTCAACAATAAACCATAAACCCAAAACCCCTGAAACTCAACCCTGAGCCCTAAACCCTATACAGCTTAATCCCCAACCTGAAACCTTACTCCCCAATCCGTAACTCAACCCTGCACCTCAAAACCGGAACCTTAAAGCCCTAAGTTGGCCCTAAGCCTTAAACCCTAAACCCTAAAGTTCAGAGGCTCCGGGGGTCTCCTTGGAATCCTTCGAAGCCCTCGGCCGCTGGAAGTTCGTCAGGTCCTCACCGGAACGCTGCCTCCGCTCGGCGATGGGCTTTTCCGGCCCCTGGGCACATGGACCCCGAAGCCCCGAAAGCCCCAAGTTTCGTAACCTTATCATTTACATTGCCGTAACCCCAGAGACTCCAATATCCCTTAATTAAGGAATATACCTTAAATTATAGTAGGATCCTTAATATGGTTTAAGGAATATTCCCTAATTAAGGGGTATTGGAGTCTCTGGGACCTTAGTCACTACTATGAGCATGAGCAGGTTTTGTGGCCGACAGGTCTTGCCGGTGGGTCCAGGATGCGGGGGCTTAGGGTTTTCGATGTCGGTATGCCTTCAGACCCATGCACTGAATCCCTCGAACATGAAGTCAGATTCCTAAATCATCTAAAGCCTTAACCCCGAAATGCATGTCGAGAGAACAGTAAACCCAAACGTGTATTCATAAATTCTAATGCCCCTTAATCACGGGTCCCTGTTTAAGGATCCCGACCATTATGACTGAATAGTCTTTATTCAAGGGATCCTGATTATTGCAGTCCCTGGGTACAAGGCTGGACATCAGTGAGATCCACGATCGCGACCCGGCGCTGGTCCAAAGCCTCTTGCTGCTTGGACTTCGATACAATTCCCGACCACAGAGATCCAACCCCTCCATGCTTTTTCTGTCTGGTTCTTAGTAGGGAATGGAGGAATGGATCCCTATAGTAGTCCCTATCTTAGTAGCTGAGTGTGCACACTGTACACTTTTTGGGATAGTGTGATCTCTCATAGAACTGAAAGTATACACTTTTTGGGGCTTATCAACTCAGCAACTAGGCTATATAATCCCCAATAATAGTCTCCATAATCCATTCCCCCACTCCCTGCTAAGAACCAGACAGTTTTTCGAAGCTCGAAAGTTTGGAGGTTCGAGGTTTTGGGATTATGGCCTTAACCATAAAGCTCTGAAGCCTCGCCTTTCTCCTCTGTTTTGTGGCCCTTGTCTTCTGGGCTTTCGGTTCAATTTTTAACGTTTTGGCGTGAGGTCTGAAGAAGTACTACTAGTCCATACTATTCCCTCTTTCTTACTTATCATATCACAGAAGTCTTTGCTAAAGTGTTCTAGTATACTTCTAGCACAGTATACTCGAAGTCTTTCGCTGTTGAGGCCCGTTTTTTCGAGCGGGTAAGACAGGCTTCAGCCCAATGCGCCCCGTGCTGCAGTTGGGCCCTGATCACCGAATCGGGTAGTTGTGAAAATTAGGGTGCTGTTTTGGGTACCCTAAATAGTAGGTGCCGGATTGTGAAATGGACACAAACAGGCACCATCATTTTGACATCCACCCAATCGCAAAATCTTGGTATGTTGGGTTTGGGAGTTAGCCCCAAAACCACCAGAACTCGCGACGCCCCTCCAGGAAAGGCGTGGTGGTGACCATCCACGCCCAGGACCAGTCCTTCAATGCCTCGGTACAGCCGGGAAGTGACTCCGGGAGGTGGCTGAGGGAGCAGTGCGGGGTTTCAGGGCTGTTCCTCCTAACAAGTGCAACAGTATACGTAGCAACAATCGTAGCAGCTCATAGCAAGAATGAGGGGGCAACGAAACTGCAATTTAATACCGGTCAGAGAATGATGATGAGGATGAGGATGATGGTAGTGATAATGATGATGAGGATGATGACATTGGTGATGTTGATGTTAATGTTAATGATGACAAAGGACAGACAAACTTCTTGTTAACAAAACTGTGTTTACACGTCAGTGGCTTAGGATTTTGGTTTTGAGGTTTCGATCTTTCTGCGTTCAGGGATTGATTAGGATTTCGAGATTAGGATTTGGGGGTTGAGAAGTTCAGCGTTTGCAGGTTTGGGTGTTTGGTGTGGCTGGGATCAGGTTCCTGCGTAGCGGTGTTCTTGAAGCCGTTGTTCGGTCGGAGAAGACGACACTGCGTTGCTGGCTTTGCATTTTCCAACTGTTGCAACGCACCACCAGCACTTTGAACGTGAGCATGAGCTATCATGCTTGGTCCTTAGCCTCAATACCTCCAACGGGTCTTTCAGACTTTATTGGCAGGATCAACGACCGAGCGGTCCTGCAGTACACTTCGTTTTTGGCTAGCTGCCGTCGGTCTGACACCAACGTCGACTCGTCCATGCAAGCTGTGGGCGGATCTGCAGATCCGCACCTAATATTATGGCTTAAATACTTACTTGCACCATTGTGGGGGTTCTTGATTATGGATATAGTACAATATACCCCCGAACCCTATTCTAATTATTAAGGCCCCAGTATTACTGCTTTTGAACATGTAGCCAAACATATCATGCATGTCCTGTTAGGCTCCAGGCAGCTGTTGGTGTATATGCCAACTTCTTAGTGGTTGCGACGCGTAACACTGAGCCGACTCCTTGCTAGATAGGACACCAGTCTGTGCGATTCAGCCAGCTTCATGTCATCTCCTCCATTGAGACCTACTCAGCAGTGCCAAGATGCGCTGGCAGATTGCAGACAGAAGATGTTTCACGGGAATTTACTTGAGGCTAAGACTGCTTGGATACGTACGCTTGACTTGGCCCGGAAGCTCGAAGATGTACCAGCTCAAATTCAAGCATTACGTGGACTGGGAGTCTTATATGTGAATGTGAATCAAAGTGAGGATGCTTGTGCCGCATATGATGAGGGTATTGCATTGGCAGGTTCAACTGGTGATTCTGCGGAACATTGCACGCTGTTGCACAACAAAGGTTTTGCACGTCTGCGACAAGGCTGTCCAGAACGGGCGGCAGAGAGCTTTGCTGCGTGTGTCAATGCTGCTCGCGATGCTGAATCAGAAGACCGTCAGATGAGTGATCGTGATCGTGAACAGATAGCTGCTGCAAGGCTACAAAGCTGTGCTCGAATGGGAGCTGCTTACTGCAAACTCGGTCGAGTGGATTCCGGTTTGGAGTTGCTAAATGAAGCTTATGCTGAGGTGTCTGCTTCCAAGGATTCTGATTGGCGCCATTCTGCTTATCTGGTAACTCTCACACAGTTCGGAAAATGCATGTGTGGATTTCCACTGTTGGATCCATCTTCAAGTGCGTTAAAGGAAGCTCTGGATGTCAAGCGTGGACTGGACCTACTCTTGGAGGCAAGAGAATTCGTGATGCAAAGGCCTCAGGGTCCTGGAGCTATGTACAAAGGATCCCTGAAAGAAGACATCCTGCTGATGATTGGCCTGGTCTATGAATTCATGGGCAACTTCCCCATGGCAATCGAATATCTGAAAGATGCAGATGCATCGTCATGGCAACGCTGGCTTCACCTGCATGAGGATTCTGTCAGTCGCTCATTCAGGGATGATCCTCTAGCCTCTATCATCAGTGTCAGCCTGCAGCGCGTGCTCCTGCGGGCAGGTGATGCCAAGGAGGCTCTGCGCGTAGCAGAGTGTAGCAGGGCGCGGTCCTTCGTGGCGCTGCTTGGAGCAGAGCGCTCGGGAGGGAGCGCGGGGCCACTCGAGATTACTGACCTGTCCAGAGTCGCTGCTGCGAACAAGGCCGCTCTACTGTACTTCTCAGTGCTAGCAGATCATGAGGTTTGTGCATGGGTTGTGAGCAGCTTTGGGGAGTTTCGAGGACACGTTCTCTCAAATGTGGCGCCTATGTTCAAAGAGGACGACTTGATTCTGGGAAAAATGGCGGAAACTGTGCGCGGTGATCTGAAGACGCCCGAGGCCAGTGTTGCCCAAGAGTCCGACGAGGATGCTAGCGATGCAAGCTGTGATGCAAGGGGCTGGAGACTACCCATAATCAGCAGGAGGCAAGCGCAAGAGCGCTTGACGTGTTGCTATAGAGCTCTGATTGAGCCAGTCGAGCATCTTCTCGACGAGGAAAAGCATCTCATCATTGTGCCGGATCATCACTTGTGGATGCTTCCCTTTGCAGCTCTCCAGCTCCCGTCGGGAAAGTACTTAATCGAGAAATTCTCAATCAGGCTGGCCCCATCTGTTCAGACCCTGATCCAAATATCCAGGCGGCGGGAGCAGATCTCTCGAACGCCAGCATTAACCCCAACTGCGCTGGTTGTTGGCGTTTCGAAGTTCAGTGGGCACACCGATTTGCAACTACAGCCGCTCCCTTCAGTTCCATCTGAGTGCAAGGAAGTTTGTGAAGCATGTGGTCGTGCGGGGATTGTAGTTCAGCATGTGATGGAAGATGAAGCCAGTGCACACAGTTTCGCTGACCGCTGTCCACACGCATCTCACTTGATTCACGTTGCGACACATGGTCTGCTGGAGCAGTCGGCTTTGGTCTTCCACGGAACGCCGGCATCTGCCATATTTCCAGCATCAGAGATTCAGGCTCTCAAGCTTAGCTCTCGGGTGGTTGTGCTCTCGGCTTGCAACACCGGTCGGGGCTCTGTGGGTGCCGATGGAGTCTTTGGTCTAGCCCGCTCCTTCCTTGTAGCAGGGGCTGATGTGGTAATGGGCACCCTCTGGCACACCGGTGATGCTTCCAGCCAAGTCTTCATGAGCTGGTTCTACTCGTGTCTGCTCGACAGCGGCCTACCGGAGCACGTTGCGCTCCAGCAGGCGATGTGTGCCATGATTCACGAGACCGATGCTCGTGGCAAACTGAGGTGGCGTCCAGCCAACTGGGCCCCGTTTTTCCTGGTTGGTTCCGTTTCACTTATGACGGCATCTTCCTAGGAGTGAGCGCCAGTAGCCGTAGCAAGGAGGATGACAGCGGATGCAAAGGCACTGTGGATTTTAACCCGGTCGAAGCCCGGACCTGAACCCTTGTGTGCGTATTTGGTCATTGCTTCTTGACGCTAGCATCACTAGCAGTACCAAAATCTCGACATCACTTCCAGAGGCACCTAAACCAACACTCTTAGCCCAATGCTCTTATCCCAAAGTCCCAAACCTAAAACCCAATACCCGCCCCTTGCTTGCAAGGCTGATTCTCTCAGCCAAGCCCGAGCTGGCCCACGCCGAGGGGCCGTACAAGGTTTCCAGTCGGATAGGATGGGCTTTGGCATTTAGGGTTTGGGGATTTTAGGGTTTAGGGCTTAGGGGTTTAGGGCCTTTTAGGGTTTAGGATTCAGGGGTTTAGAGTTTAGGGGTTCAGGGTTTAGGGTTTAGGGGTTTAGAGTTTTAGGATTTCGTGTTACAGGGTGTAGGGGTTAGGTATAGACAATAGACTCTAGAAGAGGTCTTCTGGTCCGGCCTGCGAAGGTCTTCGGATTTAGGATTTGTAATGGAGGAGGAGGCTTCGTCAAGGGCTGCACGGAGGGTTTTCTATGAGCGGCTTATGGTGGTATATAGGTTTTCAGGCTTCGTCAAGGGCTCCTTGAAGGGTATCCCATAGACGGTTTATGGTGGTATAGAGGTCTTATGGTTTAGGGGTTTTTGTAAGTAGCGCCTGATTCCCTTTGAACAGTTCAGATCGCGCAGGGCTGTCTCTGCTGATAGTCACCGAAGGATCAAAGCAGAGCAGAAGAGGGGCCAACAACAAAGACCACGAGAGTGCTCTCACAGTCCCGCTATAGCATTGCTCAGGATGCCCGAAACCCTGATTCCAAAAACCCAAAGCCCCTGAAAGAGCTTGAAAAAATCGCAGGACTATCAACGTGGGGGTCGTGTTGTGAAAGCATGCGCTGAATTGTATGGTTTTCGCAGGTTTAGGGCTCAGGGGTGGGTTTAGCGCTTGTTGCGCTTCAGGGCTCAGTGTTTGGAATTCTCGGCTTAACCGTTCTCCAGTATTCAGGCCCTGCGCCGACTGTAACCCGCGACCCTAAACCACCATCATTAAAGCACAACTGTGCCTGGAGTGATTCGGAGGTGCGATTCAAGCCCCACCGCTTTACGCAGACCGCCATGCATCGCGCCCTGGAGTCGCGGAGAGCGCGACAGGCGAGGATGAGCTGAGTTGTAGATAGATTTAGGATGCAAGTTTCTATGCAGGGGCGAAGGAGCAATACTGTACCCCACCTCCCAAGCGCCCGAACGCACCGAAGCCAACCCCTCTCACAACCTCTCAGACTCCGAGGATCCGTGTTGTAACTCTCAAAAGCTTACTGACTGAGTCCGCAGGCCCTTTCGGAGTTTAGGGATTAGGGATCGAATTCCATCAATATACCCTTCCTGAAAGATATTGTTGTTTCCCCACTATAGGGGCCCAAATAATTACCTATACTATTAGGGGGGGTTCCTTGAAAGTCAATATAGTAGAATGGGGTCCAAAACCCAAGTCTTATTATAGACCCCCTTTTAAAGGATCCCTTTAACGTTTATTCAAGGAAACCCCTGTTCTGATTATCAAAGCCCCTCCCGATCTTACAGAGCCCCAGGTGCTTGGCGAAGATCCCGGCGAGGAAGCCACAAACGTTGCACCAGATGCACAGAACCCCGGCCGTTCAAAGTTAGAGTTTAGGGTTCAGGGATGGCGGTTTAGGGTTTGGGGCATTTAGGGTTTAAGGCATTTAAGGTTCAGAGTTTCAGGGTTTGGGGTTCAGGGCTTGGGGTTCAGGGCTTAGGGTTTTGGGTCGATTGGGAATTTTGGCCTGTTGTTAGGCGGTTCCGTGAGTGTAGAGATCCCTAGGAAGATTGGTGAGGGTAAGCTTGGGGTGTTCTTCTAGGGATCATAGCGTTCATTTATTTGTTGCACATGGCCGACTGGCCCGCATGCCTACACTCTCGACCCTGAAATCCTGAATCCTAAACTTGACACAGCTTGGTGCTGAAGCCGGGGTGATTGGGTTGATTGTTAGGGACCCCAAAAAGCACATAAGCATAAGCATTTTACAGGGATATCCCTGCCTTATTGAGCTTCATTATAAGGGGATTCATATGGGATATCCCTATCCTAATTCTTGCTTATGTGCTTTTTGGGGCCCTTGATTGAAGGGCTGAAAGGGTCTAGGAGGTTTTTTTTCCCACAGTCGGTTTTGTCCTGGCATTTTGTACATTGAGAACCGGAATTTCTCGTCCGACACCACAGACCCAGCAATTCTATTGGCTTCAATCTCAAGGGCACTTTATCGAGCACCACGAGGACAAATAAGGAACACTCCGCAACCGAGGGATACTAGTACGTTAGAGTCTCTGGCTGCTGGCTCTTCTGTTCTTGCTGGAAGAGGTCCTTGACATGAACCACTCCCCAAGCCCTGAACCCTAAACCCCCTAAATCTTAAGCCCAAACCCTCAAACCAGAACCCTAAACCCTGAACCCTCAAACCAGGAACCCTAAATCTGAGCCCTAAACCCTAAACCCTAATCTTAGGCCCTGAGCCCTCAAACCTGAACCCTGAACCCTAAGTCGCATGGCTCGCAGACTGCAGGCACGCGACCGCCGCAGAGCGCTCGCTGCCCTCAGCATTGCCCCTGGCCTGATTCGAAGGGCTCCAGAGGTAGGATGAAGCTAGCAGTTTAGGGTTTTTAGAATTTAGGGTTTAGGGTTGAGGGTTGGGATGAAGGTAGGTGGGGCAATCCCAAATAGAGGAGTCCTCATATAAGCGATCCCACCTTTCGAGGACCTGCTGAGTTGTTCAGGTGCTCGGGTTCTTCGGCTTTCGCGCATATAGTCTTGATGCAGTTCTTGAGGGTCGCATAGTTTTTAAGCATTTTTTTCCTGCGGTTCGAGTACAGGGCTTAGCTAAGGTTGGCAGCAGGGGCACATGTTAAGCGACAGGCATTCCTCACACTGGCATCATGTTAGCTTCAGTTACGGTCCAGAATCATAAGCAGAACCCAGGTTCAGAGTCAAGAGGTAGGCGAAGTTACAGTAAATAGTAGGCCAGTCACAAAATCTGGCCCCAAACCCAAAGCTCTAAACCCAAGAGTCTGGGTGCAGATTATGGAGGTATCATGTATCCCGAAAGGCGCACTGAGGGAGTCTGAGCCAAGAATCTCAGAAACAAGGGGCCCCGCGTGCGCGATCCTGTGCTGCAGCAGGTTTTTGAGTTTTGGGCTTAGCGGTTTAGGGCTTAGGGTTAAGGCCCTGGCTTCGAGAAGCCAGGACAGACTAACTCTTGGGCTGAAAGCCCAAGCCCTTTCATGTAGCAATAGGATCACATGACCAAAAGTCAGGGTCCTCGGTAGTTCAGCAAACAGTCTTTGCTTAAGGAGTAATTATTCCCAATCCGAGGTGCTTCTTTTAACTGTTAACACCAAAACCGAATGCAAGATGAAACGGCCTTGCACCGTAACGTCAAGCCCGTCTGCGAAGTCCATGAAGACAACGCAGTAATCCCAAACCCCGTTAGGGAAATCGTATAGTAGAAGCATGGCTTTAGGAGGATTAGTGCCAGGATCCCTTATACCTTTACCGTAAGGGCATGAGGATAATGATATTCCAACTTTCAGGCTTCTACTTTAAATCATATGGACAAAACCCTGCATCTAGGCTTCGGGGGCTGCTTGCGGAAGTTGTGGGGTTCAGCTTTAGCGAAAAGCGTCGTCGCGCAATGCCGCCTGCCGGAATCCATGGCCCTAACTGGCGCAGGGGCTGCTGCTTGCCTGGGCCTGGGCATGCTGAGTCTGTTGCCTTCTGCAGCTTGGGGCCGGGTGACTGATTCATGTCCCTGGTGGACCTGCTTCACCAGCACCGAAGAATCGGACGACTGCTTCAAGGGGAGGTTGGAAAGTGCCTGTTGCAAAGCCTCGCGTCTGATAAGGCGAATGATGGAGGTGGAGAGCGAAGGAGATAATTTCGTCGACCCGGCTTACATGCGAGATGTCTGCTTGCAACTGCTGCAGTTTCCCAGGGCATCTGATGATGTGGAGGCGCTGCTGACGAAGTGCTCAGGCCCTTTCATTGGAATTGCAATGCTGTCGGGCGTCGTACTTTCCCGCGCAGAGCATGGCGAGAACCGAACATGCTCGGAAACCTGGTTACAGGCCAGATATCCGATGCATCTCACCGACTTTGCGCCGCTGCAAGAGGAGCGATGGCATTCCACTTACTTCAAGTACTTCCGTGCGCCCGTCGCTAGGATTTTGGAGTCGTTGGCGGACCACAGGGCTCTCTGCCGGAACCGTGGCCATGTCTGTGCAGCCTTCAATCCCTGGGATCCGAGGGTCTGCTTCGCACACCATCCCGTGGTGCAAGAATGGTCACCTTCCTGCAGGGATGCGGGGAGATTCAAGATCTACGAGTATGGGGGACATCGGGGGATTTTCAAGATCCAGAATCGGAGCAAGGGGAGGTCGGAAGAAAACATCGTAGAGGACTGGCTGGGTGTTCTTCATGAAGCCTTTCCTTCTGCAGATTGCCTGCAGCAGACCGAGCTGACACGCTTTCTGGAGCGCGATGGGAGGCTGCCATGGGGGCCATTGCCGGGGGAGGATTACTTCGAAACCATCTCGATGCTTGAGGCGGTCGCGGCAGCGACAGAGGAGTTCGTGGTGGTTGAGGCAGGTGCATGTAGGGGCTACTGGGCTCTCAAGGCGGTGAAAGCCTTTAGGAAAAAATCTCCAGACGCTGGTTCTTGCCACATGGTTCTGATCGAACCCGATCCTTCCTCCACAACCTCTACCATTCAGGGCCTGCTGCGCAATGATATGTACCGCTTATGCAACGTTTCCACATACCAGGCCTTCGCGACTGCATCTTTGCTTGACTCCCTTTTGCGTGCTTTCGGGCAGATCAATCTCGTGCACGTAGACATCCAGGGGGCTGAACTTGAGCTACTGCAGCGGAGTCAGCTGTTGAGGGATATCCAACACCTGCATGTTGGAACGCACTCGCGCATGATCCACCGGCACTCGAGAGCTTGGCTTGTGAGCCACGGGTTCACTCTTGACTTCGACTATGCGCCACGTAGCTTCGTTTCCACACCATACGGCCCAGTTGTGTTCGATGACGGTGTTTTGGCAGCACGGCAAAGGGATCGCGGGCACATGGACATGGGGTTCTTCTAAGCTCGGGTCCTTTTGGAGGCTTTGTGGGGTTTACGGTTCAGGGGGCTTCTCTATTGCAGACTCCTCTTGAAGCAAAC
Organism: Symbiodinium sp. CCMP2592; assembly: GCA_905221615.1. Classification (NCBI taxonomy): domain Eukaryota; class Dinophyceae; order Suessiales; family Symbiodiniaceae; genus Symbiodinium; species Symbiodinium sp. CCMP2592. The sequence goes on from CAJNDT010004190.1 coordinate 48,816, forward strand.
TAGGTGCCCAAGACTATCGAGGGTTCCAGAGAAATCCGCAGTCTCGAGGCCAACCCTGCCCGACAACTGTGGGTTTAGGTTCAGGGTTCAGGATTTGGGGTGTAGGGGTTCAGGGTGTAGGGGTTCAGGGGTTTAGGGGTTTGGGGGTTTAGGGCTTAGGGTTTAGGATTCAGGGTTCAGGGTGCGTGCCTGCATCCCTAACCCCTGAAACATCTCTTTGACCGTCGGTCATCTGGAGAAGCCTAGACACCGAGCTCTTGAACCCTAAAGCCGAACCTCCCAAAAAGGTTCATATCGACACTCTCTCATGAGCTTCAAGTTGAACCGAAAAAGCACAGAGAACTCGCCCCCCAAACCTAAACTCCTGAAGTCTCAAACCTTGCATGAAAGGTCAAAGAACACCTCGCCAGGCCTTTCAACCCTACACCCTGAAACTCTTGAGCCCTGAGCCCTAAAGTTAAGAACAGCCGAGGCCCCGGGAATTTATCCCAAGTACAATCTAACCCCATTCATAACCCATCTACAAAGTTCCTGAGCCTCGCGCTTAAAAGCACCATATAGGGCCCAACTGCGCTTGATGAAAAGACTCTATAAACCTAGCCCTGTAAGACAACCAGTCCCAGCTAAAGCTCACAAAAATTCACGCAATACCCAGGGCTGACGGCCTCAAGTCAACCATATGCAGCTCACAACCCTCGCCTAAACCCTAAACCCTAATTCCCTAAACCCTATAAGCCCTAAACCCTAAACCCCTAAACCCTAAACCCTAAACCCTAAACCCCCTAAACCCTAAACCCTAAACCCTAAACCCCTAAACCCAAAGCCCTAAACCCCTGAACCCTAAACCCCTAAACCCTAAACCCTAAACCCTAAACCCAAAGCCCTAAACCCCTGAACCCTAAACCCAAAGCCCTAAACCCCTATAAACCCTAGACCCCTAAACCCTAAACCCCTAAACCCCAAAACCCCAAACCCGCCATAAACAAAAACAACAAAAACAACAAAAACGCCGAAGAAAGGAATTCCGTGCAGCGCCGCGCGCTGGCCGCGGCGATGACCTCGATCAGCCGTCTCCCAGTTGTGATCTGGGGCCCGCCGGGGACCGACTCTTAGAGAGGGGGTTTAGGGGTTTAGAGTTTAGGGTTTGGAGTTTGGGGGTTTAGAGTTTTAGGGTTTAGAGTTTAGGGCTTAGGGTTTAGGGTTTGGGGTTTAGAGTTTAGGGTTTGGGGTGTAGGGTTTGGGGTGTAGGGTTTGTGGTTTTGTGTTTAGAGTTTAGGGTTTGGGGTTTAGGGTTTAGGGTGTAGGGTTTGGGGTGTAGGGTTTGGGGTTTAGGGTTTAGAGTTTAGAGTTTAGGGTTTGGGGTTTAGGGTTTAGGGTGTAGGGTTCAGGGTTTAAGGGTTTAGGGTTTGGGGGTTTAGGGTTTAGGGGTTTAAGGGTTTAGGGTTTCGGGGAGCGCTTTAAGGTCGGGGCTTACGGGGGCTCTTGAACATAAGGGTGTTGGGCTTAGGGTTTCAGGGTTTTAGGGTTTCGGGGAACTCTGGGGCGGGGGGGCCTCAGGGGGTACATAGGGTTCTCGAAGAGCTGTCTATGCGGTTTTGTACAAGGATCCCACAGCGGTTTTTATGAGCTCTCTAAGTTTTCTGGGGCATCGCTCTTGTAACATCCTTAACAGGGGCCCGGCCCATGTTCTTCTGTACAGGGATGTGGGTAGTTCTCTAAATTAGGGTCCCTTTTTAGGGTGCTTTTTCAGCCGGGGGACTTCAACAGGGACCCTAATGTAGAGAACGACTTAAATTGGAGTCTCAGGGAAAGGTTGCAGGTCTCGGGGTCTAGGCGCACGGCTTTGGGGGTGTCTTCGGCCTCCCAGCTGGTTGTTCTGAAGCTCTAGCTTGTGGATTCCGCTTTTAGGGTTTTTTGGTGTAACAGGTCCAGGGTTTAAGGTTTAGGGTTCAGTGGTTCAGGATAGAATGGAACTCCGAATTTTCTTACCAATATCATTCCCTCAGGGTTCCCTGTTTTGATCATACTATGCTATTCTATGCAAGCTCCTATAGTACACTACACTATACTATGTACTGTACTATGCCCCCCCAGATAGTATGGAACCCCGAAGAGTCACTAACACTGTGCCTGCTCGAGGCTCTAGACCTGGGAATCCGCTTGCAGATGCGTTGCTTACGGTTACACTTTCAGCGTACCTGGAGGATCAGGGGACTTAGTAAGTTAGGTTTTAAGTACCTTAAGTGAGGTTATAAGTATTTGTAAGCATGATTACCTTGGTCATAACCCTAGTTACTAAGTCCCATGATCCTTCAAGCATCTTAAATCTGTGCCTCCGGCCCTTCCGGGACCCATTTGGCCGACAAACGTGGTCCAGCGGCCATCGATCCCCCCGCTTTGTGGGGCTCCCGAAAAGCCTTCCAGTTATCAAGGTTCCTGGGTTTAGGGTTTAGGGTTTAGGGCTTTAGGGTTTAGGGTTTAGGGTTTAGGGTTTAGGGTTTAGGGTTTAGGGCTGGGTTTAGGAGTCCAGATAGCCAGCAGAGGGTGCTGTCGCAGAGAGGACTGGGAAGAGCACGCTGGCGGCGTATCTGATCTGGCAGTTGGCGCAGCTACCCAACAAGCAGGCCACTGGGTTCTTTGGGGTCCGGGTTGAAGAAACAGGGTTAAGGATTTCAGGTTTAGGGTTTAATGCTGAGGGTTTTGAGCTTGGTACCCTTTCAGTGCTTCAGGGCTTGAGGGTTGCAGTTCAGGAGGGTTTGGGACTTTGAAGTTTTTGGGGTTACGCTCCAATGCATGTGGCCACCTTGAGTTGTGAGAGGGTATGGAAGCGCCCAAAACCCTACACCATGAGCCCTACCTGAAGGATCACGGGACTTAAAAAACTAGGGTCATAATTTCGGTAACCCATTAAGGGACCTACCGGAAGGTGCTTGCAGCGGCTCCATCCAACACCGGTGCAGATGTGCTCTGCGCCAAGCTGGCAAAGCTGGGCATGGTGCCTTGGGCTTTGACATCAAGGGTTTAGGGTTTAGGGAATCCTGAAAGGAACCCAAAAAGAAGAGCCCTTAAAGGAACCCTTAAAGGAGGGGTGTTAGGGCATCGTGATGTGGACGGCGCTGCGGCTGATGAAGGGAAGCAGGTCCAAGAGCAGGAGGGTGGTGTGTGTGTGTCTGAAGTGTGTGTCTGAAGTTTCTTCCCCACCCTCAGTGTGGGGTTGTTAGATTTTAGCTATTACAATATTGTAACTAATTAGTATGAAATTTTAACTATTACAAAGTCAGCCTAATTATCTGTAGGGTGGGGATGTTCGAAGCAAAATGATGCCTAGGACCCGAGCCGCATGCTGCGACTGAACGCGCTGGGCCGGAATCAAGCCACCGTGCCCGAGGAGGCGCCGACCGGGGTTTAGGGTTTAGGGTTTAGGGTTTTTTAGGGTTTAGGGTTTAGGGTTTTTTAGGGTTTAGGGTTTAGGGTTTAGGGTTTAGGGTTTTTTAGGGTTTAGGGTGGTTGGTGGTTTAGGGTTTAGGGTTTAGGGTTTAGGTTTAGGGTGGTTGTCAAAACTATGGTCCTTTTTGGGTCCCTACTATAATACGGCACCTATTATTTAGGGTACCCAAAAAGGGACTTTAACTTTGACAACTACCCACATGGTGTTGTCTTCAGAGCGAGATAATAGTCGCACACTCTGAACTTCGAAGCGCAATCCGAAGCTCAAAATCACGAAGCTCTACGCCCGAGCCACAAACCTTACATCCGAAATCCTCAAACGTAAACCCCAACCCCAAAGCATTCCTCTTGGAGAGGTTCGCGAGTTCTGTTTCACTGCCGCCCGCTCTGACGGCCATCGCGGCTTTGCAGTGCCCCCGTTGGACCAGCTGCAAGCCTACCGAGTACGGGACTAAGATCACGAGAGCATCGAGACTTTAGGGAGTATGAGAGTCGAATGCTTCTTGAATTCCGCCTAGTGGGGGCTAGGAATTCATACTTGAGATATTCCCAGCCTCTGTGGGGCCACTTTTCGGCAAAAACCCGCCTTGGACACAGACACCCTATGCCCCATGCTTCATGCGCACTTTAAGGCATTCACAAACCCCAAACCGCACGTGCTTAGGGCTGAGGGTGTTGTGCTTTTGACAATGTATTCAATGGGTGTGTGCTCAGGCTCTATTTCCGAAAGCAGATGATGATTGTGCTTGGCATCAGGGAGGATTCCAGGATCAGACTTCAGGGTAATGGCTAGATAAGGATTGAGAAGTACGATGACGATGTTGGGAAGCATAGTAACTAGTTGCAGCAATGGGAATAAGGATGAAGACTTGGCTGTTTCCCCCTGTAGGTCATCATTTGCACCTGCACCTGCGCTGCGCACATCGCCAACGTCGCGAACAGGGCGGGGGTGTCTGGATGGTTCTCCCACGTGCTCGTCGACGAGGCGCACCTGGCAGAAAAGGGTTAAAGGAACTGCTGCTACTACTCCTATATACTACTTTCGCAGCTCCGACTCTCGTCCTACTCCTGCTCCACCTACTCGAGGAACGAGGACGAAGACGAAAACGAGGACGAGGAGGACGACGACGACGACCGCAAGGACAAGGAGGAGGACGAGGACGAGGACGACCGCAGTAACGACCACGAGGACCAGGACAGCGAGGAGGGAAGGAGGAGGAGGAGGAGGAGGAGGAGGAGGAGCAGGAGGAGGAGGAAGAGGCGACCACGACGGCGACCGCAACGACGACGATGACAAGTGCGAGGTCCAGGACGCGGACGAGGACGACGAGGACGACGCCAATGACGACGACGAGGAGGACGACGAGGACGACGACGAGGACATACGAGGACGATGGACGACGACGAGGACAACGACTACCGCCGCAGACGCCTATGACGATGATTGCTACACTCACGGAATCCCCGCCCCACCAGAACCATTTTGAGGGAGTTTCTTAAACGGAAGCTACCTCTTTTTAGTAGGCCCTTGTCTTACCTGTTCTTGCGCAGGCGGGCGAGGCCACGGAGCCAGAGACTCTCCTGTTTTTTGGGAGGGCTTGCGGGCGAGGATGGGTCTACATAGATGCGATTTTTGAGATATCCGAGGGTTTAGGTTCACAGATGGGTCTACGTAGATGCGATTTTTGAGATATCCGGGGGGTTTAGGTTCACGGAATTGGTTGTTTACGCATTTTCTTGTTGTGGTATCCGCTGATGCTCGCAGAACGTTCTTCCCTTTTCCCTGCTTGTTGTGCAGAAGGGCTTGTGCACCTTGGTAGAGGCATAGCACCTGCCTCTCCACAAAAGCGTATTCCCATGACCCGTCGTTTGCCGCCCGAACCAGACAATGTGCAGAGGCAGGGTTCGATTTCATATAATCCTCGGGATTGTCCTGCATCATGTGAACCCTGCTTTCCCCTCTTTGTTACTCACTCTTGCATCATCGTGTATCGTGTTTCCCCAATACCCGAGTCTAGCAATTTCTGCTTCTACCTGAAGCAAATTGAACCGGCTTCTCCCCAGTATAGACTGTAGGGGCCCGCAAAGAAAGTTGGTCTGGTATTGTAAGGTACGCAAACTGTACTGTCCATTCAGATTAAACCCCAAACCCAAAGCCCTAAACCCCTCACCTAAACCCTGCCCTCAACCCTGAACCCAAAACCTTAAAAACCTGCCCTACACCCGAAATCCTAAACCCGAAACCCCGAACCCAAAGCCCTAAGCCCACGCCTGACTGAGGAGACTTTAGTGCCCCTGCAGCTTGTAAAAGACACGGGCCAGGCCAGTACGCTGCGATCCCAAGATCTCTTAACAAGGGCTGCTTTAGCGTTTAGGGGTTTAGGGTTTAGGGTGTAAAGGGTTTAGGGTTTAGGGGTTTAGGGTTTAGGGGTTTAGGGTTTAGGGGTTTAGGCTTTCTCATGGGTCTTTGAGGTTCTAGAGCGTTGCTAGACGGTGTTTGAAGGGGTCCGTAAGGTGATGCCAGGTATGTTCCTGAAGGGGCCCGGGGTCTCTGGGAGAGCACGTTGGGTTTAGGGTTTAGGGTTTAGGGTTCAGGGGTTTAGGGTTTAGGGTTTAGGGTTTAAGGGTTTAAGGGTTTAGCGGTTAAGGGTTTAGGGTTTAAGGGTTTAGGGTTTAGGGTTTAGGGTTGGGTTTGGGGTGGCAGGGTGTGGAGGGTTCAGGCTTTTTTGGGGCAAGATACCCTGAGCCCAAACTCATACATCTTGAGGCTTAAGCCCTGAAGCCTAAGCGAGTACTATTCTGGTTGGTTCTGCGCTCTGGACTGGCCTGCTTCATGGTTCAAAGCCAAACACCCAATACTATACATAGAACAAAGTGTTGGGACACATGGTTCTGCTGTCCTGTATACGGACTAGAAGGAGATCTACTTATGCAGACCTCTATACCACAAACACGCACACCCTCAACACTCAACACCGCCTACATAAGCTCTGAAGTGAGTGAAAGTTGCCTGAGATTTAGCGTCGACCGAAATTTTCGAAAACTTGAACGGCCCCAAAATACCACGAACCAATATCCAGCTCTGCACACCCAAGCCCTACCCCCGAACACCTCCTATGCCATGCACCTTCCTGCTCCAAACTGTAGTAAATACCCAAACCCCCAAGCCCCAAACCCTAAACCCTACAACCCCCTAGACCCCGGGCTGACCCAATCTCGACCATGAAAGCCTCCCTTTGTCCGCACGCATCCTCTACTAGCGAACTTAGTATAGCTTTTGGCTTAATGACGTTTTTTAGGTTTTCTCATGCTGGATCCCTGATCACTCCAGGTCAGAATAACAGCCAGTGGTATCCCCTGGTAGCCCCTACACGAAGGGCGTAGAAGGAACCCCAAAACTGAAAAGGCTACACATCTGATGCAGGTCTTCCTCTTGGGCGATCATTTTCAACTTGGTCCACTCGTGCTTTCCTCGCTGGCCGTTCGCCTGGGGAAGCTGGACCCGGAGCACTCTCGCATTTTGAGGTGTTTGGGCTACCATGTTGCTGGGGTAGTCATACACCTTTCCGTTGCAATCCTATCACGTCATCTTTGTCAACTCCTCGTGGCTCCGAACTCTCCGAAGAGAAGTGCGACCTCCTTCCTCTTGAACCCTGTTGAAAGCTCTGATTGACGAGCTGTCTGGTCTCTTCCGTCTGCGCCTGACCTGTGTTGCATTGCTTTTTCTGTTTCTTCCATGCAGTCGTTATCATCGTTGAAGATCTGGCTGACGAGCATAGTTCAGCCATGAGCAGGGAACACAGGGTGGGTGTCGGACCGACTCAAGGAAACACACTGACCAATTACAACATGCAGCGCTTTCGGTTCGACAGTGCTCCGATTAGTTCACGCCGCCATGTATTTGCATGATGAGCAGTGCTTCGCGTGTGACAGGCCCGGCTTCGCACTCTATTGCTGCCACTTTTGTTCTCATCCTACCGGGCCCAGTCGGTTCGTCGTTTGCAGGGCATGTGCCGCTTACACGCAGTGCTTCCTCTGCGGCGCAGAGGGTGGCTCTCTGACCAATGATGATGATTCTGAGCTTGGCCATCAGGACTCGACGGATGACAGTCTCAGCTACCGAGATGATGTGGCTTTGACGGATGTGGACAGTTTTGGTGTGGGAGAGCATGAGGAAGGGGCCGACGCAGCATCCTCGTTGTCGGACTGGGGTGAAGAACACGCAGAAACCAAAGGTTACGGAGCCGCACAAAAGGGCGGGAGTAGTCGGATCTATCTGCAGGACAAACCGGAGAGAGGCGATCTCTGAAATTGCGGCCTATTCAGAATGGACAGTATAGAGTTTGGAAGGATGAGGAGAAAGCTTGGAGAATCTGCGACGTACTCAGTACTCGGAGGACAAGGGATTTGGAGTGAACGGGGAGGCTTTGCGGCCTATTCTGTATACGCGGAGGACAAGGGAGGATCTGGAGTAGTTCTGCGGCCTGTTCAGTACTCAGAGGACAGGGGAAGATTTGGATTGAACTCGGAGAATTTGCGGCGTACTCAGCTCGGAGGACAAGGGATTTGGATTGAACTCGGAGAATTTGCGGCGTACTCAGCTCGGAGGACAAGGGATTTGGATTGAACTCGGAGAATTTGCGGCGTACTCAGCTCGGAGGACAAGGGATCTTGGATTGAACTCGGAGAATTTGCGGCGTACTCAGTACTCGGAGGACAAGGGAGGATTGGGAGAGAACTTACTTGGAGAATTAGGAGAAAACCTAGGGAGTGCACGGGTAGTGAAGTCAAAACGACTTCGCAGGATCCATTTGTCTGTGCAGCCCTTGTACAGCTGGAGCACACAGGGTGTCTACTTGGTCTCAAGACGTTGCTTTGTGTCGGAGTCTGCAGGTCTGCCCTCAGGAGACAGACCATCATACCCTTCCGGAAGATACTGCAAAAGCAAGATTGACAACTCTGCGCAAGACCCGGACTGTCCTGACGCGTGAACGCTTCAGAACGTTCGAGGTTTCCTAACCCCAACCACACCAAGAGCCCAAAACCCAAACCCGAAACTCCCGGGACCCAAAGCCCCAAAGCCCCTCCCTCCCCCCCCCCGCGCCCCCTTCACTAATCCGGAACCCAAAACGGGAGTTTCCGAAAATAGGGGACCATGATATAGTACCCTAAATTGTAGGATCCTTATTATGAAGGCCCCAAAATAAGGTACCCCTAATTTTCGGAAACTCAAACACCCGAAACGGAGCGGAAGGACGAGTCCATGATCGAGCGCCTTGCGAACGAGCGCTTCCGCGCTGCCCAATCAGGCATCCTGGGAAGGGGGCGGCTCAGGGGTTTTAGGGGTTTTAGTGGGTTTGGTGGTGTCGGGGTTCAGGGGGGTTTAGGCTGCACGGATCAGGATTTAGGGTACCCTAAATCCTACACTTTAAACCTGATGAACAGGATATTCGGGCTCGGGGTCTAGAGTTTCAGGTCTCGATGAAGGTTTCGGGCCCGGCTGCGCCATCAGGCTTAGTGTGTACAGGGCACCTGGCGTTCAGGATTTAAAGTCTTTCTCAGGAATCAGGCACGATGGTCTAAAAGCTTGATTTGGCAGTTCAAGGCTCGTGACTAGATATTTTTGTTTGCCCGTCTGCGCAGCTGGGGATTGTCAGTGAATGCATTGCAAATCCTGACGACGCTTGTGGTCTTGGTGGTCTCCACCATCGCCCCTGTTGTGGCCACGGCTTACTGGGTGCCAATGTACACCATGGAGGATACCTTCTTCCTCTCGGTCAACTGCATGTCAGCTAATCTTCGGTATCCTGGTCACGTCTTACATACTCGCAGTGGCCCAAGACGGAGCACCACCAACGTGCGGCAACATTTTGGTGGTGCTCTCGCAGGCTTGGCTTGGCATTCTGCAGATTCTGGATGCTGGGAATCTGAAAGCTTCAGGGATTTGGGACCTTGTGTGGGTTGGAACGTGAAAGATTGAAGCTAAATCCATAGGTCCTGCCCTTGCAAGTTCTGGCCCGTAAGCAACAACCAGTGATAAGCCTACGCTTTCCGTCTTGAGTTTCTGACTTGCGAAAGTCCTTCCTTGAGAGGGCAGTACCTTAATGAAAGAAGACACGTGCACCATACCATTACACCATCTATGAACCCGACCCAAATCCCAAACCCGAAAGGATTTAAGTAGTGATTTGTTTCAGTTCGCTACTTGGGTCTAGGACAGGGGCTAAGCCGAACCGGCTATAGCCGCTGGTGTTGGGCTTAGGGGGCCTAGGGGGGTTCAGGGCGCCTAAACCCTAAACCCTAAAACCCTAAAACCCTAAACCCTAAACCCTAAAACCCTAAACCCTAAACCCTAAAACCCTAAACCCTAAACCCTAAAACCCTAAACCCTTAAACCCTAAACCCTAAACCCTAAAACCTTAAACCCTAAACCCTAAACCCTAGGGGGGGCCCAGGGAGTTTCGGGTCGTCTGCCAGGGACGGCCAGTGATCCGCTCAGCCGCGATGCGCTCGCCGCCTCGGAGGGCCGAGGTGTGGCCACTTTCGGGTTTAGGGGTTTGGGGGTTTAAGGATTTAGGGGTGTAGGGGTTTCGGGGTTTAGGGGTTTCGGGGTTTAGGGGTTCAGCATTAGGGTTGCAGTCCGGGGCTTTAACAAGCGGTTCTTGTTTAGGGTTTCCTTTTTTCCGGGATCCTTCGATTTTGTTTAGGTGCTTGGGTTGCCAGCAGGTTTATTGCGGCAAGGTCACCGGGGTCTGAAGCAAATTATCCGGGTTCTACCTGTTTAACTACTTGAAGGATCATGGGACTTAGTAACTAGGGTTATAAATATGGTAACCATACTTGTCATTACTTATATATTATAACCCTAATTAAGATAGTTATAACCTAACTTATTAAGTCCCCTGATCCCCCAAGTAGTGAGTTTGGGGCGATCCACAGCAAGTCGGTGATCGCGCCGGAAGCATCTAATCGGCATGCAGCCTGATACAGTGTCAGAAAGCGGTATACCCTAAACCCGAGAACCCAACCTTGGCGGCGAACCCTGAAGCGCTGTAACCCTAAACGAAACTGAACCCTAAAAGCCCTTATACCTTAAACCGTCACGGCGACCTCGAACCTTCAACTCTACGCAACCTCAAACCATCCTCCTCCCACGCCCAAACCAAGCTCATGAAACCCAAGACCCGCAAACCCGCCGAAGCGCTGACACCCTCAATCCCAATTTCAAAGCTCTGCCCAAGCCCGGACAATCCCAAGCACCCCCATGCACTCCCAAAGCCCAAAGCCCCAAAACCCACGCCTCGGCGAAGAGGCCTCTTCTTCCTCACCGAGTCATTTCGCTCTCATCCTGCCATCATGGACATCTACTCGAAGGCATAGTGGTACGTAATGGGTCAATGGTAGTCAAGAAGTTTAGAAGGAGTAGCGGTTGTCCAGGTTTTTTCAAGGAGCCCTCAAGGGAGCTCTTAAGGGATCCCTGAAGGCAACCCGAGAAGGAGCTGTTAAAGAATCCCTTGAAGGGCCCTTACGGATTTCTCAAAAGCCGATCTTCCGTTGCAGGGGTTCGGGACTCAAGGAATCGAGTCTCAGTCGTCGCAACTTCGGGAGTCTTTGTGGGTTTGACAAGGTTTCCACCACAGCTTTGGGGTTCACGGAGGTGCGTAACTCAGGTCACCCTAATCGGTAGATCCACAGATGGAGATGCAAGTATGGTGCCCTTACTGCGGTGACCTCAGGAGTTGAACTTTCTGAGGGCGTTAGTGGCTGTGCTCCATCCCCGTCTGAACTTGTAGAGGACCCCATAAGCTGGGATGAACGCAGCTACGATTAAGGATCCATTGTCCTAGTAGTAGAGTACGCAACCTGTAACCTTGTTGGAGTACATAGCCCCTATTACAAGCCCGCAGGTTAACCCCTAGTTCCCTAAAAATATTGGGCAAGTATATTCTGTGATGGCTCTTGGTTGGGGATCATCCCACCTGCCCGATCCCACTTTTGGAGGCCTTTCACTGGAATTAGGGGTTCTCGGCTTCAGGAGTAAGTTTAGGGTTTAAGCTTACAGGGCTCCAAAAACCAAGTGCCGCGAGGACTTTCCTGCCCATGGCTTTTGGGCTCGAGCTTCCCTTGCCCCAAAGGCACTTGAGACAGGACTTGTCCTCATGAAGATGGGCTCCGCTTCCCGAGCCGTCGCTCTGACGCTGCTCTTCCTCCCGCTCGTGGCGGAGGCGCGCGGTTTCGGCCTCCGTGGGTTTTGGAGCTTTTGGGCTTTAGGGCCTTTGGGGTTTGTGGGGGCAGGGTTTCGGGCCTTTGGGGTTGTGGTTTTTGGGTCTTAAGGCCTTTGGGGTTTGTGGTTTTTGGGCCGTAAGGCCTTTCGGGTTTGTGGCTTGAGGGTTTAAGGCCTTTGGGGGTTTAGGGTTCAGAGTGGGGCCTGCGGCTGCGAGGGGCTTAGTGTCTGAGTGGAGACCACTCCCTCAGCCCTCTCCGTCAGTCGTCGCTGTCATAGTGGTTTAGGGTTTGGGGTTCAGGATTTAGGGTTTAGGGTTTAGTAGTTGTTCCCGGAGGAGGAGCACCAGGAGAAACATAAAGATGAAGCTAGGGATTCTTGCATGCGGAAGCCTGTGCCATACGGATGATGATATAAATCCTGCATTACCTTGAAGAGCCTTGCTAGAGAGACCCAAAGTTGAATTCGCAGAGACCCTAAGATTCAGCAATATGCCTCAAACCATACTACTCGCCATTCCACGGTTATTCAAGGGGGTGTTGAGTTTGGAGCTTAACCGGAAGCCCCTAAAACCTGAAATCCCCAACCCGTTACACCTAAACCTGCGCCCTCTGGTTGCATTGAGCCGGAAAAGAGGCCGACGTCAATGGCACCGCTCTGTCGACGACGGCAGATGAGCTGACAGTGAAGCAGGCCGAAGATCATAGCTTAGATTGCCCTTTGAACTCTCAACCATAGCTTAGATTCAGACAAATTTAAGCGATGCAGACGCCGTAGTAATTCTAACAGGGCTTTGGGGTATGTCATAGTAAGATTATATTAAAGAGCCTGGCCTGAGGGAATGGTCGGATTTATGTGCTCCCTATGTTCGCAATACCGTTCTGCGGATCCCTAGTGCACCTACTCTGCCTGGACAGAGGGAAAGGGGGTTGAAGGGGTTCAGGGTTTCGGGGTGTCGGGCTTTGGGTTCAGGGCTTACGGTCCTAGGGTTTAGAGTTTAGGGGTTTAGGGTTAAGGGGTTTAGGGGTTTAGGGTTAAGGTTTAGGGTCTAGGGGGTTAAAGGTTGAGGGGATGAGGGGCTTATGCAAGCAGTCAGCGCGCTTTCCCAGCGAGAGCGACGCTTGGATCCTTAGGCAGGAGATTTACCGTAGATGTACAAATTGCGAATTAGCCTGCGCTCGCATGGTGCTTGCTTACCTGTTCTCTCCATGACCTTCAGCACGCAGAGGACAAGGAACTACGTAGTCCTTCGCCAAACAGTATCCTAAAGCGTCAAATTCCAAACCAGGTGCCAACTCCCAAGCCACAAATGGGTGGTTGTGAAAATTATGGTCCCTTTTTGGGTCCTTATTATAATACGGCACCTAATATTTAGGGTACCCAAAAAGGGACCGCCTTACAGGCATATACAAGTCTGCCACGGACTCATACATTGGGTATACAACAGCCTCGTACCTGCAGTTCCTCCCTCACCCAGTCTTGTAACTAAGAGGTCGGCATAAGTTACTACATGCCCCCACTACTTGGAGAGTCAGGGGACTTAGTAAGATAGGTTATAAGTACCTTAATTGGGGTGATAAGTACTTATAGGTATAGCTACCTTAATTATAACCCTAGTTACTAAGTCCCATGATCCTTCAAGTAGGGTAATAAGGCCCCTACTTGGAGGTTCATGGGTAGTTATAAGTCGGGTTATAAGTAAGGTAATTCTACTTATAACCCCGATTACGGGACTTATAACCCCACTTCTAACTACCCATGAACCTCCAAGTGCATGAACCAGACTTCCAGGCGAATCTGCGCCAGCAGGTCAAGGCACGCCTCCGAGAGGCGTTCTTCTCCGGTTTTGCCCTCCGAAAAATAGCGGACCCTGATATAGTACCCTGAATGGTAGGATCCTTATTATCAGGAGCCCAAAATAAGGTACCACCATTTTCGGAAACTCCCATAGGTCATCTTCTCTGAATTTAGGGCTTTTGGGTTTGCGGCTTCAGGGTTTAGGGTTTACAGGGTTTAGGGTTGGGGTTTGGGGTTTAGGGTTTAGGGGTAGGCTACGATGTACAATCTGAAGCATCATTCAAGGGGAGCTTACGATTCGGATTCCTTAAGCCGAAGCCCTAAACCCTAGTTCCCAAAGCCCTAAACCCTAAACCCTAAACCCAAAGCCCTGAATTAACCCTGGCTGGATTGAACCCGGGGCAAGGCCGACGTCAATGGCACCGCTCTTGCGGCGGCGGATGAGAACCCAGTGAAGCAGGTCGCAGATATTAGTATGGGGACCTGGATATGTAATATGGGGACCTGACACAGTAATTCTTGTGGGGTTTGGGGGTATATCATGGTAAGGCTATAGTCAGAACCCGAAGGAATAGTCAGAAGTATGTAGGCCCCTAAATTAGCAACACCTTTCCTTAGGGTTCCGTTATACATCTACATTCGGCTTCCTGCCCTTCAGGTGTTTTTCGACCCATGTTGCGCCGAACCAAAACCAAGGGTCCTAGCCTAAAGTGGGTCATGACCTTCTATCTTGTGGAGTTTGAGCTAAACCCCAAACCTTCGACAGCCCTTAACCATAAGCCCTGACCCGAAGCCCAAGACCCCAAACCCTGAAACCTAAGCGGCCCTAAAGCCCAAGGTAGTTCCCCTAAAGCAGCGTGGTAGATGGTTGTCGATTGCTTGCGGGCTCTGCCTGGGCCCTAGGGGTTGAGGGCTTTAGGGTTGTTTATGGGTTTAGGTGTGAATTAGGGTTTAGGGGTTTCGGGGTTTAAAGGATGAGGGCTTTAGAGGTTTAGGGTGTTGTGGGTTTTTTGGGTGCTGCCTGGTTCTCTGCAAAAAGCTGGGAGTGTGCAGAGGCGATCCTGCGCCAGCTGGCCAAGGTTCAGGTCGGGCAAGTCTTTGTCCTTTGGGGCTTGGTTTTGTTTTATTGATTCTGCCTTTGGGGTGCAGAGTTTCAGGGTTTCTACTGACGGGGTTTTTGTATAGTTGTTGTTTTCAAGCGGGCTTAGGGGGGGTTTGGCGGTGAGGGAATTTCGAGCTGTTTTTTTGATTTCAGCCGTTTAGGGATTGAGGGTTTGCCCTAAGGGTCCCAGGGACCCAATAATGAGGTACTCGGGTTTAGGATAGTCGTTCTGCAAGTTAGGATTTGTGGAGAGTATATGATTACTAGGTACTTGGACCCTTGAGGTTAGGGTCATGGATTAGGGATCTGCTTAGGGCTCGCTTTATGTGCCGGGTTTGAGAACTTGAAGAGCTGCAGATGTAATCCGGTGCTCACCCCGATGTGAATCACTCCCAGAGATCCCAATACCCCATCAATGAAGGAAATTACCTGATATACCTTAAACTATGGGGGGCTTAATATTATGATTCAAGGTATAAAGGGAACTCCAGAAAGTTGGAATATGGTTTCATGGTAGGATACCCTATAATTTACCATGGAAGGGTTAGGATAATCATGTTCCAACTTTCTGGCTTCTACTGTATTCTTTAATTAAGGGGTATTGGGATCTCAAGGCTGTAAGGCATGAAAGATGCTTGTCTAGCTTGGAGCATCAAAGCCAAGCAGGGTTCAAAACCCAAGGAAGCCCAAACGCAAACCCTAAACCAACCCTAAACCCTAAATCCTAAATCCTAAGCCCAAACCTAGAACCTAACCCTAAACCCTAAACCCGAAACCCTAAACCCTAAACCCTAAACCTAAACCTAAACCCAAGCCCAAAACCGTGAAGCCCGTACCCTACACCTTTCAGCCGACGCCTTGGCCTTCAAAGATGGCCTCAGTCGTTGGCTTTGGCTTAAGATTCTGAAACTTCTTGGGTTTAGGGTTTAGGGTTTGAGGGTTTAGGGTTTAGGGTTTAAGGGGGTTTACTAGGACCCAGAGTAGGGCCTTCTTCCCTTTTTTAGGGTTTAGGTTCCCTTATAACCCATTTAAACCAAAAAGGGCACCCTTTTTATTCCTAGGTTACTCTTAGGTCTAGTTTAGGGTTTAGGGTTAAACGTTTAGGGTCTCGAATCTGGAACCCTGGAAACGGCGTAGAAGTTGAACCCAAAAGCCTAAACTCCAAATCTAGAGGTTCGGTGCTTGGGGGTTGAAGACGTTTCCCATGCTTCGCGGTTGGAGGCCGCAGCGAGAGCAAAGCCCTAAACTCTAAATCCTTAACTCTCAACCCTAATATCAAACTCAAGACTCCAAAGCCTAAAACCCCAAATCCGAAACCCTAAAAGCTCTAAAACGACTTGATCCCGAAGCCCGTCAGCTTTCCCAGAACACCAAAGCCCAAAAGGCCGGGAAGCCCGAACCCTGCACCCGAAACCCCCTCGTCAAACTTTTAAGCCCTGAACCCCGAAACCCAACGGTTTAGGGTTTAGGGTTTAGGGTTTCCTAATTGCCCCACTAAACCCTAGACCCTCTTCTAAACCCTGACGAGGTAGATGAAAACATCGAGTCCGACCAAGTCTGCCTCCGGGACTGAGTTCGGGGTTTTAAGATTTTGGGTTTAGGGTACCTGACGATACATATAGGTCTTTAGAGGTTTCAGCAGGAGTTTAGCTTGAGAAATGCTAGAGATTCAGATCTATTGCTTAAGTCTATGGTTTTGGCCTCTTTGGTCGCGGGGCTGCAAGAATTTTAGCCTTTTGCAAGCTGGACTTTAGGTGTCAGCCAAGTCATGCGGACAGACTGCAAACATCACTTCGTTGTTTAAAGGCTGCTGTCTTACAGTAAACCCCATAAAGTTGGAAACCCCATAGCCTCAATCCTTAAGAGTCATGTATAGATATGTATAGGGAATCCCAGCACTATTTGCCTGAATCCGGTTTCCAACTTTATGGGGTTTACTGTAGGGCTCCATAGCATGTTAAGGGGCACGGGAATCTCTTGCTGGGGACTCTCTGAGGTGTCTATACAGTAAACCCCATCAAGTTGAAAACCGGATTAAGGCCAAATAGTGTTGGGATTCCCTATATATTAATCTTAAGGAACGAGGCTATTGGGTTTCCAACTTTTGGGCTCCTACTGTAAAGATCGTTTAGCGAGGTTGAGCGCGTCACTTCCTAGTATTTGGGATCGTCGTTGACAGTGAGGGAGTATTCCGTGGTCAAGGATGCAGGAGTTTTTTGGGTAATAACTAACGTGGGTCGAAACACTTAGTGATACTATGCCTAAGCCCTAGGCCCTAAACCTTATACTGATACTGTACCATTCGTCATTGGATAGCTGTACTAGCAGCTTCCAGGTCGTTTAGAGTTTACGGTATAGGGTTTAGGGTTTAGGGTTGAGATGGGACTGTTGTGGCATGTGAAGATAAGCATGATGTCTTTCCGAGTCCTTTCTGTTAGGGTCGAGGCCGAAACATCGTCGACCCAACTTCAGTAGTCAAGCAGAGGTCACCTTTAGCCGTTTTGGATATCAATAGCTCCCCGTTTAATCCCAGGCAAGCTAGCCACCATCAAGAAGCTGAGAAACCGTTTTAGGGCAATGGTTTCAGCTATATGGGTGGTTGTCAGAATTAGGGTCCCATTTTGGGTCCCTATTATAATACAGCACCGGGTACCCAAAAAGGGACCCTAATTTGACAACCACCCATTTAACAGGCCCGATGTGGCGATCTGCTGTTGTTTGTCGAAGTCTTAGCAGGGCTGGGCTTAGGGGTGTGGGGTTCAAGGCTTAGGGTTCAGGGTGGAGTCCGGCTAGAAGAGGGGCCGAAATATATGCCAATACTATTTTGTGGTTTCCTTATGATAATGATAGTATAATGGGCCCCAAGCTCTTCTTCTAATCATTCAAGCAAGGCCCTGCATCTGGTGAAGGGTTTAGGTGCCAAGGTGCTGGAGCACGAATTTGCCAGCTCCAGTCACAAGCTGTCACCAGCTACTCTAACTTGCAACGTCCCTAGTAGATTTGGTAGGTAAGGCCAACCCGAATTGAGGGCGATGCCACTTTCAACAGCCCTCCTAGGCCTTGCAATTTAGGAACCCTGAACCCCCAAAAGCCCTAAACCCCTGAACCCCTAAACCGCTGAACCCCTAAACACCCCTAATTAAGCCTCTGAAACTCCAAAACCCCCCAAACCCCCTAAACCCCTAAACCACCACCCCCTGGACTTGCATTTTAGGCTGGGTCTCTCGGCACTCCTTGCCACTTGGCTGCCCTCGGAGGTTTGGCTGGTGGGACGTATGGTGTACCCTTGGGGTTTGCTGCTTAGGGTCGTTACTACTTCCTAAACCCGAAACTCGGTATCGGTTTTGGATGATGTTTACTTAATTTCCCTTACTGTTTAGTAGAGAGCCCTAATTTTAGCCAATTTTGGGGACTGTTGATATGGACACCTGGTAAAGCCTTCAACCTCCCATTCCCGTATCCCAACCCTCAGCGTGGTCTGCTTGTGGGCTCCAGTGCTCGAAGCCTCGTGGCTTAGAGTTCTAAAGCGGTGAACCCTGCGATGCCCCAAGCCCTGAACCCGAAAAGCCCGTACGCGAAACCCCTCCACATCCTAAGCCTTAACTTACCTTTGGTTAGTAGGGAATGGAGGAATGGGGTACAATTATAACTACCATTCCTACCATTCTTCCATTCCCTACTAACCAAAGGTAAGTTAAGCCCAAAACCCAAAACCCTAGACGCCAAGCCCCGACTCCCGAGATCTGAACCCTCAAAGCCCCAGGCGCTTAGACTCTGTGCTCTGAGTTGTAGGGTTGTAGAACCTTAAACGGATAATCTGAGGCATAAAGACACAAAGACTACTTAATGGCTATGGGGCCCTCTAGGAACCCTGAAAGTCTGTTGCTCCAGGTGGGACTGCGGTCTCGAATGCTATGCTTCGAGCTCCCATGAGTGGCGGCCCTGTGCGAGCAAGTGCCTAGCCTATGTACAAGTGTTCACAGTACTTCGAATAGGGTGTTGGTGGTACATCATCGAACTTGCTTTTCAGGAGCCCTTCTGAGGCAGCAATATTATATTGAGGACCCCTGTATAGAGTTTAAAGCATACAACTTATTTCAGGGGTTTCAGTTTCAGGGGTCTCTCGGTCTATGAACACCGAGACTTTTGGGCACGTAGGATCTAGGGATGAAGTTCCAGGCTTAAGGGTTTCTAGGATTAGGGATTTAAGGCCCAGGTTTGAAGGTTTCGAGCTCAAGGTTTGTTCCGAAAACATGAAGCTAGAGCTCTTGAATGCGCAAACTCAATCAGAAAGTCCGAAACCTTCAACTACGAGCAGCCGTCTCAAACCTAACTCCTCATCTCACGAAAAACAAGTGCGTAGAATGCGGACATGCTTCTGAGCATAAAAATCCTTTGCACAGCTTTACCGTGAATCTCAACCCCTGAACCCTGAATCCTATGCCGTCAAGTCGAATCCCAAATCAGATTGGGGGTTTTGGAGGGTTTTAGAGTCAGTAGGATCCAGAAGTATCCCAGGTGCGCAAAGCTCCAGCACCTGGGCGCGCACTGCAGCTTCGCCAGCAAGCATGATCACTTTTTGTTCTAGGGTGGAAGTCGGGTTGCAGTTCAGGATTAAACCCAAAATAACAACGGATTTTCTTGAACTATTTTCTCTCCGACGGGGAACGCAAACCCCCGACACAGTAGTTCTAAGCCCCACACCCTAAACCCCAAACAACAGTTCAACAAGGTGTTCCCAACAACTCCAAACCCTAAACCCCTAAACCCTTAAACCCTAAACCCTAAACCCTAAACCCTAAAACCCTAAACCCTAAACCCTAAACCCTAAACCCTAAACCCTAAACCCTAAACCCTAAACCCTTAAACCCTTAAACCCTTAAACCCTAAACCCTAAAACCCTAAACCCTAAACCCTAAACCCTAAATCCTAAACCCTAAACCCTAAACCCTAAACCCTTAAACCCTAAACCCCTAAACCCTTAAACCCTAAACCCTAAACCCAAGACACGAAACCACAAACCAGTTAGACTTTAGGGTTTCAGTTGCACTCAAACCCTTGCTCTATGCCTTCGAAGCTGAAGGATGCCGCCCCCCTTAGAGCTAGTGTAGGGGCTTTAACAGTTAGACCAGGGTTTAGGGTTTAGGGGTTTAGTAGGGTTCAGGGTTTAGACAAAGCCCGTAAAAGCCCCCAAGTCCTTCTAAACCTTGCAGAACCCGCTAAAGGAACGATAACAAGGAACACCTGAAGCACACCCTTTTTTCCCTAAGCCCTAGCTCCGCACCCCTCCTCCCTTCCCATGCCTCAAAAACAAACCAAAACCCTAAGCCCTAAAACCCTTACAGTAGAAGCCAGAAAGTCGGAACATCATCATTCTCCTGATGCCCTTAAGGCAAAGTATAAGGGATCCTACGGTTGATGAGATAAATCCTGCATTACCTTAAGGACCCTAAACTATGCGAATAATGGTATATTCCTTATTCTGGGTAATGCAGGATTTATGTCATCGACAGTAGCACTCATCATCCTAAATCCATGTTCCATTTTTCTGGGTTCACTACAAGATACTTGGAGGTTCATGGGTAGTTATCAGTGGGGTTATAAGTCCCCTAATATGGGTTCATAACTATATATAGTTACCCTACTTCTAACCCTACTTATAACTACCCACGAACCTCCAAGTAGACCCTAAACCCTATACTTTTTATGGAACCCCTATAGATCCCTGTAAAGGGACCCTTAAAGGAACACTTATAACTTATAAGTACCCATGAACCTCCAAGTAGGAGGCCGCAGCCTCCAGGTAACTACTGCCTTGCCGAGCTGGTCCACTGCGTGCCTTGGGTTCTCGCAGGGGGCTTTCGTCTTTCTTTCTAAAGGCTTCTTCGGGGTGTAGAGTTTGGGGTTCATGATTTTGGGTAGGTTCTGGCTTGATGTTGATATGTTTAACCTGGTTTTTGGGCTGGGAGGGTTTGATTTATTTGTTTGCGTTGTTCTGTTTCGGTTGCTTTTTGGGGTGCATGGTTCGGTGTTTCTTTAAGGTTTCTGAACTTTGTGGGTTCAGGGCTTCAACTTAGACTTCAGCGACGTGTGCCGGACATGAGCCCACTAAACCCCAATCCCACAACCCAAACTCCATCTCTTACGTCGTAAGCCCTCGTTTACTACAACCCCCCAGGTAAATCTTAAACCCTGGAGAAGAACTTAGTAGCTGAATGGGTTACACTCTACATTTTGTGGGATAGTATTATCCTTTGCAAATCTGAAAGTTTGCTTTTTTCGGGGGACCCTTAAATCCGAAGCTCCGAACCCTAAACCCAGAACCCTAGCCTCAACTATGCCGTTCAGGTGCTCCTGCAGTGCGTCTCACCATGCGCCGTCAGCACGCACTCTTCCTCCTGCGAAGGATGCATTCTTGGAGGCTCCTGGTCTCTGAACTGCCCCAAACCCCCAAAACCCCTAAACTAGGATGCCCAGTAGTACCCTTATTCCTTTTTTGTAGTCCTAGGTTCCTTATAAAGTTACCCAATACCAAGAAGAGAGGCCTTTTTGTTCTTAGGTTACTGGGTATCCTAGTAAACGTAAAACCCCATAGAACCCTGAACACCTAAGCCCCAAACCCCTAAAATCCCCGGAAGCCCCCCTCAGCCCTCAGCCCGAACCTCCTAAAGCCCTGAAGCCCTACGCCCTAAACCCGAACTCTGCGCCCCTAAATCAGCCCTGAACCCCCTAAACCCTAAACTGTCTGGTCCTTAGTAGGGAAAATGAGGGAATGGGTTATGCGGTCTATCATTGGGGATTTTATATGGACTACTACAAGGATCCATTCCCCCATTCCCTACTAAGCACCAGGGAGTAAAGCCTAGCGCCCGAACAGTCTTCGAGTTCTGGGTTGAGATTTGTCCTTCGGAGCTTTAAGGTTCGGTTTTCTAGGAGCTTACGGGGGTGGGCTTGGAGGCTTAGGGGTCGGGGTTTGAGGGGTTTAGGCGAATACGGTATGGGAGAGAAATACTGTTTGTCACCGTTAAGTCCCTGTGCAAGTATACATTCTATGTAATCGTAATGATACCTATATATATATATATATATATAGGCCTCATTGTAATCATCAAGGCCGCCACGTGATGAGTAGGTTTTTGGATAGTATCCTCCGGAAGACCCAGAAAATGCTCACGCCAGGTGTCTAAGATTTCGTGTCCCCGGGGCGTCGAGGTTCAAGCTAGGACCTCGCAGCATGCCCTCATCCGTAAGCCTGCGTAACCCTAAACCCTAAACCCCTAAACCCCTACCCTAAGGAAGGCCTGAGCCCAGAACGCCCTTGCGATAATCTGGGTGCACAGTTTCGGTTTTAAGCATTCATAAGGGTTCTCATAAAGTTTCCCCTGGCTCTTGTTATGAATGTACTTCAAGTTATTATACGAAGGATATACAAGTACCAAGGCGCAGAAGCCGAAGGATCTTTGTTTAGGGGCTTGGACTGTAGAGTTTGGGATTTCCCGTTGCAGGTTGTAGGATGGTTTAGGGATTCGGGTTTCGGGTTCAGTGCTGGGATTTAGGGTAATAAAGCCCTTTGGGTTGAACAGGCTTGATACATGCCCTGAACAATTGTTGGTCTTGATCCTCAGCGCATCATATCCTGGTGTATGCCAATGTAGGAACCTGATTAAGAAACCTTGGGCCTTTATGAGGGCTCCTTCTATGAATCCTACGATTTTGGGGGGTTATAGGCCCAGGGTTTCTTAAGCAAAATTCCTACATCATATCCCATTCCTACATGATATACCCCCCCCCCCCCCCCAAACCGAGCTCTGATTCTCAAGGGGCCCCTGTACTGTACCCTCCATGCCTGCGGCCCAGGTTGCAATGCCAAATGCTGGAATCCGTAGCTACGCCGTAGCCGCCGCTGTCATGCACGTATTGGGTGCGGCCCGCATGCCAATTGCAAGACGTCTGAACATCAAGAGTAAAAAGGGGCACTCGTGTCAAGCAGCAGTCTTGCACCAAAGTGTCTCAAATTCACACGAGCACACACTAAGGCTGAGGCACAACATCAAGCACGTGATTGTAATCATCCCAACGCTGTTGCTACATACAGCCGTAGTGAGTTTAAAGCCAAATCCACAATGAATAAGACCACGCTAGCAGCAGTAGCAGCAGTAGCAGCAGCAGTGGTAGCAGCAGCAGTCGTTCGTGGTGGCGGCGGTGGTGGTGCTCGTCGTCGTCGTCCTCGTCGTCGGTGTCGTAGTAGTCGTCGCTGTCGGAGCCGGAGTCGCAGTCGCAGACATAACCGGAGGCGTAGCCGCAGTAGTGGCCGTGTCGTCGTACTGCATCAGCAGCATCAGCAGTTTCAGCAGCATCAGCATCAACAGCATCAACAACATAGTCACTAATCGCAATCGATACTGCAGCAATGACGGCAACGCGGAGCCATCTTTGCCCTCACGAAGCCGGGAAGTGGCCAAAGCGCTGTGACATGCAGGGCCCGCCCGGATTTGCAGCTGGCAAGGCCCAGAGTGGACGTCACATGGGTGGTTGTCAATATTATGTTCCCTTTTTGGGTCCCCATTATATTACGGCACCTATGATTTTGGGTACCTAATTTTGACAACCACCCACATGAAGAGGAAGGAGTAGACATCTCCTGCAACTTCTTTCTAGATGCCAAGCAGCCGAAAACCCGGCGTGCCTCTAGCATGTAAGGCCCCTGCGAATTAGCATACTATTGGTTCCTTAATAGTTACCTATACCCTTTTTTGGGGGTGCCTTGTGCCAAAGAGGGTTCATGGTTTGGAGATGTTTCGAAGAGGCAGCCGGATTCCGCTGGGGCCATCCTGGCTGTGACTCCAAAAGCCCGAATAAAGCGATGATGCACCGAGGATTATGGAGCGCTTTGTCAAGGAAGGAATATGCCGTAGACCAGTGCCAGAGAAGGAACCTTTAATATGATGCTTCAGACTATATCGGTACGGCATATTTCTCAAAACCCTAACCCTAAACCCTAAACTCCTAAACCCCTAAACCTTAAAGCCTAAACCGTGCTCCACCTCCAGTTTTTGGAGTCTCTGGGTTGGCATGAGACAAGCCCAAAGGAGCTGTCTTAGCCCACTCTGATTCGGAGTGGCTAGGCAACAGCTTCAAACCCCGGGCAGAGCATAACATAGCGTTCCAATTTATCGTTTAGGCTTTAGGGTTATGGTCTAGGGTGTAGAGTTTAGGGTGTTGACACACCCTTCAAATTGGTCGGTATTTTAACTTTACTGGTCGTGCACCACAACCCAGATCTCAGACACTGTAAGTCACTGTAAGTCCCTCTAAATCCTAAACTCTAAACCTGAACCCGAAACGAGCTATGCGGAACCTCCACGAACCTTTGAACCTCATAGGCCCCTAACCCTAACCCCTAGACCCTAATTCTGTACCCCCCCTGCCAACCCTCAAGCCCAAAGCAACTTCCCAGCTCCGAGCCCCATCTCAACCCATCTCTCGTGGATCTTTCCAAAGGGAAAGGCGCCGGCGCTCGAAGAAAAGCTTGCGACGTACATGGAATTCTGAGGGTTTAGGGTAAGACTGTATTTTTAGATCGAGTGAGGCTTTCACAAGGACCTTCGAGCACTGAGCCATACTGAGCCTATGATATGTATGATATGTCATGATATGATATGATACGATATGATCTGGGGGCTTCCTGTCAGGCTTGCCGAGGAAAGGGTTCCCCAAGGGTTACGGTAGGGGTTCTAGAATAGGATCTCGGGTCTTCAGAATTGGGGGTTTATGGGGGTGCCCGGAGAGGGTTCTTTCAGGGTCCTTAGAAGGGTTCCATGGGCATGGGTTTGATGCCTTTTGCTTTGTTCTTGTTATGAGGAGTGTTTAGGGGCTTCAGGGTAATGGATTTACGGGTCTGGGGTTTGGGGCCCAGAAGAGAGGTTAGGGCAGCTTTTGATATTGAGTCTTTAGATTTCTGCATCAGGTTTTGCGCCTTGGATGTCTGTTGGCCCGTGCAATGTGGGTGCCCGCGGAACATGTAGAATGTAGACTTCAGAAAACCCCAGACCTTCAATCCCTAAGCCCTACACCCGAAACCCAACAACCTAGACCTTCAAGCCCTAAACCCCTACACCCCTATACCCTGAAACCCTAAACCCTGAACCCTAAACCTAAAACTTTTATACTCCATAAGCCAGAGTTGAGAGGTCGAGTTGACCAAAGTTGCAACTAATCGGGCCAAACGTTGTAACCAGTTAAGCTCGAATCTGCGGTTCGAGTTCTGGTTGAGCTCCAGGCTGAGGTTAGGGTTCAAGTTAGCCTCCGCAGCTCCAACCTCTGCTTGGGGTTCAGGTTGGTAGCCGAACCCACAACCATAGGTTGAGTTGCAACCTGGGTTCAACCTCAACCCTCAACCCTGACAACCCCCCAAACCCTGACCCCTAAACTCCTAAAACTCCTAAATCCCTGAACCCTGAAACCCTTAGCCCTGAGCCGTTAACCCTTGACCTTGATACCCCCAGCCCAAAGCCACGAGCGCTTGGAAGGTCTTCTATTCCAGCCAACTGGAGCATCGCGAGCGCGAAGTGCAGCAGAGGCATGCTATGCCGTACTCTACTCCACTCTGCTCGAGTATAATACAGTACAGCATAGTTTTGTATGTTGGATGGTATAGTATACCCTATTCTGCTATGCCATGCTATATTATACCATACTGTATCATATTGGTGCTCTTTCTTGTCCTCGAGTCCTTGAGTAACAGGTTTGGGTTTGGATTGCGGCGCCGGAGGATTTCGAAGCTTTGGGTTTAATTTTTTTCGGAGTCCTCACTTCAGTCCTGGTCGTCCCTGGGATCTCTTCTCTACCACCCGCGCTGCTCTGTTTGTGGTGCATATGGTCAGTTCTCTAAATTAGGATGAGGATGACTCTTAGGGTTCTTTTCCTTGGGCGCCCGTACTACTTTGGGGACTTGAACGGGGACTACAAATTGGGGAACTACCCAAATCGCTATCGTCTGTAATGTATAAAGGCCTTGTTGTGTAGGTCCCATGATGGGAGAGAGCACTTGGCCCCGAACTTGTGATCATCGATCGAGCTTCAGGATCTGAGTCTTTTTGCCAAAACGTTCTCGGCCTCCCGAGGTATTGCAATCTATACCGTGAAACTGTACAGCACGAAAGCCTGTTGAACCGTTTGAGCAACCCTTAGCCCGGAACGCCTAAACCCTAACCCCGAATGCCCCGTCAACCCTTGCTGCAGGCTGATGCCATTCTTTGACCTGCAAGGCTGTGCTGACCTCAGCCGAACAGGGATACGTGCGGGCTTGAGTTCGAAATTATCTACGGGATTTCTGTGGTCTCCGGTCGGAGGTTCGCGAAAGAAAGTACAGCAAGCCTCACAGGAACCCGGAAGCAAACCCTTTGATGGGACCAAAATCCCTGAACCCTCAACTCAAAGGGGAAAAGGAGGGATCCTTAATGGGAACCCCTACCCTATAATGGGCTATATAATGGGTCCCTATTAGCTATATTAGGGTACATACCTAGGGGTCTTTATTCAGGGTTCCTCCTTTTACCCTTGGATCAACCCAAAGCCTACACCCCAAACTGAAAGAGGGGGATGTAGCACTCGTGACTCACACGCGACCTGTAGCCCAAAAGACGGAGTACGGAAGCCTGAATATTCAGTAATCAGATCGTTTCAGGGGCTACTTCCTGTAGTTTCAGCTTTTAATGATATCTTCTTGTGGCCACTATACTGAGGGTCATGCAGGTCATACAGGGGCTGCAGCAGAAGGAATCCTGAGTTTCTCGATCGCTCCTAAATCTTGTGCCTATAAGCCCTAAGCCCTCAACCCTCAATCGTAATCAAACCCTCAGCCCTCAACCGCAAACCCTTAACCCCAAACCCTGAACCCTGGGTCCTAAACCCTAAATCTCGGACCCTGCATCCCAAACCATAGGATCCCCTCGATCTCCGCTCGTTCGATGCGTTCAAGTGCAGCACTGCTGGTAATGTGGAGGTTTGAGTCTTTGCAATTATTTGATCCTTTTTGTTCCTTCAACCCAGGAACCCTTAACCCTAAACCCTAAGCCGAAACCAAGGCCGTTGGTGTTGTTCGGGGTTCCTCAAAAAGGTTCCTCCTAGAAGTTCTTTGGAGGGTTGCTTTCCGGCTTTCGTTCAGGGCCCCAGCGGGTTCCTGTTAGGGATTTAGGGCTGGATCCCAAGCCCTTTGCTTTGAACAGTAGCCAGCAGCTTATAGTATGACAGTCATATCTAAGCCTGAGTAGTCACCAATCGTATTTTGGCTATATCTAAATACAACCAAAGATTCTTTTGTAATTCTAATTACTCAGACCCTATATGGTAGGTTTCTAGCATCTTCGGTACAGGCAGCCCTGAACCCTAGAACCCCTAAAACCCTAAACCCCTATACCACTTCACTCAAAGGGGAAAAGGAGGGGCCCTTAATGGGGACCCCTACCCTATAATGGGCTATATAATGGGTATATAATAGCTGTACTAAGGGGTATATACCTAGGGGTCCTTATTAGGGGTCCCTCCTTTTACCCTTGGACTCACTAAAGCCTAAACCCTAAACCCTATACCAGGCAGCAGCCCTGTCATCATGCACAACATCCAGGGGACGGAGCGTGCCGCCCTCGAGGGAAATCGGCAGCCAGCAAATTTTTCGAAACCCAAAACCCTCAGGCCGTAAACCGAAACCCCAAAACAAAAAAACCCTAGGCTCTAAGACCTTAAGACCCTAGACCCTCCACCCGAATGGTGCTAGTAGCGGTGGTGTTGTTTGTGGTGGTCGATGATGAGGCTTATGTTTGTCGTATCTGTGATGGGCTCGATCTTTTCATTTTCTTGTTCGTGCTCCCTACATACTACGGTGATGGCGACTGCCACAACGACGACTCCCGGGACTCTGCCCGAGGCTGTGATGGGGACTCTGCATCCTTCTACAACTTGGATGAGGTGGCACCCCAAGAGTATTGTAGGGATGGTAAGTGAAAGGTAGACTGCTAGAGTGCTAGACCGCACAGGGGTACTTTGTGTCCCTATGGTTTTTGGGATTATGGGCAAGGTCCACCGGTTTGGGGCGGGGGATGTTTCAGGTGCCTATGAGTACACCTACAGTCGCTTTATCGAAGCACCATTCTCCATGATTCCTTATGTATACAAGCGGTACCATGAAAGTCAGCAATTTCATAAATAGTTCTGACAGGCAACCAGGGTGAGCCCTCCTTTCGAAGTAGCAAAGGGACTTTCGCCATTCGCGGTTTTCGTACGGTTTAGGATATACAGTTACAGCAGTGGAACTACATAGCGAATGATTACGAAGGGAAGTTTTCCTTGTTTTGCAGGCCTCTACATGCAACCGACGTACTTGGGCGGGTTTTGGGGCAAAGTGGTAGCAGTCCCATGATTGACCCTCGTTCTTTAGCAAGTAAGGGCTATAACAGGGATCCTGATATTGTCGTCGGATCTACAAAGAAGGGGATTTTGATAAACCTCTTATGTGGGTTTAATCTCTCTTTGTAGCCCCTCGGAAGAATAGTAGAACACACCCCAAAAAGTTTTTCGAATTAGAATGGAACCTACGTGTACGGCATGAAGCACCGGTGAATGTGAAGGAGTTGCAGATCACGCTGCAGGGAGGTTGTTCAACACTCGGACTCGCCTCAACAACAACGACGACCACAAACAGAGCCACGACTTAGAACAGCCACTTGGAGAGGGTGTAGGGGGACGTTGGGACAGATAGAGGGCAAATTGCGGGTTCTCGGTTTCGGGTGAGGATGTACAGTATTGAAGGATCCGCTACGGTTTAGGGGCCCCTCAGTTCAGAGATAATGGATAGGGTCCCTGCAAACATGTGAACCCATACAGACCCTGAGTCCTACAGTTGGTGCAGGTGAAGATCGTACAGCGCTACGTCTTGAAACTGCTGGCAGGCTGGTGCCTCAGCTCTGAGGTCCAGCGATAGCCTCCTGTTTTGTTCTAGGTTTCGTTCTTGAATCCCAAGAACTATCTGTTTGAAGCTTCAACTTAGCTTCGGTGAGGGTTTGCGAGTTTAGGGTTTAGGGTTCAGTTTAGGGTCATGTTGCTAAAATTTATCTTCCAACCTTTGGGCCAATTCAGTATCAAGGCCCCTACTTGGAGGATCAGGGGACTTAGTAAGTTAGGCTATAAGTACCCTAATTGGGGGTTATATGTAATTATAAGTATGGTTACCTGAATTATGACCCCCAAATCCTTCAAGTAGACCCTAATCCCTAAACCCTATAGATCCCTTTAAGGAACCCCTATAGATCCGTTTAAAGGAGCCCTAAGTTAAGTCAGTCCAAGCTTTCTCGCAGTTGCCGACGTGGAGCTCGAGCCGAGGGACATCGGCATCATCACACCGTATGCTCGCCAGGCCGACTCGGGTTTGGGGATGTGTGAGGGTTTACAGTAGAAGCCCAAAAGTTGGAAACCCAATAGCTTCATTCCATAAGAGTAATGTAAAGGGAATCCCGGCACTATTTGACCTTAATCGTGTTTCCAACTTTATCGGGTTCACTGTAGGGCTTTAGGGTTTACGGAATCAAGGGTTTGAGATGCATGAGGATTAAGGTCTTTCGGGGGTTTTGGAATGAAGGGATCTGGGGGTTTGTGGGTTTGGGGTTTTAGGGGTTGAGAGTTCAGGGGGCTGTCGGGGTGTAGGGTTTGCAGCTGCGTTTGAGGATGACAGGAAATGCCTTCAAGTCGCTTAGCCAGACCCGGGCATCCTCAACCCTCAACCCATCCCTGACTGGGTTCTTGTTAAGGGATTTACTTTAAGTTACCATAATAGGGATCTATCGTAAAAACAAGTATGGCTTCTTTATTATGGTGACTTAAAGTTTAAAAATCCTTTAACAAGGGCCCAGATGACCCCCCCTGCACCCAAGCCCCGAATCCGAGCGCCCGCACCCGAAGCCCCTTCGAGCCGAGGTGCAAATGCTTCAAGAGCAGCTGAATGCTTGTGGCGTGGCTCTCAGCTGCTTCGAGAGGGGTGCAAGGTGTTGCAACATATGCAGGGGCTGGACGTCCCAGGAGGAGTGCCACAAGGGCGTTTTTTACCGTTTGTTTGTGAAGGTTTGGGCAGGTCAGACACTAGCATTTTGGCTCAACACCCCTTCATTCTCAACTTCTGCTTACTCGCTATTCGCGGACTGAGTATTCCTTGTTTCTCAACAAGGATTTTGCAATATCTGCAATATAGAGAAGAGCAAAGAGCGTACCGGTGGCTCTATGCTCCCAGCTCTACTTCTGCGCAAGATGTGTTGCCACCCGTTGGCACACCAACTGATTTCTGCTTAGCAGGGCCTAGCAAGGGGTTCTCTTATTTGTGGTTTCATCCCTGTTCTATCTGCGGCCAGCGATGGCACATGAAGGTTGTCCAACTAGGCTGGTCGTGACTTTCAATACCTGGCCGCGTGCTCAACAACCAGCCCACGCTTCACACGTGCGCGACCCCCGTTTCCGGCAACCTGTAATAGGGGCCCAGATGATTACCTATACATTTTTTTGGGGGCTCCTTGTTACAATTTTAGCATCATGGGCCCCAAAACCACATTCCGAATATTAAGGCCCCTATACCAGCTGCTGATTAACCTCAATGCCGTGAACATTGTTGCTCCCTGAGCCCCTGGGGGGCGACTCCTTCGTGTTTTGCTCGTTTCCGCTCAACGACAAGGTGCAAATCTTGTCGAACTGTGTAGTCAGCGATCAGCAGCGACTTCTGTCCAGTACCCCTGCGTGCGCGAAGGGCTCAAGACAACCAAGGATCCAGATTGTTTATTTCAGTCGTCAGCTGGACACGCAGGCGAACCTAGAACTGGTGTGGCCTGAAAGTAGAGTAAGTAGAGATCGTTCACTATCTGCTGCCCGTTCGAGGCACATCACTTGCAAACATGTCCACACCACCGATTCTGAAGCCTGAACCCTAAACATTGAGACTCTAACCCTGAACCTTAGATTCCTTAACCCTACACTGAGGCAGAGACCTGTCTGAGGTGGAAATCGGCACCGTGGAGCACTTTCAGGGGCAGGAGAGATGAGGGCAGAGAGGGTCCCAGGGGTTGTAGAGGGTTATGGGCTTAGGGGCTTGACGGAGAAGTTGCGAGTTGCTCTCCTTTTGGCACAGCTGCCGGTGGGTTTTCGGCCCCACGTGCCTTGAAGGATGCTGCCTTCCCACCTTAGTGAGTCTTTGGCGCAGAAGTTTTATTTGGGGAAACCATATGTCTAGCTACGATGTAGTTTAGGTTGCCATATAAGGGATCTATAAGAAGCCATATCGACTATTCTTCCGGCAAGGGTCGGGATGAGGGGTTTGGGGGTTTCAGGCTCGAAGGCCGGAGCTTCTACTTGAAGGATCATGGGACTTAGTAACTAACGAAGGTAACTATACTTATACTTACTTATAACCCCAATTAAGGTACTTATATTATAACCTAACTTACTAAGTCCCCTGATCCTCCAAGTAGTATGGGAGCCTTCATAATTGGAACTGGCTTTTTCTTGCGGTTCCTTCGCATAATCATAGTATCATCTCCCCCAAAAATTCGAATCATTCAGGCCCCCCCTTGAGGAGGGCATCTTCGTGAGTCCTGGATGATCCAAGACCCGAAAGCCAAAACACTCAAAGCGCGAGAAAGTTGCGTAAGACACCACTGACAACCCCGAAGCCCCGAAGCCCCTAAAACCTCTAAAACCTCTTAACTTTTCCGTGAAGCACTTAAATCCCGAACTGCTACAGGAGCGCGCTGTGATCATCCTCTCCGCCGTGCGAAGCTCGACGCGCACGCAGGAGCAGCTTCTGGCTATTTTCAGCCCTCATCTCGGCTCCCCAAACCCTTCGGCCCCTCTGACCCAGACCGTTGGTTCGAAATGGGAGTTTCCGACAAGTATGGGTACCTGGTTTTGGGGTCCTTATAATAAGGATCCTACGATTTAGAGTACAATATTACGGTCTCCTATTTTCGGAAACTCCCAAATACTAACTGGGTTCTTATTAAGGAATGTAATTTAAGATGCCATACTGGGGATCTATAGCAAATACTATGGAAAGATGGTTCTTTTTTGCGGTAACTTAAATGAGAAACTTTATATAAGAACCCAGTGACCCTAAACTTGAGCCGCAAATTCTGAATATTGAACCCTTGAGTTCCACCCAGTCCCTCCCTAAGCCTTAAGCCCTAAACCCTAAACCCTATACTGTAATCCTAGACCGCCTTGGACTAATACGAGGGGCCCCCGAATGTTTCGCGATCTGATTCCAGAGGCTTCCGAGAGCATGCAAGCTATTGAGCCCGCCCGAAACCGAGTCTAAGTACGGTTGATGATATAACTCCTGCATTACTTTAATGACCCTAAACTATGGGAATTATGGTATATATCTTATTTTGGGCAATGCAGGATTTATATCACCAACCGTATGTAGGCCTCTCCATCGCCAGCCTCTATCTTTGTTCCCTCTCCTTGCGGTCTTGGCGGCACCGATGGACTGGCAGTGGGACTTTTTCAAAGAACATACTTAACCGTTTCAGTGTATTAGGTGTGGTCTTACGCTCTAAGCCTGCCTGCGCGAGGAGCTCGCAGAAGGCTCGCTGCATACCATGGGCCATGCCTGGCGTTGGTTTTGCAAGTTGGACCCGTGCAAGAGTTTGAAGAACCCTAAAATCCGAAAACCGAAACCCTGCATGAAACCCTGAAGCGTTTAGAAAAGAGTAGACCCCCTTATCGTCCTATGGGCATTATGCCGCATCTCCCTGTTCTCTTCATTTTGGGTCCCTAAGTTGGACCGAGGCAAAGCCTGTAGGCTTGAGGGTTTAGCTTGGGCTTAGGCTTGAGGGTTGAGTCCTAAGGAATCGTATTTCTGATTATCCAGGCCTGTATAGGGTTGTGGGTGTGGAGTGTGGAGTTTAGGGTGCAAAGTCTGGAAGGGTCGGGCTATTGGGACGCAGGCTCTTAGTTTTTGGGCTTTGGGGTTTAGGGTTTTAGGGTTTTCGGTGTAGTATTTAGGGTTTGGGGCTTGTAGCTTTTGGGGTCACGGTTTCGGGCTTTGAGGTTTAAGGTTGCAGTCTTTGGGCTTGACCATTTATGTTTCAGGGCTTCGGGGTTTGTTGGCTTTTTGGGCAGCCGCTCTTCCTTGAGATCCGTCTGATCCCTAGCGTTGGCCCTACATAGGTGGACATGACAGCCGCAAAGCCCCAACGTGCTGGTCACTTGCAAACCCGGCACCAGCGAAAGCGCAACCCCCGAACCACTCCACCCAAAACCTTAAACACCTTGAGTCCAAAACCTTCTGGAACCTGTCATAGAACCCATCTATAAGCAACCCTGAACTAAACGTAACCCCCTAAGCCTTAAGCCCTTATACCCCTAACACCCGAAACCCAAAGCCCAAAACACCAAAAAGCCCACAACCCTGAAGCCCTAAAGCCCTAAACCCTAAACCCCAGCCTCTTAACCCTAAACCCCAAGCCCTAAAGCCTTAAACGCTAAAGCTCGAACACATCTCATCCTCCTGGCCATGGGCGTTCCGAGCCAAGACGGCTATCAGCTTCGCCCACGCAGTCGGGTGGAGGGGGTGGGGGTGGAGCTTGGGATTCAGTGTCAGGGGTTTGAAAAGGCTTAGGGATTTAGGGGTTGGGGGGTGTAAGGGTTTAGGGCTGAAAGGGTTTGGGGTTTAGGGGTTCAGTGGGTTCATTTGTTTCGGGTCTGAAAGGGTTTAGGGTTTTAGGGTTGGAGCGGGTTCAGGATTTAGGGCCTGGTGTTTAGGGTTCGCAGTTTAAAGGTTCGTTAACTGGTTTCTTTAAGGATTTCTTTTCGGTGTGCTACAAATTTGTTTTGTTTGGGTTTCAGGGTTTAAGATGGGGGTTCGATCTGAGCTAGTCGCTTAGGCCTTCATTTATGCAGGTAGCCTGCAGACAAGATTTTCATAGTCCTAGACCCTAAGCCCTAAGCTTAGGCGTTTGGGGCATACGGGCTGAGGCTGTTCTTCATGGTTCACAGGTGTAGAAAATGTGAGCCTAAGCTCTGAGACTTATCTAAAAACCCAAGCCCCAGACCCAACGCCCTAAACTCCAAGCCCCAACGCTTAAACCCTAACCCCTAAACATAAGTCCCTAAGCTCTAAGACAAGGTTGCAGTTTCGCGCTGTTTGTTTTGCGCAGCCCGAAAACTCTATTCCCCAAAATCTCTACATCGACAAGGTTATCATGCTAAAAGTACAAACCTTCATTTTTCTTTGAAAGTCGGCTCAGCCTCAAAGAGAGGCACGCAGATTGGCAAATCCCCTTCCTTGGAAACCATAGTGGAGTGACAGCTGCTTGAGTGGCATGTGACATTCTTGTACATCGTGTTGTGCTGCATACTTGTGAACACTCATCGCAACAGCTTTTGATCTTTTTGACAACTGAATGATCTTCTAAACCCTAAACCCTAAACCCTGAAAAGTTTTAAGGGGAAAATAAAGCATGACACGCCTCCCATCTCGAAGCCTTCAAGAGTCACTGCGCGGCCCCCCGAAGTCTCCTCAGCTCGCGGCCCTGAGCTGTAGGGTCTCTCAGGGTTTATAGGGTTTTGGGAGGGTTTAGGGCTTAAGGTGTAGATTCAAGGTTCTGGTTTGGTTACGGCGGGGTTCGGGGCTTAGTGTTAAGGGAGGGTTTCGGGCTTTACGGTTAAGGGAGAGTTTAGGGTGGATTTGGGGAGGGTTGGTGGTTCAGGGTTTTGGGAGGGTTTAGGCTTTAGGGCCTTGCCCTCAAAGCCCCTAAACCCTAAACCGGCAAAGCCTCAAGTGGGTCTTCGGGAGAGAGATGGAGACAGAGGAGAGAGAGAGAGAGAGAGAGAGAGAGAGAGCGAGAGTTAGAAACAGAAGTCGGATCAAGCGGGAGCTAAGCCCTAAACCCCAACCCCCCAAAAACAGCTACATCCTCAAACCCATAACCTGAACCCCAAACCCTAAGCCCTAAACCCTGAGCCCAACGCCGAGAGGTAGACATCAAGTACGATGCCGAGGAGGCAGGGACCTAGTGTCGGGCTCCCGAGGTCTTGAGTTTGAGCTCAGGGCTCCTGAGGTTTAGGGTTTAGGGTTTAGGGTTTGGGGTTTAGGGTTTAGGGTTTGGGGTTTAGAGTTGAGGGTTTAGGGGTTATAGGGTTTAGGGGTTATAGGGTTTAGAGTTAAACTTTTGGTACCCCAGTTAGTGCCCCTTTGCACCTTTCTTTTTGGGTTCCATAATCAACAAGAACAGTAGCGACCCGTTGGCCTGCCTGGTCTCCTTCTTAGGGGGTACTTAGAAATGATTTTTAATTTTTGGTTATTGTAAGTTATAATCCCTAAGAAACATCTAAAATTATAATTTATGCTAGGGTTCTAACTTCAGTATAGATTAGCCATCGCCAGCAGCAGTGGTGGGAAGAACACACTCATGATTGCAACCCGTACCCGAAGTATCCCGGACTTACCTACTCGGTTCTACTTCTGGGTACAAGTACACTATTCATAAAAGCACGACAGATAGCCTACTTACCACCAAACCCCCTGAGTCTAAGTACCCCTTTTTGACCCTTGTAGAACACTGATAATATGGTTTCATCTAGACTGAAATCTTCATAAAAAATATTGAACATCGGCATTATAACACCTTGGTAATGCCTTGTAATCCCTTATCACACCCTCAGAAAAAACCTTCTACCCTGAACCCTAAACCCTAAACCCCTTAACCATAAGCCCTAAACTGGCCTTAAACATCTAACTTTTAGTTTTTAAACCCTAAACCCGAAACCCCTAAACCCCTAAAGCCTGAAGATCTGAACCCGCAACCCCTAAACCGTGAAACCCTAAACCGAGCAGAAGCCATCTCGCAGGTCGTTCCCTTGGAGTCCATCTCCAAAGTGGCGCATGAGGGAGACATTTGGATAAGGATTGTTTTGGTGTTCCTTCGAGGGTTTCTATAAAGGGTACCTTTCATAAATCCTAGAAGGAAGCATTGAGGATTCCTTTGAGGGTGTTATTACATGGATTTTGTGGTTCTTACTGGGCTTCGGGCCTTTAGGATGAGGGGTTTCGAGCTCTTGTAAGGTTGCCTATTGGGTTGTAATGTAGGAGCCTGATTACAAAAGCTTGGGCCTTTGTTAGGGTTCCTTATATGAATCCTTCAAGTTTGGGGTTATGGGCCCCCGGGTTTCTTAATCAGGTTCCTACATTATGAGAGAGCGGTTCTGAAGGGCAGGACTAATGAAGGTTTCTATACGTGCTCTACATGGGTAGTTGTCAAAATTAGGGTCCCTTTTTGGGTACCCTAAATATTAGGTGCCGTATTACATTAGGGACCCAAACAGGGACCAATCACCCACATGGTTCAGGGAGACACCCAGCAGCTCTATTTGGCTGTTAGGGTCTTTATCTTGATTCCTCAAGGGAAGCACTTACAGTTGTTTTGGTTTGCGCATTAGGTTTTTGCAAAAAAGATTGAGCTTTTTGTGGCCTGGTTAGTAAAGAAGAAATTCGCAAGCTGTACACGGTTCTCATACGGTTTCCATAGTGGTTTTGGGGTCGAGGGTGGTTTAGGGTCTACGAGTGAATTATGTAGGATCGTTGTGGTTCTCTAGCATTTTTTGTTGGTGTCTTCTATATTCGTAACTGTATCCTGGAACCCCAAATCCTAAACCCCTAAACCCCTAAATCTGTGGAAGGGGTGCCGACTTGCGCCCAGGATAACTGTGCGATCGCCATCTGCCGGCTGCAAAAGGGCTTCCGCTTCTCTCACAAAGGCCAGCCTGGGGTCAACAAAAGATCCCAAAACTAAACTACCCTAACTGGGTGGTTGTCAAAATTATGGTCCCTTTTCGGTACCCTAAATATTAGGTGCCGTAGTATAATAAGGAACCCAAATCCTAAACTCTCAACCCTCAAGCCCTGGAGCTCACTTGCAACGGAAGAAGCCTTAATAGCCTAACCTCTCTCCCCCAGGGCGAACGCATCGACTCTCCCACACCGTCCTCGAGGGACACCGCTTCGTTATCGAGGAGATCGCAGCAGGCATCGGGTTCTACTTGAAGGATCAGGGGACTTAGTCAGTTAGGGTTTAGGGTTTAGGGTTCAAGGGACTTAGTAAGTTAGGTTATAAGTACCTTAATTGGGGTTCTGAGTACTTATAAGTATGGTTACCTTAATTATAACCTGAGTGAACAAGTCCCCTGAACCTCTAAGTAGGGTTTGGGGTTTAGGGCAGGATTTCGGGTTTAGGCTTTGCGGCGATGAACCTTTCAGCCCTAAGCCAAGCCGTCTAAACGCAATTTATCACGTCAGCTGTAAACATTCGGTTCATCCTTGACATAGAGCTCAAAAAACTTCGTCAAATAACGTACCGTGATACAGTCTGTAGTCCCTGTTTTTTAATTCTTACTACTGCTGTTCTTTCCAATGCTATCTCCATTACCCCCAAGGATCCTCAAGTACCTAATGCTCATACACTCTCCAGAATTCTAAACCTACATAACTACTGTCCTAAAACCGAGCACCTAATTATTGGGTCCTTAGGACCCTTGGGGACACATGTGGGAGTTTCCGAAAATAGGGGAACCTAATATGGTACCCCAAATAGTAGGATCCTTGTTATAAGGACCCCAAAATATGGTACCCCTATTTTTTCGGAAACTCTAAACCCTAAACCCTTTATAGAACCCTTATAGATCCCTTTAAGGAACCCTTAAAGGATCCCTTTAAAGGGTCCCCTATTTTCGGAAACTCCCACGTAA
This sequence comes from Symbiodinium sp. CCMP2592, assembly GCA_905221615.1. Lineage (NCBI taxonomy): Eukaryota > Dinophyceae > Suessiales > Symbiodiniaceae > Symbiodinium > Symbiodinium sp. CCMP2592. The sequence continues at coordinate 86,165 of CAJNDT010004190.1, forward strand.
CCCTGAGGGGGCGACCTGATGAGCTGGTCTTTGCCTTTTGGGTCCGCGCTGCGGCCGCTGGCGCCCGGCACCTACTGCTGCAATGCGCTGATGCTGCAGGTCGGGAGGGAGGTTGTAGGATTTTGGGTTTAGGCCTAGGCGTTTAGGTCGGAGGGTTTAGGGTTTAAACTTTTGGGTTTGGGTTTACCCTTAACCCTAAACCCTGCCCTACACCCTGAAACTCTAAACCTTAAACCGTGGCGGTTCCGAACCGCAGAGCCTCAATGCCACCTTTCAGGGTTCAGGGATCCCGAGCTTCCGGATTGCTACTTTTGGGTTCAGGGCTCGGGGTCTAGAGTTTAGGGTTATAGAAGCTGTCAAAGGTTTTCTGTGCCAATAGATTTTTAACGGAAAGCTTTGACCGACACGTTTTGACCGACACGTTTTCTTTTAGCTTGTTTCTGGACCCTAAGCCCTAAATCCTAAACCCTAAATCCTAAACCCTAAATCCTAAACCCTAAATCCTAAACCCTAATTGGCGGGCCGGGGGCCGGGCTGGGGCGGGCCGGCCGAAAGTTTTCCGACCGCTGGGCTGGGCTCGTGGTGAGCTGCAGGCTGGGCTGGTCTCGGAGAGCTTAGGGTTTAGGGTTTAGGGTTTAGGGTTTTGGGTAAAGGGTTTTGGATTTAGGGTTTAGGGTTTAGGGTTTGGGGTTTAGGGTTTAGGGGTTTAGGGTTTTGGGTTTAGGGTTTAGGGTTTAGGGGTTTAAGCTGGGTTGGGGGTTGGGCTGGGCTGTCTTAGCCTTGCAATCATCGTAATTTCTGGTGATGAGAAAGCTTCGTGTCGTGGTCTCCGGTGTCTAACAATATATATTTTTTGAGGGCGTTAAGAGTAATAGATAGTATTAATAATGATACAAATAATTATATGTTTGTGGCTAGGACGAGGATGAGGAAACCCCAGATCCAACGGACTAGGCACATTCGGCCCCGTACTCGTACCAGGGTCTAGCTTGTTGCTTAGGGGTACTTAGAAAGAGTCTTTAATTTTTGGTTATTATGATCCCTAAGAAACAGCTAAAATTATCATTTTTGCTAGGGTTCTAAGTTCAGTATAGGTTGTTGTTAATCCCACATTCGTGCAAGAACACAGCAACAGCTCCTGCATACCTGGGGGAGGCGGGGGCATAAAGTCTGAAGCAATCAAAAAAGTTAGCGGGCCTATTTCTTGACTTTGCAAAGTTTTAACCTGACTTACCGAAGTCATGCGTTCAGATATTCTCATAAGGTTGGCCGATATCCGTGAAAAGCTTTTCTTTTGCAACTTCATTTTGATTTTGGATTTGGGGTGCTGGGCCACGGCCATGGTTACAAACACAGACCAGCAATTTCTATTTGTTTCTTTCTCGAGGGTTTAAGTTTCAGGGCTTGTGGTTGAAAGTTTAGGGTTCAGGGCCTGAAGTTTAGAGTTTTGGGTTTAAGGTTTGGGGGCGGTTTGGGGATCGGGCTTCGCGCCTAAGAGGTTTGCGTTGGGGGTTCCGGCAGGCCTCGGATTTTGGAGGGATGCATTAAATACGTCTTCCTTACATGGCTTCAAGCATTTTGTCTTCAGGGCTTTCGAAGGGTTGTTAGTGTGCAGCTGGATTCCACATCCCCGTAGTCCCCGCTGCCAACCCCAAACCCCAAGCCTAGATGTCAACAGCTTCCACCACGAGCTACCTATGGCAATATTGTCTGTATCAACTGCTCATACAAGAACATGCGCCAAGCCTTCTAATGTCTTCGGCATCTGCTGCTTTTCTATGATCCCTAAATACCAGATACGAACATTGAAGAAGCATGAGCCCTGAACCAAAACGCGCCCAAACTTCAAGCCCTAAGAACCCTAACAGCACCATAACTCTGGACCCTGAAACCCTCACGCGGTTAAGCCCAAACCCGAACTCCAAGCCCTACTAACCCTAATACAACCACAACCCCAGACGCTGAAACCTCAACGACCCTGATGCAGTTAAACCCCAAACCCCCAGATCCCAAAGCCTCGTGGAACCCATATGGGTGGTTGTCAGAATTAGGGTCCCTTTTTGGGTCCTTATTATAATACGGCACCCAAAAAGGGACTCTAATTTGGACAGAAACCCATATAGACCCCTTGTAAAACCCTCTGCAACCCGATACGAACCTCTGACCTTGGACTCTACCACCCCGAAACCTCAACTTTCGCGTCTTTTGGCAACGACCACTTAGCAGTGACACTTTTTCATGTGCAGAATGTCGGGCTAGAGCGAGATCCCTTTTAGAGCACATTTAATAAGTAAGGCCGTCACTGTAGATGCTGCAACCAGAAGCCCATAGGCATTGTCCGGAAGAAGGGATGTCGACTTCCTGCTTCCTAGCGAGGCGAACCTCGGACTGGGAAGTGCTTCAATGAATAGCAAAGGCTAGGGAGAATAGGGCTTTGTTTTACAGGGCCAGCGCCGTCGGTGACCCAGTGACAGAACATTGACAGTAGTTCGCAGGGTTGAGGGCAGGGGCTGGAAGGTTTAGGACTTGTCGACGACCGCCACTACCACCGCCACGACGACGACGATGACCAGACTGCAGCTGCAGCAGCAAAAGTAAGAGCAAGAGCAGAGACATCAGCAACAGCATCAGCAACGGCACCGTCAAAACAGCAACAGCAGCAGCTGCAGCAGCCCGCAGCCGCAGCCTCGCAACAGCACCAGCACCTGCACCGCCACCCGCACCAGCACCAGCAACGGCAACGGCAACGGCAACGGCAGCAGCCGCAATAGCAACAGCCGCAGCCGCAGCAATTGCAGCAATTATTGCAACAATAGTTCACGCAATAGTTGAAGCACGACCAATGCAAGCTGCAATGCGAAGCCTCCAAATCTCAATAGCACCATGGCCAGTGCGAAACTAACAATCACAAGCGACAGAAAGACTACTATAGAGGCCTGCATACGTAATGGTAATCATGACGGCTCATAAATAAAACAACCCGAAACTCTAGTCTCATCACCCAGGTTCTTGTATTCCAAAAAGGAACACCGGATCTCGAAGGTGCAAGGCCCGTCAATGTAGGAACAAACACGAAACATGGCGCCAAGGTTGACATACTTGCAGGAGTATGATTCGTTTAGAAGTATTAGTTGCCTAAGCCCTAGACCCTAAACCTTAAACCCTCAACCCTACACCCTAAACCCTCCACCCTAAATCCTCAACCCATGGGAACAGACGTGCTCAGGAACTTCACCGACCCGGATACCTCGGCTTCGTTCCTTTGGCTGAAAGCTATGAGTTTCTGGCTGTACGTTTCAGTCGCGGGTTTCGGGTTTAGGGCTCGGGCGCAATGGGTTTTAGGTTTAGGGGTTTGAGGCTTGAAGGGTTGAAGGGCTGAGGTGTTTAATCAAGGGTTTAAGGGTTTTCGGGTTTGAGGGTTTAAGGGTTTGAAAGTTCAAAGGTTTCAGGTTGAAGGGTGTAAGAAGGGTTGAAGGTTTGAAGGGTTTAATTCAGGGTTCAAGGGTTTGAGGCTTTGAGGGTTTGAGGTTCGCTTTGTGTGGAAGGGCTCAAGGCTTCAGGTTTTTAAGGGTTTGGTGTCTAAGGCTTCGGTGTTGGTTTTATTCAGTTTATTCAGGGATCGGGGTTCGAAGGTTGAGGGTTGAGTAGTATTGGGTTTCTGGGGGAGTGCAAATACTACTGGTAGCTGCACAGCCTTAGTATAATTACGAATACCAATACTATCTTGGGGGCTCCTTATTACAACTAAAGTAAAGTATAATATACCCCTAAACCCTAGTCTAATTGATAATTAGGGCCCCTATAGTACCCTCTTGGAGGGCTCGGGGATTGGGATTGCCGTCTAATCCCTTCGACACACAAACCACCCTAAACCCACCCTAAACCCATAAACCCTAAACCTTAAACCTTAAACCCCAAAACTGTAAGCCCTGAATCTTGCGAAAGGCCCCAGTCCTGATGCTCCGAGATGCTGAAACCTAAACACGAAACCCCAATACTACTACAGGGGCTTGAATCATTACCTATACTATTCTGGGGGCTCCTTATTATAATTATAGTATAATGGGCCCCCCAAACGCTATTCTAATTATTAAGGCCCCTTTGTTACAGCTTTGCTACTCTGGCCCAGATGCCCTTTCGTCTTCGACGAAAGCGCTTTCGTCCCCGGGCATGAGGATGAGGTGGGGTTGCTGCGGATTGATGTGCATGTTTAAATGTGTATAAATAAATAAATAAATAAATATATATATATATATACCAAACCCTAAACCCTAAACCCTAAACCTTAAACCCTAAACCCTAAACTATATATATGTATATATATATATAGAGAGAGAGAGAGAGTTTTTGTATTTTAAATCTATGTATGGTTTTCTGGGGATAGAACAGCGAGATTCAACGATTGAGGGTTATCGGAGGGTTATCGGTTTGAAGGTTTTTTAGGGGTCTGGGGCTTAGACTCCTACAGCTCTGCAGCTTAGGGTTTGTAAGGGCCTAGGTTTATGGGCTCGCGCGTTTTTTTTGCAGTCCTTATTGTGTAAGCTACCCCAAAATCCAATTCTAGTTATGAAGGCCGTTATGTTAGAGCCTTTCACCGCCTTTCACGGTCTAGGGGTTTAGGGTTCAGTAAGTAAGGTATTTCGGGTGAGCATTGGGTTTAGGGTTTAGGGGGTCTTGTGGTGTAGAAAAGGGCCCTGATTCTCAGAAAGGGTCTACTGAGGCTTTTTCAGGAAGTACCGTACCCTACCTCCCTCCCCCTTACCCGCCTAAGGTTACCCGCCTAAGGGTCCCTATGCAGTAAGGTTCTGGCGACTACGGGCAGGGTCAGGGAGCCACATGAAGAGATACATGCCTGCCCGGAATGCGGACAGTACTTCCCTACACGCAAAACCAAGCGCCAGCACATGGCACGCGAGCATGGCATCAAAGTCCAAGTCCTGGAAAACTTGCAGTATCGCGCATCTGAGCATGCTGTGAAAGGCATGCCCGAGTGCATCCACTATGGACTCAAAGTTAGCGCGATGAGTGCTCTTAGAGACCACATCATGCGCAACACTTGCAATTGGTACCCTGCCCCGGGGAAGCCGCCGGACTCCAAACAGCCTGAGCAGCCAGCGCCAGAGCAGTCCCAACAAGCCAAGGCTGATGCAGAAGACAGGGTTTAGGGTTTAGGGTTTAGGGTTTAGGGTTGATACACACTTGCATAAATCCTCAGAAAAGACCCTACTTATGACAACGTTGCAAGTGGAGCGGTCACTTTTTTCTCACAGGTCGGGTCTTGATTCGGGGCTTGTCACTGTCTCCCCCAAAACCCTAACCCCTATACCCCCATCCCTAAACCCCAAGCCCTAAACATTAGACCTAAAAACCATCAACCCCAACCCCTGAACCCTAAACCCGAAGCCCTATGCCCTGCAGGTCGCGGCGATTCTTGATCAAGATCTGTCAGCGTCTTTCCCGGGCTTCGCCAGGCCACTTCTGCTTCGCCGGTTTTGTTTTGGGGTTTAAGCTTCAGGGTTTAGGGCTTAGAGTTTAAGGTGTCTCTAGAGCTTCTAGGGGTTTCATAAGGGTTTCTGTAGAGCTTTATGTAGTTCTCCGAAGGTTCTTCAAAGGTTTCAGAGGAGTCAGGATTTCGCAGTGCTTGATGGAGTTGCTCTACAGGGTTTGGAGCTTAGGGTGTAGGGCCCGTCCGCACTCAATCTACCAGAACCTACTTTTTTGCTAGGTAGGGATTTCACGGCGTGCAATTTGTTATAACGGCAGCTGTTACTTGGAGCCACGTTGGTGTGAACTGTTTTCACGAGAAGCACGTGAAATTCAAATCGAACGACCCTGTCGTCATATCTGGGCGTGAAATCGCTGATGTATCATAAGTGGATACTTGGTGCGTTGTCCTGGCACTTCGCGGGTTGCCTGTTCGATCCAGCATCATTGTGTGCCAGCTTTCACAATCTCAAGACAATCAAATAGCAGGGCTCATCAGGCTTTGGAGACAATTAGCAGCAGCCAGCAGCTTCACAGGTGTTTCAGTGGCACTAGGGCTCTTTATGAGAGGTTTTCCGAGTCGAAAAACTTCCCAGGGGTCCAAGAGTCAGTGAGCACGCTTGTTTCAGAGGCCTCAGGTCCTGTCGACATGAGGCAGGCCGACATGCTGCCATTTTCGTTTCGAGGTGCTGTAAACGTGGAGTGAGGACAGCAAATCAGACATGCTAGGCTTGTTAAGCCTTGTCTCTGACGGTGCTTTTTTCAAGATAGATAAATTCGTGATTTGGGTAGTTGGTAGCATCGGACATCAGGTTGCAGCCCCTTGAAGCCTGGGCTGGAGCTCAAAACCGGTGTCGGCATGAGGAGGGATGATTGCGTGTCTCCAAAGTTCCAAGGTTGTGAAATTATTTTGAAAAGCTTCAAACCTAGGTTCTGGTTTTGGAGATATTTCCCAGCAGCACGGGCGACATTTAGCCAAGGCTGGCGGTCTTTTAAATGGCGCTTTCGACCCCCGAAACGTGTTCCGGAGGCTTGAAATCTAGTTTGAAAGCTGCTGGAAGGATTTTATTTCAGCAGCACGGACGAATGCGAGTAAAGGCACGGCTTTCTCTAACGCTTGGATTCCTCAATCAACTTGTGAAGGCTCAACATTTGATTCTTTGCCCCGCAGATGTTTTCTAGCAGCACGGACTTTTGGAGGTGTGAAACCTACTAGCGGTGGGTTCAAGCGGTCCATCACTTTCCAGACCGCGGGATGTGTCCACCACGATTTTGAGGAAAGCGCCCATGTGGAAAGTCCCTTGTGCACACGGTCTTCTTTGCGAAGCTTTTGTTCTTGAAGAAACCCTGTGCTGGCCGTCTTGCATGCCTTGCTTCCAGTACCTGCCTTCGCCCGCAGGCCAGAGCACACTTGGTTGGGGAGGACACAGCGGGCATGCACACCTTCAGCCAGATGATTGTGAAGAAGAAGAAGAACAAGGATGGCCAAAGCTGGGAGAGTTTGGCATTGCCCCTCAAAGATCCCTTGCGCTACCAGACGGACCCTGTCAAGAAGCAAGACGTGTCGCGCCTCCTCATGATTGCGTTCCAGGCCGGAGGTATTCCTGCATCCTTTGCAGAGAATTACCACTTCAAGCAGGCAGGAAAGAGTTTGCGGTAATGCGCGTTGTCTAGAAAAAATCCTAAAACCCTAAACCCAAATCCCTCAATCCAGAAAGCCTTAAACTAAACCTATGAAGCCATAAATCCCATACCCAAATCCCACAATGCTACAAAGCCCTAAAGGCCAAACCCAAACCCCTAAACTCTACAAATCTAACTTCCTAAACTTAAAGCCCTCAACCCTACAAGCCCTAAAACCCAAACTGAAACCCTTAAGCCTTATGCAAATTTAATATCTCAGACCTTGTAAAGCCCCAAAAGCCCTAATGCCCACGCCCTAAAACGTAGGGCCTAAGCTGCCGACTACTCTGGAGGACGGGCGGTCGAGGAGTGGGGACTCGAAACAAGGCGCTTTGGGAAGGGCGCCTCGGGGTGGGAGCCTGAACCCCTAAATCCTACGTGGGGGTTCATGGGTAGTTATAAGTAGGGTTACAAGTAGGGTAAGTATAACTATAACGCATATTAGGGGATTTATAACACCACTTAAAACTTATAACTACCCATGAACCATGAACCACAAGTACATCCCAGAAGCCTCAAAGTTTTAGCTTTCGGGCGTTGGGTTCGGGTTTTAGGTCAAACGGGGGGGGGCTCTTGAGGCTTCCGGGTTACTCGTTTGAGTTAGGGTTCTCGGGCTTTGGGAGCTCTGCGTCGACTCCTCAGGGGGGCAAGTCCCCTAATCCCTAATCGGGAGTTTCCGAAAATAGTAGGATCCTGCTTACAAGGACACCAAATAAGGTACCCCTAAGTTTTGGAATCTCCCAAATCCTGAACCCCAAAGCCCAAGACTCAAAAAGAGTAAAGCCAAAACAACCCAAACCCTAAACACAGGCGTTGCTTCGCAGAAAGACACGTCAGTGCATGTTAAAAAATCCAAAACCCTACACCGAAAAAATGAAAAACTTAAAAGCGGGCCCAGGGCACTGTTTCATGGTCCCATGTTTTGGGGGTCCTTATAACCCCAAGGGTCCGAGTATTGTCTCTCCAAAATCCTAACCTACATAACTACTATCCTTTTCCCGAGCACCTGATTATTGATGGGTCCTTTGGACCCTTGGGGTTATAGCTATAGCAGAATCTACCCCAAAACCATATTCAAATTATTCAGGCCACTACATTGGAGTTTTGGGTTTAAGTGTAAGGTTCTGTATCCCGAAAAGAGCATTTGGCCCCAACACACACGTAACCCAAAACCCACAGGCCCAGAAGCCGCGGCAACTGAAGACAACCCGAAGCCCTAAGTGCCCCGAAATCCCGAACCCTCCCATACTCTGGGCCCAAACCCTACAATCCCAAACCCCTCAAACCCTAGACCCTAAACCCTACAACCCCAAACCCTAAACCTAAACCCTAAACCCCACAAAGGGAATCCTTAAAGCCTCAAAGGAGGCCTAAAGACTCCACCCTGAACCCGAAGTCATCGCCCCCCCCCCAAAAGCAGGTGGTTTTGGTGGGCCTCACTGTGGCCTCCGCCAGCTTCGCAGCCGAGCTGCATTGCGACAAAAGGAGCCTGATAGTCCGTACTACGGAGTGTTTTGAATGGTATAGGGGCCTAAATACGTACGAATACTGTAGTTAGAGTCTATTGTGCACCAAAACCCTAGTCCCTTGAAAGCAGTGTTTTGAATATATTGTGGGCTTGAGGGTAAAGGGTTGGAGGGGGTTTAAGAGTTTAGGGTTTAGGGTTTTGAAAGGGGTGGAAAAATATAGGGGCATAGGTACTTACCAATACTATTCCTAGGGCTCCTTATTATAGTTATAGCCGAGAAGCTTGAGGGTTTAGGGTTGAAGGGTTGGGGCTTAGGGTTTACCTTAAAGTTCATAAAGGCCCCAACTAAACACCCTAAGTCGTAGATGTTTCGGGCCGGTTTAGGGTTTAGGATCCACCATGCGATGACAGCATGTTTATAGCTTAGTCGCTGAGTGGATACACTTTACACTTTGTGGGATAATATCACCCACCATACAACTAAAAGTGTACACTTTTTGGGGCTTATGAACTCAGCAACTAAGAGGATGTTTTTGAGAGGGCCTCTCAACCCCCCTCCTAAGCCCCGAAAGGGAGGTTCTGTAGGGAACCCTTAAGCCCATCACCCAAAAGCTTAAAGCGGAAATTCCGAAACACCTAAAACCCCGCAGCTTAAGTTACAAACCCTCACCTAGCGAATGCGACGCCATAACAAATGACGGATATAAGCCCTTAAATCGACCCTGGACACTCCGATAAACCCAGACCCCCCAACTACCTTCTAATATACACCAAATACCAATACTACTTGGAGGGACTAAGTAGGTTACAAGTAGAGTATAAGTACCCTAAATGGAGTTACCCCAACTATCACCCTACTTATAAACGGCTTACTAAGTTCCCTGTCTCTCCAAGTAAGGACCACAAGGGCTCTATGAAAGGTGCCTTGGGCTGGAACAACCTTATCAAAGCAAAGCACCCTGCATTCGAGGTGCGTGAGCTGGAAAGGCGATTGCAACACGAGACTCTGTCCGCAAAAGTGTCGGTATCAGGGTCTTTGATAGGGTTAACATAGGATTTCGGGTTTAGGCTTTTAGGGTTTAGGGTGTCAAGGGTCCTCGATTGGGTTGACATAGGCTTTTGGAACGGCCTTCTGTTTAGGATTTCGGGTTCAGGCCTTACGCCTTGAACCTAAACCCCCCTAGGACCCAGAGTAGGCCCTTATTCCCATTTGTTGAAGGTTTAGGTACCCTTATACCCCCCTTTCAACCAAAAAGGGCACCTTTTTTATTCCCGAAAGCGTCGCGAAGGGTTCTTCCGTGCGGAGCCCCGCAGATGAGTACATAGATGACAAACATAGAATCGAGCACATGACCTTCGTGTCATGACTCTATGACTCTAAGACCGAACTTGACTACTCTTGACTACTCTATGACTCTATGACTCTACGAACTTGAGAACTCTGTGACTTACTCACTTGACTACTCTATGACTCTGTGACTTACTCTGTGACTTACTCTGTGACTTACTCTGTGACTTACTCTTGACTTACTCTGTGACTTACTCTGTGACTTACTCTCTGACTTACTCTCTGACTTACTTTCTCTCTGACTTACTTACTTACTACTTACTACTTACTTACTACTTCTACTTACTTACTTACTTACTACTTACTACTTACTGACTTACTTACTTGACTCTACTTACTTACTCTCTACATCTCGGTATCTAAATCTCTCTTCTAAAGCCGGGGGTGGCACCGTCGGCGTCCATCGGGAATGCAACCCTTCACAGGGATTCGCCTCCTCGGGCGTTCAAACGCGAGGTAAAGTTACACATTTTGCGGTGCCCGCGCAACCCTTCACAGGGATTCGCCTCCTCGGGCGTTCAAACGCGAGGTAAAGTTACACATTTTAGGCGCCCGGCGCAACCCTTCACAGGGATTCGCCTCCTCGGGCGTTCAAACGCGAGGTAAAGTTACACATTTTTCGGGCGCCGTGAACCCTTCACAGGGATTGGAACTGTCGGGCGTTCAAACGCGAGGTAAAGTTACACATTTTTCGGGCGCCGTGAACCCTTCACAGGGATTCGCCTCCTCGGGCGTTCAAACGCGAGGTAAAGTTACACATTTTTCGGGCGCCGCGCAACCCTTCACAGGGTTTGGGCGCAGCTCAACTGCATTTTGCAACCCTTCACAGGGATTGGCATTTTGCAACCCTTCACAGGGATTGGCATGGTCGAATGCACGAACGCTAGGTAAAGTTGCATTTTTTGATGTGCATTGAGATGAATTTTGCAACCCTTCACAGGGATTGGCGTGGTCGGGTGTTCGAGCGCGAGGTAAAGTTGCAATTTTTTATGTGCATTGAGATGAATTTTGCAACCCTTCACAGGGATTGGCGTGGTCGAGTGTTCGAACGCGAGGTAAAGTTGCATTTTTTGATGTGCATTGAGATGAATTTTGCAACCCTTCACAGGGATTGGCGTGGTCGAGTGTTCGAACGCGAGGTAAAGTTGCATTTTTTGATGTGCATTGAGATGAATTTTGCAACCCTTCACACAGATTGGCGTTGTCGAGTGTTCGAACGCGAGGTAAAGTTATTACTTTTGATGTGCATTGAGGTGAAACTTGCAACCCTTCACAGAGATTGGCGTTGTCGAGTGTTCGAACTAGTACTAGTACTACTACTACCACTACCACTACTACAGCTATTATTACTACTTTTACTGCTACTACTACCACTACTACAAAAGAATACTACTACTACCACTACTACTACTACTACTTCTACTACTACTACTACTACTACTGCTACCACTGCTACTACTGCTACTATACTACTACTACTACTACTACTACTACTACTGCTACTACTACTACTACTACTACTACTACTACTACTACTACTACTACTACTACTACTACTACTACTACTACTACTACTAGTACCACAACAACAACTACAACAACAACAACTACTACTACTACTACTACTACTACGACTACGACGACTGCGACTACGCGACGACGACTACTACTACAACTACTACGACTACCACTACTATCACTACTACTAGTACTGGTACTGCTAGTACTACTACTACTACTACTACTACTACTACTACTACTACTGCTACGACATAAAGTGACCATGCATAGAGTCATAGAGTCACGTTGAAACCACAGTAATCAGGGATGTCTATATAGTGAGGTTCCGGAGCTAGGAAAGGAAGACTTCTGCGTCATGTTGGACTATACCCTAAACCCGCTAAACCTGAACATTAGTGTTCATAGAGTGAACTACATCAAGTCAAGTGCGTGGTACATAGATGACTCCATGACTCTATGACTCTTTCTCACTCTGACGCTATGACTCTATAACACTATGACTCTATGATTCTGTCTCACTGTGACTCTATGACTCTATATGACTCTATGACTCTTTGAACTATGACTTGTGCTTGACATGTACTCGACTCAATTTCTCGATGACTCTATGAACTATGACTTGTACGACTCTTGACTGTATGTGACACTCCGACTCTGTGACTCCGTGCTTTTGACTCGGTGACTCTATGACCCTATACACTGGATTCTATGACGTAGCGCAACACTCTTCGCTGATGATGCTTTCGGGCCAATTGTCTTCTAGTTCCTAAGTTACTCAACCCCTATAGATCCCTCAAAGGCACTAGGGAGTTTGTAAAGAATTTAGTGTATGTTACTAAGGGCTCCTTCAAGGGATCTGCTATTGCAAGGGATTCTATATTCTATAGGGACTACTGTCGGGATCCATTCCCCCCTTCCCTGCTAAGAGGTTGTCAACCCTACAGTTCAGGTTTGGAGTCTCACGCGTTAGCTGAGGAGCTCATGGAGATTTGGAATTCGGGGCTTAGGGCTTCGTCCTTATGTGGACTTAAGGATTTCGTTGAGGTTTTGCTTTTCGTGAGTATTTGGGCCTAGAACTTGAAAGGTTCGGGGTAATTCAGGTGTTCTAAATTGGGGTTCCTGCGAGAGAGATTCGTTGGTGCTGCATGAATGCAGCAGTGGCAGGCATGCCCCACGCTAGAATGCTGTGTCACTGGAGTTCTATGTCGAATCTGTGGGTTGTAAGGCTTCAAAGCTTAAACCTTAAACATGTTCAGGGTAAACGGAACATGCCGCATGTGAGAGAAAGGGACCCAGCCTCCATGGAAATTTCACACAGGAGTATGCCAACCGTGTGGCTTCTTTGGTGAGGCACATCCTAGTGACTGGTATGTGCCCACGGCCACTCCTTGCATCGTGGCGCTGCATTTCATGCTCATAACTGGGTAGTTCCTCCAGGTTCTTGAGCTTGTGTCTGCACGCCAAGCGGGTGATGGACCGCATGCAGTCGCATTTCACAGTTGTACTTCCTACCCTCACATTTGTGTTGGTAGAACGTGTACCAGCATTCCTGTATCGCATTCCACCACTCTGTAGCTTCCCCGCTATGCTGGTAAGTTACGAGCATGTTTGACGAGCTGGTAGCAGAAGTTCGGAACAACAGCACGATAGCATAATACGATAGAATTTGACTACTGCTTCATGTCGCAGACCTACACGACGAGTGTTCATGCGCGCGTGTGGGTTCAGGGTTTAGGGTTGCTTGCTTCCCTCTTGTTCTTTCTCGTTGCTTCCCGCGAGCCATGTCTCGCGTGTGGGTGGCCACCATGTTCTTCCTCTGGCGTTGGCATGCCGATGGGCTTGGTTGTCATTGCTAGTTGCTGTAGCCGCCGGATAACGCATCGATGTAAACGGATGCGGGCGCTTGTCACACGAGACAGGTCAGACGACGCAGGAAGTGCGTCCGGCTCTGAATGGAAATCGCAAGTCCTTCGTTCTATCTAGACTCGCGGTGTGTGTCAAGGCGGTGGCCACGTTCCAAAAGGACGCCTGCTTCCGCAGTCTGCTCGTAGTGAAGAGCATCGTCTTTTTCGGTATCAGGAAACTGAGGTCGCGGATGAGGTCTCTCCTGCACAGTTCTGTGCCGCTGAACCTTCGTCGTGTCAATCGCTACGTCTGTCGCAGGCTTCGAAAGTCGAAACCTGACGTTCTCGTCAGTTTCTTCCCGGCCTCGATTTGTGGGAAGTGAGAAGAGAAAAGGAGCTAGTTCGATTGTCCGGTCTGGTATGCTGCGAGGAGCTTCAGTGGCGGTGTTTTTGCGAGGCCACACGGATGCAGGGAAACATAAACTTATTCGGCATTGTTGCATGATAAGGAAGGGGTGGAGACACCAGCAGCAGTGCACTCGGATGTCGTTTGGAGTACGCCGCCGACGATGTCGCGCAGTCTACACGTGCCCAGGTCATCCGCTGCCTCGACTGGCTTCAGGCGCAGTTCGCGATCACTAGACGAGCACATTTCGAGCTGTGAATCTGTTCGGCTTTATGCACAGGAGAGCGTTGTGGTGTCAGCACCGGTTGTGAGCTCGTTGGTCCGCGGGTTGCGAAGCTTGGTGTTTCTTGCGTGGCTCTTACTGATTAGGTTACTTGGCCCAGCCGTCGCCCAAAGCCCAAGGTAGGAGTGTATGAAGTCGACCTGTCGGCTGATACCCGCTTCTGATCAGGCTCGCATCGATCCCACGTCGGGCTTCTCCGCAGTCGCCTCGGTGGGAAAGGTGCGCTCGCGTCGGTCGTCTCAGCCGCTCGATCGATGCGACGACGTTGGCGTGATGCCGTCCGCTCCCCGCTTCGTTAGCTGGTGTGTATGTGTGTGTGTGTGTGTGACTGTGTGATTGTGTGTGTGTGTGTGTGTGTGAGTGTCGCTGTCGTCACACGTGTCCGTGACTGCACCTGCTGGTAAATATGTTGTGACTCCGTCTCTGTGAGTTTCAATGTCTGCTGGCAAGGTGCAGGAGCTCGTCTGCGTGTTTGAAATCGCTTTGTGTCCCGCATAAAGTGCGTGATCAGTTTGATCACCGTGTTTGCAGTTTTGCCAGGTGGAGCCGGAGCATGTGCAAATGGACCACCGACGCTTTGGCCGGTGCTCTACCCAAGTTTTGCACAGAGAGAGAGAGAGAGAGAGAGACGGAGAAACCCTAAACATGGTGCTATTTGAATACGCTCCTTTCCCTTGTGCCGAGAGAGAGAGAGAGAGAGAGAGAGAGAGAAACAAACAAACCCAAGACAGGGTGCTATTCGAATATGCTCCTTTCCCTTGTGCCTCTCTCGGGAGAGAGAGAGAGAGAGAGAGAGACAGACAGAGAGAGAGAGAGAGAGAGAGAGTGAGAGAGAGAGAGAGAGAAACAAACCCAAGACAGGGTGCTATTTTAATTAACTTCTGTTGGACGTGATTCTGGTAAGGCGGGGACGCCCTCGATATGAAGTTCACGACCTAAACTGCGGCCTTAAGTCCCTAAGTCCTACCACTTTCCTCGAGTCTCAGCTCCGCACGGTGGACTCAATCGTGTACTTGGAGGTTCATGGGTAGTTATAAGTCCCCAAGTAGTATGGGTTATAGTTACAGTATACCTACCATACCTATAACCATAATTATAACCCCTAATCCCTAAACCCCATAACCCTATATAGATCCCGTTAAAGGAACCCTACTTATAACACTACTTATAACTACCCATGAACCTCCAAGTACTCGCGCACCCGGAACGAGCATTTATCCAATCCCAGGATGGAGCCGACAATGTCGATGGCATCGTGGCGGTGGCGCACAACGAAGGCCAGGTTTAGGGGTTTTAAGGCTTAGGGGTTTAGGGGTTGAAGGAGTAGGGGTTTAGGGGCAATCTAAGTAACATCGAGGTGCTTGAATTGAAGAATTACCACCAGTCTTCCTTAGGACTCCTTCTTATACTTATATTACTACTACACCGCCCTATACCCCAAGACCCCACTCAAATTATGAAGGTCTCTATATTATACTCTAAGGTATGCCGACGGTTTCAGAAGATCTGTGGGTTTAAGGATTGGAGGCTCCGGGGTTTCCCGATCCTGTAAAACTCGAGCTCCATAACTGCAGGGATTGGGGTCTCGAGAAGGGCTTAGGGTTTAGGGTTAATAGAAGTTGTTTAGAGTTCGGGTCCGGAGTTGAACCGGGTTTTGAGTGGTTTTGACGACGTTTCGCCGTTGGCTTTCCGGCTGGGTTGGGCTGGGCTGGGCGGGCTGCGGGTTAATGCAGCTGCTAAATAGTTTCTACTTATCCTGGGCTTGAGGGTTTAGGGTTTAGGGTCGTAGTCGCCTCACTTTAACTCCGGATTTGCGATTGCCGTTGTATGTTGCTGGCTGTGAGATGGTGGAGAGCATGCGGTAGGCTCTCATAAGACGTTTTCAGAGCACTCTACTTTGAAGTTCATGGAGACCAGGCTAGCTTCCGTTCCTTCTAGTTGGCGTCGCGACAGGGCTTGGCCTTCGAAACACCGCTCGGCTCCTCAACACCGACAGACTCAGCCCCAAACACCGTGATGAAGCAAACTACCGGAAAGTTGAAGTCTTATTTGAGGTGCATGCCTGACTTCAGCGGCGCTGGAGTCCATGCGGATTTTCAGCCCCATATCAAACCCCCCAAAGATGCTTTTTAGGGTCTACAGGGTCAAGGATGTAGGGCTGAGGGTAGATATAGAAGCTTGAATAAGTGGTAGTTATTATGATTCCCCAAGGCCTCATATCACAGTTACGGTATTATATACCCGAAAAGCCTTATTCTTATGATTAAGACCCTGATAGGCCCCGAAATGCGAACCCCTGCTGGCAAGGAGAGGGGGAAGTGCAGAACAATAAAGATTTACTGCTGCGGACCATCGCTGGGTGGCTGGCTTCAATTGGTGTAGCGTTCGTGTTCTTTTTGCTTCGGGCTGACCTAGACCCCAAACCCTAAACCAGAGGGTTTAAGGTTCAGAAAAAGTGAGAGGAGATCACAGTCTAGGCTAGGGTTTTAGGAATGGGATGGCGGGACATTTCTGCTGGCGTGGTTCGGTCTCCTAGTCCTCCTGCAGTCGGACCTTTATTTCTTTCCGCCAGGGAGCCAAGTCGGGAAGCCACTCGATCGCGCATCTTCCATGATTTTTAAACTTGTAACTTCCCAATACCCTTACCCGTATACAATATTCGCCAATCGAAACCCGGCTGTCTCGGCCCGCCCGCCACACCTGGAACACACAAAGCAAGGCCCCACACGGCCAAACAAAGGCCGCACCACGCCTAGGAGCAAACAAGCCTCCAACGCTCTCGGGGTAAGGTGTAGTAGTGCGTGGTCATCCTTGTCGCCTTGGTTGTCTGGAGTAGTAGGAGGGAAGATCGAGAAGCCTTTCATCGCAAGAGAAGTTGTGCCCCCTGAGACTTCCTGAAAGCCCAAACTTCCCAGACCTCCGGGAGGATCCAAAAAGTACATCCCTCAATGGGGGTTCCTATAAAGTACCCTTAGTACCTTAGTAGTTTAGGGCCCCAAATTAGGGGATCTACTTTCCAGATCCTCCCGGGGGGGTCTGGGTTAAGGCCAACCGTGAACCAAGGGGCCGAACTCGGAAGCTGTAGGGATTCGGGAGGTTACTTGGAGAATCAGGGGACTAAGTAAGCTAGGTTATAAGTACCATAATTGGGGTTATAAGTAATTAATGAAGGTATGGTTATCTTAAATATAACCCTAGTCACTAAGTCCCAAAATCCTTCAAGTAGGGTGGAGGGTTTAGGCCTCAGGGCCCTGCGCAGGCGCAAAACCCTAAAGCCTGCCATTTCATTCCTAAACCCGCAATCCATAAACCTAACCTATGCCTTGCATCAAGATCCTAAATCCTAGGTTTTGCATGAGTCCTCAACCCTTCTCGTTTCTGCGCAAGGTTTCTGGTCCATCCCAACACCGGTTCAGCGCTGATCGTTGCGACAGGCACAGGGTTTGATGGATGATCGTCACTTACACTATGCACAACCCCGCGAGTCCTTCTGTTAGCTCCCATCCCTCCAACCCCTACAGAAACTCTATAGAATTTTATCAGCCCCTATCCTGCTCTTATACCGTAAACCCCTCTTATACCATAAACCCCAAACCATCCTAAACCCTAAACCGTAAATCCACGCAACCCTAAACCCGAAACCCCAAATCAGAAATCCCAAAACCGAAATCCCAAACCCTACACCCCGAATCCCAACAGAAAGGACTGTTGTGGCGTGTATACATAAGCAGTTTTTACAGGTTCAAGAGTTTTTACAGGTTCAAGAGTAGCAGTACCAGCCACAACAGTCCCGTTTGAAGTAAGCGACTTACTTTACTAGCTACACCAGACCGGTTCTAAAACAAAGCCCGTGCTCTAAAACTAGGTCTGTCTATTGTTCTGCACGATCAACAACAAAGTAAGAAGTTACAAGCCTTGCTGTTTTATGGAGTAATTTCAGAAACCAAAAAAACCAAAAAAACCAAAAAAACCAAAAACCAAAAAAACCAAAATAACCAACCCCATACCTCCGGAGCCGCCCGGTGATATGGGGGTCGGTTCTTTTGTTTTTTTTGGTTTTTGTTTTTTTTTGGTTTTTTTTGTTTTTTTTTTGTTTTTTTGTTTTTTTTGGTTTTTTTCGCTTCTGCACAGGTACGCGCCTGTCAGCCGAGCCCCAAAAAAACAAAACAAACAAAACACCAAACAAGAAACAACACACAAAACTCTGGTGGACTAGTCTCCTGGAGAATTGTTTTTTGTTTGGTGTTTGGTGTTTTTGTTTTTGGATTCTTTGTTCCTTTTGGCTTTCTTGGTTTTCTTCCTTAGGTATACTGACGCGCGAGTACACGAATGACGTCGGCCCTGATCATCTCTTTTCCGGGGCGTAGAAAGCAGTGTTGACTATCCGGCAGGCAAGAATTGAAGGAAATAACGGCTTTAAGCCGGTTCGCGTGCCCAGCCTTTTGGGCCTTTTCATGACTTGCAGATACGGTCCTCATGAAGCACTGCGTGGATAATGCCTGACTCCAGGGGTGTTCCTAAATAAGAACAAAAACCAAAAGAAACAATACCAAAAACAGCCAAACAAAAACAATATCAACAAGCCAAGAAAACCAATACAAAAAAAACTCAAAAACATATTGCGGAAACCTTTGCAATCATGCGCACTTGTGAAAGAGTTCTGGATATTGTTGTTTTTTACAGGTGTATTTTTTGGGTTATGTTGGTGATGTTGTTTTGCTCATTTTTAGAAATGAGTTTACTGTGCTGGTTCTGATCTGCCTTGTCTCATGGCTCTGCTGGAGCTGCCTTGTTCGAGTCCAATATTAAATATTGCTGATCGTATGGCCTTCCCATAGCATCGCATTCCCATACAGTGATAGATTCATGTGTTAACAAATTGATATATCAATATAGTTAATGTAAGGGAACAATAGTATATTTGTATACGTGTATATAATTGTTCTTTCTATATTGGTACATTGGTGCATGAGCACAGTAGTTGCGAACGGACTGCGATGCCTTGTCAAGTTCTAAGGTGTCACTATAAGAGCTGTGAGCAAGACCATGTAAAGTGCAAGGGAAGGGGGCACGCTACGCGTCCCTCGACTCTACGGGGGCACGCTACGCGTCCCTCGACTCTAGGAGTAAGCTTGTGGACGTGCTGCGCACACCGCATCGCTTCTCCTTACCTTTCTATGTGACCGCCCACGCAACGTTTGGCTCAAGGCTCAAGTCAATGCCCATAGCTAAGTGCTATATGTGTCTTCTATCCTGAGCAATCAGAGCTATCCCGTGCACAGACGAACCGCCGCCGGCAGCGAGTGCAAAAGGAACGGCCGCCGGTTCTGCCTGCATAGGATTGCACGTGTGGAAGTGTGAGAGAGACAGGGTCCCAGTCTGTGGAGAGTGCAAGCCAGCCACACCTACATTCATTACAGCTCTGGTGGGGAGAGCAGCAACACAATCGAGATCAAATCCCCACGCAGGTTATCAGCCGTACGCGGCTCTGCCTTTCTACAGCAACGACTACTTGATCTACTACGACCACAATGAACTCGGGATCAAGCCAAGATACGACAATGACTTTCGGTGCCGATGTGGCAGCGCCAGCCGTTGGTGAGTCAACAGCTGATGACACAGTGGTGCAATCCGTTGATAGCTCCACGGAAGATGACAAAGGTCAATCTTCTGCGCTTGCCATTGCAAAGGCAGTTCCCAAGGTGAAAGCAAAGAGTCTACCAAGAGCATCTACGCCTTCGCGTCCGACATCCACAGGTTCGAGGACGGGCAAGGCTCCAGAACGACGAGCCGAAGCGTCTGGTTTTCAGGCACCTCGGACTACGTCCAGGGCCAAGGACAAAGGAGTGAAGACCTTGGAAAAGAAGTCGAGACCATCATCTTCGAGAAGCTCTTCAGCACGATCAAGGACTTCGGCTACTCGTGGGCGTGATAAGTCCATGACATGGAATCGGATGGTTACCAATCAACCACGCGATGCTGACGATCTGGATATGACTCTGGACACTATCCCTGCACGTGGTGATGCGTCATCGGTGACCACGCCAGCCATAGCCGATGGTCCGAATGCCTATCAGGAACTGACGATTTCGCAACAGCTCGAAGCATCGAACCTTGCGCAGCAGATGTACTATCGCAGTCAGATGCAAGAGTACGAAGGAGTTGTCCAGACCCTGATGGATAAGATCAAGGAGATGCAACAAGAAGATGAAGGATCTGGGATTCGCATCGAAGAATTGGAACGACAACGTGACCATGCATGCTTAGCCATGAGGCACATCAACAATGTCAATCAGGAGATGAAGCGAGACTATGAAGCAGCTTTGTTTCGCATGGATGAACAGAACTCTGCTCAACAACGTCAAGCACACGCCGTTGCCGAGGAGTTGGCTCAACAGCTACATGTGTTTCGCACGGAAGCAGCCACTAACTTTGTGCAGCTGGAGGCAAGAGCGCAAGGCGATGGTGAGCTTATGGCACGTGAGTATGAGCGTCTGACTCATGAACTTCATGAACATGCCAGAGAGAACTTGTTCCTCCGGTCGAACACAGCAAGTTCGGAACAAGCCTTACAAGCAATGCAGGAACGATTCCACTTGGTCAAGAATCAGGAGTTGCGGGCCGTGAACGAGATCCAAGGGCTAGCTGGGAACAGCGCAGCCATTGATCAAGAACGACTTCGGCTTCGTGAACGTCTTGGTGAAGAGGAAGAGTACCGCAAAATGGCTGTGAGGAGGATGCAAGATGCAGAGGACCGACTTCATCAGAATGAAGATCATGCAAGGCGCGCATTGCCTACCTTGCACGATGAGCTGAGTGAACTCAGGAAAACACTCAAAGCACAAGAAGATCTTCAAGCGAGGACACGCAGCGAATTGGAGGCAGCACGGAACTCCAACTACCATGGCGGAGTGACACGGCCTTCGAGCATGCCCATGTCTTCGAGGACTACTGAGTCTGGCTGGGAGCACGTAGGAAAGGAAGTAGTGCCTGCATTTTCCGTAGGAGGTGAGGTACGATCCCCTGAAATACGGTCCCCAAGTCAAGTTAGTCCAGTCGCCAAAGAGAAGTTCGCATTCTCGGAATCGGACAAGGACAAGAACCTTGCGATGGATGGAATTCCATTTACCGGTGGAAACTTCTTCACTGGCCGCATTAAAGGTGAGGTGAATAAATCCTATTCAACGCCAATCGTGGCGGATGCAATGCCCGAGCACTACGTGCCAGGTATTAGCAGCCCAGCACATGCGCGTTCCACGCCTTGTGCAGCCACTCTGTTTGGCATACCAAGCGGATTTCATGGGCAAAGTGATGCGGCAGCCGTGCGTGATCGACAGCTACGCGAACTCTTGGAGGATCGCGGGATGTTGGGATCGAAGTCCACAGCATCTGCCAGCTCCTCAAGACCTGTTGGTATCGACGGCATTATCGCATCTACGAAGGGCAACGACCTCATTGGTCCCCCTGTCGCCTATGACGATTCTATCCATGAGGCAAGGAGGCGTCAGATCGAGAAAGAGGTCGCGGAACGGTACGAAGAGAAGATTGCCGATCTGCGAAGCGAAGTACTCAAGGCCCAGAAAGCCGAACAGCGTCTCAGAGCTGATCGTGATGAGTGGAGATTATTTGCTGAAACGATTCAGGAAGACAATGGAGACGATGACGGTGATGAAGCTGGCGACGAGAACGGAGAGGGAGAGCATGATGAAGGAACCGGCACGGGGTATGATCCTCCAGATCCGCCTGATGATGACGATGATGATAAGAAGAGAAGCGGTGGAGGCAAACCTGACCCGGATCCTGACCCTCATGCGCGTGATCCTGATGGAGACGCAGATCCTGAAGTCACAGAGGTGAGAATTTCCAGGAGGGAAGCCGATAAAGTGACCGTTCCTCCATGGCCCACTCTTACTCACCTCAACAACTGGCGATCCGTGTGCACGGCCAATGTTTTAGGAGCATCAGCCGACCCAAATCATGAGGACTGGATGTTATGGCTGGCACCAGCGTTCAACCCATTCCCTGATGTTGAAGCACTGAACGATTCAGGACACAAGAAGTTCAAGAGCGTAGACGTCAAATTGGGGATCGCCATGGTCGCAATGCTACGCGCTGGTGGTGACAAATCTGCTGATCTGTACCTGGAGGTGAACCGGAAGGCCAACGATTACATCAGCAGGCCCGAAGGGAAGATCATCAAAGGACGACAAATCATTGCGATGATGTATGAAAGTTTTCGAACGCACGATCGTCTCGACATGATCATCACTCTCGAGTATCTGGTGAAGCTCCAGTACCAAGGCGACAACAAACTTCATACGTTCAAGCAGACGTGGTTGGAAGTTCTGGGACGGATGAGGCCAGAAGACATACCATCCAAAACAGCTCTCCGTGATTGCTTGTACAGCAAGATCAAGGACTCGCCCGCAATGAAGATGGAGTTGGGCATGCACTACGAACACTTGCCCTACAATCATGAAGACCGATCGTACGACAATCTGATGAAGATCATCGACCGTACCATCATGCGGAGACGAGAACAATCAAATCTCACTCAGACCCAAATTGGTTTGCGCCAGATGCTTGCGGGCAAGGATTTGCTCGCTGCACCGGCCAAGGTACCTGAGAAACCAACGCCTAACGCAGCTCCATCCGCAAAGGTCAAGGCTTCGCCGACCAAGCCGGATAAAGCAACACCTGTACTACCTCAAAGCAAAGCGAAGAGTCATGCGAAGACCAAGCCAAAGCCCAAGAAGAAGACGAGGAGTGAGTCAGCGGACAACAGAGGCGACAAGAGCAAGAAGCAAATCCGCTGCAAGTTCCATTTCACAGATGCAGGGTGTCGAAATGGTGACAAGTGCCCATTCAGTCACTCGAAGAAGACTCCAGAGCGACCCTTTACGCCGAGGACGAGAACTCCAAGTCCATCTGGAGGAGGAGGAAACAGGATATGCTACTCGTTCAAGAACACAGGCTCGTGCTCAAGAGAGAATTGTCCTTTCAAGCATGAGGCAGCAGCTACCCCAGCTCCGGAACCAAAGGCAAAAGCTAAAGCCAAATCCGAAGCAAAGGCAGCTCCAGCGAAGCCGAATGCCAAGGCCAAGGCACTCCCTGCGGCACCCGCCATCAGATTGTGCCGAAGGTGGAATCCATCAGCCCCGGCTATATGGAAGCGATCTTCAAGACAAGATGAGGAGGAGTCAGATTGTCCATCCGTTGACAGCGACGCTGATTCGGATTGTTCAACAGACGACGAATCCTCGGGACCGACTACGTCGACCCGAAAAGAGATCAAGCGTAATGTGACATTCGCCGATGACGTGAAGTTCATTTCTTCGTGTCCTAGAAGATCGAAGAAGGACAAGGAGCGGAAGGTGAAGTACGTCGACATGGAAGCGCTTGTCAACAATGAGGATCGCGCCGTGAATTTGGAATTCGCCAAGCATAAAGCGAGATTGAGGGCACAGATCATGAGAGACATGGTTGACGACGATGATGATCAATGCGGAGATCGAGTTTCATTCGTACGAATCCCAGGAACGTCTCGGGTGGAAGAAGTTTCCTTCTACGACGGTGAGGATTCCATCGTTGAGCGTGAACTCGATGCTGCGCACAGCAAACGGATCATCAATCAAGGTGTATTCAAATGCATGGTTCAACCAGTCATCCTCAAGAAGAAGATCAAATTTCTCATGGACACTGGGTGTGGCCATGACCTCATATCTCAGAAGAAGATCGAGAAGCATAGTCTCGAGACACTCGTGACTCCAGAGCCCATATCATTTCAGACAGCAAATGGAATCACCGATACCGATCTCGTGTCGAATTTCCAGACTGAGTCGTTCGAGGAACCGATCAACGCTTATGTGTTGGATGACACACCGTCGGTGCTTTCCATAGGCAAGAGATGTATGAACTTCAACTACGGGTTTGTGTGGCCACCCGGAAGGGAACCATTCATGATCAACCCGCAGGGCAAGAGAATATCTCTGTTCGTGAACGGTGACATCCCGTACATTCGCGCCGGGAGTTCCAAGTCACTGGTTCATGATGATCCGGAGGCCAAAGCGATCACCGAAATCTTCAAGGGTGTGCTAACCGCGGGTGATGTTGACGTCAGCGTCGCAGCTGCCGCTGAAGCTGCACCGAGCGAAATTGAAGCAGAAGAAGAAGGTGACGATCATGAACGACCTCCTGATCCTGAACCCCAAGAACCTCCTATAGAAGAAGTACCAGAGTCCGAGGCCGGACGACCTCCGGACGACGACGAAGGAAAAGGAGTGGGTGAAATTCCATTGGACGGTGACGATGAGGTGATCATTGATGTGGAAGGCGACGGTGCGCCGAGCCGCAAGGCCAGAGTCGGAACACTGAAAGCCGAAGCCAAGACGTTGGCACATCTGTGTACTTGGAAAGTCGGTCTTGGCTATATTCAAATGTCCCACATGGCCTAGATAGTATGCCAACTTATATGTCGACCAAGTGACCGGATATCTTGTCTATGTACCCGGTTAAGTGATGTGCATGTGATGCAAGCTGTATAGGGAGGTTAGCAACCAGAAAGGGTCCAAGTATATGTTGCGGCCAACCAATTGGCCATATATGGTTCGGTTATCTATGTAGTTGAGTCACTTATGTATAAGTGACCAAGCCAGCTTAGGCAACTTAACAGTATGTTAGCTAAACCAGATATAAATGAAAGCTAAGTCATTTGCCGGATGGGTTTTTGCGATGGTGGGGCTAAGTCCACTTAGCTCACTTGGGGATCGGGCTGGTCATAGCAAATTCATCGTTTTGGGCGAGTACGAGTGGATCGCTTTTATTGTTATTTTCTATTTCAGGGCTTCGCAGAGTGCGAATTGCAAGAAAACTGAGCAAGCACGTTGGGGGCGTGATGTGTAATTTTGAAGTTTTTGGGATGGTCTTTCAGCCAGATTTTTTTTGTTTTTCCTTTAGATGACTTTCTGGAGAAACAGCATTTCACATGGAACGAAAGCAGAAACCAACAAGAATCTTCAAAGAAAACATGCACACCTGGCCCCCCCCAGAGCTCTTCCTTTCCTCCTGCCTCGGCTGCTGGGCCGCCTGCAGCTGCCTGTGTGGGTGCAGGCGGGCTCCTTTGTTCCAAGGGTTTTGGGGCGATCGTGGTTTGGTCGGAAGTTAGGCGGGGGTCGTGTTTGTTTCTTTTTGCTGCAGTTCACACACATAGCAACATGCATCACCATCAACATAAGTATGTTTGGTGCAGGTGGGAATTTAGAGTTATACACATATCTGAATAAATGCCACATATCTATATATCTGTTCATGTATACACATATGTGTATGTATGTGTGTATATATACATATATATACACACACGTGCAGATGTATATATATGCACACAAACATACATGCATAGACATTGTACAGACCTATATACATGCATACGAAGACACAAAATTTAAAAGACTTGTGCATGTGTATATGTTTATGTGTACACACATGCACACATATCTCTGTGTTTTGTGGGTTTGGCTGACACAGGCATGGTGTTGCAGGGCTGTGGGTTCAAGGAATTTCGGAGTGTATTATATAGTCCTTTTTGGTTCCCTTCTCGGTGGCTGGATTGTGCGCTCTGTGTGTGTATATATACACAGGACCCTTGGTTTAAGTTTACTTGTGTGATACGTTTTTGTCGGCTCTCTGCTTTTGTTGGCTCGTTTGGCTTCGGAACAACGGATTGGGACTCTTTTTCAACGTATCGTCCACTATATATGTCATGCCCACAGGCATGCATGACTTCGCAGGGTTAAACTCGCGAAGTTGAGTCAGCAGGGCAAGGCTCGCAGACTCTGATCCACGTCCCCACGACCTTTCCAATTGTGGCCATGCCGATTTCGGAAGCACAGCGGATGATGATCAGTGCTTACTTGCACTCGGCAGAGCAAGGCAAACTCGTCCAGGCGGTGGATGCTTTGCACGATTACCTACTCCAGGAGGGCCTTGCCTGGAAACAGGTGCTGCGATGCGATTGCATAGGTGTGCACGAAGAGAACAGAGATGGTTTAGGGCTATCAGCGGGCTGACCTTGTGTCGAACATCTCGAGCATCGGATTCTCGGCGGCCGAGTTTCGAGGAGTGGCTATCGAAATTGCACCAACCGCAAAAGGAGAGGCACTTCGAGGCTTCAACCGCAAGGTCACCGAGGAGAGCAATGGGAGACTTGCTCCCGAGCCGCCGCCCACTGCTTTCCCAGAGTGGTTTCTGTGCCCACACCACCCACAAAAGATTCTCACGGAGCCGGCCAAAGGTTGCTCTAGGGTCACGGGACAGTTTAGAAATATTAGCGGCAGCTCGGCCATCAACAGCCACACTGGCCAAAGCAACTTTATTAAAAAATAAAGTTGCGCCCGGCAACTTTATTTTTCAAGAAAGTTCCGCCCTGCAGGTTTATTTTTCAAGATTCTTTTTAATTCTAGAATTTGCAGGTTTATTTTTAAATAAAGTTGCACATTGCAACTTTATTAAAAAATAAACCTGCGCCCTGCAACTTTATTTTTTAATAAAGCTGCAAATCTCATCGTTCTTCAACACACCACGGTGCGGTAACCCCCCTGGTGAAACTCTCGCCGATTTTTTTCTGTGATTTTTGGCCAATTTTGGCCCGAACGTGGCCTGTTTCGGTTTTTTGCAACTGCACCATGGGATTTCTCGACACCCATGCCTATGTTTTGCTTGGTTGCGAAAAACTGAAATCAGGTAGATGCTGGTTTGAAGCTGTTTGGGGGGGGGGGGTCGGCGGAAAATTTCGTGCACTGCACGACACTGCATGACCGCTTCAGAACACCACCAGGACATGTAGACTGCTTGGACTGACTGCCACAACAGGCACTGCACAGCACCACTGTCACTGCAATCATGCATGACATGCACAGCACGACTGTCGCTCCTGTACTGCAGCAGCACTTCCAAGAAACTCCGACAGCCACCATAACACACCACCCGAAACCCACTATATAACATACCAACCGAACCCTAAATGGACCCATTGCACCGCACGGCCGACAATTTATTCTGTAGCTTCCTGACACTCGAACTCAGTCGTCGCTGCAAGGTGGCAGCAAAGCAGGCCCCGCAACGGTGCAGCATTGCAAACGAAGTCTAGGTCTAGGTAATAGAACCTATCTATGTATTCGCGACACCGGAAACACATACAACCACACCAAAAGCCTATGTACGGTGACCCTGGCTCCTGCTTATTTCTATAACCTCTAGATACACACTGCAAACCGTTGCCTGTACTGCCTGCACGAAAGGATGGGTGAGACGGCACAGGGAATCGAGAGCCGGGCTTCCTCCAGCATGTGCGGTTCCGATCTACAGTCTACAGGGATTGCAGGGTTCAGGGTGTAGGGTTTCACGGGCAGGTGCACACAGAGCACGTGTAAGCAAACTGTGCTGTATTGGCTCAACGACTTTACCGCAACAGGCTGGCATTGGCCCAGGATTTCCATCGGGAGACCATGACATCCGGAACTGCTCTTGCGACAGGCCTCGGCAGCTACAGTGCCTTTGTAAAGCACGGAACATTTGTCCGATACCTACAGGAGGGTTTCAAGGTGGGACATGTTTAGGGTTAAGGGGTGCAGGGTTTGGGGTTCAGGGTCTGTAGGGTTTGGGCTGTACTGGGTTATGTATATAGTTTCATGATCTGGGCCTCGCGTGTAACTGTGTATAGTTTATAAAACACTATATAGACCATGTAGTATACCTATGTGGGGTGTCGGCGGGTGCCGGAAGCTGTGCCTAATTACGTGGGCTTACAACACCTCGACACCTATGCTGCCGAGGCCGGACCGTCCTTCCTTCGGGTGCACCCGACTTGCAAGCCGATTATACCGGGCGAAGGTCACACGATGATGCCTGAATGTTACATGTGCTGCTGCCTGAAAGACTCTTTTGTGTGGCCCTGCCCTCAAGACTTCCTTATATAAGTCCACCTCGTCTACACAGCCGACGAACGGAGTCGATCGAAAAGGTTTTTTTGGGGATTGCTTGCTTTGGTGTTTAAAAAATTCTGATATGGGTGTAGGCTTCCGCTCAAGTTTGAAACCATTTTTACAGTGGTTGGTGCAGCTAAAATAATCAATATTTTCCCACTTACGGACCACTTGATATCTGCCCTAAGTCCACTTAGCCTGCACAACTATAAGTGAACTAACTGGGTTGTCTATGTACCCTAAACCCACCTAGTAAGTGCACAAAAAATCTCCAGAACTAAGTCGACTAAGCTGACATAGCCTAAGTCGCCTATCTACTTGGAAGTCGACGGTATGTGTTTAGTACATGGGCTATCTGGTTATAACCGGCCCGACTTTCCAAGTACTCATCGCTACCGCAATCCATATTGCGAATCGTGCATACGCGCGAAGATGAAGCACTTGCGGACTCAACGAGGTGCGTTTCAACGTGTGATCAAACACTGGGGTGATCTTGTGACGTTCGACTTCCTCGATATGCGCAAGGCCGCCGAAGCGGGTATCGGACTCGATGATGGAGCACGTGAAGTTCTAGTCATCAGAGATATCGCCACCAAAATGATTGCAGCGATTCCCACGGCTTCAAGGAATATTGACGAGGTCGTCATGGCCATCAGACGCCTAATGGGGAGACGCAAGATTCATATGGCGTATAGTGATGAAGCACCAGAGTTCGATTCAGCTATGGCGCAGTTGAAGATCGTGATAGATCATTCCCTTCCAGGGAAACCCAGTAACAATTCACTCGCTGAACGATCAAATCAAGAAGTGATCAACACAGTCGCAGCATCCATGCTACACGCCGGATTACCCGCCCAATACTGGTCCTTTGCGCTGAATTGCGTGATGCAGAACCTCAACATTGAAGACGTGGAGGGCGATGGTGATTCAGCATGGAAACGAATGACTGGAAAGGACTTCGAGGGAAAAGCCATACCGTTTGGAGCCAAAGTCTTCTTCAAGCCGACGGATACAAGGCCGAAGACATATGGCAACAAGTTCGATCCAAAGGGGATCCCAGGCATTTTTGCCGGATACATCATCACTGCTGGTCAAGGGTGGTCCAAGAAGTATCGCGTGTGGGACATGAAGGAATTTGCCAATGCGAACTTGTCGATGGACGCATCTGTTCCCAGGAAGTTGATGAGACCGTACGAGACAGAAGTTATCTACTTCCCAGAGGAGATAACATTTCCCCTGAAAGCCGAGTACGAGAGGATGAACTCAACCATTGAGGGACTCAGGGACAACGTTGACCTCGCTGGCAAGGAGATAAAAGACGTCGATGACGGGGATGACGGTCCGCCTGGAGGAAATGGTGGCAACGGGGATGATGATGATCAAGATGGTCTTCTTCCTCCACCGGATCCCGGAGAAGATCCTGACTTACAGGACATAGATCCATCTGACATAGAGACGGAGCCGTCTGGCGAAGTCTTCAAGTCAGCAGAACATGAAGCTATTGATGCTATAGGAGACAAAAGACTCGAAGAACTAGACGAAGAGCTAGGTCTACGTGCAGCACCGCCTCCTTCTGAACCAAAGGTCACTGGGAAAGATCGGCGATCGCCCCGCGAAGTCGGTCCAACCGGTAGACTCATCCCCGAAGGAGACATCGAAGAACCTGGAGAGATCATTAAGATCTTGAAAGAAAAGAGGTTGGCTCCTGAGGAGATTGAACATTGGAGTACGGGGAAGAAAGGGGACGGCATTGTATATCTCACTGATGATGGTGAAGCCTGCAAGATCGATAAAAGGGGAGTTCCATACAAGATCCGAAGCGACGGTCGACGAACCCTTCCTACACGGCGACCTATCCATTCCTATTCTCCGGAAGCATGGAAGAAAATGAGCGAAGCGGAGAAGAAGGCAGCGTACAAGAAAGAAAAGCGAGACAAAGCTCGAGTTGCCAAGAAAGACCGGAAGAAGGCTGTGATAGGAAAGAAGATAGTCACCAAGATTTTGGACAACATGATCTTTCCCAAGATTGTTCCATGTGAAGAAATTGATCTGCAACTCAACGTGTCCATTGACGACGACGATGGATGGTCCTGGGCACAGTCCTATGTGGATCAATACACACAAGAGCAATTCTTGTCAGATGTCGTGCCGGCCGTTCCGGCGCATATGGTCATGGATGATAACTGGATTCCGTCTATGCCGTGTACGACTTCTCACAGAAACGTACATCGGGAAAAGAATCGTGCAGGAGGATCATGCTTCAATGCCATGGTCACTCGACCCGTCACACGCAAAGAGATGGTCAACAATCCCAAGGCCATGGAAGCTTTCATGAAAGAATGGAAGGGATTGTGGGACCAAGAGGTGTTTGATTTCTCAACTACGCGTGAATATGACGACGTCGTCGCTGAGGCAAAGAAGAAAGGTGAGAAAGTACATATGGCGCGAGTACATGGACTGATATACGAGAAGAACTATCAGCTCAAAGAGGACGATCCTGCCAGGAAGTTCAAAGGGCGAGGTGTACTACTCGGTGATCAGGTCAAAGACCAGAAATATGGAAGCCGCATTGTTTCAGGATTTGGGGAATTCCCCGGCTACGTTTGACGCCTCACGGTGGGCAGATTATTACGGATGCCTTCCTGGCAACGATGTCCAGATGGCGGATGCTATCCAAGCATACATTCAGGCGAGACTATCGGGCACTCCATGTTGGGTTGAACTGCCTGATGAAGCCTGGCATCCATCTGCGAAAAGGCATAAATTCCGTAGACCTGTGTGTCGCCTGATCAAAGCCCTATATGGACATCCTGATGCAGGAACCATGTGGGAACAACATTGCCATACCGCGGTACAGAAAGTGGATTCAAGCCGATTGGCGACGAATGGCCATCATTGTATTTCCACCCGCAGATGAAGCTCTTACTTGTCATCTACGTGGATGATCTCAAGATGGCAGGGCCCAAAGAGAACCTGCCCAAGGGTTGGGACATGCTGCGCCAAGAACTTCGATTGGAAGAGGAAACGCCACTAGGTTTGTATCTGGGTTGTCGCATCTCCAAGGGCGAGGCAACGTTGCATGACAAAACGAAGGTGCAGACCGTTACCTACGACATGGAGACGTACCTGGACATGACAGTCAAGAAGTACTGCGACGTGACTGGGTTCGATCCGACAAAATTCAAGACGGTACCATCGCCGAGTCCGGCTGAGGAGACTAAGAATCACCCAGCTCGCGCTCCGGCACAGTCAGGTAAAAGCCATCGATGCACGTGGTGTGGACACACCATGCCTGTTGATAAGGATGGTCGGCTTGTTCCGCCTCCACCTATTCCCAAGGCGCCAGAGGAAGAGGAGATCAACGAGGCTAATCGCGGTGCACTTGCTCCGCAGGCAGCAAGCATTCTCATGAAATTGCTTTATGCCGCGCGCATTTGCCGCTTTGATCTTCTGCGCAGTATCAACAATCTCGCGCGCAAGATCACGAAATGGACCAAGAAGGAGGATGCTCTTCTTCATCATCTCATGGCCTATGTGCACCAGTCCAAACATCACATGATGATTGGATGGGTCGGGAACTCCTTGGAGGACTCGTCCATCGGGCTGTTTGCAGATGCGGACTATGCAGGTTGTGGAGAAAGTTTGAAATCTACCTCCGGTGCTCACTTGCACATTCAAGGTTCTCACACAAGATTTCCCTTGGCGGGACTTAGCAAAAGGCAGGGGTGCTTGAGTCATTCCACACCTGAGGCCGAGATTGTCGCGGCCGACTTTGCCATGTCACGTCTTGGATTGCCTGCTATCACGTTGTGGCAGCAGCTTGGGGGGCAAGACCCCAACTTCGTCTTCTACGACGACAACCAGACCATGATCGGGGTGATTCGCACGGGCAAGAATCCGACTATGCGTCACTTGGAACGTACCCACGGCATCTGCATTGGATGGATGCATTCTATCTTTCAGGAAGGTTACGTTTCTCTTGCCTATGAGGTCACTGCCAAGATGTCAGCGGACATACACACCAAGTCGTTCAAGGATTCTGTGTCCTGGACACATGCGTGTCAGCTCATCAACATTTTTCCGCCGGCCTCATTGGCTCCCAAGAGATTATGGATCTGATGCGCCCTACTCATACACAAAGCACGGATGAGAAGGGCCAACAGCATTACTCGTTCAAGAGCGAGGTGCCTTGTTTTCCTTACACGCAGACGCCGATCCTCCCTCAGGTGTTGTATCGCGCTGGATTGTCGAGTAAGGAAGGCTTGCAAGAACATGACAGTGTGGACCCCATCCTGGTTGTCAAGTTCCCGCGCATGCTGCGGGGGCCGCCTTCCGCGTTGCCGCCTGGTCGTTACCTTCGGTCGACTTGGATTCTTCGTGAAGGGCAGTGGCACCAAATGGAGGACCGTGCTGCTATCCTTGATCAACCGGGCAAGTTCGACCGCTATGTGGAGCGTGCTGTGTTTCAGTACCATCCGGTACGGGGGCATTTGCGCCCAGCCGCTATTGCGGACGTCCTTGCGCCGCCGTTTTTGCCTCCTCCTGAACCGCCTTTGGGCCAGTCTTATGTGCGCGCCCTGCCCGCCAAATGGCGAGCGGTGGTTGTCACCCTGGCGCGTGCCATCCATGGGGGGTACCAGGGCTTTACAATCGCAAGGATCCGCTGCCGGACCTCGAGCCACCCCTAGCCACGGACCGAAAAGGGCAAGGACGGACGAGGCAACGGCATCGGCGTCGTCATCTTCTGCGGCACCTCCTCCACAACAACCGCCTTCGCAACCGGAAGAGGAACCATCGCAACCGACATGGGAGGAAGCTCCAATCCCTGCTGGCGCTCAGGAAAGTTGGTACCATTATGTCAACATCGATGAGAAGGGCTGTCGTTCGATCTTGCTGACGACGACCCGTGATCACGACGAGTTCCCACCTGCCATTGATGAGACGCCAAAGTTTGTGGCCAACCACGACGTGGGGACCACACCGATTCAGCATTACGTCAGAAGATTGGTGACCTATTTGGCAAGGATTCGTTCCGTCTCACAAAATGATGACAAGGGTCTCAACCTGAAGGTCTACGTGAAGCTGAGTACAAAGGTGTGGCTACGGATGTATTCACGGCTGTACCATGCATTGGCATTGGTATCATGCGTGCATCTTCCTTCTCCTCCAATGCTTACCTCGGCAGTGATGATCGAGGCAGATCGCGATCTTGTCGACAACGATGACATTCCGGAAGAAGCAAGGATCAACACCATGAACACGCTGAACGGATTTCGCAATAGTTTGGGTATGGGTGGCAAACCTGATGCCGCGACTATGCGCTCTCAATGCACAATCCTCGTCCAGGACTTTGACATGGTTGCAAGGACCAGGGGATCAACGCACACGTTGAGAGAGAACCTCGGCATGCATGGGTGGAGCGAGATCTACATTGTGAGCCCGTCGATCACCACAGGTGCCAACTACAACTTCCAAGTCACAAAAGGATCGTTGGAATCTGTGAATGCGACATTGGATGGCTTGACTGAAGAGCAGCTTGCAACCGTCACACTGCATTACCATCTGTCTCTCCAGGCAATCCTCATCGAGAACATGTCTTTTCCGATGAGTGAAGTCGGAGACGGAGCAGCGATCCGTACTGACTTGCAGCGACAGCTCAAGGTGACGTACGTTGACCCTATCATTGCAGCAGGGAAGCGTACCACGCGCCCTCCAATTGTCAACATCAACCACGACTTACGGTTCGTTGGAGCAGCTAGCAATTACCTTCAGCACAAAGCTTCTCTGTTCAACGGTTTCCACGCGCTGGGAATGTATATTGAACTGGAGTTGCGAGCCCGAGCATGCGTGGTGATTCATGGATCTTCGTTTTGGTCAAGAATGTACAGCCAGATGAAGCATGCGTCATCAGGCGTGCATACACTGTCAGCCGAAAAGGTGCCAGCACCGGACTCTCGGGTCAGGTTCAAATTGGGCTACGCTATCTATGAGAAGCAGCTGTTCTGCGAGAAGATGGTATCCACTTGCTTCGTTGAGGCATCGAGAATCCGATCATGGGACGAAACTGTCCGCGCCGACACAGTCGCTCACCCGTCGCTTGTCGAGATTTGGGAGGACAAGAGTGAAGTCAAGACGTCCACCAAGATTTCGCAGACATGGTTCACGGGAGAACAACAGCAACAGATCAGGTCGGGTGCCCAGGGTGACACGGTCGCTGAATCGTCCGCAGTCACCTGGCAGGACTTTGACATCGCCATGACCGTTCCCGAAGCCTATTACGACAACAGGCACTACTGGTTCCGGATCGACACCTACGCGACCCCGAACACCGGCTATGTCAAAGGGAGAACGTTCTATTGCCCTGGATGTGACGCAATGAAGTTGGCTGAGTGCTACGCACAGGCCTTCTTCAAGCCGACTGGAAACGGGTATCCTGGACACTGCATTGGGTGCGCGCATACTTCAGCCTTGAAGATGCAGCATCAAGTCAGCTCCTTCAATGACTTAGTCGCGTCCCAGAAATACACCTTGGCTTGCGCAAAGCACCTTTATGACCTGAGGCTTCAATTTGTGGACCCTCGCATGGACATCAAGGAGTTCCTCAAAGCTTGTGCGGAAGTGGTCTACGAAGACATTGGCAAGACGGTTTCTCACTACGGTGGTCTCCGAATCACAGCCAGTCAGGCCATCGAGTACGCGGCATGGGGAAAGGCCAAACAGTTGGCATGGGACAGAGGATACGACTCCGAAGGCAAGACATGCTACATCTGCTACTACGATGCCGGGAACTGCGCTTATGCTGGTTTCATGAGAATGCTTTTGACTCCGGAGGAGCGCCAAGAATGCTACAGAGGGTCAGCCTTGCCCAAGGAGGAACTCCTGGGTGACACGGTGGAGCTGGCACTCGGGCTTCTTACAATTGCAATGAGACACCCAAGTCATTTTCCAAATTGGGGTGGCCTTGAGGGGGCAAATGCGTGCGTGAGGGGGATCGAAAGGTCATTCTTCCGCTACGCGTCGGCCGAAGCTATCGAACTGATCACGGTTGACTCCCCGCGTAAGAGGACACCGCCCAAGAAGAATGAACAAGTCGCTGAGATCGTCAACAACATGTCCGCTGACCTCGTGATTGACTTCACAGTGATCGTCGATGGCGATATCTACCCCGTAGAAATTGCAAGGACCGACGAGACACAGGCCGCTGACAACGTCACGGACGATCCAGGGGTCTCTGTTGCTCCACCAATACCTGCACAGGATGTAGATGTGGATGCACAACCCGAAGAAGAACAAGGTGCAGAAGACCCTGATCCCAGGCAGATGATTCGTGAAGGATTTGTCGCGCAGCTTCAGGACTATGTGGGAGTACTCGCTCAGGGCGAAATGTCGGTCGGAAGCGATAGACTCACGTTCTGTATCGCTTGTGGCAGTGATCAACACCATCTGTCCAATTGCACGGAAAATGCTGCGACCCGGGATCTGATACTTCGAAGCATCCAGATCATCAAGGAAAGCCTTCTTCGATATCCACGTCGAGTACCTCCACAGCAAGATGAGCCAATGGACGTTGACACCACAGACCATGTGAGTGTTGCATCCTCGGACCGACGACCCAAGGCCAAAGCCCGACCGCGACGCGGAGGCGAAGCCGTACGGGGTGATGTGGTCTTGATCCGTTACGAGAACAAACACAATCTCTGCACGGATGTGGAGAACCGTCGGGGCTTACATGATGCTTGTGGTGTACCGCTGCAGGACATGGGACCAGAGAACAGTCAGCGGGTGGTGGACCTCATTGAGCAGCTTTCGGACCATCGCGACCGACGCCTACCTCAACGAGGAGACCGTCCTAGCTTTGAATATGATGATACTATTCAGGGCTACACCAATGCAGGCTACGAATGCATCGGCGGCGGAAGGCCAATCCGATGCGGGATTCTCGACCTGATCCCAACCAAGGGTGCAAGCTTCATCCACAATCGATGGGACATCGTGAACGAAGTTGTCCTTCGCAACATCACCCATCATCGAAGAAGGAACGCGGATTGGGCGCTATCATGCATTCAATCTGACCTGCGTCACAGAATCGCCAGGCGCCCAGGCTCGGAATGGCTTGACAACAGGTGCCAGGTGGCATTCAGCAGCGTCATTCGATGTGATGAAGGAGGGTGGGTGCTGATCGAGGATTTGGTGAGGCATGAGCAACTATGGACCCATGACAGCAGACGCATCACAGAAGCGGTCTCAAGGACCGATGATCAACAGAGGAAGAGAGTGTACAATGAAAGACTCCAGCTATTGTTCCAAGGGAACATGCTCGCAGCCACGAGACGCCACAAGGCCAAGATTCGGCTGCAGTTCCTGGGAGTGAGAGTGAAGGACCCCGGCACGGAGACTCTTGGATCCGCAGGCTCGAACATGTTGGTATCGATTCCTGACCAGATCACAGAGATCCAGAACAATGATCGTTGCCGGCACAGCCAGAGGTACCTGAACGTTTGCAACGGCTGGGTGAAGCCATGGGCAGTTCGGGCTACGAGTGGTCACTCTGCGCACTCAGATCCCCAGAACAATTTGCTTCAGTTGGACAAGAACAGGTTCGCAATATCTCCATCTATGACCCTCTTGCAACGTCTTGGAGGCGCGTTCCACGCTACGGCATGCCGCAACTTGGATTCCATTGTCACGCAAGGCATCATGCCTGGTTCGGAGGACCCCGACGGGGACTTCGACCATAGGCGCCAATTTCGAGGCAACCAAGGCGGCAGACTCCACAGCTATTGGGGGGTATTCGCACCGTTCGATCACCGGAATGCGACGACCAAGATGCGGGTACATGGACCACAAGCCAAGCACATGCCGCTGGCGGTCCTCCATGTCCCATCGCAGGACCTTGCACGAGAAGATGGACGTATCACAGACAGCGGCATCATGATCGTTGGCCGAACGATACCGTTCCAGTTCGTCAAGGAGGTATGGTTTTGCGTCCCGAATCCTCAAGATACACACTCTTTCGCTCTGGTGGAAAAGATCTACGATGAACGGTTGGAGAAAGAGATGGTGTTGGACTACAATGCATCACCTTTGCTCCCTGAGTTCGAGAGATACCGAACACCAAGCAAGATCATGGAATTGCTTTGCGAGATGCCTCCTGGACCCCACGACACCAGCAAGGAGCAGATCATTCGAGACCTTACGACTGTCCTGGAGTCCCACAGGGAGAACACGGTTCGGCATCACTACATGGACAAAGGGATCAAGTTTGTCATCAAGAATTGGCGACCCGAAGACCTACGCAGAGACGAGGATGGAAGGAGAATGAGGGTGTGCCCGGCATGCTACAACATCGTTCCAGCATGCTTCTCCCGATGCACGTCCTGCTGGTCACAATTCGTTTCTTGCGGATACTACCAAGGTTCTCCACAACGGGAGACTCCTACGGAGATCCCCAGTGACTTCATTGCTCAGACAATGGAAGCTGCGGCAGCAGCAGTGCCTGAGGCGACCGTCGAGGAGCAGGAAGCCATGGAGATAGAGACCGTTGCGGAACCTGAGGAAATCCCAGAACCATCTGTCATCGCGGAGGACGATCCAGAACAGGAACCTGATGAAGAAATGGACACAGAGCCAGGAGAGGACTTTGATGACGCAGTACCAGATGCAGTTGCACAGGAACGACGTCCCGTCCTCATCGCCGGCCAGTCTTTGAACATCGATCCTGAACTACAACTCGCACGTACCGCCATGCAGCCATCCTACTACTCAGGAAAGCGAAATGCCCATTGCATCGACGCCAACATGGCCGCTCTTTCGTATATGGCATTCGTGGTATGCAGAACCATCTACAAGGCTTGGTCAGGATTCGCGAAGTGGGCGACTATGCCGTTGTTCCAGATGAAGGAGAATTTCGCACTTGGCCAACGCTATGACGTGCTCGGAAAATGGGGATCTTTGGCTGTAGTGGACAGAGAGACGGGTGTGAGCAGGGATGTGACTGACGAGGAGATCATTCGCTTTGCCAAGGAGCCTGAGAACCTCAAGCAGTACGATCCCAACGGGACTTACACTTTGAAGCGCTTCCGGACGAATCAGATGCTTTCGTTGCTTACACGGGGAGCCAACATGATGGGAATTGGCAGGGACAACTTCAACCCTACTACGTACTTGAAGAGCAACAGGGATGAAGATGTGAAGGCTATGCACTTCTGTTGCCTGAACGTCCTGTGCGAGGTGATTCCGATGGTGACAGGACACCAACAATTCTCAGTGCTACGACCAACGCCAACTGGACCGGTGGACTTCCTGTACATCGACCCCGTCGGTATCCTGCTGACTCATGCCGATCATTCAGTCCAGACCATTGGATTGCTGGTGGACCACAATGTGCAAATGCCTGCGCATTTCATGGACAGATTGGTCAGATCCAAGGCTGAGAGACAGCAAAATCCGACAACCAAACGTACTGAAGCCCTACATCACATCTCGGCCGCTGACTATCTCCCTCCAGGTGGTACTTCCATCCTGGACACGCCTGTCACTACGGAGGAACGTGCAAGCGCTTCTTCGGCCAAGGGACCTTCAAAAGGGCGTGAGAGAACCGGAGGTGAGCAGCATGGAGGTTGGAACTCCAACTCCTACTACGACTACACCACCGGCAAAGGCCGAAACAAAGGCAAGGACAAAGGAAAGCAAAGGGAACAGTATCCAGAGGAAAACCTCCGGCCCTGGGACCGCGATCCTGCGACCACGCGAAGATGGAGATGAATCAACGCTTGGTCTACCTCGTCTTTCAGTTCGTGACCTCTGAGCTTCGCCCGTGGAATGCCATCGCGAATGCTTCTTTCTTCGGTGACGCCTGATTCGTTTGCCATTTCAGGGGATCGTTACTGACGTAGATGAGTGTCACAACGTTTCTAATTGGGATGCAAAGCTCTGATTTTCAATGTCAACGTTGCGGCGGAACATTTTCTGTTGTCCTATCGTGCCATCTTCCGGGTGAGCAGCGTCGGAGACGCAACTCATGGGGGGTGCGAACGGACTGCGATGCCTTGTCAAGTTCTAAGGTGTCACTATAAGAGCTGTGAGCAAGACCATGTAAAGTGCAAGGGAAGGGGGCACGCTACGCGTCCCTCGACTCTAAGGGGGCACGCTACGCGTCCCTCGACTCTAGGAGTAAGCTTGTGGACGTGCTGCGCACACCGCATCGCTTCTCCTTACTTTGGCGCTCTGGGGGTTACCTAATAAGTTAGGTTGATTAACATCGTTAGCTAACTACTCTAATTTTTTAATTAACTAGTTGTAAAACCTTGGTTTTATACTTGTGAAAACAAAGAATCGAAGTTTGCACATGCTGGCAGCATGGGATCAGTTGACTGTTTTCGGTAAACACAGCAGGTGCATCTTGATTTTTGAAGCGAAGAAAATCATTGAGGAATGTAACCAAAGCAGAGAAATATATGTGTTGCTGTAAACAGTTTCCTTGTTTAGTCCAGGTGTTCTCACAGCGAGCAGAAAGCTTTTGCAAGCTTGTTGCAGAAGTCCTTGGGAAGCACATTGCATGCTGAGCTGTGCTGGCTGATTCCGTTGTGTGGAAGCCTGTGCAGGCTGTGAAAGAAAAGGGAAGGTCGGAAGCCGTGGAGGCTGCAGTGGCACGTTTCTTGTTTCTTGCCTGAAGGTTGAATTTTGTCGATCCAGGCCGAGCATTTGGCTCTGGCGAGAAGCTCCATATGCAAAACATGTAGGCAACATAGGCACTTGTATGGTGGAAGGCAGTGCATGATGCATGTTGGGGAAACTTTGACATATAAGAGCTTCGCATTTTTTGGATCATGACCGTTCCGGACTGGGCGAGCACTGTGCAGGAGCTGATCGACCAGCCTGATGTGAGCATAAATCAAAAATGCCAGAAGATCATGCTGCTGCTTCGTGAGCGACACCTGCTCTACGACTCTTTTGCGACCCCCATGGACTTGATCGTTCATCCGAAAAATCGTGGAGGTGCCCTCGTAAATCCACACGATGTCGTGTCCAAGGGCGTTCAAATCTCTTCCGTTGGCTGGGATCGCATGAAGTTGCGAGAAGCTGTAGCCATCGAACTTCCGAGGGACGAAGGACTTCGCAAGCACTTTCTGGAGATCAACACCCGCCTTGCCGAAATGTCCGAAGGCCGCTTGGCGAAGCCAACTGGTAAGGAGAGGTGGGCAACTCTTAGCTGTTCGCACACCACTGCCTTCGTCAAAGCGATGGCCAGCGGATGCGGTCCCAAATGTGGTTTGTCACTGGACGAGTGCATGCAGAGTGGGGACGACTTTGCGAAGCTTCTCAAAGAAGGGTGGAGCTGGCGAGTCCTGGCGGCGGAGGTCGAGGAAAGGGTGCCAGCCTTGCCGGGGCTACTGCAGCAGGGCTTGAACTCGGACCTCGCGATCGGCAAACCGCCTAGCGAACTGGAGGTCGCGATGTGCATCTCGCAGCTGTATGCTGCCCAACCGGACGGAGCCAAGGACCTCGGGAAAGCGGTAGCAGCAGCAGGCAGCTCGAACCCTCCGTGCAAACCGTATATTTCGGCCATTGCGGATTTCGTTCAGCAGTTCGCAGGGGGTGAATCCTTCAAAGTTCTGAAATATATGGATGCCATGGCCCGGTCTTATGCCGGGACCACGATGCTGGGCGCCGACTTCACGAAATGCCTCGCATACACCGACTTCAAAATCGCTACCACGAGATGTCCGATGACTCGCATTGCTTTGGCCTTGACCCAGATCACTGCACCGGCCAATGCAGTCATCGACGGGTTCAGCCGCCTTCTGACGAAGGCGGACTTCGATCGTTTGAAGTCCAAGAAAAGCGAAGCGGATTTGGTGAAAGCAGAAGCGCTGATGCAACAAGCATGGGCAGTGGTCGAAGCCGAAGCTTCCGACAAGGCACATCTTCAGATGGCTTTCTGCCGCTATCAAATACGCATCATCCTCTACATGCTCGGCAAGCAGACGAAGGGCAGGGAGGGCAAGGAGTACGACTCCCTGGCCACGTTGTCGAGCATGTTCAGCCAGGAGACCTTGCAGGTTCAGCCCGGGCAGGCTTCCCAGGCTGCAGCTTCTTCAGGGGAGCAGGTCCGAGACCTAGAGGCCTCGAATGATCAGACTTTGATCGCAAAGCAGCAGAACAAGCATGTGAAGGTTGGCCAGGCTTACTTGATCAAAAGGACGGAGCCCGTGGAGGCTGACAAAGACAAAGTCTTTGTTTTGAAGGACTTGCAGCAGGATGGTGCTACCTTGGAGCATCGGCCTTTCTTTGGCGAGCAGGTGCAGGTCGAGAAGGTGGCTTTGCAGGACCTCAAGCAACTCAAGGAATGGACTAAAGCTGTGCCTGCTTTGGTCGAGGAGGAAGCTCTTCAGAAGCTCTGGCCCGGTGATTCCGAGATCTTCCAGGACGAGCTGGCACGAGCAGAAGACCAAGGGCTTCTCTACAAGAAATACTTGGAGTTTCCTGACAGCAGACAGATACTGGAAAGGTTTCGCCTTAAGTTTCTGGCATAACACGTTTTTTTCGAACTTTTTTCTTTCAAGCCTATGTTTTCGAACCTGGTTCTGGTAACCTTGTTTTTGTAGTTTGTCTTTCACTCATGAGAAAGGTTGGGCGATCCAGACGTCCGGCCAAGCAACAACGGCTTGCTGTTCTGCAACTGCTCCTATGCCAAGTTTGACCTGCAACTCTATCCTTTGGGGCAGCTGCAAAAGGTGCAGAAGCCTCGCCCCCAGGATGTTGTCATCCAGAAAAAAGGAATGAAGCATGACTGCTACGTTGTTTCGCCCGTTCGCTGGGACATCCAGAAATCATCCGGTTACTTTTGCCCGTACTGGATGATCAAGGAAGCAACGGAGAGCCAAACGGCTACCCTCACCAGAACCACGAAGA
The DNA here is from genome assembly GCA_905221615.1 of Symbiodinium sp. CCMP2592. Taxonomy (NCBI): domain Eukaryota; class Dinophyceae; order Suessiales; family Symbiodiniaceae; genus Symbiodinium; species Symbiodinium sp. CCMP2592. The sequence goes on from CAJNDT010004190.1 coordinate 128,098, forward strand.
AGATCGGCGACATGGTGGTGCCTGTTTACCAGAACAAGGTTGCATTGAAGATGGGCGACCAGCTGCTCCTGGAGCCGAAGACGGAGGCTTCTGGCAGTGGCAAGAGAAAGCGCCATTAGATGATTTACTTTACACGTGTTTTCCGTCGGCAGATCTCCAGCACAGTGGATGTGCAGGAGATTCGCTTCGCCTTTGGCGCCCACGAAGATTTACAGACCATTCCCAGCACACCAGAGAAATTTTTTCGCTTCGGGTCATGTATACAGAGGCTTCCAAAGTCAAACCCGCTGCAGCAGCTCATGTGCAAGCTTCCAAAGTCATCCTTCTCACACTTCCTGCCTCAGCCCTGACAGGCTTCTGTATTCGTGCCTCTGCAGCTTCTTCTGCCTGCAAGGTTTGGCTCGGCAGCATGCAGGTCACTCGGCAAGTCATTCTGCAGTACAAGGGCGGCCCCAAGGTCCCTGTTTCCGAGGGCCTGGTGCATGTGGCGGACAATGGCCAGCAATATCTTCGGTTCAGGCCGAGCAGCACGAGTCTGACGAGAGCCGTGCTGGGGCACATGGAGAAGTTCAAATCCCTGAAAAACCCAAGCTTGAGCTGCAGCCCACAAGTGTCGCAGATCCGGGAAACGGTGAAGGCCAAGATCCTGGAGATGGGAAGCAAGGAGCAGAATCCGGATGGCAGTGAGAGGGACAATTTGTTCGATGCTCCTGTTGTCCATGAAGAGGAGGATTCGGCCAATGAAGTCACCGCCCGAAAGCTTCGCGAAGCTTTGGAGAGAGCACCAGATGTTATGAAGATAGATCTCGGTGGCAAGCAGGTGGAGGTCTTGAAGCCCAGGAATTGGCGAGAAACAGACATCTTGGTCAAGCTCGAAGAGTCCGACCTTGAGCATGTCTTCGATTTCCTCATGGTCGATGTGGACTCGGTGTACGAGAAGCCAAAGCGACCTTACGTCCGATCTGGCAGGTTTGCGGGCAAAAGGAAAGCCGATGAGGACGACAAGCAGAGCGATTCCGGCTGAGAAGACCTTGGCTGCATGAAATCTGGCGGGCCGTGCGAAAAGGAGTGTGCAGAGGCAGCTTCCAGCCCGTGCAGGCTTCGGAGTTCAGCCTTTGAAGGCTCTTGCTGTGTTTATAGAAGTTTCAAGGAGCCTGTGAAGGCTGTGTGTGCATCGTGCAAGAGCCTGTGAAGGCTGCAGGAGTAGTAGCAGGAGCCTGTGAAGGCTACAGTATAGGAGTTTAAATGAGCCTTTGCAGGCTACAGCAATGCATGCATGTGGGGTGAGAAGAGCAAAGAGCCTGTGGAGGCTGCAGGAGTAGTAGCAGGAGCCTGTGAAGGCTACAGTACAGAAGCTTAACTGAGCCTTTGCAGGCTACAGCAATGCATGCATGTGTGGTTGGAAAGACACCCATATTCTTGCAGGTGCACCCTCTCAAGCATGGCGGGACGGGACTGGCGGGACTGGGCGGTGGATGAAGACCCCAACGAGGCCCGGGTGGTTTCGTCATGCTGCGACACTACAAGCATGACTTTCGAAGCTGGCAATAAATTTGCTGGTTTGCTTTTCGCATAGAGTATGATGGATGCATGCAGGCGCCATGGAAGCGAATGAAGTACTCCTCCGAGCAGGCCGTGGTCGGTTTCTTTCGGAGCCCTTACAGGCTGTTGCTTCCTAGGCTTTGTACAGCATCCTCCCCATGCCTGATTCGGCAGGTGAGACAAAGCCTGGTGCATGCGGTTGCCAATGCCGTGGCTCCACCGACTGGGGAGCCTGCTAGTGCAGCTGCTGCAGCTGCAACACTGCAAGCGCCAGGGACAGCAGCAGGCAGGGCCAAGATGCTGCCCACGGGACCTCTGCATCAGCAGTGGCAGCAGCAGCCAGTGCAGCAGGAGCAAGCCGACAGGCTCCCTGCGGAGCAGATGCAGTGGCAGCAGCAGCAAATGCCACAGGAGCAAGCTCAGAGGCTTCGTGTAGAGCAGATGGAGTGGCAGCAGGAGCAACCTCAGAGGCTTCCTGTGGAGCAGACGCAGTGGCAGCAGCAGCAGCAGCAACACATGCACCACATGCATCAGGACCAAGCTCAGAAGCTTCGTGTGGAGCCTCAGCTGCAGCAGCCGCCGCCCCAACAGCAGGTACTTCTACCTGGCACAGCTGTCGGCGGAAGTCAGCTTCCTTCAGGTTCTCTACCTGGCACAGCTGTCGGCGGAAGTCAGCTTCCTTCAGGTTCTGCATCTCCTGGTTTGGTGAATGACGAGGCCTCGGGCTCGGGACAGCATGGATGGCCTGATCAGCCGCCCTACGAAGGATGGTCTTCTGTTCCTGAGCAACCTGCAGACTACCAGCAGTCCTGGGAGGACAAATGGACGGCAGCTGGTTGGGTCCAGGACGACGACAACCCGCACATATGGTGGCGATATGGCTGGCAACGATGGAAGCAGCCAGATTCTCGTTCGCATGGGCAGATGGGCTAATTTCTTGGAGGGTTGCAGGGTTGAGGGATCCACATATATGCAGCGACCAGCCCAGGTCGAGGGCAACCAGAACCGGTCTGGATGGGCGACGAAGATGGCCGTGATCTGCCACAGGTTCCAGACTGGGCAGGTGGACTCTCTGAAGCGGGACCTCCGCCGCATCAGCGAGCACCCTGGGCTGCAGGCTCCCATGCGGGACTTGAAGAGGATGCTGAGAGAGCGGGGAGACGATGCCTATCGCTACTACCTGTCTTGATGGACCATGCTGAAGCAGTGGCGAGTGAAAAAGAGACCGAGTTTGAGTGGAGGGAGCCCTTGCAGGCTGCATGGAAACTTTTTTGTAGCAGCTACATAGGAAGCCTGTGCAGGCTTGGGATCCTCTACATAGGGAGCCTGTGGAGGCTGCATGGACACCAGCCTTTGGAGGCTTCCGCAGAGATACATATGTAGGGAGCCTGTGGAGGCTGCATGGACACCAGCCTTTGGAGGCTTCCGCAGAGATACATATGAGGAGCCTGTGTTGGCTGCAGGGGAGCCTGTAGAGGCTGCGAAATAGAGCCTTTGCAGGCTGAGGCTTCCCAGGCATTTGGCCGTTTTTGGTCCTCCTTTAATTAAGAAATACTAGGTTTCTAATAGAAATCTAGCTTCCTTTAAGTAAAGGAGGAACAAAATGGGCCGAATGTGTAGCCTGAACCCCAACCCAAGACCCTGTACTTTTGCAAAAATCTCACTAGCTTTCAAGCCTTGGATCCCTCAACCGTGACCTTCACCCCCAATCCGAAACCCTGTCGGGTGCACTTGGAGAGCCAATAGCGGCTGCTTGTCACTGATTGAAGGACTTTTCAAGAGAATGGTGCACGGCCGCCGCAGCCATTTTCAGACGGGGCAAAGCTAATCTTCGCATGGGGACCAGCCTATGTCCTCTAAAGCAGCATCTGTCCGGGAATTCAGAATCTGAATTCAGATACCCAGGGACTGTTCCGGGAATTCAAAATCTGAATTCAAATACACAGGATTGTTGGCGAATTCAAAATATGAATTCAAATACCGAGGCCCTGTTCCGGGAATTCAAAATATGAATTCAAATGCCGTGTGTGATTTTGAAGACTTCGGGTCTTCAGTACCAGCAGACACAACAAAACATGCCGGAGAGGTGCCTGCATAGAAGGACGTGATAGAGATTTCATCTCGGTTGCAGCCATGCAGACTGGTGCACGGACCCCGAGGCGGATGTGTGCTACGAGTGGCTGCGGCAGAACGTGCGAGCCGCCGCATCGCTTTTGCTGCGGTGGCTATAGAAGGAGCAGAGGATCCGAGCACAGCACAAGATGTGACAGAGGCCAGGTGGATCCCACGGCTGTACGAATCTGCCGCCGTCTGGACTGCGATTTGTTGGTGACGGGCACTCACTTGTACTGCTGCAGTGCCTGCCGGGGAGGCTATGGTCATTCGCCTCAATGCCCTGTACGTCAGCTTGAGTGCAGGCGAATCCAGGAGCAGCAGAACCGGCAGCAGGACGAAGGCCAACAGCAGCAGCACGGGCAATTGGAGCAGCTGGACAACGGCAGCATGGACGAGGCCGAGGACCGGGACGGCGGTGGAAGATCTTGGCTGGACGACATGGACTAGGTAGGATCCAGCGATGCCCGTCTCTATGAAAAAAAAATGCTCGCCCGTATATAGAAAGCTTGCAGACAACTTCTGCAAGCTTTCTATAGTTGTGCAGCATTTAATGCAATGAGCTTCTGAAGGCTATAGTTGCACAGCCTTGAGAGGCTCATTGCTTCATGCTCTTCTTGGCCTATACAGGCTTTAAACACCCCAGCCTTTGCAGGCTAGGAAACTTCCCTATATACTTCTCTTCTTAGCCTCTAGAGGCTACCCAGTGAGTCCTTGCACCTCTTTTTCTTTCGGAACACAGTTGCTGTGCCATGCTTGGCAGTCGTGGCCCAGAAGTTAGACTCCGAGGGGTGTGCCGACCGCAGAGGCCATGTCTTGGACAGCCAAAGACTTTGTGGTTGAGCTGGAGGCCTGCGAGAAGCTCCTCCAAGCTCGGCCCACACAGCAGATGCAGGATACACTCTTTGCTCAGATGCAATCCAAGCTGAACAACATTGGCCAAGTAGGCCCGTCCGAGATGGTGGCCTGCTACGAAGCTTTGGAGGAAGCTGGGGTGCCGAATGCCATGAAGCAGAAATTGCAGGAAACCTTGGATGTTCTCGCTGCTGGTGCTCATCAGAGCAACGGGGCCACGAACCTCGCAGCAGTGGCGCAAACCTGCACCAGCTTCGAGCTTTACTTGACGGAGACGGATGCAGCCGCCTTGGGAAGCTGTGGGATGTGGGAAGGCTGTCGCCACATCGCATTCCGGCTTAAAATGATCGGAATCAAAGGAATGAAAGAATCCTTGAAGAAGCGATGTACCGCCATCCTGGTTTGGTACCATGTTCACCACCGAGGCAACCCGGTGCCGGCAGTTCGTGTGGCTTACGATCTGAGTCTGCATTTGATGACAGAGCTCAAGCAATCCAACACAGCGATCCCAGCTGGAGCTTCTTCTCTTGCCCGGTACCCTGTGGATCCTATGCGGTTGCCAGCCTCCCACCTTCAGGCTGCCTATCCAGATGGACTTCCAGCCAAGAAGGACCTGAACGGGCTGGCCACCTTGATGCAGCATCACATCTTCGTGAGATCCAATGGCAAGTTGCTACAGGACCATGTGGGTTTAAGAAGATATCAGATGTAGCCAGCAGACCAGCCTTCCAAGGCATGAAGCCCTATACTCCTGACCCTAAGCCCTTTTCAGTTGTTCTGTGGGTATGAAGGTAGCATCCTGAAGTCAGGCCTCTGTCTGGATTTTCTTTTGGCAGGAGTCCCAGCCCAAAGTCGTACAGCCTGCAGTTGCTGTGCAGCCACCGCCGGTACCGGATGGCGAAGCCAAATTCGTCCAAGGCCTCATGAAGTTCTTGACGGCTGCCAACAACATCGTCAACCACACCGAGCCGACAGTGCAGTTCCTGACGAAGCCGACTGCAGCGAGCAGCAGCAAGCAGGAGCCTGTGCAGGCTGCAGGCGAGCAGAGCAAGGGTTGCTTGCCCTTGGAGAACGGGGAGCAGAGCGAGAGCCCCCCTTCTGGAGCAAAAGCGCCGCAGTCCAGTCCAGCCTTGCCCGGACAGAAGCAGAAGACTTTGGAGGAGTTCGAAGCTGAAAACCTCGCCCTGCTGCAGGCCAGGGAGGACGGGAAGAAGGCAGCTTCTACGAACAAGGTCGGGAAAGACAAGAAGGGACCTAAGGCGAAGACAGAGGATCCAAAGGCGCTCAAGTCTGGAAAGCCTCAGGCCAAGGGCAAGCCATCTTCCAAGCAGAAGGTTTTCAAGAGGCCGGCAGCGAAGGCCTTGGCAAGGCCTGATCCCTTTGAAGGCATGGGCTGCCTGAGATGCAGAGGGAGCCGCTTTGGATGCCCGAGCTGCTTGGAGGAAAGCTTCGGAGGGCTACGATTGACGAGGAGCGAATGGTTGCAAAGGGCTTCTTTGCACAACTACAAGTAGTGAAGCTGTGCGGCCCGCAGGGGTGTAGGGGTGCGAGCCATCCGCTGCTCAGAAGCGCGGATGCCGGTGTCGCGAATCTGCAGGGGTTGCTCCACTTGCAGGAAACAGTTGAAAGGGTTTAGGGTTTAGGGTTGAGGGTTTAACGAGGACAGTCTTGCAATGGTCCTATCTTTCCTGCAAGTGCGTAGCAGGGTAATCAGGTGACTGTGACGAGCCAAGCAAGGCAGAGGCATCTGCAAGGAGAGGAAAAATTCTTGAAGTACGATTTTTGTTACTTGTGCTTTGCTGCCAGTCCTTAGCTTGTCAAAGCTGCGAAAAGCCTGGGAAGACTCGGAAGTTCCAGCCTGTGTAGAGGCTTTGAACCAAGCAGCTAGAGGCATGGAAGCAAGGTGGCACCAGGGATGTCCGCTATATGAAAAGCCATATGTTCTTGGCATTGTTTGCTCCATAGCGGCAGCATATCTGCTTGGTTTGAAGCAACCGCCTCTATTGTCCAGAATAAAGGGCAAAAGCATGTGTATGCTTCTCCGTCGCTGTAGGACTATCGATGCTACAGGCAGCAGAAGGTTTTTGTTTGCAAGCAAACATGACTCTATAGCTTCTGTCATCACAATCATGTGCCACCGAGTGCTGGCTTCCAAGTCGCCGAATTGCAAAGTAGTACAATGTTTTCTTCTCTTAGCTTCAGAATGTACAGAGCAGCCGGACACACAGATCCCGAGCATAGGCACAAGCGCTTGCAACGGAAGGTTCATGCTGTAAAGTGCACATAGATCCGACAGTGGCCTTGCCCATCAGATGTGCAAAGCTACTTTGCATGGAGGAGCCGACGAAGAAACGTAAGATTCTGGATGTGCGACAATCCGTTCCGTTTTGTTCGCAGACTGCTTTAGCGGCCATATGCAAGAACATAGCTGAACATGGGCTGCCTGACAAGCATTCTCGGCGAGACATTTGGCAGGAGACGGAAGAGCTGCTGCACAACTCGAGCATGCAAAAATATGGATCTCTTTTCCTAACAGCAGAGGCCGAGACGGTGAAAGGAGGACAGCAAAAGTTGCTCTTCGTCAACTTCCTTTCGCTGTTGGCCGGAGTGTTCCATGCAGCAGGGCCGTTTGGGATGTGGCTGCTGGATTTTCATGAAAGGCATCCTTCCAGTTACGAATCACCATGGGATGCAGTGATATATGCTGATGAAATACATCCGGGCAATCAATTAAGTTCTTCATCGAGGAAGAGTTGGTGTGTGTACATCTCATTTCTGCAATACAAGTCGCTCCTTTCCCGTGAGGATTTCTGGTATTGCCTCTGCATCAAACGCAGTGCAGAAGTCGGCGAGCTCAAGGCAGGGATGTCACAGGTGATGCGCTTAATCCTGGAAAGCCTGTTCGGGACACGGGTGCCAGAGACAGGGGTGCTTTTGTCATCTCCTGCAGGACAGCTTCGTTTGCATTTTCGTCTCCACATGTTGCTTCAAGATGGCGCAGCGCACAAAGCTGTATTTAGCAACCGCCAAGACACTGGTTGTAAGCCATGTCCTCTGTGCAGCAATATATTTCAGCTCAAAGACAGTGAGAACAACAACAATGTTTGGACCCAGTTTTTGAAGAGATCAGATTGCATCGTGGCATCGGACAACGAGCTCATGGCCTCCTGGGAACGACTCAGGGAAGCAAGCTCAGGGCCGTCTGCTGTCTTCGAACAAAGACAGAAGGCGGCGGGGATGACTTGGTCTGCACATGCTTTGCTCTCCAGCAAGACATTGCAGGAACTGAACATCTGCAGACCCAGCACGTTGTATTGCCATGACTATATGCATTGCCTGGTGTCGCATGGTGTGTTGAATGAAATGGCTTTTTTGGTGTTGGAAGACTTGACAGAGAATGGGCTGCTGTCGAAGGATTGGGCAATGTTGCGGCAGTGGCTGGAGTTCTGGAACTTGCCACATGCACATGCGAGCTTCAAACTGGATGTTTTGTTCACAAGCAAAGCCGTTGCATCGTACAGGAAAGCTGGATCAATCAAGCTTGGGGCCTCTGAGATGCTCACTTTGTGCAAACCCTTGCAATTCTTCCTGCAGAGCAACTTCCTGAGCAATGGCCTGCAAGAGGCGACGTGCCGAGCATTTATTGCTTGGGCAGATGTGCTGGACTATGCCCACAGCATCCAAGGTTTGCAGAATCCCTCGCCTCCTCGGTTTTTGCACTTGGTCGAACAGGCCCTGCAAGCCACCGCCCTGGCAGGTTTCTCAGAGATGATGAGGCCCAAACATCACTGGCCTCTCCATCTTCCGGATTGTCTGCAGCGATGGCAGCAGCTGCCTTCTTGCTGGCCTTTGGAGCGAAAGCATAAAATTCCGAGAAAGTATGGCACCCTCCAGTTTGGTTTGGAAGCTTACAACAAGGCCGTCATGACTGGTGTGACTCAGGAGCATGTGGGCAAACTGTTGAAGGACGAGGAGCTTTTTATGAGCAGCAGCCACTTGGTGTCCAAGACTGCCGTCGGCAAACCTTTGGAGTCCCTGTTGAAGGCGAACAACTGGTTCTTGCCCGGAATGGAAGCTTCTGCAACATGTCGCTTGGAAAGCGGCATGCTATGTAAAAGCGGCGACATCCTTTTTTACAGGAATGCATCAACAAGCAGCACGGCAGGCTTTCCTTGGGCATGTGGTTCTTTGAAGCATTGCATCAGTGTTGCAGGCATGGAGTTGGCTGTGGTGCTTAACTTCCTCTTCGAGAGGGAAAGGCCTGGCACTCATGCCACTGTTTGGAGAAGCCTTCCTGACAGATTGCAGCTGGTGCGGCTGGAAGACCTTTTGCAGCCGGCAACCTACAGCTTTGGGAATGATGGTTCTGTCACATGCTTGCTTCCAGCACCTCTCTCTGCAGCTCGATGACGTGCAGTGCTTGGAAAAACGGAGACACATCAACAGCTTGATTTTGCAAGTCAAACTTTGGAAGACTCTTGTCCTTCGGTGCGAGGTAAGGTTGCGCACTTTCGGGTTTCAGCAGTTTTCGGTGCAGTTCGGCAGCCAGCTCCTTGAAGCTTCTGTAAGTTCGGTAGCTTCTGAAAGCTATCCGCAGCTTTGTGCAAGCTTTCCAGCTGCTATACCTTCTCAAAACCAGCCGCAGCTCTCTGCAAGCTTTCCGCTATAGCTTCTCAAAACTAGCCGCAGCTCTCTGCAAGCTGTCTATTTTCGAACATAAGGTAAACTTTGGGTCGACAACGACTAAAAGAACCTTTTGCAGAGCCTTCACTTCATATTCCTCTCGCAAACTTCCATCTGCATGGGAATTACGGTACAGCTTGCTAACCATTGTTGCCTAAACTTTTTCTCGCTTTGAGTCAGGGGGAAGTATTCCCTACACTCAAATATAGAACAAAGACCCCTGCCATATTGACGATCCCCTTCCCCACTCCTCAACTTTCGTCGTCTCAAGCCCTTGATGCTTCTGCTTTCTGCGACTATGAAACGAAACTTGGTGGCTTGTTTTTTAGAGAATAAGCTACTTCAAATTAAGAAAACTCTACTCTAAACGAAGCTCGCACTTCCATCATCTTCAACAACTAGTTTTTAGCTAACTCAGCTAACTTTTTTATTGCTTTGTCAGACTTAGCATAACTTAAATTTCTAAATATATAACTTATGTAACATGATTATTTTTTTAGGACCATTATAACTCGTTGTAACAAGATACAACTTGTTGTTAACCCACTAACATCTATTTACTAGCAATCTTAAAACCAATAAACAATTAGCTAAACCCCAGAGCGCCAAAGTACCTTTCTATGTGACCGCCCACGCAACGTTTGGCTCAAGGCTCAAGTCAATGCCCATAGCTAAGTGCTATATGTGTCTTCTATCCTGAGCAATCAGAGCTATCCCGTGCACAGACGAACCGCCGCCGGCAGCGAGTGCAAAAGGAACGGCCGCCGGTTCTGCCTGCATAGGATTGCACGTGTGGAAGTGTAAGAGAGACAGGGTCCCAGTCTGTGGAGAGTGCAAGCCAGCCACACCTACATTCATTACAGCTCTGGTGGGGAGAGCAGCAACACAATCGAGATCAAATCCCCACGCAGTAGTATATTGGTGTATTAATATGTTTTCCTATTAGCATATTCGTACATTAGTTCATTAGTATATTATTGGTATACCAGTATATGTACTATACTCTTATATTATCTAATATTGCATAGGTATATCAATATGTTGGCATAGTAGTATATGAATATGTGCGTATGCTTGCGTATTACACTATTCGTATCCATCAATATTTACGTAAATATTGATATTGGTATAAATATTGGCATTAATTACTAGTACTAGTACTAGCATTAATGCTAATATGAATGTGGTGATTTGTGTCCGCAGGAATGTTTGTACTAGTATTACTCTTGACTACATCAAAAATAGTAGCATATTGATACATGAATGCGTTATAATGTATTTGTACTCTAACATAGTGGTATGCATACGTATCTACTTTAGAATCTGCATGTGCGTATTAGTATTGGCATTAATATACGTACTAATATCACTGTGAATATGATTATTGGTATGCACAGAGGCATGAATGTTAAAATTAACATTGGTATTATGCATAGTCGTGTTAGCCTTAAAACAAGCGTTAACATTAGTACAAACGTCTTGGGTTGAGTATCCAACAGTTTATCAATGTCAGTATTAGTAGTGGTGACAGTGTTACTATTGACAAACATAGGAGTATATGTGTTCGTATCTGCAGGAGTGTCGACACTTATATCAATACTGATAATTGAAAAATACGGGCATTGGATTAGCAAAAATAATAAATTAATCGAACTTTCATATTATGATGACTTGTGCTCGCAGGAAAATTCGGAAAAGCGTCAAAACCCTGGGGTTATGAAAAGCCAATAAGCACTGGGCACATGATCCGGCTTAGAACCATAACGGCTCCTGCCTCATCGCACGAAGCAGCTTCATCAAAATACTATGTGGTACTACGACGCCATTATTCGTAATGTGTGTTTTCGCAGGGGGGGACTTCCCGCCTGGAACCTTCATATTGTTATAGTAACAACCGTGTTAACAATACCATAACGGAAATAAGACTGATTGCAACAATTACGTTAAAGAACTGTTACTACAATCACAACAACAACGGTGACAATTGAAATGACATGAAGGCCGTTCTCAAAGAGAAAGGCCTTGAGCATCTGTATGAGAATCTGTCCTAAGACAGGCCTCATGAGCATATGTCGCTTCGTTTTGGGTGTTCTGCACATATGCGTCCACGTAGTTTTCCATGTCACGTGTGTTGCCACAGAGACCGCTCGAAGCAAAGCATGCTTGTTCTGCTGCATCACAGGTAGCAACGAAGAAGTAAAAAATGCTTATCTTGTGCGTATCTTCCCACGCCACAACAGTCCCCTCTCAATCCCAAACCCTGAACCCCAAAATCCCAAAGCTTGAACCCCAAGCCCTAAATCCTTAAATCCCTAAACCCTAAATCCCAAATCCCTAAACCCACTGCCCGCACCCTAAACCCAGAACCCTGCGGCCGGCAGGACGTGAGCGCCACGTGACCTTGGAGAATCTCCGGTCCCTTCTGGCCAGTGAGGGGCAGCTTCCAGTGCGTTTCAGGATTTTCTATAGGATCTTAGGGGTTAGGGTTTAAGGTTTATGGTTATAGGGTTATAGGGTTTAAGCAGCCTCCAGCGCGTTTCATTTATAGGGTTTAGGGCTTTGGGGTTTGGGTTTAGGGTGTGCGTAGAGTTTCGGGTCTAGGGTTTAGGCGTTTAGAGCTTAGAGTGATAGGGTTTAAGGTTTCAGGATTTTCTATAGGTCTTAGAGGTTAGGGTTTAAGGTTTAGGGTTATCGGGTTATAGGGTTATAGGGTTGAAGGGTTAGCAGCTGCCAGTGTTTTTCATTTTTAGGGCTTTGGGTTTCGGGGTCAGGGGTTAGGGTCTTGGATTTGAGGGTTAGTGTTTCGGGTTTAAGAGAGAGGGTTGAGGGGTTAGGGGTTTGAGTTCTTGGGTTAGGCGTTCAGAGCTTAGAGTTACAGAGCTTGGGTTTAAGGGTTTAGGGCTTAGGGTTTTAGGGTTTATGGCTTAGGGTTCAGTGGTTTCGGGCTATCCTTTCACTACCGTAGTAAGTTCGATGCAGCAAAGGGTAGGGTTGTAGGGTTCAGGGTCCCAGCATCTGTAATTTAGTAAAGGGTCGGGCTGAATACTTGTGCACAGATAGACAGTTGAACTGCAAAGCTAGAAGATGCGCATCCAAATTTGCAGCACCGCATAAACTTGATAAACGCGTCTTCCAACTCTTGCTTCTTTCCGGGTGATGCTTTGCGTGGAATAGGATCTGCATTTTTGCCGCTCAGCTGCCTTCTGCGGCTACTTAAAGTAACTAAGAATTAATACTATTTTGGGGGTTCCTTTTGAGAACGCTAGTATAACGGGCCCCAAAACCCTGTTCTAATTATTAGGGCCCTTACAGGAGCTAAAGGGAGTAGAGCTTCGGGGGTGAACCTTCACAGCCCAGCCCTTGCAAGTGGTCCATGCCGGCCAAGGTATCCTTCTGCACACGTGCCGCCGCGGGCTCAGCTTGATTACTTCTCCTAAGCCCTAAATTCCTTGAACCCTAAAGCCCTTAGGGTTACCAAAAAGGCTTTCAAAAAAATCTAAACCCTGAAGCCGTCACTCCAGGCTTTCTGTTTCTGTGGCTTAGGAGTTGCTAAGTTCGGGTTCTGCGGAGACCGCAATCCGAATCAGCAGGATCTACTGTAGTCAGACCCAAGAGCTTGGATCTCGAAGTGGTGAGATATGGGAGTTTCTGGAAATTAGGGGTACCTTTAAAGGGATTCACAAGGGTTCTTTACAGGGATCCATTAGGGTTCTCTAAAGGGTTTAGGGTTTAGGGTTTCCTTGAATTGGGGGTACCTTATTTGTGGGGTCATATAACACATTCTACAGAACACTCGCTACGAATTCCGCAGTCGCATGGGCTCTGTTCGCGGTGAACAGTCGCTTCTCTGAGCTCATAGACAGGACTGGTGACGATTCTGTAGTGATCACTCAGATTCTCAGAGCTACCACTTTCTATGAAGTGTTCACCGGATCGTGGGCTCTCGGATCTGCTGCTGTTATCGGAGTGCGGACTGACACTACGTCGAATGACGAACGGATGGAGGTGGCCAAAGGAGCCGCGGGTGACCTCGCTCAATACGCGGACTGGCAGCTATCTTTGCTCTTAGTTCGATTGGCGGCAGGCCATGCCCTCGCAAACAATGAGCTCGCAATCGAGATGAGGAAAGATCGCCTCGGGAAATCCGGAAGTGACGCGGCGTGGAATCTGAGCACGAACTACCGGTGGGCAGCTGTAGGATATGTTACGGGCAAGCAGTCATCTCTGGCTTCAAACCTCTATTCGCTAGGCATTCTGCTGACCTGAAGATTTCGAATCCTTTCAAAGCTAATGGGAGAACTTTAAACTTTTTTGGCTTCATATATTTGGACTATCTCAGAAGGTTGGAAGCTTTTTGAGCCAGTTTATTGAAGATTCGATTCAAGCCGGCCCCAAAACAGGCCCAAACCTGAATGCTTTAATGGCTGGTCCGATTGTCTTCCTTGCGTGAAATCGTCCCAGGAACAGCAGCCTAGACCGCAAGCCCAGGTTACTGGGGACCCTCGTCTAACCTGAAGCATACGCTCGTAGTTCGTCTTTCATGACCCCGAGACTCCGGGCAACAACCCCTTAATGGAATCGGAGACCCGGTCGATTTCGGGAAACCTGTCTAGAAGCCCCTTATGTAACCGCACAAGGAACTCTGTTCCATTAAGTAAGGGTACTGTAGTCCCTGTACATACGTTACTATCTACCCCGCAGACCCTACACTAATTATTCAGGCTCCTACAGTTTCTGGCTGACTTCAACCCTAATGCCTACACCCTGAACCCTGAACCCCTCATCCATATAACCCGCATCCCTAAGGCCTACGCCCCAAAGCCTAAACCCCAGCCTTCAAGCCTAGACCCGAAAACCCCTAAAGGACCGCTTAAAGGAGCCCCTGAAGGACCCCTTAAAGGATCCCTTAAAGGAGCCCTGAAAAGACCCCTTGAAGGAGCCCTTAAAGGTTTCCTTAAAGGAGCAATTAAAGAGCCCATTCAAGGACCCCTTAAAGAACCCCTTAAAGGAGCCCTTGAAGGACCCCTTAATGAACCCCTTAAAGAACCCCTTAGAGGAAGACCCCTTAGAGGCACGAGTTCCTGGTGCTCAGCGGCAGCTGGCGCGACGATCTCTCCGAGGCTGAGAAGATGGTCCGCAGCTCCTTGCTGCCCTCGGCAAGCCAGGACCCGCCGGGGTTTAGGGTTGAGGGTGTAGGGTTGAGGGTGGATCTTGGGTATAGGGTTGAGGGTGTAGGGCTTACGGTTGAGGGTGTAGGGTTGTAAGTTGTAGGTTTAGGGTTGCGGGTTGAGGCTTAGGGTTTAAGGGACCCAAGTAAAAGCTTCAGAAACATAAGCTATTAATCGTATACCTAACAGTCCCGCTAACGCTGTTACTCGTCGGGGTTGACGTGTTTAGGGACCAAGCAGCTACTTACAGAAGCATAAACGCATAAGGTTACGCGAGGGCTATTACGTTTTTCAACCCCTGCTATTTGATGTTCATAAGGTTATTGTTGTACCCTTTTTGTCCACGTATAGCAGTAGTACAACGTACCTTTAAACCTATTGTAAACTACTGAAACTTGCCCTGCGTGCAGCGATGTTAGGCACCTAGCTTTTTATGTTGCAGCCTTTTGTACCTATCTTAGGGTCCCTACAATAGGGATCCTACTACATGGTACTATACAACTTTTATGTTTCTGGGTTTGGGTTATAGGCTCGGCCGGGATTAGATGCCGAAAGCCCTACTCACTAGATGGTACATCCTAAGCCAGAAAGATGATCTCGACTGATTTTGTCAGGTCGTTGTGCTCAAAGGAGCTCTGTCTGTGGCGATTCTGCGAGGCTTCTCCGTAAGCATTGTATTTTGTTCACATGAAATTTGTCTTACCAAACACTTAACCCCCAACCCCAAACCCTCGGCCCCAAGCCTCCTTAACCCGATACCATACACCGCAAAGACCACCCGCTTCCTCCCCGGGCCCGCCGAAGCCCATCCTCCCACTCCAAGCCTGAGTCTATTGAGGTGAGAGTGGGCTCCTCAGTATCCCGAACAAGAAGCTTGTGCTTTTCCCACGTAATGCGCTTACATCTTGACATCGCTTCCATTTTTGCCATTAAAGTTCTCATACAGGAATTCCGTTACTTAAGGACAGCTACCTTGAATTCCGTCACTTAAGGACAGCTACCTTAACCTGCCAAGACCTACTTTTTTGTACCGTCCCTGGAAAGTCTTCTTGACGGCCTATCATAAGAACCGACAAAGGTAGGCTATGGTAGTTTAAGGTAGGCTGGTGTGGTACGTGGAGCCATTGGGGAAGCCCTGCGCAGTACCAGCGCAGCCCGCAGCCAGTATCGGCTCTCCGCATCGCACTGCAATGCCTGTGCCTCGGGGGAGGAAGAGCTGGGCTTGTAATGGAGGGTCTGAACAAACAGGACTCGCGTCCACCTATGGCCTTATAGTCCTTCAAGACCTTCCTGAATCCTGCGGGCCAGATTTCATGACTTGATTGGTGATTCAGTCTAGCGTCTCCGGTTTAAGGTTTTACATAGTTGTTACTACGGTTATGCTTCATTTCGGAACCGAATCTAGGGTGCGGAGGGCAGCAAAATCGTTGTGCTCCAAAGCCCTATTCTATTTATCAAGGCCCCTATATCCTAAACCCTCCACCCCGAACCCTGAACCCTGAACCCCAGACCCTGGACCCTCAAACCCTCAATCCTAAACCCTGAACATCCCTGAAGTGCTTTTGTTGATGCGGAATAGCTGGGCTTACATCAGGAAGACCGGCTTCGTAGTTGGGTTCCAATCCACCTTCCATGGCTAAGCACCGCAGGCGGACGTTCCGAATTTCTCAGGATGTACAAGTGGGTAGTGCAAGCTGTGACGTGTTGATGGCCCAAGGGGCATGCCGCAGCCCTCCCTTAAGCCCACAGCCAAAAAAGACCATGCCTTTAAGCTCCACTTCAAGGATTATACAGACGGCCTCTTAGGACATCAGTTCGAATTCGATTTCTTTGCATCACAAGAGCTTCAGTACAAAGGCTTTCTTGTGCATCAACACTTTTCCTCTTCTCAAGTGGGGGATCCTAAACCCCTAAGCCCCTAAGCCCCGAAATACTGTCATCAAAACTATCAGCGAACCCTAAAACCTAAACCCTGAACCCTAGACCCCTAGTCCCGTAGACCCCTATAAACCCTAAGCCCTGAACCATGGATGAACCCGGAACCCCCAGCCCCTTAGACCCCTAAACCCTGAGCCCTGAACCCTGGACCCCCAGTCCCTTGGGCCCCTAAACCCTAAACCCTAGAGTCAGTGTTTTTCCTTTTTTTCAGGTGGGGGCTCCTAAACCCTAAACCTTAGGCCCTAAACCCTATCCCATATTTAGTGCTTTTCCTGTTCTGAGGCGGGGGCTCGGATGCCTTCAGCGGGCTCACGGGCAACCCTTTAGTCGGCGAGGTCTCCAAGCTCCTCATACGCAAAGGCCGGCCGACAGAGAAGATCGGAACCCTGAACCCTAAACCCTAAACTCCACTTCGTGTGGACCCAAAAAGGAGCCCTCAAAAAAATAAAAACCTAAACCCTAATTGGGGCTCTCTCGACCGGCTGCGGGATAGAAAGAGGCGCTTAAAAAACAACAAGAAGGCCCTAATTTGGGAGTTCAGGATTTTGGGGCCGGTCGGAAGGAAGGATCAGCCAGGTGGGGTCGAGGGTTGAGGCCTTTGGGGCTGGGGTTCATCAGAGGGTTGTGGTTTAGGGTGCAGGGATTCGGGTTTAGGGATTTGGAGAGTTTCAGGAAGTTGGGGCTGGTAGTTCTATGACAAACGATCATGTGGATGCAAAATCGCAAAGGTTCGTTTGAAGGTCTTGCTGGGTTTCATTCGTGTTCTTCAGAGGTCATTCAGGGATTTAGGGCCGTCAGAGGGATCACGACTCTTGGCAAAAAACCTTAGACCCCAAACCCTAAACCCTCATGGATCTTGTGTCACCGTGTCGGTGGTTTAGGATCCACTGTGTGCTCGTGAGGATCAGGCGGCCCGCTTGCTACAGTTCTTATAAAGTCAGCAAATGGGACTAACATGGGAGATCCAGCCATCTGGGCTCGCATGTTTTACAGCAAGGCTGCGAGTTTCCTTCCCCAACATCAAGACAGATCTCCAAATCGGTAGTCCTGGAGCCCTGAGCATAGCACGCCCTCGAGCACGTAGTTTCCTAAGCAAACCCTTCGAAGCACCCCGAAGCTCACCCTGAACCTAAACCCGAAAGCTTTAAACCCCTAAACCCGAAAGCCTTAAACCCTGAACCCTAAATCCCGAAACCCTAAGCCTAAACCCCTAAACCCTAGACCCCTAAATCCTAAATCCCTAAATCCCTAAATCCCTAAACCCTAAATCCCTAAACCCCTAAACCCTAATCCCTAAACCCCTAAATTCCTAAACCCCTAAACCCCTGAACCCTAAACCCTAAACCGAGGTGGCTTGGCACTCCTGGCAGAATCCCCGGAGTTGGTCGGGGCGGAGCCTTATGTGCCACCCGGCCTCGTGGAAGGCCTTTCAAAGGGGAAAAGGAGGGACCCTTAATGGGGACCCCTACCCTATAATGGATCAGATAATGGGTATAGAATGATGGCTATATCAAGGTTCTATACCTAGGGGGCCTTATTAAGGGTTCCTCCTTTTCCCCTTGGAGCCTTGCTTGAAGGATCACTGGAGGAAGTAAGGGTTTAGGATTTATTGGGCTGCGGGTGTAGGGTTTAGGATTTATAGGGCTTGGGGTTTAGGGTTTAGATTTATAGGGCTAAGGGTTAAGGGTTTAGGATTTATAGCGCTTGGGGTTTAGGGTTTAGGATTTATAGGGCTTGGGGTTTAGGGCTTAGGATTTATAGGGCTTAGGGTTTAGGATTTGGGGCTAAGGGCGTAGGGTTTAGGGTTCTAGGGGTTTAGGGTACTCAAGCCCGAAACAAGTGTTCTTGTTAGGATTTTCTAGGGCTTCATACGGGTTCTACATGGAGCTTTAACTTTACCAGGCTCCGGCCTTTTCCCTGGTGTTAAACCTCCGTAGAAGACCAACCACTAGGTTCTTGAGCAGTACCTTTTCGCCCTATGTATTTTGGGGTCTCCTCATTGAACCAAAGAAGTAGAAAAAGGGGTATCCTCATTATTATAAAGCGGCTATTCACGAACCTAGACCATAACTATTCCGACGACTCTGACTGAAAGAGCTCCCCGATGACGGTGGAGGAGCCGTCGTCCTCCTCCTCCTCCTTTCGTCCTGCGAGGTTGTCCAACTGCAGAAGCCTGGCAACGGCGCGGAAGTTCCTCATGATGCTGCCTGGCCGTTAACCCCAAAACCCGAAGCCACAAAGCCTTATGTTACCCTATAAGCCCAAACCCGATATAAGCCTTAAACCCCTAAGCCCTAAACTTGAAACCTCTAACCCTCTGGTGCCAAAACGCGAGCTCACAGAAGGTTTGAATTTGTTTCCTGAGCTCCATGGCCGCTCGTGTTGCCACGAAATCTTGAAGGGCTTCTGTACTACACTTGGAGGATCATGGGACGTAGTAAGTATGGTTATAAGTACCTTAATTGGAGTTATACGTAATTATAAGTATAGTTACCTTAATTATAACCCTATTTACTAAGGGGCCTAAATAATCACCAATACAACTTTGGGGTCCCGTATTACGATTATACAATTATAGTATAATGGCCTCCAAAACCCTATTCTAATTATTAAGGCCCCGGCAAGAACATTGGCTTGTGGGTTGTTTTAGGGTTTAGGGCTTAGGGTTCAGCGTTTAGGGTTCGGGGTTGTAGGCTTAAGGGTAGAGTTCAAGGTATTGGGCTACCCCAGACAACAGCTGACACAGGAAAACACTGGAGGTGTTGCCCTGTCGTGGATTTTGCGATGCAGTGCAGTGTGCAGCATCTTTGCAACCAGCCGTCCTAACCTCTCTACCCTGGGGCCCTGAGCTCTATACCCTAAGGCCTTGCACTCTACACCACGAACCCTGAAGCCTTGAAGCCCCAAAATATAGACCATGCTAATCCTTCGGTTTCAGCGGCAGAAGCCTGCACCACTGAGGACTGAGCGCTACAAAAGGCACCTGGGCCTGGGATCATAAAGAAGTCGACACCCTAAAGCGGGTTACGGTTCAGGGCTTACGGTAAGGGATCTGGGGGTTTCAGAGGGTCTTGTTTTATTGCGTTTTGTAGAACTGTATAGGTTTAATTAGGGTTACAAAGGATCTAGAAAACAGAATCACCCGGGTTCGGGATTTCGGTGTCGGGTTTCGGACCTTAGGGTTCCGGGGTTTAGAGCTTGGGGTTGAGGGTTTTAGGTTTTAGGGTCAGGGGGCCCCAAAAGCCATGGAGAGACCGGCTTAATGTCATATATCATACTGGTCGTACATCTGGAAGCAATTGGGTTCGGCAGGACTGCCCATGTCATGTCTTTAGCTTTCGGTAAGCTTTCAGCCTGACTAACCACGGGTATTTTGTAGGGCTCCTCTTGTTCTGCTTCGAGTGGCAAATACACCCCAAGCCTATTCTAAGTATGACGTCCCCCCCGTAAAACCCTATGAACAAGTATATGATAACTAACCGTTGATATTGGAGGAGCTTAGGAGCCAGGGATGATGATAATCCCTATTAAATAAGGAGCTAAAGAGCCAAGGGAACCCCAAAACCACTGGTTAGATAATAATCGCTGCTGGCAAGGTATGCCTCTCGTCATGGTCAGGATGCTGCAGGCAACCCTTCTGGTGGAAACCTGTTCCGCGGCCTCTACAACATCGTGTGCCTTAGGTGGCACTTCCAGATGTAGGAAATCGGGTTCAGGGTTTCGGGGTATTGGTTTTAGGGGTTTGGGGTAGGCCGTCGTGTTATGGAAGATATTATGCCACCCTTCTATCCCTATTCGTATCCCTAAAGGGAACGCCTTAAAGAACCCTGCGCCGAGGATAAAGAGCTTGGGTGCTTCCCGCAAGAAGCCTCCTGACGTGGTTTTGGACGAGTGCATCGAGTACAGCGAGCGCGTGGCGGACAGATCAGGCTTCAACCGGGTTAGGATAGGGCACCCTTTGGGTTTCGAGGA
Source organism: Symbiodinium sp. CCMP2592 (assembly GCA_905221615.1). Lineage (NCBI taxonomy): Eukaryota > Dinophyceae > Suessiales > Symbiodiniaceae > Symbiodinium > Symbiodinium sp. CCMP2592. The sequence continues at coordinate 148,368 of CAJNDT010004190.1, forward strand.
TTCTATACGAGTTGCGCGGGGTCTCGCACACAGAGTTTCCATTTTCAATCCATTGAGGATCATTGGGGTGAGAATTGCGGTAAGTGCTCTGTTACTGGTGCGTTTTCATTGTTTAGCGCCAAGAAGAACCCTGAACCCTAAACCCTCCAAGCCCTAAACCCTAAACCCCTAAACCCTAAAACCGTAACCGAAGAACCCAATCTAGAGGTTTCAGGTTTCCCAGTGTGGGCCGTAGGGTCGCCGGAACAATGCGGCCTCATTGCTCACAGTATGAGTTCCACACTACATACCCAAGCTAAGCGCTTTTGCAACGCAGAGCCTAAATCTTGAAGCTTATGAACTTATACCCCCAATCCCCGCACCCAGCTGAAAACCCAATGTTCGCAGCCCCTAGGCACCTCGAGCCCCACACCCCCCTAAACCCTAAACCCTGCACCCCGCAACCCTAGACTCTGAAGCCCTGAGTCTGGTCCAGGGGTTTATGGTTTAATAAGTTTGGGGTTTTAGGCTTTAGGGTTTAGGGGTCTAGGGGTTTCGGGTTTAGGGCCTAGGGTCGGAAAAGCAGGGTTGTTGTCTGCCCTTTCAGGGTACTTCTTCATGGACTCTCCCGGAAACGACCTGGAGTCTATCGCCGGGCAGGTTGGGCTACGCAGGGAATGCGGATTTTCACGAGTTCTGGGGGGGGAGTGACGTTTCGTTTTGAAGCTATTACAGGGCGGTATGTGAAAACCCTATGACCTCAGACTGCAATATGCGTACTATAGCGGCGGGGCGGGGTTCCTTATTATAATACTGGTTATATAATGGACCCCCCAAACCCTTCTAATTATTAAGGCCCCTAGACTCGTAATGTAGAGCACAAGAGGCTCCTGGGTGCTTGGGGTAAGCGCCTTCCGCCTAAGGCTTCTACGATCCGCAGCCCGGAAGATCCGATCCCAACATGCGGAAGCACTCGTCTCTGCTTTTAGGCCCCTGCTTGGAAAGGATGAAAGTACGGGTTCGTACTCCCAAAACTTCTTCATTGATTGGTGTCTAGGGTTTGACACAAACGCCCAGGAGGTGCGAGGTCAGTGTCCTCTTGCCTTTCTAACAAAGCATGGAGCATCCCAGCGACTGTCATGCTCCCTCCGTTTGATCAGACGTTACCAACCGCATGGTTGGACAGCCAGACATCTACAGCGACAATAGACATCAAGCATTTAGGGGAAGCAGTGGTAGTAATGTGGCAGCCGTGGCAGCGACACTGGTATGAATATCAGTACTGCCGACAGTATATATGTTAGGAGCTACCGTTGCACTCTAAAAGTAAACCCGAAGCCTTAAATCCAACCCGAGATCCTAAACCCTAAATCCTCAGAATCCAGGTTGCCAGCGGTTGCAATGTGATCTTCTTCGTCACCGGCAACGGAGCCCCTCTTTCAATCAACTACTGGTTTACGACACCGGTCTACGAGTACATGCGCAGCCCAAAGCCTGAGTCCTGAACCCGAAACCTTGAATCCCCAAGCCTCGAACTTCAGCAGGCCCCACAATGGACCCTGTGCACACCTACAAAAGACAGAGGCAACCACCAAGACCAGCCCCAATTGAACACCCCAAACCCTGAATCCCCGATAAATCAAGTCCTGAAGTCATAAGGTTTAAGCCCCTGATCATGAGCCCTGAAGTTCTAAACCACTACAGCCTTACTGAAAGACTCCCAGGCAGGGGACTTTTCGTCGGAGCCCCATGGTAAGTTTAACTAACCAGGATTTTTTGCACCCGAATCTTCTGCGAAACTTTCCCTGAAAGTGCCCACCGAGACCAAGGCAATCACCAACTTTCCCTTCGTGCCGACGTTGAAGGTCGTCACGACAAGCGGCCGTTTCAAGATCCTCCAGAAGGAGCTTCTGTTGGGTTCGAGGCTAGGGGTCTTCAATGGTTTAAGGTTTCGTGGTTCAGGGTTTCGGGGTTTAGGGTTCAGGGTTTATACTTTTTGGCGGTTTCAAGGTTCAGGCTTGAATTTCGGTGTTCGGGCGTTTGGATTCGACGTTTAGGGTCCAGGGACAACGTGTAGGCTGTGGTGGTGGTGGTACGAGTAGTATAGTAGTAGTAGCAGCAGGAGTGGCAGTGTGGGTTGTTGCTTTTGATGATGGTAGTGGTAGTGGTGGCGGCGTTGTTAGTGACGGTATGGATTTTAGGTTCCGGAACGCATGTGTTGACGAGTGACTGTCCTTCCACTCAAGCTGCGAGGAATGCCAAAAGTCTCTCTTGCTGTGCTGCAGATTTTCTCTCGACAATCCTTCTGACGACTATTCCCGACAATAGTTCGGGACCTCATTCTGAGAAGAAATGCCAGCTGCCATGTTCGCCATATCTACCTGGCGCTGGTGTCTGTCTTTTCTGGCGCTGCTGCCTTCTGCTTTGCTTGCAGCAAGTCTGGAAAATGGACAAATCCGTCTGCGAGCTTCGACTTCCCAAGGTTCCAAGCTCTGCTGACCTCGAAGGCCTTGTGTCGTTCTCTGGTGTACCGCCAGGCCAGGTGGGTGCTTGCAAATTTTCGGGCTGGGTTCTTGCAGCCCTCCTGGTCGTGGTACTACAAGCGTTTGCACCCGTAAGCCCGAAAGCCTGATCCTGAGCTGTGTACCATAATATCTAGACTCTACTATAATGTACTAAACTATACTATACTATAGCATAATACACTATAATATACGAACGTTTCTGCAGGTGACCCCAACGACCATGGAAGTGGCGGCTCGCGAACTTCGGGAAGGGGCTCCGCATAGTACGATCGTCTTGGCGGAAGAGATGACGCAGGGACGTGGGCGCAGAGGCAGCAGCTGGATATCGCCCAAGGATGGGAACCTTTATGTCACTCTCATCCTCCGTGCCTCCGGCGAGCCATCTTTAAATGCCTACCGACGCTCGCAGGCCAACTTTGCAACGCCGCTTGCTGTAGCACGGGCCGTTAAGGACACTGAACCCACGCTAAATCCGATGATTCGTTGGCCTCGGGCCGTGGAGATTGGTGGCCACAAAGTGTCTGGATCACTCATCGAGGTGCATGATGAGGAAGGGATCGAGCACTTTGCGGTAGGCATCGGCATCAATGTGAATGCCGAGTTTTGCAACAATGAGACATTCTCGCAGAATGTGACAAGCTTGCGTTGCGCATCACAGAAAGTGATCGACCGAGAACTGCTTCTGGCTCAGGTTTGCAGCAATTTGGACGAGCTTCTGGAGACGCCACCCGACGACTTGCAGAAGCAGTATCTGCGATGGCCTTCTGTCACAGAGCTGGACAGTGAGGTCTCCCTCCTGGACAAGACGAGCAAGCAGCCAATCGTAGATGGAAAGGTCCACGGAATTACGACTTCCATGGACTTGGTCGTCGAGGCGGACAACGGAAGCCAGATTGAGGTGTCGGAGGTGGGTACCATCACCGTCTTTCCGAAAGGTCGACGTTACAGGGCCGAGTTGTGATGGAATGCTTCTCTCCGAGAAAGGCCGGAGAGTAACCCCTTTCAACATTGAGCGCAGGCCCTAAATCTACGAACAGAGTCCAATCCGAGAGAACTTAAGATCCAGAGATTTGTTTCCCGCAGGCTCCAATCCCGAATCCCTCTCCCATAATCTGATGTTGTGTGGCTAGCCATTTCGTCTGCACAGAGACAGCATCACGGAGTCAAGCGGATCCCATGGCAAAGCATGCACCCTAAATTGCAAGCACACACACACACACACACCATAGATTCGATCGTTGTATAAACATCGAGCCCAGCTCGTAACTGTAATGCTTTCGAAGCTTTCAATGGGGCGTTGCTGGCGGTGAAATCGTCGGGGGGCGGCACTGCTGGAGAAAAAGGACGCTACCGCCTTTGATATAGCTTTGAAACCCCAGCGCAAATCGTCGACCTTCAGCAATTGGGCCATTATAAACTTATTTTGCAGACGTACATGTATATATATATATATGTATATATATACACACAGATACAACATTGAAAATCAGATGCGTTAGGATAAGATCGTATGGAATCATACAATATGAGAGATTACCCCATTCTTATATGCAATCTGCAATGATATGGCGCGATGTTTTTGACCGAATCACTAACACTTGTACAATCCCAGCATATTAATTTGCTCCAAAATCCCACGCAAGGAGATGGACGTCAATGCCGGGTCGCTGACGGAAGGTGTGGAGCTTGCCGAGCTTGCGCGGCAGGTTTTTGAGCAGATGAGCCCCAGTCGATGAAGGAAGGTTTTCAGGTTTAGGGGTTAGGGGTTAAGGGCTTAGGGGTTGAGGGTTTAGGGCTTAGGGTTTAAGGTTTATAAGGGTTCAGGTTTAGGGGTTTAGGGTGTCGGTTCAGGATTTGGGGCTTGCTTCTGGTTCAAGGCGCCAGGTATTACCCTTTTGATGGCCCTTGGAAACACAGGCACCCTCGTTTTCAGGTTAGATTCGAAACTTTGACAACGTCTACCTCGGATCCGAGGGTTCTTCTGCCTTTAGCCGTGAGAGCAAACCCTAAACCATGAACTAGGTGGCAGTTTGGGAAGCTTTTTAATTTCCCTTGTGGTTCCTTTCGAGGTACCTATTCATAAATACTTTTCAGAGCCCCAAAACCACAACCCAGTTAAGCAAGGTTTAGGGTTTGGGAGTCCCAAAGGATGGTGTAGGTGCGGGAGTTTTTGAAGGTGCTTCATGTGGGCGTTTCAGTCCTCGTCGGGGCTTCTTCGGGGTTGTTCAGCGCAAGTGTTGGTCTGGTGTTTAGGGTTTTCCTTTGATGCCGCAAGCAAAAGCCGATGACAGGTGCCTTAGAAGGTAGCACAATCCGACTTCAGTTTGAACTCTTAGCTTATATACGGAGCTTGCGTAGGCCCTATGATATCTTAGCCTTGCCAACATGACCTTGTTCTCTACTGGATGCGGGAAACTTTAGCAACACCGACTCTACAAACCACTGAGCCCAAAGGAAGGCTTAGACCTAGAGATTTAGGAATTGCGAGGTTTAGCGTTGGTGCTTTAGGGTTCTGGTTGAGCCTTTAGTGGGTTTGGGCGTTTGGGATTGAATTCAGTCTAGGCATTCGTGCCTAGTGCCTCAATGATGATCTCCTGAACCCCGACGTCACGAGGATCGACGTCGCGGCCGGCAGGAAGAGCCGTGGGGAGATGACAGGCTCGGGTGTAATTTAATATGGGAGTTTCCGAAAATTAGGGGTACCTTATTTTGGGGTCCTTTTTATAAGGATCCTGCTATTTGTGGTACTATATTGGGGTCCCCTATTTCCGGAAACTCCCCTATCACGGACCACCTGATCCATAAATGTTAAGATCTTCTTAAACAGTGGTTGCTATGGCCCTACCACCCTTACAAGCCTATTTGGGACATGAGCAGTACCATACTCCCCGTTTAGGGCTCATTCGGTCCTTTCGAAAAGAGCTTTGCTCCGGCGAGCTGCGTGACTTTGCATTTCAGGGCTTCTCTTTTGTTGTTGAGGACTAGTTGAGGGCCTTGCAGTTTGGGGATTAGGGCGTCGGTTTTCCTTGCGAGCCTAGGGCCTGAGCTTTGGATCTGGGCGAAACTCCGCGATAGCTTATGATAAAGATCCTACTATTTCGGGTACTATATTCAAAGGGGAAAAGGAGGGACCCTGAATGGGACCCCTACCCTATAATGGGCTATATAATGGGTATAAAATGGCTATATTATGGGTATATACCTAGGGGTCCTTATTAGGGGTCCCTCCTTTTACCCTTTGATATATTTTTAGGGTCCCCTATTTTCGCTAACTCCAAGATGCCTCCAGCTCTAGAACTGACAATGAACCTGAAACTCCATACCCTGAGCCCCTCAACCCAAAGCCTTTCCCTCGACATGAGGCTCTGGGCATCGTGCTCTCTGAGCATCTACTCTGAGTCACCCTTGTAGGATCTAACCCCTAAGCCCTAAATCCTAATTCCTAGAACCCGAAACCGTGGCTCTACAGCCTTAAAGCGTAACCTCCAACTCCAAAGCCCCATTTCCCAGAAAGGTAAGACACTCAAGCACAGCCTCAAAACACTAAACCACCAACCCGTAACCTGGGTTCTTTTGAAGGAACTCAAGTTAAGTTACCATAATAAGGAAACCTGGTGTAGATCCCTTTCATGGTATCTTAAATTAAAACCCTAAACCATCAGCCCTGAACCTCCCCGACGGAGCCCTGATTCCCTTGAGCCAAACATCCTACACACCCCCTCAAAGCCTAAAAACCACCTAAACCCTAAACCCCCTTGAAACACCCTGACCCACGAAAAAAGCCTTAAGCCGAAACCCTCTGAACCATGGGCCCATTTCTTTTGAAGAGCCATAAATCTTGCAGCATGAAAGACAAGCAGCTCCAGGCATAAGCCAAGTCTCAATCTGGCGTAACTGGTTCCTGGACGGCGCACAGACTCTGAGCGACTTGAAGGCCTTTTTTGTAAAGTTTTTAGGGATTTGGGGTTTACGGGGTCCAGGGTTTGGGTTTCAGCGGTTTTTCACAATCAGCTTCGTGTAATTCGTGGGGTTCCTGGATACCTGAATATAGGTCCCTACTTGGAGGTTCATGGGTAGTTATAAGTAGGGTAACTGTAATTATAACCCATATCAGGGGACTTATGACCCCACTTATAACTACCCATGAACCCCCAAGTACTTTGGGTTTAGGTTGAGGTTTCGGACCAATCATCCGTCTCTGCGGAAGCCAACAGCCGGAAGATGCAGCGCTAGTTCGTAGAATCCCTTGCAGAAGCATGTCTAACTGACTGTAAACTCAACTTTTCAACTTTTGGCGTTCTTATAAGGTAGTCGATTCTGAAAGTTTCAACTTTTTTGTGGTTTTGGGCCAGTGAGATTTTCGCCAATGACAGGATACTCAGTGCTCGTACAGTCTGCCCCCAAACCCTGAACTCTTAACCGCAAGAGTGCATGCGGTCTTCGGTTTTGTTGTCTGCACGGGGTTTGTGCGCACCCGAGGCGGGTTCACGTTTAGGGTTGACGGCTTCGGGTGTGGGGCTTAGGCTTAGGGCATGGAGTTGGTTTGGTTATTCTTTGTTGTGGTTGGTTGTAGTCCTGGTAGTGGCACGGTAGTCTTGGCCGTGGTGGTGGTCATTGTGGTTGTCGTCCTCGTCGATGTCGCCACATAGTGTTCAAGGCCGTTCTGAGTAGTTCTGCGAACCCAAATTAGAAAGAACCTTACGCCCTAAGCCCTGCAACTCAACACCCAAAACCCCAATCGTGCTAAATTGCTAAACTCTACACCCTGAATTCTGAATCCTACGACCCAAACGCCGAAGCCCATGCTATCTTCGCTTCCCGACAGCCGTCAGGCCACCTTCAACTTCGAACAGCAGGACGCAACCTCCCAATTCTGACTCCAACGCCCTGCAGGGTTTAGGGTTTGGCTAAGGCTGAGGTTTCGGGGTTAGGGAAACCCCTAGAACTCCTAAACAGCCACTGTTGAGGCAATATGTGCTCGAGAATGATCCATCCGGGTGCTTAATTAAGTCGTGGAGCAGTTTTATATTCTTCAGTCGGCATTCCATGTATCGCCTAGAAGAGGCAGCAAGAACAAAGCTTTAGATCTCCAGGCAAGCAACACAATCGCCATCATTTGGCGACGGATTGTGATCGAAAATGAAGCCTCGGCCAGGCCGCCCGGTCCCGCGGATCCGAGGAAGACGTTGGATCAGAACGGTGCTGCCTGCGGCTCTGCTCCCCGCGCACCAGCTTGCGGGGAAAGCTGTGGAATTTGTCACAGCTGCCGTGCGTTGGACCTTTTCAAAGGCTGGCTGGGACGGAAAGGTTTGAGCACATTCTGGGCCTTCTAGTGCAATTCCCGTACTGTCCTGAGCCCCTGGGACAATGTCCAACACCTTGCTGGTGCTAAGCCGGGGAGCGGAACGCCGCCGGTGTCATCGGCCCGGGTTGCGACGCCGCAGGGCGAACAGAGCATACTGATGCAGAGCGAGCCCCGTGAATGCGTAGTGCAACACGTAGTGTCGTATTCGTTTTTCGGGCATGTGTATACATATATATATATATATGTGTGTGTGTGTGTGTGCTATGTGGATGTGGATGTGGGTGTAGACGTAGATGTAATGCAGGTCGGGGGAATGTTCTTGCGTAGATGCTGTCGCCAAGAACTGGCCAGGAACAAGCCCGAGGCGCAGATAGAGCAAGGTTGGAATCGCTCGCAACTATACCGGTAATATAATGAAGCGGAGTGAAGTCCCTGGCTCGAGCGTCGCACAGCGGGTTGTCAAGCAGGGCTTCGCATTGCTCGGCAAAGACGCCACAAAGTCGCTCGGCAGCTCGGCATAATAATCGAGGTCAGCTCAGTTACCATATGATTTCACTGGAGTCCGAAGGAGGCGTTGAGGCTCGCTTCCTTCGTCTTGCAAGCGGCACAGACCTCAACGTTCCCGCAACACTCACCTGTGTGGAGTTGGAGAATCTGGACGTGCATCGTGCTTGCCAAAAGCTTATAAGCGCCAAGGAGTCCAAGGCTGGTCCCTTATGCGCTTTGTCACAAGCAAGACAAGGGCGCAGTGCAGACGGCTGTGCGCACATTCGCGAACCGCAGCAATGCGCTCTGAAAGAAGACAGAAACAGAGGTGTAGGACAGTTTGCTTGTGACAGCGCACTCCATGCACCCAATGGTCGCAGCGATGCCCCGTCGTTCTCGGCCACAGTCCCATGACTATACCACTTACGCAGCCAGACCCGCCCACTCTTTCCTCGCCCATCGCGGATCCGCAAGCGCGTGACTCCCGCCAGAAGACAAGTGCTTGGCCACCGAGATCACGCAGTCCTGCCTCTGTGGCTTGTAGCCCCACGTCTGCAGCCTCCATGACTGATCTGCCGGGCGCGCTCCCACCAAGTGACTTCCGAGATCCTGAGGAGGACCCAACCGGGCGGTCTCGGTTATCCTATCCCAACTGCCATTCGAGTCCGAGCATGCCATCGGTTTTTAAATGCTTAGATTTCTCATCCATGCACAGTGGAGTTTGACATTTACGTCACCCGGACATGTTCAAGACCGCAAAGTCTCGCAGAAGGTTTTTGAATTTCCCTAACTAGGAAGGCAGCCCGGGCGGTTTCATTTTTCCCTGCCCTGAATGCCAAAGAAACATGGACACAGTTTGTATTCGGCCCCTGATAAAACTTGAAGAAAGACCCAGCCAATCGTTTTCTCCGTTTCACACTCAAGACTAAATGCTGCAAGATTCCGGTCTCGGGGATCGGAGTTGTGCATGCACAGGCGCATGGCCTTGGGAGCCGCGCGGCGCCATGCAGAGCGCTCTCCAAGCCTTGCAAGAGAGTGTTGGAGGGTCTTTGGAAGACCTCCAACATTCTCTTTGCGAGTGGGAGAGGCACGAGCGACGTGCAAAAAAGAAAGAAACGTCTAATCGTTTACAACACCCACACAAGATCCCACACCTAAATGTAAACGTACAATATAGAAACGAAATTCTGCGTTAAAACATGCTTTTTGCGATCTAAGCTTAAGCTTTATAGCAGGATTTTTGGTTCAAGCTTCTCGTGCGAGCTTTCAGCCGGCGAGTCTTGCATCAGGCATGAGCCCCAAGGCCGGGATCGGCTGGAAGGCGAATGTCCTCGAAGTAAGCCTCGTGCAGGTGTTGAGCAAACACGCGAAGAAGGCGGGAAAGCCTGGCTGTTGCAACAGCACAGTCCAGGCCTACCACTTCAAGCGGGGACCTCAGTTTGTGATCTAATTTCTTTCAGTGCTACCACTGTGTGTCTGCACTATACCAGGAACGGGTTGCCTCCCGACATCAAGGAGCACCTCAAGACCTGCGTGAAGTTCAACACGCATAAGTGGGGCGAGCCGATTCTCCTCATGAGGCCCGGCACGCCGAAGGGGGCCGACTGGTCCCTGACGGTCCGGGTCCATGGGGAGGAGCAGGACCGCAAGGCACAGGTGAAACGCGTGTCGGATGACTGTAAGGCGTTCACAGGCGAGCGGCTTCATCCGCTTCGCGATTTTTTAAACAGAACTTTCCATCCCAAAGGGGAATGGAAGCACTGTTAATATGGAGTCTCTGGGTTTAGCGTTGTGATTGCATCCCTCAAGCCTAAACCCCCGCAGCCGTAAAACCCTAACTACTAAACCCTAAACCCTCATCCCCGAGACCCTACTTTGTAAGGATCTTTCAGGGGGGCTCATGAGCCCCAGAAAGTGCGGCTTCTGCAAGGATCTTTCTGGGCCAGCACTGAAAGTAAAGTGGCACGGCATTGTGATCGGTTTAGGGCCCAGGGTTTGGAATGTTTGGGTTTGGGGGTTGGGGGTCGTGAGGTTTAAGGTTTAGGACTGGGTTTCCGTGAGATGTAGGATTGTAACGTTCGGGGTTTTTGATGTTTGGGTTTGGGGTTGAGCGTTGAGGGTCGTGGGGTTTAAGGTTTCGCAGCTTAAAATTTAAGATTTTGGTTTGTCGTGCAATTGTAGGATTCCGGGTTTGGGATTCATTCAGAGGTTCTTAGTTCTTAGGGTATAGTTACAGGGTTGAATCCAGGACAGCGGTCATTAGTCTAGGAACGTGTGCTTCCTTTTCGTGTTGGGTTTGGGGAGGGCGCGGTTGGGGCTTGTATTCAGTTGCGGGTACCTTGAACCTCAATCCCGGGGTAATGAGAGTTCGCCAAGATCGCCAGGAGAACATTGCATGCTGAAATTGCCAAACTAAGAGCGTGACCAATGCAAGCCTTACATGTCACATCCACTCAAACGTAAACCCTCAACCCTAATGGCTCTGATCCCTGAATGCTATCACGCCTGGACCCTGGAACCTGCAAGTCCGAATCCGTACATCCGGCGGCACTTCCCAAGACCCGAAAACTAGGCCAGACATGACTACATGTAACGTATATGTGTTATATTCGTATATACGATGTTACACAAAATTTTACTATTTTCAATCATATTATGTTGTATTTATTAACTTGGGTTATATGATATGATAAGGTGTCATGTATAGTTTATGGTTCTGAAGTATATGGCATCGCTTTGTATTGTATTATGTTATGCTATGTGATGTGATTTTACATTACGCTATGTTATGCCATGTTATGTTATGTTATGTGATGTTGCATTATGTTATGCTATATTGTGTTATTCTAATGGTTCATAGTCTACTACACAACCTGCGTTTATGTTATTTTCATTTTTGCTGTGTTAGATTACACTGTATTTACCTTAGAGTACGTTCGGTCATGTTCGGTTGTACTGCATGACACTATTTGCTGTGTATATATATATATGATATAAGTGTACTTTTTACATTATACAGTCGGTTGTCTGTTACTATACTCTTTCATTGTATATCATACTGTACTATATGACGCTGTATTCGATTACTGTAGATTGCATATAACTATATTCGACTGTACACGAGTAATATAGTATAATACTGCGTCATATTATACTATATTATGTTATGACCCAGGCAAGAGGCCCTTCCGAGCTTGCCGGAGGACGTTGTCGACGCTGGAGCTGGCATCAATGTAACGGGTTTTGGTTGTAACCTGGTATAGCCAACCAAGAACACAAACACACACAAAGGCACACACACACACACACACACCCAAACACACAGAAAACATCATAGCAAACGCACAAGAACACCATTGGCCAGAACAACTACGAACACAAAGCCGCGTGAAAATTGCTTAAACAATAGCGCCAACCCCTCGGGCCCCAAAACATAAGCAAATCTGAAACATAAACGAAACCGCAACTCCTAATCCTTATGAACTCCGCAAAACCTTGTGACACCCTGTAAACTGCGTTGCCAATAGCACGCACTGTTATAGAAGCGTACCAAATCGCCAACCCAAGGACTTCGTGAGCGAACTGGGTCGCCTTACCGGACCCGATCCAAAGGGGAGCCTGCCGGCGGTGAACCTGATCCTGACTCTCGGCTTTAGCCCTTGGTACGGGTACTTTAAGGGTTTAGGGCTTGAGATCCTGACTCTCGGTTTGTCTTGGCTTCCAGAGTACCCTCAGGCTTTGGGGCTTCTGAAAAGGTCCTTCACGGGGCTGCAGATCGCGGCTTTGACTTAGGGCGTATAGTTTAGGGTCATTGTAGGGTTTCCATGGGATGATAGGGTTTAGGGCCTGCCCTTATCTTTCAGTACATCCTGACTGTCGGGTTTGCCCTAGCCCGTTTATTGCTGGGGGTGGTACGATCTAGCAGTTGCGTTAGGTTTTTAGGCTTTTCGGGTTTAGTTTTCAGGTTTTGGGTTTGAGGATTTTTGGAATGACAGGGGGTAAAGGATGGTTAAGGCTTCCAGAAGTCAGGGTTCTCCGTACATATTAGGCTTTATGCTTACAGAATTCGTCGGGGAGTGTTGAGATTACAAGAGTTCCTGCACATGTATATGTACATATATGTATACATGTGTGTACATATATATATACACAGTATATTATGTACACATATGCATATATGTATACAGATAGATAGACAGAAAGTCTTTAGACCAATGTATACATGAATTGATAGATAAATATACAGGTACGTGAATGAATAGTTAAGTAGATACAGCAATATCTATACATTTACGCATGCATCACCGGGCCCGATGAGCATGATAGAAACCCATCCCATATACCGATATACCCTACACCGCCTCATCTCATCGTGTCTTATCTTATTCATCCCTTTAGAAGCCTCTGATCCCCTCGGCCCCTCTACAAACCTTAGACCCTCAAACCCTAAAGCCCTGAATCCCGGAGACCTGAAAAACCTTACATAAATCCGAAACCCCAAATCCTGAAAGCCGTAGATCCAAAAACCCTAAATCCCCCAAGCTCTATAAACCCTAAACCTTTTCCTCTGCTCCCCTACAAAGATCCTTTAACCTCAAAATCCCTAAGCCCTAGAACCCTAAGCCCCATGATCCCCCCTCACAACGGACTATACGAATAGACCTTATCCCCTCCCCCAGCCACCCTTAAAGGAGCCCTAAATGGAGCCCTGACAGGAACCCTCAAAGGAACCCTTAAAAGGAGCCCTCAAAGGCTTCCTTAGAGGAGCCCTTCAAGGAACCGTTAAAAGAGCCTTACGGGGAAAGTGGTCCCGAGGCCGACGAGCCTTTGCTCGTCCGAGGTCGCCCGCTCCGCGGCGACGAGGACTGCGCGACGTTAAGCTTTAGGGTTTGGGTTTTAAGTTTGTGGTTTAGCGTTTGGGGTTTGAGGCTTGGGGTTTGGGATTAGGGTTTGGGGTTTGGTGTGTGTGTGTGTGTATGTGTAAAAATGGTTTTTTCTCCAAAGGGGGGTGGCTGGCTGCTGTTTGTTGTAAGCTCCAAAGCGACTACAAGACGCTTGCTCTATGGCACCTACCTTATGGAGACGCAAGCCATTGCCTTGACACGAACCCAGTCTAGGTGTCTGGATGTCTCTCAAGGAAGTGGAACCTATAAGCCTATAGGGGTACTTAGACATAGTTTTTAATTTTTGGGCATTATAATCCCTGAGAAACAGCTAAAATTTTAATTTTTGCTAGGGTTCTAAGTTCAGTATAGGAACGTGATTGCATGAAGCCGGAACCTTAAATCCCGAAGCCGAACAATAAATGCTAGGCTCAGCCCTGAGCCTGAAAGCCTCAAGGGTACACAAGCCTCCATAACGTATGAACCCAGCAGCCCCTTTCAAAATCCCCCTAACACTTCCAAAACCTTCAGAAACACCCAACACCCCAGATAAAAAACTTGAAACACAAACAGTTTTAATCCTACGTCTTGAATCCCTCCAAACATAGCAAAACCCGCCAAACCTGTCGTGCCCCCCCCACCACCGCCTCTCACAGAATGGGGTCCAGAATCTTCGATAGGATTGCAATAAGAAGGAAACCTTGAATAACATGCCTTTTGGATCCTGGCAGCGTGATCCGTTATAACCTAGACAATCCTAAACCGCGAAACCCGAACATGTCAATCCCTGCAGGCTTGCACGGCAGGAGGCGAGCGAGGAGGCCGGATCAGGGACACGTCCGGATTGAAACAACAGATAAGAAAACAAACAAATGAATATATACATATACACTCATATAGAGTTATATGTATATATAACTACATGTATATATATCCAAAAATAGAATGTGTTATTTGTACAGACCCCACGGAAACACAAACGGATGGGGTCTAGAAGGGTTGGGCCCATCGCTGTCACGGTGCAGGGTTTTTCGGGCTCACGGCTTTGAGGGCAGTGGATAGGGATTTGTAGAGACATCAACTCTCAGGACAAAACGAACCGACCGCTCTCAACCTAACACCCTGGCCCAATCTGAAACATCCAAGCCCTACACATCACTCTCTCAAGTTTGTCCTGTTGAGGAGACGGGTAGCATGTGCGCTCCCAATTTTAGCTTTCATTCGTCCCTAACACCGTACCCCCCCTAAACCCTAAACCCCAAAATCCAAAACCCTAAACCATAAAACCCTAAGCCCAAAGCCCAAAACGCTAAGCTGTGTTCCGTGCGCCTTTTTGCGGGCGCGTGTTTGCCCTGGCCAGGTCCGCTTCGTCGCTCTCCCCCACACGGAAGGACTGTAGTGTCGACAATAGGGGCCTTAATAATTACCCAAGGACTCCTAGGGTTCCGTTAACGGGGTTTAGAAGGGTTAGTAGAAGGGATCTACAAGGGTACTATACTGTAAGAGTACTATAATATAGGGGCCTTAACAATTACCTCTACTACTTTGGGGGTTCCATATTATAATCATTGAATATAGTATAATCGGCCGTTTAGGGGTTTCGGGTTTAGGGGTACGCTGGTTTCTGAATATTTGCAAAGGACCTACATACTTCGAACTGATGGAGCTCCATTTGCAAGGATTCAAAACGGCATGTGAAAGGTTGTCAAAATGAGGGTCCCTTTTTGGGTGCCTTAAATAATAGGTGCCGTACTATAATAAGGCCCCAAAAAGCGACCCTAGTTTTGACAAGCACCCATGTGAAAGGTTAAGGAACTTAATGCAAGTAACCGCATTGTCGACAATTTCCAGCAATGTGATAGATTACGTAGGCTAGGATACTTCACTTCCCAGACCAGAATCGAAACCGTCCCAATCCTAATGCCCAAAACGGACTAAACCTTAAATACATCCGGAACCCTAAGCCGGGGTTCTTGGTAGTTTAGAATACCTGCCAATATTATTCTTTGATTATTTCTACACTAGAATGTACCCCAAACCCTACTCTAAGTGGCAAGGTCATGATATGAAGCTCTTCCCTTGTAGTAACCCTTGACTTAGAGTCTAAGCCTCATAAACTCATTCATAGTACTTCTTAAAGAAACCCCAGTCGAATCACTAAGGCCCCTATATGGGAGTTTCCGAAAATTAGGGGTACCTTATTATGGGTCGTTATGATAAGGATCCTACTATTTAGGGTACTATATTGGGGTCCCCTATTTTCGGAAGCTCCCATATCGTCTTACTCCCATGTGCAGGATGCGGTGGTGCCGGCGGAGCCCAGTGCGAAACGATCTTCCAGCGGGCGCTTTGCTCGATGAGACGGGTGGCAATGCAGGGCTTACTTGGAGGATCACGGGACTTAGTAAGTTAGGTTATAAGCGCCCTAATTAATTGGGGTTATAAGTAATTGTAAGTATATATATATATATATATATAGTTACCTTAATTATAACCCTAGCTACTAAGTCTATAAGCACCCTAATTGGGATTATAATTACTATAGTTACCTTAATTATAACCTTAGCTACTAAGTCCCATGATCCTTCAAGTAGGAGGGTCTCGGGGTCAGGGCTTAGGAGTTTCACGGGTCCAGGGTTCATGTTCAGAGTTTAGGATTTGGGGTTTAGGAACTCTCGGAGTTTTGGGGCGTTTTGGAGGTTGCGGATGGGTGCAAGTTTATGGTTTAGCGTTTGCGACTTGAAGGTTCGTGGAAGCTCATAGATTGTTAGAGGTTCGGGGCCTCAAAAGGTAGGATGCAGGTAGGTGGGATATTCCCAAATAAGAGTCCTTATATAAGGGACCCTTAATCCCACCTACCTTCATCCCACCTTGTGAGGCCTCCGAGAGGTAGGGTCTACAAGTTGTCGAGCCCAACAGTTCCAAAGCCACTGAAGCCGTTTTATGAGATCCTGCTCCTTTGCATAATTGTTACGGGAAGTTACATCGTTGTCTCTGTGGTGCAAATGCCAGGACTCTTTGCCGCAGCGGAAAGACGCCGAAGCAGGTTTATTGTATTTAGGGCTCCATTGCGAACGCTTTCGAGTACAGCCAATTCTTGACACACATGCTCCCAAAGAACCTGCTTGGTTAAACCCTTACATAAATTCCCAGAAGGATCCCGAAAAGACAGGTTTTATAGGGCCCAGGTAAACTTTGAACCCTCAAGCACAAGAATTGAATCCATGAGCCGCAGACCAGAGCTGGCGATGTAGACAACAGGCTCTACTCAAGGACCGCGGACGGTAAATCCGTAAGTTAAGTTGCTGAACCATAATGTAAGGGCTTAAATAGCTACCAAGAGGCTATAGTCATCGTACAGTGTAACCCCAAGTCCTATTCCAACTACTAAGGCTCCCATATGACCCAAAACTTCAGATCGCACCCAGGTGATGCTTGGGCACCTCTTGCACCCACAAGTCCGCCAGGGATTTCTCCTTGAGCATGGGCTGGGGGCCCAAGTATTTCACCAAGTAGACGGTTCCTTTCAAAGCTATCCGCAGCTTACTTACGGGTCCGCGTAGTGAAGGAACCTCTTGGTTTTTATCTGAAGTGCTCAGATGTTAGGGTCTAGTTAGGGTTTAGGGTTTAGGGTTTAGGGTTTAGGGTTTAGGGTTTAGGGTTTAGGGTAGGGTTTGGTACAGGGTTTACAAGAAGCCTACGTTAGCCTAGCTGCGCAGGGCTCCTTACTTAGATTTCTTTATCAGTTTCCTTACAAATGTGGGTGTAGGCAGGGCTTCGGGCCGAGGTGGTCTCTTTGCCTTGTTCGGGTTTGGGGTGTTAGAGGGTTAGGGTTTAGGGTTTAGGGTTTAGGTTTTAGGGTTTAGGATTTAGGGTTTAGGGTTTGACATGCTTTTATCGGGCTTGATAGGCATCAGGGGTTCTGGTGCTAGGGGTTTAGTTGCCCTAGACCTAAACCAAAGGATTACGGTTTTTGCTTGGGTGAGATTGACTGTCAGTCGACTAGTCTTGTTTCAAGGGCAATTGCATTAAGTTTGGGCGAGTGTGCAGGGCGGGTCTTGCCAACGTCCTACATCTGAAGCCCTGCACTCTAAAACCCAGAAGTATACCTATAGTACAAGACAAGCCAAAGCACTACTCTAGATCCTCAGCCCCAAACCAAAATCAAAAGCCCTGAACTCAGTTCGCCCGGAACACCCTGCGACCCTCAATGTTCAGCCTCCGACTCCCTAAGTGGAGCCCCTTGAAACCTTTCGACTTTGGTCCAAGTAACTTGGAGGATCAGGGGACTTAGTAAGTTAGGTTATAAGCGCCCTAATTGGGGTTATAAGTAATTATAAGTATAGTTACCTTAATGATAACCCTAGTTACTAAGTCCCATGATCCTTCAAGCAGACTTCCCAATTCTGCATAGGGAAGGGTGGATTGGATATACGGTCTACTATAAGGCAGTATCATAGGCCTCCATTCCCCCACTCCCCACTGAGAGCCGTGGAGAAACACAAAACCTAAACTCCAAAACCAGACAATCCAAGTTTCCACCCCCATGGGGTCTTAAACCATCCAAACACCGTGAAACTCGTTGAGCACGTTTAAACGCCCCTTCACAAACCCCAAAACAGGCTTATAAATACATCCCTAAAGCCCCAAACCCTGAACCCTGCACCATAAGAAACCTTGTAAAATCCTTCAAACCCTTAGATACCCTATAAAATCCCTCAAACCCCAAGGTGCGAGAAGACGCACAACGACTGGTTTGCTGCGCGCCTCTCTGCGCGAGGGGTGCCCTTGGAGCGCTTCGGCTGGGCTTCGGTGCAGATGGACGGAGGCATCGAGGCTCGGAGATTCGGGGGTACTTCAAGGATCATGGGGTAACTAGGGTTATAAGTAAGGTAGCCATACTTATAATTGCTTATAACCCCAATTAAGGTACTGATAACCTAACTTACTAAGTCCCCTGATCCTTCAAGTATAGGAACCTGATTAAGAAACCTTGGGTCTCTGTTAGGGTCCCTTATATGAATCCTTATATATTGGGGGTTATAGGCCCCGAGGTTTAGGGCTCTCTGGACCAAATACTGTTGTTGTCTTAGCTTTGAGGTAGGAATTTTTAAATTTAGGTTGAAGGATGGGGCCCCGAGGTTTAGTGTTTAGAGGTTTAGGGTCTAGGGGTTTAGAGTTTAGGGGTTTAGGGTTTAGGCGTTTAGGGGTTTAGGGGTTGAGGGGTTTAGGGTTTGGGGGTTCGGGTGTTTAGGGGTCTAGGGGTTTAGGGGTTTAGGGTTTCTTGAAGTTGGAGTCCTAATTCTACGCCTTTTCTCTACGTTCCGTGTGTATTGGCATTACTCATGACTCTTGTTGTCGCATTATTGTTCTTTCCAAGTCGTTTCCTACTGTTATTTTGGTTGCTATCAAAAGTCATGTGAGGCTGAGGCTTAGGGTCTGAGGGTTTAGGCCGGCATTGTTTCAATGCTTTGGGCGTCAGGGCTGAGGGTTTGAGGGTTTGAGGTTTACGAGACCTATTATAGGAACCTGATTAAGAAAGCTCGGGTCTTCACTGAGCTCCATTTATGGATCCTAGTATTTTGGCGTGGCAGGCCCAGGGTTTCGTAATCAGGTTCCTACATTCCACTTTCAACCTCAACCCCTCCTTCTTGACCTACCGACGCAAATCGCTCTGTCTCGACCAAGACCCTAAACTTCACGTGTCAAGACATATTCAGGACATCACTATATGAAGACTGCGTTCAACAACAGAAGGAAGAGTAAGAGAGTCAAACATTGCGATCGGGATTGAATGCAGCGCTCGCGTAAATCGCATCAGCCATTGAAGCATAAGAACAATCACGGCAATCAACACAGTGAGCTTTAACCCTCAACCCTCTCGGTCTTAGCTCCAAGCCCGCGCAATAACAGCCGAAGAAATCCCTAGTAGTAGAGAACCTTTAGCCTTGTTTGGGTAGTATAGTCCCTATAATATCCCGACAAAACCAAAAAGGCTATTAGTTCCCCATGATACCCGACAAGTAGGAATCCTGAATCTGAAACGACCAGAAAAGACTTTAGACCCTGAGACCCTGAGCTCTCTGGGATGATCCCAGCTTGAAGGATCATGGGACTTAGTAACTAGGGTTATACTTAAGGTAACCATACTTGCAATCACGTACAACCCCAATTCAGGTACGTAGATACCTAACCTGCTAAGTCCCCTGATCCTCCAAGAAGGCGTGCTACTGCAAGGGTTTAGGGTTTCAGGGTTTAGGGCTTTGGGGTTTAGGGGTTTAGGGTTGCAGGGTTTCGGGCCTGGGGTTATGAATGCTGGCGTGCTTGGCGAGCCAGCACTTTTTGAGATGAGGTGTGCGGTTAAAGGTTCGGTTTCAGAGGTTTCGAATTCAGAGGTTCAGGGCTTAAGTTTAAGGGTTTTGCGGGCAAGGTTTGCACTTTCTCGCAGGCCGTCTATGCGCGGATCAGCGAGTTTTTCAAGGACCGCGCTGTTGTGAAGGGATGCCTCCTAGAATCTATGGACTTTGAGCATCGCATACTTCAAGTCTACAACCTGAAGCCTCACTGCCTAAACCTTAGGAATTTCCTACCTGACACCATCAACTCGTTGACTCCACGGTTTCTGAATCATTCAAACTTCGCGTTTGAGGGTTTAGGGTTTAGGGTTTAGGACAATTCTTACATGATCCTAAACCCTAAACCCTCAAAGCTCACGATCAGACGGGATCCCTAGGTACGGAAATCTGAATCGCAGGGTATTGGCCTCTAGAGCCTCCTTGCCAACTTGAGGGATCATGAAACGTAGTCACTACGGTTAATATTAAGGCAACCATACTTCTAATTACTTACAACCCCAATTAAGGTACTTATTTTTTGCAACCCTATAGATCCCTTTAAGGAGCCCTTTAAGGAACCCAACTTACTATGTCCCCTGATACTCCAAGACAAGTGATCGAGATGGGGACCTTTTGTCTGAGCCACTACAGCAGCATAGAGTCCTCGGAGGATCAGGGGACTTAGTAAGTTAGGTTCCTTAGAGGGATCTATATAGGGTTCCTTAAAGGGATCTATAGGGTTTAGGGATTAGGGTGTACTTGGAGGATCAGGGGACATAGTAAGTTAGGTTATGAGTACCTTAATTGGGGTTATAAGTAATTAGAAGTATGGTTACCTTAATTATAACCCTTTTTGTTACTAAGTCTCATGATCCTTCAAGTACGCCCCTTTGTAGTCCACGTAGAGTTCGACTGTACCTGGGGATCCAAGAACCCTACTGTTCCAGGGGTGAGACCCTATAGTTAAGCCGCTCTAACCTACTATTCTGTAGGGTTTGGGGATACAGGTATGCAGTATAATCCAACAGCCCCTAAACCCTAAACACTAACCCCTGAATCCTAAACCTATCCTCACTGGAGGAGTCACCCCCTCCTGTGCTGCTTCCGGCATCTGCGCTGCGCATGGCCGTGATTGCTGCTGAGGCCCCCAAAGCTGAGGCGCGGGTGTCTGGGAGTCAAGGAGCTCTTATGCTGAGAATCTACCCTAAACCCTAAACCCCTAAACCCCTAACCCTTGAACCCTCAACTCTAAACCGCTAAACCCTAAACCCTGAACCCCTAAACCGTTTTGGGGTCTATATGCATGGATCTTATGTTCCGAAGCTTTCACGTATGGCTTCACAGGTTCCTCCGTGTCAAGGGTTGAGCTAGGAGCCCAAGATTACGAGGGGCGCTGTCGCTTTTAACCCTAACCCTAAACCTCTAAACCCTAAACCGTAAACCGTAAGGGAAGAGGCCTTCGGGCTACGTCTAGCGGCCGTAAGCACTTGACGAATGAGCTTTTTCGAGCTCATCCTCGGCCACTGCAGTCAGGAACACTGCGAAATATTTCTGGGCTAATCCCAAACCGGAAATCCCTAAGCCCTAAACTCAAACCCGCAATCCCTAAACCCTAAACCCCTATGGTCTGGGACTTCTTGCAGCTGCTTTAGGGCTCTAGGCACCCTAGGAGTTCGGGTTCTGGGCGTGCTGTGTTTCAGCTCATTTTCCTAAGCCCCAGACCCTACTTGGACCGGAACTCGTAATACGAGCCCTGAAGAGGTAAAATATTCGTCACCATGGCGAAGGGGCTCAATGCTGCTGTGTTGCAGGAACAGGGGTGGTGGCAAAGTGCGGCCATGGCAAAATTCTTGCCAGATGCTGCAAAGACGGACCCCGGTCTGTTTAGCAAGGCCTCCTCTTGGGAGCTCCCTGCCGATCAGCTCAGCTGCCTGAAGGGTATGGCCGAATGCCTCATGCTCATCAAGGTGCCGATTGATGACGGTCTCCCTAAGCAGTGCGAGCTGAATTGCATCAAGGCTGTGATGTTGCAGGGTGCGACACTCTTCGTCCACACGAAGCATACGCATGCACTGCATCAGGGAGATGGGGTGGAGGAGCGATTCCTCCTTCTTTGGGGGTCCAGGTAGACCCTAAACTCAGAACTGTAAACCCCAAGCACTAAACTTCAACAGCCTAAACCCTAAACCCTGCCGACACTCTCTAAACCCTAAACCCTGTTGTCCTAGGTGTCGGAGCTCCGAACTATCATATCAGGACCTAAATACCCCAAATTCTGGAATTTTGGGGTTGAGGGTTCACGACTTAGGGTCTATTAGCTGCGGCCCTTGAAGCGTGTTCTGTTCCAAGCTCCGTTTGCAAGCTTTAAACGCTCAACTCCCTAAACCCTCATAGAACCCCTAAAGCCTATCAGCCCTAAAAACTTGTAGACACCTAGAGCGAAAGCTTTGACCCCAAAGCCTCCGACTACAAAACGAGGCACTCTTCCTCTCGGAGCTCATCCGCTTCGTTGTGCTGCGGGGAGGCGCCGGCCTCGCGGTAATTTTTGGGCTGTGGGACTCAGAGTTATAGGGTTTAAGGACGCTTCAAGCTCCGAAAAGCATTGAACCCTGATCGACTAAAACTCTAAAACCCCTGAACCATATCCCCCAAACAAGGCCCCCCAAGCGCAACACCTGTATCGTCTTATTCCCCAAGCCTCAGTGGCCCGACCCTTCTAATCCCCAGAGTCCTAAACCCCGAGCCGTCCCAGACCCCTTTTCCTAAGAACCCCTCGACCTCCCTGAACCTCCTTAAGCCTAAACCTCCCCAACCTCCCTAACCCTAAACACGAATTCATGAAGATAGGAATTTCGAAGTGAGGTACCGTCCCTAACCCTAAACACGAAGTAAGGAAGATAGGAATTTCGAAGTGAGGTACCGTTCTTCTTCCATCGACTAGTCCTCTGCTGTCCAGCGACGCATTTCTGGCTGCCACGCTTTTCGAGGCCAGTGGGGCTCAGCCAGTCTTTTGAGGTCCAGAAGCAGACAGCCCAAGATCTTTTAAAGGACACGCTTGTTTGGTGGGATTGTGGGTAGAGGGTGTACCACCAATGATGGAAAGGAGAAATCAGGCTGTTTTTTTATGCCACAACCAGGTTCTAAACCCTAAGCCCTAAACTGTCTTTTTACATGCCTCAACCAGGTTTCGAAATCCCATATTTTACGATAGTATACTATATAATAACTATGCTTTACCCTACTACAGAAAATCTAGTGCACGATACTCTGCTATACTATACTCCTTCATACTGTCCATATACTCTACCATACTATACTAAACTCTATTATACTATGCTTTCTTATGCCATCGGACACCAGTCCCTTCGCGACACGCTGAGGAGTTGCCGGGGAAGCTGCTGTCCCCTACGCTGGCTTATGCCCAGATCCCTTCCTCTCCCGGGCTGCATGTTATGGAGGCAGGTGGTTTAGAGTTCAGGGCTCAGGGTTTATAGGGTTGAAGGTTGAGGGTTATGGAGGCAGAGTGTTCAGAGTTTGGACAGTGTAGGGCTCAGGGTTCGGGGTTGAGGGTTGCGGGTTCAGGGTTAACGGGCTGCATGTTATGGAGGCAGGTGGTTTCGAGTTTAGGGCTCAGGGTTTATCGGGTTGAAGGTTGAGGGTTATGGAGGCAGAGGGTTTCGAGTTTAGGGCTCAAGGTTTATAGGGTTGCGGGTTGAGGATGGCGGGTTCAGGGATAAGGGTCCATGTCCCTATAAACCCTAAACCTTACAGCCCTCTAGCCCTAATCCCCCCAAAACAGCCCGAGGTCTCTTGGAGGTTCCGACATCAGCGTCTATTTTAGGAGAGCCCCCCTCGCCCCCAGATGCTGTAGTCTAGACGTCTGAATATTTGTGTATCCCCTTAAAGGTCGCTATATACTTTGCTACAACCGATATGGAAGCCTGATTAAAAAAATCTTCGCCCATACATCTAGATTCTTAAGTGTCAGGGCTTCAAGATCTTCCTCCCGGGTTCAGGATCTCAAAAACGGCTTTCCGCCTTGGGTTTGCATGACTGGCCTAGGGTTTTAAGACATTGTTCCGGATTTTGGGTTTATATGGAGGGTCTTTGCGATTAGTAAGTATGTACTGTCTAGAGGTATAAGTATCACAACCTCAAGTAGGATCCCTTTTAGGGTACCTGCACCTCTTTAGACTCTAGAAATACTGTTTTCTAAGTTCCCCGACCCTCCAAGCTTCTGAAACCCTCTACGGGTGGTTGTCAATATCAGGGTCCCTTTTTGGGTTCTTATTATAATACGGCGTAAAATATTTAGGGTACCCGAAAGGGAACCCTAATTTGACAATCACCCTTATGCAGCAGAAACCTTAAGCTTCTGCGTTACCTGCAGACCAAAGAGTGTACTCAGGGGTACTTAGAAATTTTTCATTTTTTGTTATTATACTCCCTAAGAAGCAGCTAAAATTGCAAATGTTGCTAGGGTTCCAAGTTCAGTATAGGTACAGTATAGGTAGGGGTTCTGCAAGCCACCGAACGACGAGGTTCCCAGCACTGCAAGCTCCGTGGAGATCGTTGCAGGGCTCGCCCCTGCTGTGCACTGCTTCTTGCTTCGCAGATCAGGGTTCAGGGTTTGGGGTTCAGGGTTTGGGGCTTGAGAAATATTACTCCCTTTATAGTCCTTTTATACTATACTATAATAATTTCCCCCCCCCCCGAATCCCTAGTCGAATTAGCTACTAAGGCCCCTGTGCAGGACTGGGGTATGTATAAAGGGCCTTCAGAGTAAATCCATGTAGCCATGGGAAACAGGTCTTTCTTGCTGATCTTCACAAAACCGCACCCCTACTATACAGGCCTTAGAAATTGCCGAAACTATCTTGGGGTTCCTGACTATATTTACAGTATCATGGGCCCCAAAACCTTATTCTAATCATGAAGGCCTCTACATGATAGTACCCTTATAGATCCCTTACAGCAGCCCTTAGAAGGAAGCCTTAAAGGAACCCTATTCTATTTCTTAAGGCCCCTGTGCTAAACATGCACTCACCGAGGCTCCTGGGGACACCCAAGAGCAGCCAAAGCCCGAACGGCGAGACCCAAGGACCTAAAACTGCGTTCTTGTTGTTTTAAGTTGCCAAAATATGGCTCCTTTAAGGGATGAAAAAGGGTTCTTCTGAAGGGATTCTAATTATG
Source organism: Symbiodinium sp. CCMP2592 (assembly GCA_905221615.1). Taxonomy (NCBI): domain Eukaryota; class Dinophyceae; order Suessiales; family Symbiodiniaceae; genus Symbiodinium; species Symbiodinium sp. CCMP2592. Next base: position 173,074 of record CAJNDT010004190.1, read on the forward strand.
TTGCCATAATAAGGAAACCTTATTAGTTTGCTATAGATCTCCAGTCAGTCCCTTAGCAGGAGTCCAGAAAACTAAACTTGAATCGCGGTTGTGAGGTCGATGATTTTGGGGTTGAGGACTAGGCCGTTGTGGGTATGTGGACTCCAAGCCTTAAACACGCCAAGTCGTGGACCCTAGACCCTAAACTCGACCCTAGCTTGTAGCCTCTTCGGACCTTCGGGCTTGGAGAAAGGAGCTCAAAAACAAAAACTCGACCATAAACCCGAGACCCTGGACAGTAAATCCAGCAGCCTCAAGCTCCAACGCCGAAACCCAGAAGCTCACTCTCTCCCTCCCAACCCCATCACCATAAGTTCTGGATTCTACATCGTCTAAGCCGCACCCTACAACTCTGTAAAAGCTGTTAAGGCTCAATAGAGCCGAAAAGCACCTGATGGTATCCTAGAATACCCTGAATGATAAAGCCCTATAAAGCCTAATCTTGAAACCCAAATGAGTCAAGGCTTCGTAGCATGGCTGGATGATCGTGGGCTACAACCCACGCACCCCTTCGCTTCATGGCTACAGAAGAAGGGCATTAGGGTTTCAATGTTCATGTATTGAGGGGTTCAGGGTTTGGGGTTGTGGGCGTGAGGGAAGCCGATCCTTGCAGCTTGGCTTACCCCTAGACCCTGAGAGGTGCAGGGTTGTTTTTCGCGGTGTTTGTTCACGTTTTAGACTGGGGGCTGACCATGGGGTTCTTGTGGCTTTCGGCAATTTAGTGTTCGCAGTCTTCATTGCGGGGTCTAGGGATCTATTTCACCACCATCCGAATCCTCAGCCCTAAATCTAAGCGCTCCCAATCACCCCAACGCCGAGGTGCCGACTGTGCATGTGACGGAGGAGCTGCTGTCGGCAACTTGAATAGCGCCGGTCTTCTTGCTATTCTTCCGCCTACCTTTTGCGAGGACTCCCCACTACCATTACTAGTATGATTCTCGTCTTCTGGACGTCATCGCCAAGAAGAAGAAGATGATCTTGGTGAAGATAATCCTGGTGATACTCCCGTTACTGATGGTGATCGTGATCATGAGGGTGATAACCCGGGATGACGATGATAATCATGTTGCTTAGGGGTACTTGCAAATATTTTTTAATTTTTGGTGATTGTAATCCCGAAGGAACAGCTAAATTTATAATTTTTGCTAGGGTTCTAAGTTCAGTATAGGTTGGTGTTGGTGATGATGAGCCCTAAGCTTTCGACCCTAAACCCGAACCTCAAGCCACCTTCATGCCTTATCCCCAAAGCCCTAATTAAACCTTATAAACCCTCAACACTGAACCCTAACCCTGCAGAAACCCTACTTGAATTGTCATGGGGCTTGGTAACTAGGTTCATAATTAAGGTAATTATACTTATAATTACTGATATTCCAATTAAGGTACTGAGAAACCTAACTTACTAAGTCCCCTGTCCTCCAAGTAAGCCTCAAGTTGAAGACCTTCGATCCGTGTGCCCTGGCAGGAGGACAGCGGGCACACCACAGAAGCCGACGCCTGGACCTCGGAAAGGAAATTTCTCTAGGTTATAAGTACCTTAATTGGGGCCATCAGTAATTATAAGTATAATTACCTTAATTATGAACGTCGGGGACACAGGAAGCTTTTCCGATAAGGGCTTAAAAAGGGTTCCTATAAGGGTTCTTTTCGAGGTTTATACAGTACATGTAATTCTTACAAGCCTTGAACCCTAAATTCGGGTTCTAGGCCTCTAGGCGGGTTCTATAGGGTTCTCTGAGTTTCGGGTTTCAGGGTTTAGTCCACTTTTCAGTGTTTAGTGCTTCAGGGGCTTTCGGTTTGACGGCTTAAGAACACAACGATTCAAACCAACCCCTTCTGGGGATCTTATGTTCAGGTGCTTTCTCGGTATGGGATTCAGGGCTTCGGGTTCTGGATCCCAAACCCCCAATGCACCAAAGCTCCGCTCCGAACTGAAGACCCTGATAGGGTAAACCCCCAAAGCCTAAACGGATTTGAACTCCGAAAGCCCAAACCCTACACCAGCCCTAAACCCAAGCCTTAAGCTATCACTTACACCCTCAGCCCGTAAACCCTTACACACCAAAACCGTAAACCCTTACACCCCTAAACCCTAAACCCCTAAACCCTTACACCCCCCCAAACCCTACACCAGCGACCTAGTAGGCCTGGGCCCCAGGCTGTGAGGTTCTCGGGTTTAGGGCCTTTAGGGTTTGCGGTTGAGGGTTGAGGGTCTAACTAGGGTAGAGGGTTGACGGTTGAGCGCTTAGGGTGGAGGCTGTAGGGCTTAGAGTCTAAGTTTGAGCTTAGGAGTTACTTTTTCGAACCTGCCTCAAGGTCATCGTCGACTTGGTGGACACGCACAGAGCCCTCACCGCCTTCTTTGGCACTCTCCGAGAGGCGCGGGCAGTACATGAGGAGGGGCGCGCTGACTCAGAGCCTCCATACATACTATAATTCTTGGAGGATCAGGGGACTTAGTAAGTTAGGTTATAAGTACCTTGATTAATTGGGGTTATAAGTATTTGTAAGTATGGTTGCTTTGCATATAACCCTAGTTACTAAGTCCCATGATCCTTCAAGTACTATAATTATGGAATTAGGAAAAGCCCGAAGCCCGAAATTCCCCCAGCGCGAGAACCGATGAAACCGCTCTTTGCCAGGTGCTGCGTGGGGCAAAGACCAAAGCATCTCGCCAGGGAGTCAGGTTTTCGGGTTCAGAATGGTGGGGCTCTAATGTAGAAGCCTTAGTAGTTACCTATACTATTTTGGGGGTTCCTTATCGTCAGTATCCCAAAGCCTTAGTCTCATCATTAAGGCGTATTAGGACTTTCCGGTTTAGGCTTGCATGGGTTTGATGTGTGTTTTTTGATGTTCCACTGGAGCCCGAAACCTTACTTCCGACAAAAATACCAAGTTATTTGGGGCTTGGATCCTCTGGGATGGCTCTGAACTAACTAAACCCTAAACCCCTAGATCCTTAAGCCCTGCCTGAGTCCGGAATAGCACACCTTTGTTGGTTTCCTCGCTGTGGGTTCCTCATACAAGTCCTTCAACAAGGTAGGTTCCTTACGGTCCAGGGAACCCAGAGACCCCAATATCCCTTAATTAAGAATATTCCTAATATCATCGTATTCAGCCCTCTATAATTTAAGGTCTGGGGAATGCATAAAGCCAGAACGCCTGAGGCCGGACTTACAGGTGCCGTTGACTTCTCAGCAGCTTGGCGACAAGGAGCAGCAACTTACCGCGCATCCTCCTGGTACCTTCAACAAACAGGGGTATATGGGTTGCTTTGGTAGGGCCGAAACGAGAGGGGAGCAGGAGGGACTAGGTAATTTGTTTTTTTTTTGGCTGCAGGTAAGTTAGGGTTCAGATGGGTTGAGGCTTTCAGCAACGCCGTTCTCTTGACAATTTAAGGTTTCGGGTCTTCGAAATGTAGTTTCATTTACTACCTTTAGAGCTCAGGGTTTAAGCTCTGACAATAGAGTGATAATGATAACCACAGTACGAATAAAGACCGGTACATTTCTCAATTAAGGGTTTGTGTAGGCTGTGGGACGTCATGGGGTGATCCTGGGTTCGGGCACGGCGGCTTCGGGTTTAGAGTTTAAGGTTTTATCAGGTCTTAGAAGTCAGAGTTGCCCAGACGGCCCAATGCGCTTTAGTTAGGTAGTGCACATTTTTTCTTGCACCGGCATCCCTTTTGATGTGAGGTATTTTGTTGCGTCTTAGGCTTGTATTGGTCTTTGTGAGGACGACATTGACCTCAAGCCCTAAAGCTTCCGCCCTCAGCCCTAAAGCCCTACTACGCCCCTAAGACCCTCGACACCTAAACCCCCAACCCCTAAAGCCTCAATCAACAAACCTTAAACCCTAAACCCCCTACCACCCTGTACCCCCCTGAACCCCCTACCCCCTAAACCCCCGAACCCAAGCCCTCCTGTAGGGGCCTCAACAATCACCTATACTGTCGTGGGGCTCCTTATCATAATTATAGTAGTAATACTCTCCAAAACCCTATTCTACTTATTAAGGCCCCTATATTACACCTTTCTGACTCCGTTCAGGTCACCCGCGGCATCACCAGCGTCAGCCTCTGATCGTGCTGCTCTAAAGAGATCGGCTTCCAAAGTTACCCAAAAAGGACATCATAAGCATGAGCATTTTGTAGGGAGATCCCCAGCTTATCGGTCTTCCTTATAAGGGGTTTTATGTGGGACATCCATGTGCTTATTTTGGCTTATGTGCTTTAATTTGGTGCCCTAGTATAGGGAATTTAGAAGGTCATCTAAAGTTTCTATCAGATTCTATCGGGTTCATGTTGCTACGGATCTGAGGTTTTGGGGTTTAAGGGTGGGATGTAGGAATTGCAATTTGCTATGTTTGGGAAGGGGTGTTTCTCGTCCATAAGACTTTCCTGACCGTACCCCGTAGTTGAAAGTATCCCTGAAGCAATCCGCATAACATGAAGCCCTAGATTTAGATATCCACAGGTGCATTGGCCTCGGAAGCGTGCACCGTAGAGCCTACCACCGTTTTTTGTATCTAGACCTCGAGCCTGCAATCTCTAAACTCGAGTCAGCTTAAGCTCCTGCATCCAGACCTCTAAGCCCAGGTTTAGGGGTTTAGGGTGTAGGGCCTTAAACTAAACCCCCAAACATCCTTAACCCCGAGCAGGCTCTTTTGGAATGCTGTCGGTCCACAGCAACTCTTTAAGCTCGCATCCGTAAGGTCCTTCGAGAGTCAGTGTAGGGGCTAGCTGCCAGCCATCTGTGCCATGGTTCAGGGTTACAGTGCTAAGAGTGTCCAGGGTTTCTATGATAAGCGTGTACTGCAATAATGGACCCTCGAACGGGAACCCGAGATGCAGAGCAATCCTCATTTCAAGAATTTGTTGAAACATCGTGCTCTGCAGCCGCGATGTCTGAGCCCTAGATTCACAGATAAGCTATGAGGGCAGCTAAGATGTTACAGGGAACACGATCAGAGTCTGTGAAGGGAGGGAGACATTGTCCAGGGTCTAGGGCTAGGGTCGGCATAACGGTATACGCTATAACATGCAGGCCAACCCTGAACCCTGAACCCTGGACCCTAAACCCAAAACGTGTTAGGGGATTAGGGTTTAGGGTTTAGGCTTCAGGGTATGTCCATCTTCCCTGGCACGTTCATACTGTTCTGACTTTGACACCCTGGGCTCAAAACCCATTACTTCCCAGACCCCCGGGAGGATCCAAAAAGTAGATCCCCTAATGGGGGCTCCTATAAAGTATCCTTAGTTGTATAGGGCCCCAAATTAGGGGATCTACTTTCCCTTATAGATCCCTAAACCCTAAACCCTAAAGGATCCCTTAAAGGAGCCCTTTAAGGAACCCTACTAGGGCCCCAAATTAGGGGATCTACTTTCTAGATCCTCCCTGGGGTCTGGGTTGTTGCTCTCAGAGCATTGGTATGCCTTGCAATGGAGGAGCCTCTGGCTTAGAGTCTACGGACTAGAAGCCAGGGGTTAGACGTGTGGGTCTAGAGATTAGGGTGTGGAGGATAGAGTTTAGGGTTCAGCGGTTGGGGCTGACTTGGAGGATCAGGGGACTTAGTAAGCTAGGTTATAAGTACCTTAATCGGCGTTGTAAGTAATTATAAGTATAGATGCCTTAATTATAACCCCAGTTACTAAGTCCCATGATCCTTCAAGTAGGGCTTTGGAGTTCCAGGGCCAGGGTTTCGCATCAGATGCTGCAAGTCGACGTTTTGGGGCTCAGTGCCGGCAAGTGCCAGTTGGGTGCTGTCCGGGGCAACGGCCACGTGCTTTGCCATGGGAGGCGAACTTTGCAACACAGCTCGCGGTTTAGGGTTTAGTTGACTAGTGATTTCCACGGACACTCGGTGTTTGTTTTCCTCTGAGGGGACTTAAAATGGAAAGGTGAAAGTCGGTCCTGTACCAAAGTTTCTGCCTGTGCAAACTTCTTCCAGCCTCAGCAGGCACTAGACACCCGAAATCCCTAAACCCTAATCCCTGATCCCTGGCTCCAAACACCGGATCCGTTAAGCCACCAGGCTTTCGGGGCTCAGAAACGAAGGCGCAAGATGAGTCGCCTCCTCAATCTGGATTGGTCCGAGGAGTTGTTGTCTCTATGATAGCCCCTATGTCATTCTACTACAGCATATGCAAGAATCCGATTCTAGTCGTTCTATTTCATGGAGGCCGCAATATTGCGGTTTAGCGGCTACCGCCTTCCCTTCTGAGCAGCCTGCCGCAGCCTTCGCCCGAAAGAAGTGTGACTGGAGCTGCCAGGCCAGGGAAAGCATGTACAGGAGGCGCGGAGAAAGAAGCTTAGGCCTTGGATCCTCCTAGCTTAGAGCTTAAACAAATTGAAGACGGGAGTAGGATGCTATTATGCCCGTAACACTAAATCGAAAGGAAGACGCTATTAAACACCCGTAAAATGAAAGGGACATCAGATGCAATTGAGCCCATAAAATTGGAACGAAGCTAAGATGCAAGTAAGCCCACGATAATGAAGCGACACTAAGACCCAAAAAAGCAAACAACATGGAAAAGAAACCAAGTCACAATCAAACCCAATAAAATTGAAACAATACAAAGACGCAACTAAGCCCATGAACCTGCGACGAAATCAGGCTGCGATCCAACCAAGAATTTCGAAGCAACACTGATGTTGAAGCGAGGCCAGGACGCTAGTTAGCCCATTAGACTGAAACGGAATTCAGACGCTATTCAACCCATCGAGCTGAACTAAGACGCTATTTAACCAACAAAATTGAAGCGAAACTGTAAGGAAGAAAAGCCCACAAAGTTGTCACGAAAATTAGACGCAATTAAGCTCGTACATTTCGATCGAAGCTAAGATGCAAGTGGGTCCATAATTCAAACTGAAATGACACTGAGACCCTGAAAAGCAAAAAGAGGGGACAGAAACTAACTCGCAATTGAGAATCAGGACAGCTGCATATGATATGTGGCATGACTGCATCCCACGAGGAGATGCACAGTAACAGCATTCGGGGTCTTGCGTTGGAATTATCCGGGGCAGGTGGGGATGCCCGACCCGGAAGAGGGGCGGACGCCGGACGAATAAGTGTGCAAGTAGACGCGTCATGAATCGAAATCTTGAAAACATCCTGCAAATGCGGAAAGAGCCGAACATGCTCGCTGATGTCAGCTTAATTACGACCCCTCAGAACCCTCTAACATCTCTGGCCCAACCAAAAATTTCCCGGCGATAAACATCCCTAGAGGTATTTCAGGGTTCCTACCATAATTCAAAGGAGTAATGCATTGCAGGGTTTGGGGTGTAGACCCTAAACCCTAAACCGTAAACCCTAAACCCTAAACCCTAATTTGCCCTGAGGGTCTAGGATCCAGGCTGCGCAGGCATATTCCCGAAACCTGGCCCTCGACACGGTACCCTAAGACTTATAAGGGGTACTTAGAAATAGTCTTTAAGTTTTGGTTATGAGAATCCCTAAGAAACAGCAATATTTTTTAATTTTTGCTAGGGTTCTAAGTTCAGTATAGTCATCCCTTAAACTTGAACCCAAGACCCTATACCCCTAAACCCGAGGCCCCAAAACTCTGAACCCTAAACCCTGAACCCCAATTCCTAAACCTCACACCTTGAATCTTAAACCTTGCACCCTAAGCACCAAAACCTAAACACGTTCCGATCCTCTGGGTGCCAGGCGCGCGGCGACCGATCGGTTTCCTCAGCGACCCGAGGCGGGCTTATGTTTTGGGGGGTTATACTTTTATGGATTGAGCTGTTAGGGTTTTGAAGTTACAGGCTTCCGGCTTAGGGTTAGGATTTAGGTTGTTAGACTTTAGGGTTTAGGTTGCAAGCGGTTTCTAGCAGAGTTTCTCACTAGTTTCGGGGTCTGGTTTTTCGTGTTCGGGTCCTCCCCTAAACCCTGAACCCTGAAGGGATTTCGGATTCGGAGGGCTCTCAATGCAGGAGATTGAAGCCCCGACCGCCGTGTTGGGTTGACTTAGTAGCTGAGTGGATACACTTTACAATTTTTCGGATAATATTTTCCACTATAAAACCAAACGTGTACTCTTTTTGGGGCTTATGAACTCAGTAAGTGTTTTGAGACTTAAGGGTTCAGGCTTTAAGAACGTGGATGGCTTGTTCAGTCAAGGCTGCTATTTAGGCACGATGTTATCGATCGGGGCTTGAGGTGGGAAAACTGACAGCGCCTAAAGAATTGTCGTCCCCTTCTGGTTCCATGTCTGTGAAAGTTTCAGCGCTGAGGGTTTAAGATTACGGGTTCAGCGTCTACTTGAAGGATCATGGGACTTAGTAACTATAGGGTTATAAGAAAGGTAACCATACTTATTATTACTTATAACCCAAATTAAGGTACTTATAACCTAACTTACTAAGTCCCCTGATCCTCCCAAGTAGACCACAAACGCTAAACTCTATAGATCCCTTTAAGGAACCTTAATTAAAACCTAACTTACTATGTCCCCTGATCCTCCCAAGTAGACCACAAACCCTAAACTCTATAGATCCCTTTAAGGAACCTTAATTAAACCTAACTTACTAAGTAGACCACAAACCCTGAACTCTATAGATCCCTTTAAGGAACCTTAATTAAAACCTAACTTACTAAGTCCCCTGATCCTCCCAAGTAGACCACAAACCCTAAACTCTATAGATCCCTTTAAGGAACCTTAATTAAAACCTAACTTACTAAGTCCCATGATCCTCCAAGTAGGGTTCCCAGGATCCTCTGGAGATCAATCCCAAAGAGTCATCCCAAAGCTCTTCAGGGTTTAGGGTTTAGACCTGGGGTTTGGGCCGGGTTGCGGTGGAAACTGCAGCTGAAATATGGGTGGTTGTCAAAATGATGGTCCCTTCTTGGGTACCCTAAATATTAGGTGCCGTATCATAATAAGGACCCCAAAACGGACCCTAATATTGACAACCGCCCATATGTATGTGAATGCTGTGAGTACATCATCTGATTCTTTATATATATATATATATATATATATATGGTAATATATGGAAGCTTGCCCGTTTCTGTCTAATGACCCCAAGCCCCAACCCCGAAACCCCACCCAGCTCGCTGAACAGGCGCCTGAATGTCGCCGTGCCCGGTGGCTCAGGTGATACGTCGAACCTGCATTGCCCGACTGGTTGAAACTAAATCATACGTTTTGGGCCCTAACCCTACGCCCTAAACCTTAAACCCTAAGCCCTGCACCCAAAGATCGCAAAAGGCACCCAGAGTCGGGCTTTCGGATGTAGTTTAGACTGTATGTCGGCATCGGGGCTCCTAAGCCTCAAGCCCTGAGACCTTGAACCGTGAACCCTAACCCCTACAAGAACCCTCAAAAGCTACTGCTACTACCTCCACTACTACTTCCACTACTCCTCCTCCTCCTCCTCCTCCTCGTACTACTACTATCACTACTACTACTACTACTACTACTACTACTACTACTACTACTACTACTACTACTGCTACTACTACTACTACTACTCCTACTACTACTAGTGTTTTTTGCAACGCGCCCGAAAATTACAAGTTTTTGGCGGGGATCAGGTAACCCTTATAACCCCGTAACCCTCGTATGAGACCTTGAAATTAGCCGTACGTTACCTCTCCAGATCTTTTATCGGAACTCCTACACTCGATTCATCATCCACGTGGGTGGTTGTCAAAATTAGGGTCCCAAAAATGATTATAGTATAATGGGCCCCGAGACCCTATTCTAATTATCAAGGCCCCTATATTTAACCTTCAAGTGAACCTTTAAAGGAAGCTTGAAAGGGACCCTCAAAGGCGCTCTAAATGGAATCCTTGCCGAAACCCTCAGAGGAACCGGCAAGGAGCCCGAAAAGGAAGACGTGGTTTTCTCGAAACTTAAAGGAGCCCTAGAGGGAACCTTCATGGAACCCTGAAAGGAACCCTTACAAGAAGCACCCTCAGAGCTCCACGGCCTTCAACAACTCAGAAAGCCGATGATGAGTTTCAGGTCACGGGCGGTGGCTGGTCTGGTTGGGGCCTCAGCCGAAAGTTTGGGGTTCAGGGCTTAGGTTGTTTCGGTTTCAGGTCTGTCTTAGAGGTTTAGGGTTCTGGCTTGAAGCTGCGGGTTCCCACACTCGCGCCGTCAAAGGGTTTCCTAAAGGGATTCTTGCCCGGGTTGCTGATGACGAGGGGATTCAGCTTAAGGTTTAGGGTTTAGGGTTTCGAGCTTAGGGTCATGGGTCCTTAAATAGTAAAGGGTTCCACGTGGGTTCCATAGGGGTTGATAAGGGTTTTCGGTTTGGGGGTTCAGGGTTCTTGGATTAAGGTCTCGAGGCTCAGGGTACCCCTAAACCCTAAACCCCTAAACCCTAAACCCTAAACCCCTAAACCCTAAACCCTAAACCCCTAAACCCTAAACCCTATACCCTTCCCACGAAAGTCGACAGACCTGTCCCGAGATGCGGAAACCCCTAAGACTTCTTTAAGCCCAGACCGCAGCTGGAAGTTTTGTCGAACGACTTGACACCCGAAACTTCAACCTTACCGTAGAAGCCAGCAAGTTGGAATATCATTATCGTTTCCCCCTTTAAGGTAAAATATAGGGGATCCTACCATTAAACCATATTCCAACTTTCTGGAGTTCCCTTGAAATCCTAAATATAAGGTCTATATCGGCCCAAACCTGAAAGCCCAAGACCTGCAGCCCTTTCTCAGGTCATTGTAGGCGACTTGCAGCATCTCGCACGCTACAGCCGGGCCCCAAGAGCCTCCGAAAGGATGGAGGCCCTATGTAAGATTGGTGGTGACTTGTTTAGTTTATTTCTGTTTTGGGCCATGTCTTCCTTACAGACCTCCAAAAATCCAGGTATGTGTGTATGTATCATGAAAAAGTAAGTGCATAGATGGCAAATAATGCATACATATACATATATATATATATATATATATATATATATATATATATAATACACACATATATATATATATATATATATATACACGCACATATGCGCATGTTCGCTTAACTGGTCAGGCCCAACGGATGCGAGGGCCCATGAACAATAGCAGTGGTAACGACAGCGGGGCAATAGTCTTAGTTGCCACATTTGACAAAAGTGGCCATGATCGCAGGAGCCCTAACAGTAGCACTTTGGTTTTCACAGGTAGCAGCGGCTGTTGCCAACCATGAGGTTACCGGCTCTCACGCTAATCCCTTCCCCGTTTCATTAAACACTCCCCCCCCTCAATAAATAAGACTCTTTGGGGCCAATCATCCCGAACACCCCCCTGTCCTTGAAAACCTCATTTGCATCAGGGGGTCCGGGGCAAGAGCAGGAGCAAGAGCAAAAGTAAGAGCAGGAGTACTTGGAGGTTCATGGGAAGATATAAGTGGGGGGTATAAGTCCCCTAATATGGGGTGGTTACCCTACTTATAACCCTACTTAAACTACCCATGAGCCTCCAAGTAGGAGCAAGAACAAAAGCAAGAGCAACCAAGGCAAGAGCTAGCGCGGGAGTAAGAGCAAAAGAAAAAATGGGGGTACCTTATTTGGGGGTCCTTATGATAAGGATCCTACTATTTGGGGTACTATATTAGGGTCCCCTAATTTTCGGAAACTCCCATATAAGAGCAAAAGCTGGAGGAAGAGCAGGAGCAACAGCAAGAGCAAGAGCAGGCGCAGGAGCGAGAGCAAGAGACACTTCAAAAGTGACAATAAAGATGAAACTACCCCCTAGCAACGAAGACACTTTCCGAGTTTTCGGTGAGGCAGAGGGCCTCCCCGTTTGATATTAGGGGGAAGGGATTAGCGTTGCTGATATGGCAAGCCTTTCTTTCACCCGAGCTCATTTGCACACTTCAATCTCTGCTATCCAACACTATCCAACATTGTTCTGTGCAGTTCATCATCATGCTGGTATTGTGTGGCCCAGTTTTTTGCCACCTGGTGCAGTTACGATCATGATGGTGATGGCTAGTTTGAGGGACTGCATAAGCATGCACGGGACTGGAACTAGGCCCAGAAGACTGCTGCTCACCACGTTACAGCAAACCAAAAAGCAGGCATGTCCGCGATTTGCTTCGAATGCCTTGGCTCTGAGCTTATAATTACTTGAGACCTTATGTAAACCTTTGCAGATTGCTTTGAAAAAGGAGCCCAACCCACCCCCGAAAACAAAAAAAAAAAACACAAAACTGAAAGCCTGTGCCAAATCACGTGGCAGCTGAGGTGCGGAGTGGAAGGAAATCGTGCGTATGGGCCAGGACGGAAGATGAACAGTCTTTCTTTATTGAGCTTACTGGTGGAGTTTAGGGTTTAGGATGGTTTAGGGTTTAGAGGTTCAGGTTTAAGGAAGGGACTAGGAGTTCTAGTGAACTGCACCAGGAAGTTTGCGGGTATAAACCTCTGAAGCTACTGCTATTGCTGCCCCCAAAATCTCCCGAAGTGCCCAGGCCTGGATATGGACACTCAGACACGTGGGCCCTTGACCCCAAAGTGCAATCCCTGGGTTCTGAACCCGACAACCGTTTCAGGCTCCTAGCCCTAAACCCCAAAACCCTAAATCCTAAACCCCAAACCCTAACTAGGACCTAGAGTAGGCCCTTATTCCCTTTTTTAGGGTTCAGGTTCCCTTATAAGCCCCTTTAAACCAAAAAGGGCACCCTTTTTATTCCTAGGTTACTCTTGGGTCTAGCTAAACCCCCCTCCCGCCCCCCCGAACGACACCCAATCGGTAGGGACTTGGACCCTAAACTCTAAACCCCGGGCTCCTTGTTACGGGTTCGGTTCACGGCTTTGTATTCCTTTTCAGGGTTCCTCCTGAGGCTTCCTTTAAAGGGGCTTTGGAGTGCCCTTTTTGAACTTGTTCCTTATATAACGGCACCGATATGACATGAAAGTCTATACTTTGTTCCCTGGTTACTTCCAAATTCAGTTAAACGGGTGTCGTTTGAGGTTGTCAGGTGCGCGTGAGGATGATTAGCCATGTCAGCACAAAGCAAACGAACCATGCGAAACTGCGCAAGACGAAACCTTCTTTTAGAAAACTGCAATCAGTATTTCGGACATGTATGGGTGGTTGTCAAAATTATGGTCCCTTTTTTGGGTCCCGAATGTAGTACGGCACCTAATATTTAGGGTACCCGAAAAGGGACCATAATTTTTGAGAGGCACCCGTGTATCTGAAGCAACAATAGCAGATTTCTCAGCCCTTCGGGCCTTCTCGAAGGAGCGCGGGCACTTTCGGGGAGACCCCATGTGGGAAGAAGTTACCGAGTCCTCAATGCCCGTGCCCGAGCTTTGAGGAAAGATCTTGGGGTTGGAAAGGGTTCCGGGATTAAGATTTGGGGCTTCGGGTTTAGGGGTTCAGAGAGGTTTGGGGCTTAGGGTTTAGGGGCTCCGGGTTTAAGGTTTGGGGTTTGGGGTTTAGGCATTTAGGGTTTAGGGGGTTTTCGGGTTTAGGGGGTTTGGGGTTTACTTAGGGCATTTTTTAGGGTCTTCATTAGGGCTTCAGGTTTGAGGATGCTTTCGGGCCTAGGGCTTGGGGTTTAGGGCTTAAGGTTTCGGGGTTAGGGTTTAGGGCCTAAGGTAGAGGATTCAATTTTGAGGGCCTCGGGTTTATAAGGTCTGCGGATCCCCATTACAGGAAAGTGAAGATCATGGGGTCTAAACCCTAAACTCAAATCCCTGAGCCCTAAAGCCCTAAACCCCCCTCGAGAAGCCGGTCTCGAAAGCCTCAACAGATTGTTTACCTTTGCGAGGCAGGGGCGGCAATAGGAAACGGAAATGTTGTTGAACCCTTAATACGTCCTAACCCCATCCCGACATTCCTGAACCATATTGGGTAGTTGTCAAATTTAGGGTCCCTTTTTGGGTACCCTAAATATTAGGTGCCGTATTATAATAGGGAACAATTTTGACAACCGTTCATATGCACCCTAAGTTCAAAACAAACCTCCTCCCACTTCTTGTGGGCCTGTTTTTACTCAGTTAGTCTGTATCTTTTATCGCTGGTTATTGTCTAGCTGGACCGAGTCTCTGTCTTGTGAATATCATGACAGGGTTCATGCGCATGTCTAGATACATGTAGGCTTTGCGAAGCCGTAAACGACCCCCGCTACCTGACAAGGGATTCTAATGGGGATCCGAATATTCAGACTCTTGAAAGTTCATTAACAAGCGGTCTGCATCAATGAGTGCATTCACGCGAGCTAGCACAGTAGATCGGGTTGAGGGTGTAGGGTTTTTATTCTTGCTGAAAGAACGGTGTATCCTTCAGGGGATCCAAAGGAACACCTCAGTTTACAGAAAGACCCACACTGCCCTCAGACCTAGGGTTCACAGGTCTAGGATTTTGCCGGAAGAAAACACCAGACCGTCGTCGCCAAGCCGGAAAAAGGAAGAACCTACACGGGCGTTGCTCTACTTGTTGTTTTGTTTGTTTGTACGGCCGGAATAATTAGAGGCACTATTCTGTGAGGCTCCATTCTATCGGTACAGTACAATCTACACCAAAACCTTGTTCGAAGTATTCAGGGCCTTGCATTAAAGAACCCTTATAGATCCCTGCCAGAAAGCCCTTAAAAATAAAGGAGCCTTGTTCGAAGTATTCAGCTCCCCCTTATGTGGGAGTTTCCGAGAATGGGCGAAGGTAATATGGTACGCTCGCGGATATTTTAGGATCCTTCTTATAAGAACACCAAAACAAGGTACCCCTAATTTTCGGAAACTCCCATACTAGGACCCAGAGTAAGCCCTTATTCCCTTTTTTAGGGTTCTGGTTCCCTTATTAAGCCCCTTTAAACCAGAAAGGGCACCCTTTTTATTCCTAGGTTACTCTTAGGTCTAGTATTTTGCATATCTTAATAGGTGCCCCAAGCTCGCCCGGAAACTTCCAAGGCCCCTCTCTGCTGTGCCGCAGGAGCAGGCACGGCCCTTAACACCAAACCCCATTATAGTAAAAGCCAGAAAGTTGGAATATGATTATCCTAAACCCTTTATGGTAAATTATAGGGTATCCTACCCTGAAACCATATTCCAACTTTCTGGAGTTCCCTATAAACTCCACTAACTAAAGCCGACTTAGCCCTACACTTTGCTAAGCCCTAAACCATACTAAACCCTAAACTCTACACATTATGAAAACCGAAAACCCGAAGAAACCCTAAACAACAATTCTGACCCCGAAACCCTACCAAACCCCAAACAAATTCAAACCCTGAAACCGTACTAAACCCTAGAGCCTAACCCTAATGCCGAACCCCGAAACCTAAATCCCACAAACCCGAAACCCCGGGTTGGCGACCATTGAGGGCTTCGCGGAGGAAGGATTCAGAGCGGCAGTTCTTCGGTGTTGTGGGGCTTCAACGTCAAGTTCAGGCTTTTATGTAGGTAGGGCTTAGGATTTAGGGTTGCGAGTTTCAAAGTTTGGAGTTAGGTTTTCGACTAAGTTATAGTCTCCACTGTAGTCCCTTTTTTTGGTTTAACCACGTACATATTAAGGATCCAATAAGGTAACCAAAAAAGGAACTACAGTGGAGACTATAGGCAGGGTTCAAGGCTTAATTTTTAGCTTTACGGTGCAGCGTCTCCGTTTTGGGATGTTCGGGCTGGATTGCGGGCTGTGCAGGGCGGCGGTTTCAGCGCAGGGTTTCGAGGGTGTGGAGCAGGAGTGACTATGCTTATCACTACTTATAACCCCAATTAAGGTACTTATAACCAGAACCATACCATACATACTTAGTCCCATTATCCTTTGACGTCAAGGTTCTCCACAGACTAAGCCGCAACCCGTACACCCTGTAGGACTCAATGCGCTCCAGAATTCCGCAACCTGCAAGCTGGACTGCCTCTACTCTACTTGCAGGGTCGGAAGACTCTTACAGGACATAGTTTATTGAGTCATATGGGAGTTTCCGCAAATTAGGGGTACCATATTTTGGGGTCCTTAAAACAAGGATCCTACTATTTTAGGGTACTATATCAGGGTCCCGTATTTTCGGAAAGTCCCATATTTATCACGACCCGAACGAGGATCCTTGTCACGGTATAACCCTAAACCCTAAACCCGGTTTAGGGTTTAGGGTTTAGGGAACTGTCTAACAGAGCTACTTGCTAAGTTCCTCCACGGGTTCCGTCCGTTCCAAGGCTTCTGCAGCCTGGAGCGCACTCACCGCAGAATGAGAGAAGCAATCAAAAGATGCGCGCGCGTAGCTTAGGGCCTTAAGGTTCAGGGCCTTTAGGTTCGGGGCCTAGGGTTTAGGGTTTAGGGTTTAGGGTTTAGGGGTTAGGGGTTTAGGGTTTAGGGTTTAGGGATTTAGGGTTTAGGGTTTAGGGTTTCAGGCCTTTAAAATTCGGGGCCTTTACGGTTTAGGGTTTAGGGTTTGGCATTCTGGGGGGAGCCAATTATGAAAAAGCAGTCTATGCTTCTTTCTCCCTGGTTACTTCAAAGCCCAGCATTGAGGTCGTAGTTTCTTACCAGTGGGGGTTAAGGGCTTTAAGATGCCAGAAACTCAGGTTTGGCCAGTGGCACTGGGTGCAGTTGTAGACAACGTAGACCCCTGTTACATGGCTTACTATAATCGGGATCTGAAGCCTAGGAGCTGAGTAGGCAACCTTTAGCCTTTTGGGGCTTACCTATACTCTCCATTGTAGTTCCTTTTTTTGGTTAACCAGTTTTATGGTTAGGATCCTATAATAGAGTTTTTGGTTAACCAGAACAAGGAACTACAATGGAGACTATGGGTAAAGGCAGAAGCATACATGTTGGATCCAGGACGCTGACGGTATACTTCAAAAACACTGGCGCCTGGGCAAGCACAAATCCTGCCCTGCGTACAGGCTGGTGAGTCAGATCAAATATCTGGGCATACAAACCTCCTACGGCAACTTTGAGATGCAACTGTGCTGCAGGATGGACGGCCATCAAGATGGCTTTGCGTCTTCCTGCTTCCGGGAGGCAGTTTTGAGAAGTAGACGAGTGCAAGCCACGACCCAGCTTTCTATATGCAGGAGCTGTTGCACGCGGCATTGTTCACCTCTTTCACCGTGAGATCAGAAATTAGAATGACGCGCACGGCCGCTGCCCGACCAAATCTCCAATATGCAAAAAGTACTTGCACCAGGCTCTCACATGCAAGTGTGACCGGGCTCGTGTAATGGTAAACCACTGCGACCATGACCCGTATGGTCTGTCAACAGGAGTGAGTGAGCATGTGTGCCGAGTGGACTGTTAAGAGCTGGTCTGCGGTTCATGCGATCTTGGTGGGGTCAAATCGGCCGAAGTCCAGAACATGTGGGTTCAAAAACGATGGTATCCGGGCCGCGGAAACTCATGCAACCCCCCTCCACCCACGACGTCACGACGAAGGGGGCCTGGTATAGCTGTTCGGGGATGGGCCTCTACAAGCCAGCAACTTAATACCCTGCAACAACCTCACCGGCACCTGGGGTTCGTTCCGATCTTTGGGGTGGGGCCCAGGTGTGGAATGTCGGCAGCTGAGGCTTGCGTTCAGGGCTTGGGGTGAACAAGTCCCAGATGTGCAGGTCTTGGCCCCCGCGGTCGCACACACAACTTTGGAAGTAGTTCCATGCAGGTATAGGAGACTGTAGGGAGACGCCTGCCAAAAGTGGAGAATCTACGCCCTTTCCACACGTATTTGTTTTGGAAATATGCCCCCCCCCCCCACCCTTCTTGTATGTGGGAAAAGCTCGCAAACAGCTGAGTATAGCTGAGTATCTTCCCCCTCCCACCGCGCGCGCATGCGATGTTGTATGTGGCTCCGCGCATGTGTGATGGTTTACACTGGAGCTGAACATCAGCCTCGCAGCCACAAGCCTCACAAGCCTTTCAAGTCTTGCCGTCCCTCCTCCGCCGATCCAAAGTGACGTGATGGCGTGCTGGGAAGTCCGAGAACTTCGTCGAGAGCTCCGTGGCTGAAATGCAGCAACACCGCCTTTTAGCAGTTAACACCAGTCTGAGATCAAGGAACCTGGAGCTTCGACGGGCAATTTTCCAGCTGCAAAACCAGCCGCTTGACAGCAGCCGTGTTGACACCGTGTTGGGTGCTTAGGGATGCGACTGCAGGGCCGCTGCGAGCTGGCGAACTAGCCAGTCCACCTTGCGGACGCAGCGTGCCATGGTCTCCCACCTGCTGGAGAAGTCACATGGCCGCATCTGGCATCGATTGAATCTTCGAGAACTTTGCGCTGTTGTGCTGGGGTTGCTCCACCTTGTTTCTTCCGTGAGGTGCAGCGAGAAAGACCAGCTGTTGGAGGACCTTGGAGCGTCCGCAATTCGGCAATCATGTTCCTCTTGATGTCCTGGGCCACTCTGTGGACCAGACTGGTCATTTCCACATGTTGCGCTGCTTCTCCCAGATACCGAATTGCCGAGGCAGCTAAGAAGCTCCAACAAGTGCGACGTTTTGTGTACAACCGCAGAACGGCGGGGCCACTGGCCAGGCTCCGGGTCTGGTTCACCACCGTGTGGGCGACCCTCGTGACCGGCCTACCCGAAGTCGGCCTGACTGAGGAAACCGCCCGCCTCCTGCGCGGATGGTACGCACACAAGCTACAGTCTTTCCATACTTCAAAAGGTTAGCTTCTTTTGGGCTAGGGTCCTTAAACCCTAAGCCCCAAACCCTGCTCAGCCCCAAGCAAAGCCGTGTATCAATCAGGCGTCAAGGCCTCCCCCTAGGGTCCACGCACGTAATAATCATCTACTCTCCAGGGTGTTAACTCCTCTACGAGCTACGAGCTGATCCCTTTGCGACGGCCTTTGTAACGAGTCATAGTATGTCTTAAGGCCTTGTTGCACCCACCCGAAACCCATTCTCATTAGTCAAGCCTCCTTAGGATTGGGTCGAGGGTTTAGGCTTCAGGGTTCACGGTTTAGGGCTTAGGGATGCTTGGGGATGTGGGTTTAGGGCTTCGGGTCCGGGGTGTAAGGTTCTTGGTAGAGGGCTTGCGGTCGGCCTGCCCCAGGGCTGTGTTTTTTTCGCAATTGGGCCTCGATTCCATCGTAGTAGCTGAGTAGGCGACCTTTACCTTTTCTAGGTGGCAATTCGGGAAACTTTTTAATTTCCCTTGTGGTTCCTTTAGAGGTACCTATTCAGAAGTACTTTTCAGAGCCCCAAAACTACAACCCAGTTCTTGGATAACCCTGCCATAATTATTTTTTTTGGGCTATAGTGAACCCCAAAAAGCTGGAACATGGATTTGGGATGATGAGTGCTGGGATTCCCTATACGTTATCTTAAAGGCAATGAGGACAACGATGTTCCAATTTTCTGGCTTCTGCTGTAGGGGACTCATCCCCTGAAACATCGTTTTCGTGTGGTGTTCGGGGTTGAGGGTTTTTAGGGTTTAGGGTTTACGGTTTGAGGGCTTTTAGGTTGAGGCTTCAATCCTCCCTCTTTTCGGGACCAGCGAAGGTTTTGGTTCAGGTGCGGGGCTTTGGGAATCAGGGTCTTGAGGTAGTTAGGATCTTAGGGTTTGGGGTTTGGCGTTTAGGGTGTAACCTTTAGATGCATCCTGCACGCTAAACTTCAACCCTGACTTGCTCAACCCTGAAACCCGAACTAGCGTTAAACCTAAGCCCTAAACGCACCCTGTAACCCCTATCCCCTAAACCCTATACTTTAAGGGTACTTAGAAGTGAGTTTGGTTTTTGGTTCCTAAATCCTTAAAACAACAGCTAACATTCCCATTTTTTCGGTCTCAGTTCAGTAAAGAAACCTCAAACCACCAAACTTGGGGGCTGCAGAAACCCGAAACCCTAACCATAAACCCCAGATCCTCAACCCTAGACCCTAACCCTTATCCCTTAACCCTATAATCCTTATTTCCTAAACCCTATACCCTCATTAAATACCACAAACCCCAAACCCTAAACCCACCCTATCCCCTCACCCTAACCCTTATCCCCTATAAACCCTAAGCTGCAGATTTTGGCCCAGAGATGGCGCCACCGTAAACGTCAGCAAAAATGGCGCTTTCGCAGCTGCGCTCGGCGCTGCGGCAGCGGCCACACGCTCAGGAATTAGGGTTTTAGGGTTTAGGGTGCGGGTTTATGGGTTCAGGAGTTCGGGGTTTAGGATTCCGGGTTGAGGGTTTAGGGGTTTAGGGTTTAAGGGTTTAGTACACAAAGGACTTATGGAACCAAGGCAAGGCCCAGCGAATCCGAAACTCCTCGCCCAGCTCCTTGAGAATCTAGAATAAAAATAGGGTGCGAACCAAACACCCTAAACCAAAGCTTAAGGGGTGTCGGGTTTTGGGCCCCCCAAGGGCCTTAAAATATAGAAGCCTCAAGCAACAATGCTATTCCTTGGGGTCGCCATATCTTTACTGCAGTGGTTACGTTTCGGACCCATCAAGTTAAAGCCGTCTGGAGGGAGCCGTTTTCGACGCGTGATGATGGCAATTGCGTTGCTAGCCACACCAAGAAGCAAGAATAGCACCGATGAGCATCATGTCTTTATGCTATCATTCCTACCGCCACACACACCGCAAACCCTAATTCCTCAGAACACCAATTAAACACCACGCAGAAGCCCTGAATCCTACATCCTAGAACCCCCGCACATTCCTAAGCTCCAAACCGTACACCCGAAGGCCTGGGATCCAAAATCCTCGCAATAAAACTTAAACCTTTAGCCGGAAAAAATTGCTCCTTACCACCCAGAGATCCCAGTATCCCTTAATTAAGGAATATACCTTAAATTATAGAGGGTTTATGATTTCCGGAATATTCCTTAATCAAGGGGTATTGGGATCTCAAGGTAGTTAGAGGGTGTGTACGGGTACTTACCTGGAGGATTATGCGACTTAGCAAGTAAGGTTACATGTACCCTGATTGGGCTTATAAGTGGTTATATAAACCCTTCAAGCAGACTCTAAACTCTAAACCCCTACACCCTAGACCTCTCTCTTCAAGCCTCATTCCTTAAAGCTTACCTAGATAGTTGGGACTTGGTGACCTACTGTACAATATTTCTTAAGGGCATGAGGATAATGATGTGCCAACTTTCAGGATTCTCACTTGAGCAGAAGTTCTTGTAAACCCTTAGCCCCCAAAGCCCCGGTCCCTAAAATCTAAACCCTAAACCCCTAAACACCAACCCCAAACCCTGAACCTAAAACACCCCCAATCCCTAAACCCTTAAACCCGAAACTCCTGTCTCCCCTACACCCCAAACCCTGAACCCCCAAACCCTAAACCCTTGATGAAATCCTAGCAGACTACTACTAAGGCCTCGGCTATGGGCCTCAGTTGGCTCGGCCGGGGCCCGCCGTTTTAAGGCTTCTCTTTGGCGCGGCCGGCGCCTTTTGTCGGAAGGGAGATAGGGTTTAGGGTGCTTTCCGGGTTTAGGGCTTATAGAGTTCAGGGCTTGGGGCCTTAATAATAATTCAAACAGGGTCTGGAGGCATATTATACCATAATTATAATAAGGGGCCCCAAAAACCTATTCTAATTATTAAGGCCCCAAGACTAGGTTTAGGGTGGAATTCGGGTTTGGGGAATATAGAGTTTAGGGTTTGCGGCTTGTGGCCTATGGGGGGTATGATTTCGGGCTCTGAAAGAAAGGTTTACGTTTTAGGTCAGGGTTGGAGGTTGGTTCGTTGAGCGTTTTGGACTTTTTGTGGTGGGGGTGCTCGGATATAGGGAAACGGCTCTGAAGCGGAAGTTCCGCTGTGCTAGATTTTAGTGTTTAGGGCTTAGAGTTTAGGAATGTTTAGGATTCAGGGTTTTGGGGCTTTGGGTTTGAGGCTTAGGAAGCCACTGACTCAAGCATCTGCGCGATTGGGAGGGAATGCTTGTTGTCTAACACGCGCAGATACTTGCACTACCTAGAGTCTCCGTTGTAGTTCCTGTTTTTGGTTAAACAGTTTTATTTTTATGGTTAGGATCGTATGATAGAGATTTTGGTCAACCAGAAAAAGGAACTACAACGGAGAGTATAGGTAGTCTCCATATCTAGATGCTTGCGGCTGCAAGGTTTCAAGACCTCTCGTAAAGAGCTTCCGTTGCCCTTAAAAATAAGAGCTGTGAAACCTTAGTCCTAAATCCGTGAACCTTACATTTCAGCCCAAAAACCCTAAGCCTTAATTACAGTAGAAGCTGAAAGTTGGAAACCCCATAGCCTCAATCTTTAAGAGTAATGTATAGGGAATCCCAGCACTATTTGGCCTTAATCCGGTTTCCAACTATATGGGGTTTACTGTAGCCCTATGCCAGGAACGAGTATGAGGAGCGAGGTGGCCCATCCTACCTTGACATGCAGGCGCTTGTCCGCCTCTCTAGTGGATAATTATAAGGGTTTAGGGCACAACTTTAGGGTTTGGGGCTTAGGGATGCGGGATAAAGACCTACCAGCATGTTCCAACATAGGCTCGGAATCATGGGTAGTTGTCTCTCCTCATGGTGCCTGTAGAGCTAGTCATTAAAAGTTGGAACAGTCTAATCCTCACGACCGTGTTGTAAAGTATAAGGAATCCCACCACAAATCATCCTCAGAATCATAGATGTTCAACCTTCTGGGGTTCGCTGTATGGTGGTTCCCTTATGAGCCCCTTTTCACCGAAAAGTGCATCCTTTTTTTATACCTAGGACTCTCTGGCCTATTTCCTTGTGCCCCCAAACCCTTATTCCGACCGGCCAAAGCCCAGAAACATCAGACCCCTGCCCTTGAAAACCAAGACCCAAACTCCGGAACTCCGTGGCCAGCATGGCCACAGGGACATGGATGAACACGGGTTTAGGGTTTGGGTGTTGGGTTAGGGTTTAGGGTTTAGGGTGTTGGGTTAGGGTTTAGGGTTTTGGGTTACGGTTAGGGTTTAGGGTTTAGGGTTTTGACCTCAGGGGCGGCAGTGTCACGGCTGTCTTGAGAAGCTATCCTGCCATTCAGGTTCCCAGGCTGATTTCAGCGAGTACCACGTGATGCTTAATTGACCCCAGACTGTCATCAATCTTTCTGTCTCTGGCGATCCCGGCAGCACTGGACACAGACCTCATCAGCAACTTGCTTCACAAGCTCCGGATGAAAGTGCAATGGAAAATGGATTTTAGCATAAGTTAGCTCGGGCACTTGAACTACACCCTTCTTCAGCCAGCGGCTCAGAAATCGACAGCTCTTTTTTCAAGTAGGGCTAACAGCAGATTCTTGCGGGGTTGCTTCTGTTGTCAACGCTGGTCACAGCGGAATACATGGCTGTGGGAACTGGTCAAGGGGGGGCAACCGTTCAAGCTCAATTGCCCCATTGGGCAACTCCAGAGGCATCTTAACCCTAGGCCCCAAATATGAGGTTTAGGGTTAAGGGGTTTTGGGGTGTAGAAGTTTAGGGTTCAGGAGTTCAGGGTGTAGGGTTTAGGGGTTTAGGGGTTCGGAGGTTTAGGCGTTAGGGACTGTGGAGTGTGGGGTTCAGGGGTTTGGAGTTTAGGCGCCTGCATGAAAAGCCTGAGTTCCCACGGCACTCCGAATGTTTCTTCTCCTTGTGCACAGAGCTTTCTCGTGCCCAATCCTAAACGGTTTAGGGTCTAGGGTTGAGCGTATAGGGGTTGGACCATGATGTCGGAGTACAGATCCGTTTGGCAGTTTTGAGGTAGCGTATTGAAGTTCTGTGGAAATGTTTTTGAATATAGAGGTCTGTATCATTAACAGCATTAACTCCTTATAGTCCTTGTAGAACTATACTGTAGTATGCTTCACAACCCTATCGGAATTGCAGGCTTCTACACCCACGCAAGGCCAAACTCTGGACGATAGAGGTTGAGGGTTGAGGGTTTAGGGTTTAGGGTTTTGGGTTTAGGGTTTAGGGTGAGGATCAAGATCCGGGTTTGCCCAAGGGAAGCTCCTGACGCAGACTGAATAAACTCTGGGTCTGGTCTTAACACCAAAGCCCCACACCCTAAACCCTAAACCTTAGAAGCTGCCCCCACCCTGTAATAGTGGTATAATAGGAATTAAAATAGGGCCCTAATATAATCCTATATAACCCTCATCACTATTACAGGGTGGGGGCCCCTTCTAACCTAAACCCTAAACCGCACCCCAAACCCAAAGACTCAAGACCAAAGGCTCCCAACCCTTGAAGCCTACAGCCCAAAACCCCAAAACCCTGGTGGCACATGAACAGAACCCTAACGCCTAAACCCTGAACCCTGGACCCTGAACCGTAAACCCAAAGCCTGAGCCCAAAACCCTAAACCTTAAACTCTGAAGCCGAAACCCTATACCCTAAAACCCTAAACCCCTCTAAAGCCTAAACCCAAAGCCCTAAACCCTAAACTCTGAAGCCTAAACCCTAACCCTAAACCCCTCTAAAGCCTAAACCCAAAGCCCTAAACCCTAAACTCTAAAGCCTAAACCCTGTACCCTTAAACTCAAGCTCCAGCCCCCGACCACAGGCCACGACACCAGTAGATCCTCGGGTGCTGGATGCCATGCGCGGACCTTTGAGGGTCCTGCTTGGAGGATCAGGGGACTTAGTAAGTTAGGTTATAAGTACCTTGATCGAGGTTATAAGTAGTTATAAGTATGGTTACCTTAATTATAACCCTAGTTACTAAGTCCCACGATCCTTCAAGTGAAAAGGAACCCTTAAAGGAACCTTTCAAGGAACCCATCCCAAGGAACTGAAGAAACCTTGAAAGGAACCTGCAGAGGGACCCTTAAGAGCTTTGAGGGTTCCTTGGAGGATTGCTTTAGGCAATGCTATGCGAGCCGTGTGACTTGAAGGACCATGGGACTTATTTATGAAAGGTTTCGTGTGGGTTTGTAGGGTTTGGGTTAGGGTTTAGGATCAAGTAGGTGTTCACAACGTACTATGGAGTTTTAGTCGGATGACGATTGGCCAGAGTTCCTACGAGGGTTCTGTAAGGATTGTGTAATGTTCCACACTCATGCGTCGCGATCAAACTCTAGGTTACACAAAGCCTTGACCAGAATACCCCACCCGCTTGATATCCCTTTTCAGACCATGAAGACGGGTCGTTCCGTAATTGGGGGTCGATGTCTTCGACACGTCGCTCTTCAAGCTTGAGCCCTGACCAGAGGCCGTAAAACCCGACACGTCGAATCCTAAGTCCCAAATCCCCTAAACTGGCCACCGCACTGCCTGGAGCCAAGAAAAAACTGTTGGCAAAGCTTAGGGGTGGAGGAGGGAAGCTTCTGAAGCACTATGTCCGGGACGGAGGTGGTGTGGCAGAGCAAAGGGCTTCTCCAGGGGCAACCCCCAAACCCCTAAACCGCTAAACCTCCAGGCCCCCCCAACCCTAAACCTGAACATTAAACCCTAAACTCTGAAGCCTCAACCCTAAAGAATAAGCCTTAACCCCATGTAACCCCGCCTGTAACCCCATAACCCTAAACTCTTAATCCTAAACCCTAATACCTAAACCCCTAACCCCCTGAAACTCTTTAGGCAGACGGAAAAAGGTGCTCAAACAACAAACCTAACCCCCCTGTACTTGAAGGATCATGGGACTTAGTAACTAGGGTTATAATTAAGGTATTTATACTTATAATTACTTATAACCCCAATTAGGGTGCTTGTAACCTAACTTACTAAGTCTCCTGATCCTCCAAGTAGCCCTTGAGGCTGCCTTACTACCACGGCCGCTTTGGGAACCCGCACAGCCGCAGTCACTCCTACGGCTCGGGGCCTCGGCCTTTGGGGGGGATTTCGGGGCTTCAGGGTTTGAGGGGTTAAGGGGTTTTGTGAAGGTTCAGGGTGTTTAGAGTTTCGGGGTTTCGGGGCTTTAGGGCTTGAGGGGTTGAGGGGTTTAGTGAAGGTTCAGGGTGTTTAGAGTTTCGGGTTTAGGATTTTAGGGGTTGAGGGGTTTAGTGAAGGTGTAGGATTTTTTTTGAGTTTCGGGTTTTAGGTTTTTAGGGGTTAAGGGGTTTAGTAAAGGTTCAGGGTTTTTGGAGCTTTCGGGTCTAGGATTGTAGGGGTGAAGGGGTTTAGTAAAGGTTCAGGGTTTTTAGAGCTTCGGGGTTTAGGATTTTAGGGGTTAAGGGGTTTAGTATATAAGGGTTTAGGGTTTAGGATGCAGGGTTTTTGGGGCTGGGGGGGTTCAAGCTTTAGGAGTTTAGGGGTTCAGGCCTTAGGCATTTAGGATTCAGGGCATTAGCCATAGGGGCTTTAGGGCTTGAGGGTTTGGGGTTTCCTCTAGTGTCTAGCAATAGCTAAACGAATTTGTTATGTGCTGAATGATTTTGTTCAAACCACCCTGGGATTTTGTTTGTTGCTGTTTAAATTGCTGTTTTTGAAAAATGCTTCCAAGGATTGCTTTTGAAGGAGTGTTTTTGTTCGGAGGTAGTGTTTCAAGTCTTTCTCGCGTTCTGCTTTTTAGTGTGCAGCGGCTTTGGGCTTGGGTTTAGGACACCGGGTTCCGGGATATAACACTGTCAGGCGCATGAGGGTTTCGCTGTTTTGTGATGGGTTATAGACCAGCACCATCCATACGCCCAACAAAAGCCAAGGCTCAAATCGAAGGCAAAACCCCAGCACTATCGCAGCCTCAAGAAGGCACTCCTAACCTTCAAGCCACACACCCGTATTAAGGAACCTACGAGAACAAGACCATGCTTTGTAACACTTCATAAGGTCCCCTGAAGCTACAAAGGGGTTTAGGGGTTCACGGTCTAGGGTGTAGGGAAAGTTTCGCGCCGAAATCCCAAACCCTCAGCCCTGTAGCATCCTCCTATAGCCCCATAATAAGCCCTATGTGTCGCAAAGCCTCCTCAACTCTAAACTCTAAAGCATACAAACCCCTAAGACCGCAAAATTTCGTCATGGTGCGGATTTGGGGCGTATCGGGCCGGGAGCTGGCCCTCATACCTGCGGAAGTCTTGGATGATGTGAAGTCTCGTGGTGTTGAGGCCATGGATGTGGGGGTTTAGGGGTTTAGGGTTCAGGGGTTTAGGGTTGGAGGTTTAGGGTTTAGCAGTGGGGCGTTCAGGATTTCGGGTTTTGGTTTTAAGTAGGGGTTGTTCAGAAGGGGTGGCACCAGGGGTGGTCCTGGTTTGATAGCTAGGGCCCCTCCGTGCAAGTTTGCGGTCCCTTTCAACTACTAGTGATACTTGAAGTATCATGGGACTTCGTAACTAGGGGTAACCATATTTACAATTACTTGTAACCCGGACTAGGGTACATATAACCTAACTTACTAAGTCCCCTGATCCTCCAAGTAGAGTCTTCAGCCTCTTACTGGGGCTTCGGGCCAATGGGAAGCCTCAAAAGCCGTAGTTGAGCTTGGAAACTAAGTAGGTCACATGTGGTGCTGCATATACGATAGGTGATTCAAATCTGGTGATCCAAAACCGCCACAACATGGCCGACTTAC
The DNA here is from genome assembly GCA_905221615.1 of Symbiodinium sp. CCMP2592. NCBI lineage: Eukaryota > Dinophyceae > Suessiales > Symbiodiniaceae > Symbiodinium > Symbiodinium sp. CCMP2592. The sequence continues at coordinate 200,437 of CAJNDT010004190.1, forward strand.
TACAAACCCATGATGCTAGAGCTCTTATAAAGCCCGACCCCGGAATAAGAACTCTTACTAGGTCCCATGGGCCCTGAACACGAGGATTATTCGTGTTGACAAGGTCAGAAGGTATGACAGGACTGACTTCGGGTTTACGCCTCACAGGGTAGTATTAAGGGTTTGTGTGCATGCATGTTATGAGGATTTAACGTCCTCTCCACGGCCAGCCCTGCACAAATAGCAAGGAGCTCACAGGACCTGGTATCAGGAGCCGGGGAGTGTTGAAGATTCACTGGGTAGTTGTCAAAATTAGGGTCCCGTTTGGGTACCCTAAATACTAGGTGCCGTACTAGATTAGGGACCCAGAAAGGGACCCAATTTTGACAACCACCCCACTGTTTCTTATCTTGTTGAGGGTCGTAGTGCAGTAGACTGCCAGAGTCAAGATTTGGGGATAGTGAGTCCTTCTTGGGCAGGGCTTACGGTTCTAGAGATGCTGTCGCGGCTTCACATGAATACATGTTGACAGTGGCTCATATCATAAGGTCTTGACGACTACTCACAGCATCCATCGAATACACCCTAAACCCTAAACCCTAAACCCTAATAGGGGTTTAGGGCCCTAAACCCCTAAACCCTAAACAACCCTAGACCCTAAGTCCCATACACCAGCCAGAATTCCCACGGGGAGCCCTGTTTACCCAAAACGCTCGGTATCAGCCCGGTAGTTGTCAAAATTCGGGCCCCTTTTTGGGTACCCTAAATATTATAATAGGGACCCAACAAGGGACCATAATTTAGTACCATACTTTAATACTTTTTTTCTTAAAGGAACCCTTATGAAATACAAGTTTATACTTTTTTCTCCCTGGTTACTTAAAAGCCCAGTTTTTGGGTACCCTAAATATTAGAATAGGGACCCAACAAGGGATCGTAATTTTGACAACCATATGAAGGCCCTGAGCCCAAAACCCTACACCATAAAGTTAATTTGGGAGTTTCCGAAAATTACGGTACCTGATTTTGGGGCCCTTATAGCAAGGATCCTACCATGTAGGGTACTATCCTAGGGTCCCCTATTCTCGGAAACTTCCGTTTGGGGGGTTGAGGGTTTTAGGGTTCATGAAGGCCCTCAAGCAGTACTTGCGGTCGACGCTCAACTTTCCCGTTTGCATGCAGCAGCTCATGCGTCTTGGAAGCTTGTTGAGTATCCTTCTCCCCTATGTGATAGAGGGTTCCTGTCGGTTTTTAAATACAGGAGCCTGATTAAGAATCCATGGGTCTTGGTTGGGGTTCTTTACCTTGGTTGCAACATGGGAGTTTCCGAAAATAGGTGACCCTAATCTAGTGCCCTAAATAGCAGGATCCTTACAAAGGAGGGCCCAAAATCAGGTACCACCCCTTTTTTCGCAACCACCCATGTGGGAAACTGCTCAGGTTTCCGCAGTACCAAGGCCTCCAAACCCCTTAATTAAGGGGTATACCTTAAATCATAGTAGGGGCCCTATTACAATTTAAGGCATATTCCTTTACTTTGCTTGTGACCATTGAGCCACCGAGGCACGATGGACGTCTGTTGGACGATTCTTTCGAGCTTGATGCATCGATGCTGAGCCGCTCTTACACATGGTTTCTGAGTGTAATATCCTAAGAAAGGACAACTATTTTGGGGGCCTTACGAGTTACCTAAACTGGTTTGGGGGTTCCTCAATATAGATATAATATGTACCCACAACCCATATTAAGGTCCCCACATCATTAACTCGAAAGGGCCCTGCAAGAACCGCCCAGGATGGATGTGCAGCTGATCCTCTTGCCCATCAGCAGCTCCCAGCATCAAAGGGAGGCGGAAAACGAGCTCGCCTTCGCTGCCTTATCTGGGAATGTTGCTAGGCCCGCTCATTAGGGTTTAGGGTTTAGGGCAACCTCCTACACCTCTTAGCATCGTAAGCACGTGGTTGTCAAAATTAGGGTCCCTTTATTTTGGGGTACTTAATATAAATACGGCACCTAATATTTCGGACGCCCAAAAAAGGGACCCGAATTTTGACAACAGCCCCCCCATGGCGGGTAAGATTTTGGGAATCCAGAGACTCCAATATCCCTTAACTAAGGAATATTCCTTAAATCATATTAAGGATCCGATTATAATTTAAGGAGTATTCCTTAATTAAGTTTTTTTGGAGTCTCTGGGAATCCTGCACTCCGGATCTCCTGCTTGTGACGCCCGACACGGCAGCCGCATGGTTTTCTGCAGGCTCTGTTGTGGCGGAAACTTCATATACCTTATACCCAGAGACTCCCATATCCCTTAATTAAGGAATATTCCTTAAGCTATAATAGGATCCCTAATACGGTTTAAGGAATATTCCTTAATTCAGGGATATGGGAGTCTCTGGGTACCTCATGCCTTGTACCCAACCGCAAACCCTATACCCTACAGTACATATACCCTATACCTGTATGTTTGCCGAGGTTGATGTGGTCCGATTTCTGCTGCAAGCGGGATGTCAACACAAGGCGAGCCTAGCACTTCTCCGAGCATCAGAAGCTGGGTTCGTGTGATCGGTTCGGGTTCAGGGTATTTCAGGTTTTAGAGTTCAGGGTATTTTAGCTTAGGGTTTAGGGTTTCGGGTTTAGGGCTCTGGTTTGACATAGGGGCCTGAGTCGGGTATACCGGGTATAATATGCCATAACTATGACCAGGGACCCTTCAGGAAACAGTATTCCCTGAAACCCCTAAACCCTAAACCACTTGAGTTCGGGAGCAGGGTGTGCTGAGGAAGTCGTATACCTTGGAGGATCAGGGGACTTAGTAAGTTAGGTTATAAGTACCAACTGGGGTTATAAGTAATTATAAGTATAGTTACCTTACTTATAACCCCATGATCCTTCAAGAAGTGATGTTTTGCGAGTCTTACATGCTTTTAGGGCTGCGGGGTCTTGTTGAGGAACCTAACCTAAGCTTGTCGGAAGCGGGCTATCTACTGTGGTTTTGTCCTTCTTGGGGAAATTTCAATAATCAAGGCCTAAACCCGAAACCCCTAAACCCTAAGCCCTAAAGCCTAAACTTGACCCTCTTTTGAAAACAAGAATTGAGGAAGAGGGCCACGCAGAGATCGCAGAATTGTTGCTGGAAGCGATCACCGGAAAGCAGGTGAAGGGCAGCTTCTGTAACTTAGCAGGTAAGTAGGCAACATTTGGCATTTTTGGGTTAATATTATCCTACCATAATTGAGCAGGTTAACCTTTCTTTATGTAATGTAATCCTACCATAATTGCAAAGGTTACCATTTTTTGGGCTAGGGCCTAGCTCGGGTACTCAGCCCCTATAAGGTAGGGGAGCTCTCCTAGCAGCGTCTGAGAGGGGCCACGCAGAGATTGTGCGCTTGCTGCTGCGGTTTGGCGCTGACAGTTCTGTTAAAGACCACTTTAGCAGAACCCCTCTTTTCCGTGCAGCTGAGACCTGGCTTTGGAGTACCATAGTTTAATACTTTTTTTGGGACCTGTTACTTACGGGGAGCCAAAATGAAATAAAAGTCTATACTTTTTTTCCCCTGGTTACTTCAAAGCCCAGGAGAAGGGCCACGTCGACGTCGTCCGCCTGCTGCTTGAAGCCAAGGCGAACGCGGATGAGAGTGACGTAGTTTCCAGAACGGCTCTTGTTCAGGCATCCGCACAGGGCCACGTAGAAGTCGTGCAGTTGCTACTGGAAGTGGGTGCTCGTAAAGCTCGAGAACTATCCCTCCTGTGTGCGTCTGAGAACGGCCATGTGGACGTGGTTCGCCTGCTCTTACGAGCTGGTGTCGATTACGAGCTGAAGGCCAAAAACTCCAAAACAGCCATACTGCATGCGGCTGAGAATGGCCACAAGCAGACTGTGGCTTTGCTACTGGAAGCTGGTGCCACCAGCTCGGGCAGCATTGACTGTGCAGCAAGACACGGGCACTTTGAGATTGTGCTTCTGGGTTCTTGTTAAGAGGCTCAGTTTAAGCTCCTATGTTAAGGAAACCATGTTGTTTTTTATAGATCCCTACGATGGTAGCTTAATCAAGTTCCTTCACAAGAACGCAGGCTTTTGCTGCTGGAAGCTGGTGCCGTCACAGATCGGGAAGATACTTTCCTTCGTGCCGCTGAGAGTGGCCACGTTGAAACCGTTCGTTGGCTTTTGGAGTCCGGCGTGGACAAGAACCTGCAACTCGGTTCTTGGTGCAGTCTATTAAGTTACAAAGCCAGGTATGTATATGTATTTGTACATATGTATATATACATGCACATTATATGTATACATGCAAACGAAAAAGTAACTTCCTGATAGATCTACGTGACATGCATATGTAGATGTGTAGTAACTTAAAGGTCATATCATAGGCTTGGATCTTATGGCTTCAATCCGTATCATCTGCTGCACTAAACCCTAAACCCGAAAACCCTTAAATCCAAAACCCTCTAAACCCTAAACCCTGAAGCCTAACCGTAAACCCCAAAACCCCTAAATCCTGACCTCAAATCCTACCTTAAACTACCAAACCCTACCTTTTTGTAGGTTCTTATTATAAACCCTAATATTGAGTTTATAGGGACCCGACAAAAAAGTAGGTTTTGGTTGGTAGGTTAAGGTACACTTAACAAGAGCCCAGGCAAGACAAAGGCGGAGCCACGGCCTTGATCCTTTGCGCGGAGCGAGGTTGGAGTGGGCTTTCGGGGTTCAGAGCTTCGGGTTTACGGCTTTAATTAAGGCTTGAAGGTTTAGGGTTTTAGGAGTTTAGAGGTTTTGGGTTTTCGGGTTTAGGAGTTTTGGGATTTAGGGTTTGGCCGTTTAGGGTTTAGTGGTTTAGGGTTTAGGGATTTGGGCGTTCTTAATCCTGCATTCAGTGTTCCTTGTATTCAGGGTTCCACAAGTTTTCACTTTAGGGTTTGGCGCTTATTTGTGAAGCTCCCAGGTAGCCTTGAAGTGGCGCGGTTGCTGCTGCGGGCTCGCGCTTACATAGACGTGCAAGATGCCAGCTCCAGTACCGCTCTCCTTCGCGCATCTGTGCGAGGCCATGCTGAGAAACACCCCAATGTAGGAACCTGATTAAGAAACCCTGGCCCGATACCCCCCACATAGTAGGATTCATATAAGGAACCCTACTTGGAGGTTCATGGGTAGTTTTAAGTGGGGGTATAAGTCCCCTAAATATAGGTGATAATTAGAGTTACCCTAGTTATAACCCTACTTATATACCTACCTATGAACCTCCAAGTAATTCAGGTTCCTACATTACGCCCCCCACACGCAAACCCTAAACCCTGGAACCCCAAGTCCTTAACTCCTGAACCCTTAAATCCCTCAACCCGAAACCGCTAAACCGAAACCCCATACTTGAAGGATCATGGGACTTAGTAAGTTAGGGCAGGGTTCCTTAAAGGGCTCCTTTCAAGGGATCTATAGGGGTTCCTTAAAGGGATCTAAAGGGTTTAGGGTTTAGGGTCTACTTAAAGGATCATGGGACTTAGTAACTAGGGTTATAACTAAGGTAACCATACTTATAACTACTTATAACCCCAATTAGGGTCCTTGTAGCCTGCCTGATCCTCCAAGTACCCTCCCATGTGCGCGAAAGGCCATGCTGACGTCGTGCAGTTGCTGCTGGAGGCCATGCGTAGCTAATGGGAGGAATATAATCTATATACGGGTGTCCTTATTTCGTCTATGTTACCGCACACCCTAAAACTCTAAACCTCAAACCCGCCCCAGACCCTAAACCCTAAACTCCCAAAACTCTAGGAAACTCTAAACATCTAGGCCTCCCTTTCGCACGATAACTTCGACAGGCTTAGGGCTTATATCGTGTTTAGGATTATAAGCTTCAGGGTTTAGGGGATGAGGGTTTGAGCCTCTCGTTCACGTGATAGCCTCAACCTTCATCTGCGGCGTCGGCTGAGGTCCAGCCTGAATCATAGAGAGAACCCTGGCCCTGGGAACCCCCTAAAACGGATCTACAGGGAACTCCAGAAAGTTGGAATATGGTTTCAGGGTAGGATACCCTATAATTTACCATAGAAGGGTGTAGGATAATGATATTCCAACTTTCTGGCTTTTACTGTAGGGGTTGAGGGTTGGAGGGGCCTACAGTCTGAATCCCAGAAAATTATGGGAGTTTCCGAAACTCGGGGACCCAAATATAGTACCCTAAATAGCAGGATCCTTATGATAAGGACCCCAAGGTAAGGTACCCCTAATTTTCGGAAACTCCCGTATAGTCTGACTTGGAAAATTATACAGTAGACCCCCAAAAGTTGGAAACCCAATAGCCTCAATCCTGAAGAGTAATGTATAGGGAATCCCAGCACTTTTTGGCCTTAATCCGGTTTCCAACTTTATGGGGTTTACTGTAGTCCAACTTATTGCCAGAATCTTGCAGCCATCGTCCGAACTCGTGGTCCGAACCCTAGAATCGTAGTCAGAACCCTCGGAATCAGAGTCCGAACCCTAAAACTCAAAGTCAGAACATATTCAGAACCCTATAAGATTCACAGCCAGAACCCTAGAATCAGAGAGTCTTGGTTGGGTCTTGATGCGGCTTTGGTTGGATATTAATTATGTCGATCGTGTGGTGCTCAACCCAAATTAATTCAGCCCCAAACCCTGAACTCTAAACCCTAAACCCAACACCCTAAACCCTCAATCCCAAAAAAAGTTGGAATCGAGGCGCGTAAAAAAACCTTAAATCCCAAACCCTAAATCCTAAACCTCTGGCTCGACGAAGCGAAGAGACAGGCTGGCGCAGACAAAAACCTGGGAGACAGCTACTCTCGGACTCCTCTGCTACATGCGGCTGAGCAAGGCCATGTAGAGACCGTGCGGATACCGGGTGCTTGTTTACAATGGGTGGTTGTCAGAATTATGGTCCTCTTTGAGGTACCCTAAATAATAGGTGCCGTATTATAATAGGGACCCAAAGCGGGACCATAATTTTGGCAACCACCCATATAGGCTTTGGGGCTTAGAGTTTAGGGCATGCAGGGTGTATGATAGGGCTTGTTGGGTTGGGGGGCTTTTCGGCTCGAAGGACTTCGGGTTGAGGTAGTAAGACTATGACAACGCATGTTCCTTAACAAGAGCGTTCTTAACCTCCATCAGTCAAGCCTTAAACCCTAAACCCTAAACCCCAAACCTTAAAGAAACTTCGATGAAAAGTGTTTCGGCTCGTAAGGATACTTTTGGAGGCGGCCGTCGACAGGGACCTCAGCGACCACTACGCCAGGACGGCGCTTCTCTGCGCGTCTGCGAAGGGCTACCACGAGATCGCAAGTTTGTTGCAGGCCCACTTTCTGGAGATCCGAATATAGAAACTCAAACTCCCAAAACCCCACTCCAATGATTAAGGCCCCTGTGCCGAAACCTCTCTCCGATGGTTAAGGTATGTCAGACGACCCTAAACTCCTGACCCGAGCCCAAAGGTCCTGGAATTACGCGGTTGAGGGTTGAGGGTTCAACCCTAAACCCTTAAATCCTAAACCCTAAACCCCAAGCCCCAAACCCTAAATCCTAGACCCTAAACCCCAAGCCCTAAACCCCAAACCCTAGGGACCTTACCACCCCCAAGCCTTAAAGCCCTCCAAACCTCCCCGAGCCAGGCGGATGCCGGCGAGGAGGGGAGGGAGCTCTGCAAGTTTTCTCACCTCCAGCAGTTAGAAGCCGGTGAGCGCTAGTCCCCGAGACTCCAAAACCGCCATCATTAAGGAAGGTGTGTACATATATGTATATGTATATATATATATATATACACATATAATTACATAATTATATATCTAGATGTGGAGGGGGATCTTCATTCATGATGTGTTGCTGAAGTTGATGTTGTTTACTTGAACTGAAGGAGGTTTTGGAGTCCCTGGTGCAAGTAGGACCGATGTCATGACGGGAACTTTCTTCGCTTTGAGTTTAGGGTTTTGGGGTTTAGGGTTTAGGGTTTATAGGATCTGGGGTTTAGGGTTAGGCCAGATGGTTTCTGAGGCACGCCCAGCGGATGCTTCAGGCGATCACCCGAAAGCTTGTACGGATCTGTAACTAACCAGGGTCTTTGTCGTGCATTTTCACACCCGATTTGAAATCGCGGCTGTGCCTTTCAGCATGTGCCGGCGTCGGCTGGTGGCATTGCAGCTGCTAAAAAGGCTGACCCGGCCACCGCGTAACCTGAACAATAAGCCTAAACAGTAAGCCCAAAGTAATTTAATAGCCTGATGAACAATACGGCTTTCTGGGACAGCCCAGAAATGTGGATGTTATGTAAGGGAGACAGGTTTATAAGCAGAGGTTCACATTCATGTAAGAGCCCGATTAAGAACCCTTAGTTCTATAGAAGTGTCGCATCCGCAAATCCGTACAAAGCGCCCCTCTAAGAAACAAGGTGTTGTTTAGGGTTTAGGGTTTTAGGGTTTAAGGTTCTCGAATCAAGTTTCTACATCAGACGGTTGAGGCCCAGCAACCTCTTGCTTCATCAGTGAGACTCTGCCTTCATCATGGTACCATAACCTGCAAATTTGTAAAGTGCACCACAGAAAGTTGGAACATGGGTTTAGGATGATTAGTGCTGGGATTCCCTCTACTTTACCTCAAGGACATGAGGATAATGATGTTCCAACTTTTGGCTTCTACTTCAAACCCCAACCTTCAACCCCTGAACCCCTAAACCCCTTTTTGGCTTCTACTGTAAGGTTTCGGTCGACAGGTCTCCTTGCCCTTGTTTGCTTCCCAATAGAACTCGGACCCTCCGAAGCCTTCGAAAGCACCTTTAAAAGGAACTTTCCTGGGCCCTTATAGGTCCCTTTAAAAGGAACCTTCCTTCCTGTAAAAGGACCTTGAAGTATAAGACGCGTGCCTGACTTTGAGGATATGGGAGCTTCAGACAGTAGGGGAGCCCATTCTAAAGCTCTAGATAATCGGATCCCTGTTTGCAGGATCCCCCGCAATTATGAAAGTCCAGTAGTTTATTGTCCTTTAAGCCCCAAACCCAATACCCTAAACCTTAAGCCCAAAGCCTTGAACCATCGCCGGAAAAAAACCTTGAAACCAAAGTCTTAGTTTGGGGTTTAGGGTTCAGGGTTTGGGGCGGGGCGGTTTGGAGTTCAGGGTTGGGGCGTTTAGGGTTTAGAGTTCGCGGTTTGGGGTTTAGGATTGGTGTTTTAGTTTCTGTTTTTGGGTTTGGGATTCAGGGTGTGGGGTTTAGGGCTTGTGTTTTCGAGTTATAGCTTAAGTACGGGTTTAGGATTTGGAGTTTAGGGTTTGTTCTTTTGCACGTCAAGCCGAAACATGGATTGGACACCCACAAGGAGCCCCATATAGTTTCAGGGTATGCTATCTTATATTAGTGTATATTATGGTACATTTCGTCCCGTATAGTTTTGGGGCATACCCTAAGGGTCCATGTACCCAAATAGCATATACTTTGGCCTTAAAGTAGTCCCTATATAGGTACATTGGGGCCAAAGTATATACTATTTGGGTACATGAACGCATAGGGATATTACAATATATGATTGTATATTATGGTACATGTCTGCTGAAGAGACTGTGGAGTCTCTGGGGATCTTGCCCGTGACCCCAAACCCTACAAAACAGTAGGTTATGACCCCTTTTTTTATAAGGTCTAACCCCTAAAACAGTAGGAACCCTAACCCCTAGATCCTAAACCCTAAACCCCTAAATCCTAAACCCTAAACCCTAAATCCTAAACCCTAAACCCCTAAATCCTAAACCCTAAACCCTAAATCCTAAACCCTAAACCCCTAAATCCTAAACCCTAAACCCCTAAATCCTAAACTCAGGGCTTAGGCCGCCCACCTTCGATGGTGGGCGGCGCTTATGCCCTTCGACATCGATGGCGCAAGTCGATCCAGGACGCTCGCCCGCCGTCCCACAGCCAGGGGTTCTGTAGCACCCACGTTGGGCCCGGTACCGGGACACGTTCTCTGACCCCGCCGGCCTTGGCTCTCTGGCCTCCCTGGCCCCCCTGGCCTACCTGGACCTGCCCTGCTTTGCCCCGCCTGAGGTTGAAGAAATAAAGAAAACCGTAGACTGAGTTTAGGTTCTAAACCCTAAAAGGAATAGGTTTGGGTGGTTTAGCCGCCTTAGACGGCGTGGGGTGGGAGAGTGAATAAAAAGAGCCAACCACAATCAGGCTCAAACGTTGAATCGCCTGAGGACGATGCACTCGAAATTACACTGTCGCAAGCTCCTTCCGCTTATGCGCCATTCTACGGCAAACCCTAAACCCTAAATCCTAAACCCTAAACCCCTAAATCCTAAACCCTAAACCCTAAATCCTAAACCCTAAACTCCTAAATCCTAAACCTTAAACCCCTAAATCCTAAACCCTAAACCCTAAATCCTAAACCCTAAACCCCTAAATCCTAAACCCTAAACCCTAAATCCTAAACCCTAAACTCCTAAATCCTAAACCCTAAACCCCTAAATCCTAAACCCTAAACCCTAAATCCTAAACCCTAAACCCCTAAATCCTAAACCCTAAGCCCCTAAATCCTAAACCCTAAACCCTTAAATCCTAAACCCTAAACCCTCTCTTTCAAATGAGTATTTAAATGTTGAGCCATTTTTCCGTCACGGACCCCCCCAGTGTTGCACCAGGTTTCCGTCAGGACCCCCCAGTGTTGAGCCAGGTTTCCGTCAACGGAAACCTGGTGCAACACTGGTCCCACCAGTGTTGCACCAGGTTTCCGTCAGGACCCCCAGTGTTGCACCAGGTTTCCGTCAACGGAAACCTGGTGCAACACTGGTCCCACCAGTGTTGCACCAGGTTTCCGTCAGGACCACCAGTGTTGAGCCAGGTTTCCGTCAACGGAAACCTGTGCAACACTGGTCCCACCAGTGTTGCACCAGGTTTCCGTCAGGACCCCCCAGTGTTGAGCCAGGTTTCCGTCAACGGAAACCTGGTGCAACACTGGTCCCACCAGTGTTGCACCAGGTTTCCGTCAGGACCCCGTCAGTGTTGCACCAGGTTTCCGTCAACGGAAACCTGGTGCAACACTGGTCCCACCAGTGTTGCACCAGGTTTCCGTCAGGACCCCCCAGTGTTGAGCCAGGTTTCCGTCAGGACCCCCCAGTGTTGAGCCAGGTTTCCGTCAACGGAAACCTGGTGCAACACTGGTCCCACCAGTGTTGCACCAGGTTTTCGTCAGGACCCCAGGGTTTGGGCTTTAGGGTTTAGGGCCTAGGGTTTGGGCTTTAGGGTTTAGGGCCTAGGGTTTGGCCTTTAGGGTTTAGGGCCTAGGCCTAGGGTGTGTGCTATAGGGTTTAGGGCCTAGGACTTTGAGGTTTAGGGTTTAGCGCTTGGGCTTTAGGGTTTAGGGCCTAGGGTTTGGGCTAGGGTTAGGGTTTAGGGCCTAGGGTTTGGGCTTTAGGGTTTAGGGCCTAGGGTTTGGCCTTTAGGTTTAGGGCCTAGGGCTTTGGGCTAGCTTTGGGTTTAGGGCCTAGGGCTTTAGGGTTAGGGTTTAGCGCTTGGGCTTTAGGGTTTAGGGCCTAGGATTTGGCTTTTAGGGTTTAAGGCCTAGGGTTTGTTTGGGCTTTAGGGTTTAGGACCTAGGGTTTGGGCTTTAAGTTTAAGGCCTAGGGTTTGGGCTTTAGGGTTTAGGGCCTAGGATTTGGGCTTTAGTGTGTCATGCTTCTTTCTGTAAGGCAGAAAAGATGACACATATCCGGCCTGAAATGTGTCATGCTTCTTTCTGTAAGGCGGAAAAGATGACACATTTCCGGCTTGAAATGTGTCATGTTTCTTTCTGTAAGGCGGAAACGATGACACTCTGTAAGGCGGAAAAAATGACACATTTCCGGCCTGAAATGTGTCATGCTTCTTTCTGTACTGCAGCAATAGAAACATAAGTATATGCTAGAAATCAAGGCGTAGGGTTTGAGGTTTGATGTCGTCTGAGGGTAACGAAAAAAATTTTCTAACTCTTATGTATTGGGATTCTTTGGGTGGGTGGGTATTCTTCCAGGTTCTTACTAGCGAACTTGACTAGATACTGCTCGACCAGAGCTGCTGAACCCTAAACCCTAAATCCTAAACCCCAAACCCCTAAATCCTAAACCCTAAACCCCAAATCCTAAACCCTAAATCCTAAACCCTAAATCCTAAATCCTAAACCCTAAATCCTAAACCCTAAATCCTAAACCCTAAGCCCCTTAAAGCCAAACCACCACACTTTTCACACACCGGAATCTTGGGGACTTCTGGGCTCGTGCTTCTACTGTTGATGATATATAGACCTCGAATAATTGTCTTAAGGGCCCTAGACTATGGGAATTGAGGTATGCTTTTTATTATGGAAAATTAGGACCCTAGACTATGGGAATCACGGTATACGCTTTATTATTTTTTAAATTATTATTATTTAAATTATGGGTCATGCAGGACTTATATCATCAGCCGTAGTTCAGGGTTCGGGCTTCTTCTGTGACAGGTTTTGTTCGTGGGGCGTTAGGGTTCAGAGGGGATGGGGAGTTAGGATTTCGTTTTTGCCTAGCATCCCCTCACCCTGTTTCCGAAGCACTCTGAAACCTGAGGATGGGATGCAGAGGAGGCCACCGAGAAGGCCTTCTGGTTGATTTTCTGAGTGATCTTTGGATTTCCTGGTAGAGCCCTCAGAACCCTAAGCCCCTAAACCCCTAAACCATATAATAAGGTTGTCGTGCAAGTGGCTCTAGGATTCGAGCACTTAGCTGTTAAGGTTAGTGGTTCTGAAATGGTCTGTGGTTGTGTGTGTGTGTGTGTGTGTGTCGGCTTGTGGTTTCACAGTGGCACTGCAGGGTACGGTTTACCATAAGGGGTTTACTACTGTCACGAAAAGGGTTCTTTAAGGGGCTACATTAAGGATTCCATAACTCTGTAATGGTTTGCTCTGAAGGTATCGAGGTTCAGGTTTGGCTGTGCGGGGTTGCGGAGAGAGATAACAACGTCAGATTGAGGAAGAGCCGATTCAAGGGTTGCGCGGGCTTCGGATACTGAAAAGCCCAAGGGGATGGACGGCCTTGTCATTATGAAGAGGCTACTGGGGGAACCCAGAAGCGGGTTTTGGGGCTAAGGGTTTGGGTGTTGTCTTCTAGTTTGAGCCTGAAGCCTAAAGATTGGGGATTTACGGGCTGCTACGGATCTAGCCTTTTCCGCTTCGCATGAGAGAGGAATTGAAGGTTGAGCTGGTGATCCTGCCATACTCTGCTGATGGACAAAAGCCCGCATCCTACCCGTAACGCTGAATATAACAGGCTTCCCACCTTTTGACGTCTCGGAGTAGTGTGGGATTTTGCGGCACATCAGCCATAGCGAGGCCCGCGTGCAGATCGCCAAGCTGATCAATGCCGATCCGAAGGCGAGGTTTCGAGTTAAATGCCCTAGAACCTGAACCTGTGATCCTAAATTCTTGAACTAGAAGAAACCGCAAACCCGGCACCCTACACCCCAACCCAGCCGATAGAAAGCCCAACGTAGGAGATCTTCTTCACGTCCGGCGCGACCGAGTTGGGTCCTAAGAGCCTATAGTTCGGGAGGAAGGACGAAGGGTTCGGCGCCTGGGGTTACGGGGCTGGGTGCTTAATATGAGGGCCTAAACAATTACCAATACGGTTGCGGGGGTTCCTTACGATGATTATAGAATTTCGGGGTTAGGCTTTCCGGAAGTCGGGCTTTTTGGGTTTACTGTAGGGTCCTGGTTGTAGTGCTGAGGGTTTTATGGGTTCTAGGTCCTAGGTCTTGCGTGGCAACAGCGGCAGTTGTGCTGGACTTAGCCCTACGCGGCTGTCCATTGCGCTGAAGTGCTCTGGTTGTATAATACAGACATCAACCGGAGAAGATGGGTTGAGAGGCTAGGAGGAAAGGTTTTCGTACGAGCGGGGGCGCGCTTGGCCTTGGTGGCTTTGCAAGTTCCGGGCAGTGGGAATCTTGTCCGGTTTCAGGTGTGTCGGGATCAGGGTGTGGAGTTTCTTGTTGAGAACAGTTCTCCTTCGATTTAAGAGTAGCTTCAGTAGCTTGCTTAAGGGGCATGGGCTTTGGGTCTTGGAGCCACTTAGGTCCAACAACATGGCCGTCAAGGGCGTCGCAGAGTTCTACGAGGGCTCCGGCAAAAAGCACATGATCACCACCCAGACCGAGTACCTGTCTCGGACTGGCGTGGGGTTACGCACGACGGGGATTCATAAGGAGCTTCTACCTGGGGATCCAAAAACCTACCGTTTTAAGGGTTCTACCCTCTAACTAAGGGGTCACAACCTACTATTTTGTAGGGTTTGGAGTCACAGGTAAACCCTATCTTGAGCTTTGCTGTCGGTCTGCTGAGGCACAAGTGCGTGCTGGCATCCTGCAGACGTCTGGAAGTGGACAAGGGATGGTGCAGCCGCCATGACTTGGGGGTTTTTATGCCGCAAAACACCGTAAAACCTAAACTGCTTGAATCCCAGATACAAAAAGCAACAAAGAACCCTAACACATCCTAACACCCTAACCCTAACTCAGCAGGAGCCGGCAGAGTGAAAGTCGCACACCCCGTGACAAAACCAAAACTGAACCCGCTGTAGTCTCCTGTCAGCTTCCAGCCGGAAGCTCGGAGCGGCGATGTTCGCGAGGGCCCCAAACGCTAAGCCCAGCATATATGGACTCTGTCTATCTCTATCTCTCTCTGTCTCTATCTCTATCTCTATCTCTATCTCTATCTCTCTCTCTCTCTCTCTCGCTCTCTCTCTCTCTCTCTCTCTCTCTCTCTCTCTCTCTCTCTCTCTCTCTCTCTCTCTCTCTCTCTCTCTCTCTCTCTCTCTCTCTCTCTCTCTCTCTCTTCCTTCCACAAAGGTCGGATATACCAGGCAACATGGGGCCAACATCCCGAAGATTTATTGCATCCGTCTTGTCAGACCAGCCCGTGCAGAGCACGAAGCTCTAAACAGCATCATCCGAAGTGCGCTACATCTCCAGATCTCATCACTCTAAACCCTACCCTTCACCCTGAGCCTTAGTCAGGGTGCTGCATGAAGGGTAAGGCCTAAGATTCAGGATTACGTCTCTAGAGGTCCCGGATTAGATGTCAAAGATGTATAGGCATCCTTCACCCGCGCTGGCCAGGACTGTGACATACCTGCCCGTTGACAAGTACGGGCTTGTGAATCTCAAGGCGCGCGGTCTTTGAAGTTTCAAACATTGAAGTGTCCCAGGGATTGGTGACATCATGCAGGGTTTTGGGTTTAGGGGTTTAGGGTTAGAGTCCATGTATGAGATTAGTTGGAGCCAGTTGGGTAATGTAGGGGCCTCAATAATTACCTATGCTATTTTAGGGGTTTCGTATTATCGTTACAGTATAATGGACCCCAAAACCCTATTCTAATTATTAAGGCCCCTACACTATGGTTGAGCTGGCTTGAACTGATAAGCCGTGCCAACAAGAGCAGCTGCCTATCACCTGCAAGAGGTCGGAATAGCAGCAGGGTTCAGGTTCAGGGTTTAGGGTTGAGCCCAGATAACTGCACATGACTCCGCCTTGCATGCATCGTTTCCTGCAAACTCAAACAGGAGAGTTTCAGGCCGATATCCTGCTTGAAGCTCACAAGGAATATCACTTCTGAGCCCCTAGGCCGTAAACCCAGATTCCCGAAGCCCTCGTAAGAAGGCACTATAGAATAGAGGGGCCGGAGTATGGGTTTAGCATAAGCCCCTTGAAGGCCCCGTGCTCTACTGATTCGGTGGCCCTTGTGGGGTGTGTAGGGCTCCCAAGAGACTCCCGAGCCCCTTGATCCAGGAATATGGCGTTTCCGAAAATTAGAGATAATTACCCAATTTGGGGGTCCTTGTAATAAGGATCCTACTATTTAGGCTACTAGAATAGGGTCCCTTATGGTCGGAAACTCCTGAATATACCTAAACCCCAAATCCCCAGATAAGGAATGCACCCTAAACTCTTCGGGGACCCTTACTATCTCTATTTGTGGCTCAAGGTGCTTAAGCTAGAAGCTGCCTCCACCCTGTAATAGTGACTATAAGGATAATATTAGGGCCCTATTATATTCCTATTATACCACTATTCCAGGGTGGGGGCCCTTCAAATGCTTAAGTTTGGTGTTTCGGAGTCTCTGGGTTCTGCGGTTTCGGGGCTCTGAGGCAGTTTGGGTTTGGTCTTGGGGGCATGAAAAGATTTGGAATTCAGTTTTTGGGGCAGTTTGGGTTTAGGAGGGCCTTTGGCGGTTTGTGAGGGTTAGAGTGTGAGGATGAACATCAAAAAAAAATCAAGCAAGGGCTCAGAGCAGGCCAATCAAAAGCTGTCGCAGGGTTTGAATCGGTGTACGGCGGCGTAAACATGCTCTTGGCTCTGTTTCGTGGTTGACCAATTCTGAACCCAGCCCTGGAGACTGTGGCCTCACCATCTGATCTCGGTACCCAGAGCTAGGGTTGTAAGTAGAAACAGCTGTAGTTACCTTACTTGTAAAATCCTGCTTACTAAAGGGAACTCCAGAAAGTTGGAGTATGGATGAATGGTAGGATCCCCTATAATTTACCTTACAGGGGTTACGATAATGATATTCCAACTTTCTGGCTTCTACTATAAGTCCCCCGATCCTTTAAGTAAGCCCTGATCTCACACAGGAGCTGGAAGATGCAATTCGCGAGGACACCGCGCTGGCATCGGCCTCAGTGGATCCGGGACGGGTTTTAGAGTTTTCAATTTTCGGGTCTAGGGTTTAGGGGTTTAGGGGTCCGGGGTTAGGGGTTTAGGGGTTAGGGGTTTAGGGGTTTAGGGGTTAGGGGTTTAGAGTTTTCAGTTATCGGATCTAGGGTAGAAGGCTTTTGGGTTTTAGGGTCTACGGCGGAAATTAGAGGATCTGTAGGGTGCATACTTCAGGGTTTAGGGTTTATAATCACTTGTATTACATAGTCAGACCTCTATTATATTTTGACCCCGCCCCAATTGTTTCAACATCCCTAAACCCTGGGCCTAGACTCTCTCAATCCTAAGCCCTAAACTCTGAAATCGCAAAGCCTGAACATCGTATTTGGTAACCCTTCAATGGTATCCTTATCGTTTAAGCTGGACCCCTAGAGGACCTCGAAACGAGCCTTGTCGTAACCCTCGCGGGAACCCTAAACCCCTGAACCCGTAAGGTCTCTGTGATGCACATCAACAATGAGATTGGTACCATGCAGCCTGTGGAGGAGATCGGGAAGATTTGTGAGAAGAGGAAGGTGAGGCTTGTCAGTTTAAAAGTCATTAGAAGTGTGTGTGTGTGTGTGTGTGCGTGCTTGTGTGAGAGAGAGTAAGGCTGCTATGAGGTTTGTTGCAACGGTTTTACGGGGGATGTCATAAATGTTTGTGTTTTTTGTCGGTGGTTTGTGAGGGTTTCTTAAGGGCTTTACCGGGGTGGTGTCTGGTTTTCGCTCGTAAGGGTTGTATCATGTAAGTGCTTGTAAGAGCCGTCAGGTCGTTTCGAGGCTCGTCGAAACCCGGGCTATCTGCATCCGTTGACACGACACCGGGGCAAGGAGCTTCTACTGTATTGCACGTCGTTCAAGCACAGCGCAGCGACGAAGAGTATCATGCGAAGCTTTCCTGCAGCAGCTTCAGGAACACCAAAACTAATCCGACGTACTCTATCTGGCAAAAACAGGCACAAAAATGTCTGCTTGATTGGCTGCTTCGCTGCTCATGGCATCAAGCGGCATATGATCGATGTTCGTTTATGGGCACTTGCGGATGGCAATCTGATTCCACAACCCGTTCCGGCGACCTGGCCGAGGTAAATAAAGGTTGCAATGGATATCACGGGCTTTAACAGCAGGAAACAAGTGGAGGAAGACCTCCCCATGCCAAAGCAGCTGATGAAAGTAGAACGCCTTCCTAGCACTACCATAAATTAACTTCCCCAACCGAACCGCTTTCCCACTGCAGCGCTTGCTAAACCCTAAGCGTGGCGAAGCTCTGAATCCCAAGGACTCTCCAAGTCTCCACAAGGCCTCACATGCAAGAAATAATATAGCGGCTTGAATGATTACCAAGATGATTCCTAGGATTCCTTATTATAGTTATAGTATTATATAGCCCCATACCTTATTCTGATTATTAAGGCCCCTTCAAACAGGATGAATTAAGAGGAGCCTCCAAAGCATTTGAAGGGGCACAAGCCGTGAAGTAGTGAACCCTAATACAGGGGCCTTAATAATTAGAATAGGGTTTTGGGGCCCATTTACTATAGTTATAATATTTGGGGGGGGTTCCGTATTATAAGTATACTATAATGGGCCCCGAAACCCTATTCTTATTATTAAGGCCCCTATAGTACAGCCCATGCACCCGAAGCTCGAAAGCCCTACACAATAAGCCTTCTCTCAACCGTGTTTCACACTGCCAGGTGCTGTTTCACACGGATGCCGCGCAAAGTGTGGGGAAGGCTGTGGGTGAAGTGTTTGGGGTTGGGAGGTTTCGGGGGTCAGATTCAGTGTTCAGCTTAATGTAGGAACCTGATTAAGAAACCCTGGGCCTATAATTAAACCCAATATAGTAGGATTCACATCAGGAACCCTAATAAAGGCCCAAGGTTTCTCAATCAAGTTCCTACATTACAAACCAACACTTCCCTAAACCCTCTAAGCCCTAAACCCTGTAAGCTCGCTGAACCCCTAAACCCTCAGCTATGTGTTTCTAGGGTGGTATGCTTGAAGGTTGATACGTACATCGTTACAGAAACTTATACATGGGTAGGAATAGAGTCTGACGATATTGGGGGGTATTGATAGCCGGAATTGCTGTGTAGATCCCTTGATCTGCCGAGTTGGGGGCTGCAGGTTTCAGACATCCCTAATATGTAATGTATAAACCTTAAACCCCTAAACCCCAAGCCCTATCGCAACACTTCCGCCCTGAAGCCCATGTTTGAACTCCACAAGCCCGGAAGGGCCCCATCCGCGATAGTGGTGCCGGTGTGGTCTCATTCTAGCAACCTTGATGTCTTAATTCCGTAAAACATAGGCCGCAGCTCGGAACTAATTCCGCAAAATGTAGGCCACGACTCTCT
Organism: Symbiodinium sp. CCMP2592; assembly: GCA_905221615.1. Lineage (NCBI taxonomy): Eukaryota > Dinophyceae > Suessiales > Symbiodiniaceae > Symbiodinium > Symbiodinium sp. CCMP2592. Next base: position 219,464 of record CAJNDT010004190.1, read on the forward strand.
ACATTTCGCTTTGAAAGAGAAGACTTCAAAATCTTCCCCCAGATGATTGGGAGGTGCCCGTGGACGTGAAGAAGATGAACGCCGCCCTGCTGCCCCTTCCCTGGCCATACTGGACTAAGTCTTGAGGGCAACCTAGGATTTTCAGAAACTTCGCTTCTGGTTTTTCTTGGTGTACTTTGGGCTTTCGGCCCCCTTCCTAGAGACCCAAATCTTAATTTTACTTGGGGTTTGGGTGCTAGGGTTGACCTATAAAACCTACCTGTTCTAGGGATCCGTATCATAATTTCCTTGTGTACGCCCTCAAAAAGGAAGGCGAATTACTTGGGGCTAAGGTGGGTTTCTTGACTGCAGCCCACAGGCTAATGCAGCCGCCGAGGACGTTTGACACACAGAACCCCCGAAATCCTGGCAGTTGAGTGGTAACCTTTATCCTTTGGGATTTATATCACCCTACCCTACAGATTAGCCTTTTTTGGCTTGGCTACTCAGCCCGTAAGAGAATGCTAAAGAGCCAGAAGCCCTCCCAAAGGCAGTTAGGCCAGACGATCCCACGGGGGGTACGTCCCCTTTTGGGTTCCCAGAATACAAAGGCTCTTTTATGATGAAAAGGACCCCAAAAGGGACCTTAATTTAGAGAACGACAGGTTTGGAGTATTTGCTTGTGAATTCGGTGCTCCGTGAAAACGCAGAAGGCGTCGGATTCAGGGGGAGGAGCCTGAGTAAGAAACCCTGGATCTGTGTTGGGACTTCGTCTATGAATCCCAGCTGTTGTTGGCTTACTCGGCCGGAGTTTCTTAATCAGGTTCCTTGAATCGCCTAGCTTCGGGTTTGGGGGTTTAGAGTTACTGACTAAAGCTTGGGAAAACTTCCACACAACTGCTCGCAAAACCCTCCAACCGAAAGTGTCTGGACCCCAAATCCTCCTATATCGCTTATGGAACACAGACCCTCAAACCTTCATCAAACCAGACTTCCGGCTTTTTAGCGTTTTCAGGGTTTGTAGGAATTTAGGGTTTCAGGGTTTAGGGGTTTGCCCAGCTGTGCGCCGGTAGTGAAAACCTCAAGCCGTGCGTCTGGAGCCTGGGAAAATTAGGGACGGCCGCCGGTCTTTTGGTCCAAGGGCTTAGATTCTTTAGGGTTGGGGCGGTATGGTTCAAGAATGTCAATTATTTAGGGTTCGGGCTGCAACAGGAAGTAGATTGCTGCAACATGGCGACTTCGGGCCGGGTGTCGACTGAGCTTGACGGCCTGTTTTATTTGATGGTTTGCGAGCATCTGCATTTGGACGAGCTGCTCGTCGCAACAAGCAGCTGTCGATGGCGACGTCACAGCCTCAAACATCTTCGTTGGCTGAATATTTCTGCGCCTTCACATTGCAACGTCAAGTTGTTGAGGCTCTTGCCTGCAGTCACAACCGTTTCTGCAGCCGTGGTTGGTGAGGTTAGTGGCATTAGCCCTGACGAGTCTGCAGATGCTGACTTTGCTGCGCGGCTGCCTTTTGCGCTCACTGCGCTGCCAGAGCTAAAAGAGCTGGACCTGACAGGCGAGATATCTTGGCACGGCGCAGACAGCCCCGATCATGTGATGGATGTAATCTACAGCTTGACAAGGAGTTTAGCAAAAGCATGCCAAAGCATGGCCTTCCAGAACCTTGAATGGATTGACTTGGGCTATATGGATTGCCCGAAGCGCTTTGATGAGATAGCTTCCTGCAGCTGTGATGTCATGGCACGGCACTTTCCGCTTGCCACTGTCATCGAGTTTCTTGTGCGTGGGGACTTGTGCCTCAGTCGGCTAGAGTTACTGCAGCTGGCACTCGGTCGGGGCATTGACTTGAATGGTGCCTTTGCTGGGAACAAGGCGATCACTGTTTTCCATCATGTCCTTAAGGGTTTCGACCCCAGGGACAATCCCTCGAGAAGCGACATTGGCATGGATGTTGAATGCTGCTCTGTGATCAATCACATGGTGGAGTTTGGAGGTGCCGTTCCCGACTCAAATCTGCTAGCAGATGTGGCGAATGGACAGCTGTTTGATGGCGACGACTACCCGGGCTATGCCGACTGCCTGTCAGAGTGGCTGCTTGCCGGCGATGTATGCCAGAAGAAGTTCGTGTGGCATCGGGAAAACAGACACAGGCTGATCAAATCGTAGCACAGTCCCTTCCTTACCGCTTGAAGGCGTAAATCCCAAGCAAGCTCTGAAAAGTAAAACCCAGAGATCAGACGTTAGAAGCCCAGACATGAAACTTGGTAGCAGGCAGCTTTCACCTCAGCCAGCCAGGGCCAATAGCAGAGAAGATTTGAAACGCTCGACAGAGAAGCTAGGTAGGAAACCGGATTTAGTCTCTAGACGATTTCCTTATTGGGTGTAATTGGGCTTAACAGGATGCTATCAGTCCTATCTAATTAGGCATGTTCTCAGAGGCGTCACAGTCTTGAAAGTGCCAACCAAGTACGCTTTGCTGTTCTGTTTAGTGGTTCAGACAGCCGAAGCTTTCCAAGGTCCATCTCTGCGCACAAGATGTACGGGCCAAAGGGCGTCGGTGCTTTGTACGTCCGGCGCAAGCCACGAGCTGGGTGCTGAGCCGCCAATGTGGTTGAAGTGTCAAGGGCTCGCTGCAGGTTGTAAGGTTTAGTGACTTAGTGAGTGTTGGGGCTTGCGAGAATCAAGCTGTGGAACCTGTTCTAAGGCGAGGAGTGAGAGTGCAGCCGTCACAGTTCGAGATTTGGCTTTCTTGTTTTAGGGCTAGGGTGCGAAAGCGCTAGCCCTGGTCAAGAACTATACAAGTAATGAACTCTGAATCATGATTACCCCTTGTGGTCCCGCTGTAATAGTCTAGATGGCACTTTGGGAAAGTTGTTGGTTCCCCGTTATGCTTCCTACAGAGGTGCCGAGTCATGAAGACTTGTACAGGCCATTACAACCAAGATGTACTGAATTCCAGCCCAAAGTCTTCTTGAAAGGTCACTGTGTCAAGCCACTTGACTTGCACTCTGAACCTCAACCTCTACAGACTTTGCGGGATTAGAGTTCAGGATTATTGGTCTGATTTGGGGTTCGGTTCACGGTTTAGGTGCCGTTTCTATAGGTTATAGATGTGCCTTAGTATGCTGCGTTATGGCCACTACAACAGCAACGACGATGGAGTGCTACTGCTACTGCTGTTGATACTACGACTACTGCTGAAACTGCTACTACTAAGTACAACAACAACTACTGCTACTACTACTACTACTACTACTCCTGCTGCTACTACTGCTACTACTACTTCTGCTACTGCTACTACTACTACTACTACTACTGCTACTCCTACTGCTACTGCTACTGCTGCTACTACTACTACTACTACTACTCCTGCTACTACTACTACTACTAATAATAATAATAATAATAATACTAACTACTACTACTGCTACTACTACTACTACTACTACTACTACTGCTACTACTACTACTACTACTACTACTACGACTACTACTACTACTACTACTACTACTACTACTACTACTACTACTACTACTACTACTACTACGACTACTACTACTACTACTACTACTACTACCACCACTTCTCCTGCTGCTGCTACTACTACTACTGCTACTACCACCACTTCTCCTGCTGCTGCTACTACTACTACGACTACTACGACTACTACTACTACTACTACTACTACTACTACTACTACTACTACTACTACTACTACTATTGCTACTGCTACTGCTACTGCTACTGCTACTGCTACCACGAGTACTCCTCCTCCTCCTCCTCCTCCTCCTCCTCCTCCCCCTCCTCCTCCTCCTGCTCCTGCTCCTGCTCCTGCTCCTGCTCCTGCTCTGCTGCCACTGCCATCGCCAACAGCACTGGCAATGGCAAGGCTGCAGGTGCTGCACCTGCTGTTACTACCACCACTACTCTACTCATATTCTTCTTGCACTTGTTGCTTCTTTTGCAGCTAGTTGCATGTCTGGTCATTTTTTGCCTGCACGGTTTCCTCATGGTGCCACGGCTCGAATGTAACATGGCCCAATAGCCTCAACTGCGGCTCCGATTCAAAGGCTCCTCCTAGCCTAAGCCCTATAAGCCCAAGTATTCCTCACGTGTCACCCCTTCAAGCCAAACCCTACACATAGTGCCAGGAAGTTGGTAAATAATTGTAGCAGTGCCCTTCAGGTAACGAACTGTTGGAGTGTACTACAAGGTACAAACAATATCCCCTCTTCGAAAATGTTTTGAGGGTTCAAGGGTTCAAAGGTTTCTGATGTGCAGTTTAAGATTGAGGCTTTAGTTTGCATAGGGACTTAGGATTGTAGCGGATTGAGATGGTATTATTGTCTGCTGATCTGTTATACTTGTTGCGAGCGGGGAGAATCTCGGGTAGAACGCCCTGGAACATGAATTCTGGACTGTGGCTCGCCGGAGGTTTCTGCAAGCCCGATTTCAGCGCAGTCGTAGCAGGGTTCAGCGTTTTTGTGCCTTTAGGTCTTGGAGCTCTTATTGGCTGTCGGTTGAGCTTCGTGACTGAATCAGCCCTTAGCAGCGTAGCCCCCAAGCCGAAGAAGCAAGCATCCTAAATCCCAAAACCCTAAACCCCTAAACCCTAAACCCCTAAACCCTATACCGATACCCTAAACCGCTGAACTCCTAAACCCCTAAATCCTTAACCCCCAAACCCCCCAAAACCCTAAATCCTAAACCCCCAAACCCCTAAACCCCTGAAGCCCCAAACCCTGCACCTCCCCAAGCTCCAACAGGTGCGACTTCGCGCCGTGATCGACGGTGGCGGCCAGGACACAGTACTGCGCAAATGCGGCTGTTCATGCATGGGGGAGGGTTGGGGGACTTAGTAAGTGAGTGTTTCATGGAGATCTAGGGTTTAGTGGCAACCCCAACTTGAACTTCAATTAGGATCCCCTCTGGGGGACTTAGTCAGTGTTTCGTGGAGATACAAGTATCGCAACCCCAGTTAGAACTTCAATTCGGATCCCCTTTGGGGGACTTATCACTATACGACATAGCTAATTACTTGCTAGCACTCCAGGCTCCAAGTGATAGGCCCGAGCCGAACGGTGTCACGGACTTTTGGTTGGAATGTTGGTGAGAAGCTCCAGTTTTCAGAATTCAGAATCTAGACTTCCGCTGAACAAGGACTTTACCTTGTCTTTTGCATCCTAGGCTTGGGGTTTAAGTGTTTGGGGTCTAGGGGCTGAGGGTATATAGGGGGGTGTAAGATTTCGGGTTTACACTCGGTTTCAGGCCTAGTAGTAGAGTAGGTAGCCTTTAACCTTTTTTGGGTAGTATAGTCCCTATGATACCCTAAAGCCGAAACCCTAAACCCCTAACCCCTAAACCGTAAACACTCGGCTTTCTTTAGGGTTCAGGGATCTCTGCAAAGTGTTGGGTCACGGTTTTCGAGTCTCCAAGGCATCGGTTCTACCGGTGCTGGCGCCGAAAATGTGTCGCGTGCAAGGTTCGTACTATAGGGGCATGTCGGGGCCTTGATAATCAAAATAGGGCTTTGGTGGGCTCCGTATTTTAAGTAGAATGTTATAATGCGATATACCCCAAACCCCATTCTAATTATTGAGGCCCTCTGTTACTTCAGCGTTTGACGGGCATCTCTGTTTCGGACGAAGGACCTTCCAGAAGTTGGAGATTTTGTGTACATGGACAAGGTTTAGGGTTTAAGTTTTAGGGGTTTAGGGTTTAGGGGTTTAGGGTGTGCCAGAAACCGGCATGCAGCCGTGAGAGCACACTATCAATACGAGTCCTCAGCCGCTGCCCAATGTGGACAATTGGATTTCAATGAGCCCACAGACTCCAATATCCCTTAATTAAGGAAATTTCCGTAAATCATATTAGAGACCCTATTATAATTTAAGGAATATTCCTTAGTTAAGGGATACTCAGAATAGGATCCTATTATAGTTTAAGGAATATTCCTTAGTTAAAGGATATTGGAGTCTCTGGGAGCAAAGGCTGTGGCGCTTTTTTTTCCGACCCTCGAGCCGGCTCTTAGAACCTAGTAGTAGGTAACCTTTGACCCTTATGGGGTAGTATGATCCCTATATGGGAGTTTTCGAAAATTAGGGATACCTTATTTTGGGTCCTTATAATGAGGATCCTACTATTCAGGGTACTATATTAGGGTCCCCTTTTTTTGGAAACTGCCTTATAACCCCTATCTAGTCAAAAAGGTTAACCTTTAGTTCCCCATGATACCCGACAAGTAGGAGCAGGCTGGATCCTTTTGAAGTTTGCTTGCTCTACAGATCCCAAGGCCTTAACACCTTAAATCCCCAGCCCTACCTGCTGTTAGACAACCTCAGCCATTCTACTGACTAAGTCCCAAGCCTCAAAGGCAAGGAAGGGTAGTGGAATATGGGTTGCGCGCAGGAGTTGGTTGATGCCCTGGCAGTCCTTTATGTGATGCACGGGGTTGCAAGTTTGACACTGTTCCAATTCTTGAACTAGCACTCCTGGATGTCAAACTTTTTTCATCCATACGAAATCACAAAACAAACACAAAATCGAACATTGCAGCTCTCTGTAGATGCACCACCCGAGGCCCAACCCCAAACCCCACACTCTCCCTAAACCCCAAACCCTCAACCGAAAATCCTAAACTCCAAAGCCCTAAAATACCCTAAACTGTAAATCCTAAACCGTAGACTCTAAACTCCAAAGCCCTAAAAACCCAAAATCCCTGAAACAAACTCCAGAAGCTAAACCCCAAAGCCCTAAAGCCCTAACAATCCCTAAACAAACTCCAGAACCAAGAACCCAAACGCTGAACTCCAAAGCCTTGATCCCATAAACCCTATGACTCAACTCTAAAACCTAAACCGTAAAGTCTAAACTCTATAGCCCTAAACCCTAAACTCCTAAACCCCTGAACCCAAAACCCCTCAACCCTAAACCCTTCAACCCTAAACCCCTAAAGCCCGATAGCTTTAAAGCCCCAAAGCAGGAGCGCGGCTTCCGCAGTGGCACCTTGGCCACCCCGACGATCGTCGGTTTCGGAGCAGCCGCTGAGGTGGGAGAAACGCAGTAGGGTGTAGGGTTCCTGAAAGGGTTCCTTAAAGGGCTCCTTAAAGGATCAATAGGGTTTAGGGTGTAGGGGTTGAGGGGTTTAGGGGTTTAGGGTTGAGGGTTGAGGGTTTGGGTTTAGGGTATTCTGGGGTTTGGGGTTTAGGGTTTCGGTTTAGAGTTTGGGTTTGAGGGGTTTAGGGTTTAGGGTTTAAGTTACAGAAAGGTAAGGATTCGTTACGGCTTCTTTCAAGGTAAGGTTTTTGATTTTAGGGTTTCATTCGTGATGACGACTGAGTACCGTTAAGATTATTTGGCTTATAAGGCTGAATTTCGACACTGATGATGTTTTGTAGGAGTTTGAGTTTGTACCTTTTTAAGGCTATCAACCTTGTTGGTAGAACTTCTGCTATCGTGATAAATTCTACTATATCCAAGATACGTGTTTGGTGCCTGCCGGTATTCCAGGCGGCGTCAGCCTTTTCGATTGTTCTAGCTCAGACCTTTCCAAACCCATCTACCAGAAAGCCTTATCCAGCAGGTCTAACAGCACTGCCATTAACCCCGCCCTCAATTCTGAGACACCAGACCCTAAAATTCCTAAACCGAACCACGCCTCTTTTGAAGCCTTATGGATCCCTTGGAACCGAAGCCCCAGAAGCTTTATCTCCATCACACCCTACCCGACCCGATAGAAACCCCTGGAACGAACACAAAAAGTCTGCATGCAAGAGATGGACAAGAGATCATAGAAATGAGGCCCTCTGGTCTCCTTTCAAAGGGGATCCTTCTCTAGAACCCCATAACACCAGTAAAGGGGACCCTACAAAAGGTCTGTATGCTAAACCTTACACCCCAAACCCTAAATCCTAAACGAAAGCAACAGGTCTGCATGCAAGAGATGGGGAATGACACGAAGCACGTGGAGAAACTGCCGGCTGCTTAGAAGGTCCCACCGGCGAGCGCAATATCCTTGGAAACGTACGGGAGTTTCCGAAACTTAGGGGTACCTCATCGTCCTTCTAATCAGGATCCTACTATTTAGGGTACTATATTAGGGTCCCATGTTTTCAGAAAGCCTAAACCCCCAAACCCAAAGCCCCAAAGCATTCTAACCTGATCATTCTCATGGGTTTTGTTTGCCTTCGCCTTAGCTCTCTCTCGCACCGGTGAACCAACCCAGAAGCCGAGAAACGTGCAGGGCCAAGGGCGTGGGGTGTTCTATTCGGGTTTAGGGTTTAGGGCTTAGGCTGTAGGGTTTAAGGCTTAGGGTTTAGATTTAGGGCCCCTAAATACTCCCAAGCCTCAAAAGCAGCCTGCTCGGCACCTAAGTAGGTGAAACACGGCAACTCATTGCAGCGTTGTTCTTCGTGAGTTGACGCGCTATCAGGTTTCAATGAAACTCGATGCTTTTTTCGGGAAGTTTGGTTCCGCCGTTTGCAAGGTTCCAGAGGCCCATGATCCTAAACATTAATGTTGGAAACACGTGTTTATTGATCCCTGACGACCAATGCTTGATACCTCTATAGGTTAAAGCCCAAATATATCCCTTGATTTACTAAACCCCCTAAAGCCTTTCAGAACCCGATAATGAAGCCCTTATACAGCCCTGCAAAACCTTCTGAGACTTGATCCCTCCCATTCCCCGAGGTACGCCCGAATGCACGATGCCATCACGGATCAGCTTCCTCAGATCACCCTCAACGGCTCACCCAGCCAGAGGCTCTAGGGCTAGGGCTTAGGAGTCCCAGGAGGGTAGGATCTAGACTTAGAGTTTATAGGATCTAGGGTTTAGAGTTTAGGGTTTCGGGTTTAGGGTTTACTGTTCAGGATTTTGGAGGGGTTTAGGGTTTCGGAGCGGTTAAGGATTCAGGGGTTTAGGGTTGATGGTTCGAGAAGAGGCATGTATGCGTTCTAGCGCTCCTCGCAGGGTTCAGGGTTTGGAGTCTGAAGGTTGGAGTTCAGAGTTGAAGTTTAGGGTTCAACGTGGAGGAATTGGGATTCACCAGGACGTTCCAAATACGTCAGTATACAGAGCAACGTCGGGATAACGAGGGTCGTCATTACTGTATAGAGTATGCTTCCAAAAACCACAGTTGTGTGGATCATAGCATCTACAGGGCCTTGCCACTTGCGTTGTAAGTGTAAATTGTACATGTACGTAGCCCAAAAGACATGTGATGGGCTTGTTTGCTAACCACGCTCCGCGGATAGCCTTCGTCAAGCGTTGTACTTGGAGGTTCATGGGTATTTAGTTACAAGTAGGGGTATAAGTAGGGAACAAGAATTAATTATAACCCATGAACCTCCAAGTAAGGTTTGTGGAACCTACAGGTGGGACTTTGGGTGCAGGGGTCTACTTTAAGCAGTATAGGGTTGAATTTCTTAACAGTTTTGAAGCGCCAGGCCGTGTGCTCCCTTCCGCCTGCTCCGACCTTTCCCCCAAAGCAAGAACAAAAAGCAAAAACCATAAACACATCAACAGATACTTCCGGATCCATTGTAATGTCCTTTCATCGAGGATTCTACGCTTCGTCAGCCCTTGTTTTGACAACGATGCTCTTGGAAAACTGTAGAAGCTCAAGCCTTAAACACCGGGTAGGCCATACAAGCCCTATTCATGTCTAAACCTTTTAGGCCTTAAGCCCCAAGCCCTAGCAATCCTCCAGAGACTGAGCCAATACCGAAGTGTTGGCCTTACTTCACCTGTTGATGTCTGAAACAGGTACATGTAACATACGCCTTATGTATGTGTGTACATATATGTATTTATATCATAGAGAGAGAGAGAGAGAGAGAGAGAGAGAGAGAGAGAGCTGTAGTTGACGAAATCGATGGTACTATCATCTCCTGATAGCGCCTAAGTCATACAAGAACAAGAATACTAAGACCCCGACATAGAGGGTAGATGGAGCGTCTCGAACACCCTAGCCCCCTAAAGCCCTAGACCCTCAATCCTCAACCCGAGAACCCGAGATGCCGTCTAGAACTAACCCAAATCCCCCACCGGAGAGGTGTCGGTATTTAGGGTCCTTCGACGGGTAGATGGAGGCTGTAGGCGCATCATTCGCCGGAGAGGTATCCGGGCAATGTCAATCTGTCCTTCGCCTGTGTGGAGGGAGAAAGCCTCCTGATGTGACTTGGTCGTGAAAGTTGAGAAGGCTGTTGGGTTCAGTTTAGGGTCTGGGATTTAGGGGTCCGATAGATTCAGGGTTTAGGCTTAGGATTTAGGGGTCCAATAGATTCGGCTTTGAGTGTTTGGAGGATTTGTCGCTGATGTACGTTTGTTGGTTTCGTGCTCAGCGCGGTGGGGCGCAGGGCTGCACGGGCTCGGGTTTTAGGGTTGAAGCTTTTTAGCAGGATGCTGCTTGTAGGATTGTAGGATTTCCAATCCCAAATAATCCGCCTTTTTACTGACGTGTATACAGGAAATCGAAAAAGGGAACCCTATAGATTTTATTATAGGGTTCAGGTATGGCAACGTGATTCAGGTTAGGTTTTGGAGTGATCAGGTTTCGCGGTTTGAAGGTCCACAGGAAGTCCGGGAGCGAGCCGAGTAAATGTTGGTTGATGAATAGCAGCTGGCATAGTGTTCGTGATTCAAGCAACAGAATGTGGCAATGGTCTCTTCTGGATTGAGCATTTAAAGTTTAGGGATGTGGCGTAAAGAGGCACACGCCGCAGTCGGCGTGCGGTTAAGCTGCGAAGCCGAAGCGGAGGACGCCAGGCAGAGAGCTGCAACGACCGTCGAAGATCCTCGAGTCGGAGGGCGGTTGAGCTGCTAAGCCGCAGCGACCGTGCAGCCGGCAGGGGCCGCAGGCGCCACGTGCGAAGCCGGAGCTGGGCAACTCGTAGTGTGTCGATGTATTGGCGATAAGGACAGCACAAGAGCAGTGCGGTTGCGTAATACGTATAATACATGCACTCGAGAGGACTGCCAGCAAATGTGGCACGAATTGCGCTGGGATTTCAGGTTTAGGAGCTTGGGTTCCGATTTGGTGGGATTTAGGCTTCGGGTTATGTGTCAGAGCCGTTTAAGATCTCGAGTTACCTGGTTCAGATTAGGGTTTGGGTTTAGGTTCCGGGCTGGGGCAGAGCACGGGCTGTACTGAACCTTGTGCCCCAAGGTCTAAAACCCTGCAATCGCTTTGGTGCTTGGCTGTTTTTTCGACTTAAAGTTCTGGAATGCTCTGAAGGGCTTTAGTTCTTAGACCAGCATCCAGCATGCTGATTCAGATGCTGATCACACACGCATACAGCACCAGTTGATCCAACCACGAAAAATCATGAAAGCCTGCGCACACGCTTAAGACTGTCTCCCCAGACAGACGCACTTGTGGTACAGGTCTCCGAGGGCTGGAACAAGCGGTTCAAGCTCGACGGTGCAATGCAAGTATGGTCTAGAAGAGCGCATAGCATTTACGATTTTGTGTTTCGGGTTTATGACCTTCCAATTCGAAATATTTTCTCGCGGATGCATTAGACGCGTGTCGGAATCGCTACACAAGATCTGCTACAGCAGGATTGTAGTTAGAGGGCCAGGTCTAGGGTTAAGGGGAGTTAGGAGTTGAGGCGGTAGGGTCTATAGGGTTTAGGATTCATGTTGGCATGCTTGACCCGTTGTAGTGGTTCCCCTCCGGCAGCCAAGTTTCTGGCCGGTGCCCGATCTTCCAAAACCTCCACGCCAAACAGCTGCTGAGCCAAACCCCAAACCCCAATAACCCGGAAGCCAAAACAGTTGCAGCGAAATATTCCTTAAAACTTCGCAGCCCCTCGGACTTTAATCCCAAAGCCAGACCCAGAATCTTGAAGAAAGGCGCTGCGCTTTGATTTGCGACTCGTGGCCCATTCCCGTACATATACTCCGCACTTACAAGCATGTTCAATGACAGGCTGCAACAGGCTGCAGTGCAACGGGGTGTTCGAGTTCACGGGAATATGTACACCGAAGACTGTTGGCGAGCGGTTGAAGACATACCTGTTCAGAGTACTCAACATTACATACATGTTGGCTGCCAACATCACCAGACGTGTCGATGAGATGTAACGCAGTGGGGCAGGCGAAGATGAACTCAGCATATTTGGCGAGACGGTGGATGGGATTGCGAGACAAGCATGCTCCGCGATTGCACCATCGCTGACCACCATGCCACTAACATTCGCGGTGTCCATCGTCCTGGACTTGACAGACTTCTCGAGCACAGCACTTGTGGAAGAGGGCCTCTTCACGGCATTCCATTACTTGGTGACGGGAAACTCAAGTTCAGCAATCGAGGCAGTGCTGTTTACTCCCAATACGTTGTCACCGTTGTGGGGACTCCTGAAAGACCTTCACTTGCTACTCATGGCTGTCTGTGGTGAGCTGCAAGGGCTTCTTTCCAAGACCTTTGCAGCCTGTAGCCCCTAAACCTGAGTCTGAAACAGAAGAACTCACACCACATTGAGACCCTTTACAGTAGAAACCAGAAAGTTGGAGCATTATAATCCTCACGCCCTTAAGGTAAAGTATAGGGTAATCCCAGCACTAACCATCCTAAATCCATGTTCCAACTTTCTGGAGTTCACTGTATGCGGATTGAAATGAAGGGTGGTTGCAGGGTCTAGGGTTGAAAAGGACCACGGGGTTTAGGGTTCAGGGTCTAAGCCCAAAGTGGAAAAGCTTTATACTCTGTGCCAAGTCTTCATCCTCAAATCCCAACGGCCCCAAGCCCTGAAAATTTTCAGAAACCATGAAATCCGCAACTCGTAAACCCCACATCCTAAACTCTGACTACCTAAACCCCTAAGCCCCTCAATTCAAATCCATGTAGCCGAGCTCCCGCTATGGTCCTTTATTTAGGCTTCAGGCTTTAGCATTAGTTCTAGCAAGATAGGCCCAAACCCCAGTCAAATTCTAAAGGCCCCTGCATTACCTATGCCCTAGACTCCAATCAGTCCCCTAAAATCAACCCTTAAGCCCCAATCCCGTCAACCCTAAACCCCAACTCCTCAACCCCTCACCTAAGCCCTAAACCTCAAACCGGGCTGTTTGAAAAACTCACAGTCTTTGTGGCTAGAGAAGTTCGAACCAGGTTATTAAAAAAAAAACTCAGTATGTCCTTCCTTAGACCCCAAAAACCCCAAATCCTCAACCCCTCAACCCAGCAGCGAGCGTGTAAAGGTCCCTGGCCAATTACCTATACTATTGGGGGGGGGGGGGGTTCCTTACTATAGACTATAAATATATAGCAGAATGGGCCCCAAAACCCTATACTAATTATTAAGGCCCCCATGTATTATGATCCCTTATAGTAGCCCTTGTAGACCCCTTTTAAAGGAAGCCTTACTAATTCTTAAGGCCCATGTATCGAAGTATCCTTATAGTATCCTTCATAGTAGCCCTTATAGACCCCTATATCAACCCTATACTAATTATTAAGGCCCATATATTCGGGTTCTATCCGAGGTCCCTGGCCAAGACCACGGCCGTGTCCAGCGGCAGCGCCTGCACCAGCGCGTCACTGGAGCCGCCACGGGTCTGAAATGACGTATATAAATAAAAGGATAGATATATATATATATATATATATATATCTATAATATATCTATATATATATATGTATGTGTAGATATGTGTATATATATATATATATATATATATATATAGATATAGATATAGAGGCAATGACTGTATATGTGTATGTACTATGGGGTTATGCAGTGGTTTAGTGGTTTAGGGATCAGATCAAGGTTCCTGAGTATCAGTGAATCACGACTCCAGACCACGGTTTACAGTTTAGGATTTAGGGCTGAGGGTTTAGGGGTTTAGGGGTTTAGGGGTTTGGGGGTTTTGGGGTGTAGGGGTTTAGGGTTTAGGAGTTTAGAAGTTTAGGGGTTTAAAGATTGAGGGTTGGGGGTTTATAGGGTTCGACAGCGAAGATGTTTAGTATCAAGACCCCAGACCCTGAACCCTGAAGTAGGGATCCGTAATGGGGGACTTTTTATATCCCGGGCTGCTGGAGTTTCTGTGCCCTGACCCTGACACCCTTCGAAACGCTAAAACCCTAAAGGTCTTCAACCCTAAACCCCAAAGCCAAATGCCCCTAAAGACGTTTAAGTGCAAGCCCCCACTGCGGTTCATGCCTTTGAGATGCCCCAGGACCCTCCTTGTACCCTCAAACAGGGGTATATGGTCCCAAATAAGGGGCATTTAGGGTCTAATAGAGGCTAGATGGAGGGTCTACCCTAAACCCAAAACCCTAAACCCTAAACCCTAAACCCTAAACCCTAAACCCTGTGTGGCTTCGCACGGGGCTTTGCGCTCGAAGCTTGGTGCTTCAGGCCTCAGAGGTTGATGCGTTAACGACTTCGAGCTTCGATTTAGGCTTACCTTAAGCCGGAATAACCTACCTTTTTAGGGTTCCTTATTAGAAGTTCCTTGTATAAGTCCTTCAAAAGGCAGGTTATTCCGGCTTAAGGTGGGGGTACTTAGAAATATTTTTTTAATTTTCTGTTATTATAATCCCTCAGAAACAGCTGAAGTTATAATTTTTGCTAGGGTTCTAAGTTCAGTATAGTAGGGTCCAGTTTCAGCGTTTAGGGTTTAAGGGTTTTGGGTGTCAGGCTTATATCTCAGTTCTGCATTCTACATGCCAACCTCAAGGATTGGGATGGTTTAATTAGGATGCTTCTTGGAGCTTATGGGGATGGCTGAACCTGAGTTGGGAGCAGATGCGGCTTGTTGATGCATGCCTGATTAATGTAGGAAGCTGATTAAGAATCCCTGGCCATGATCCCAGTATATTAGGATTGATATGGGAGTTTGCGAAAATTCGGGGTAGCTTATTTGGGGGGTCCTTATAATAAGGATCCTACTATTTAGGGTACTATATTGGGGTCCCCTATTTTCGGAAACTCCCATATTAGGAGCCCTAACAAGGACCCAGGGTTTCTTACTCAGGTGCCTGCATTTATGACTTATGAATGTTGTGCCTTTTACTCCGGCCCACAAACTATGGACTCTAGGCCCTAGCAGCCCTTAACGAAAACCCTCACATGGGTAGTTCTCTAAATTAGGGTCCCTGTAGGGTCCTGTTTGTAAGGGGGCCCTGCTATTTTGTGGACCTAAGAAAGGGTCTCTGAGTCCCCCCCAATCCGAACTCCACATACCCGAGCTCTTGGACTCTAGGTTTCCGAAAATAGGGGACCCTAATAGCGTACCCTAAATAGTAGGATCCTTATTATAAGGACCCCAAAATCAGGTACCCCTAATTTTCGGAAGCTCCCAGGTCTTACGTTCTGCGCGCCATCGGCGTGTCGGAAGACTTGGCGCACACGTGCAGAGCTCGAAGAGTTTGCCATTTTCAGTCGAAGGAGCTGAGGGACTCCAGTAATACAGCGAGGTTTGGGGTTTAGGGTTGAGGGTTTGACGGGTCTTAGCTTCAATTCCTTGTTTTTTGCTTTAATATTCATTATGGTATAAGCTGAACCCCTATTCTAACTATCAAGGCTCTTATCGTATCTTCTGCAGCGGAGAGGGGGTTGCGTCAGCGAAAGTGTCGGCATGCGAACGGCTGCAGACGAGCCGCGTGCACGCAGAGACGAATCGCGTGTGCGCCGAAATCACGGCCCAGACAAGAAAATACGGTCATGGGTATCTCCTGGTGCGTCGGGGTCCGACTCCTCCTCCATAAGCCAAAACCGGCCCTAAAGCCGAACACCCACATGAAGTCAAGCCCGAAAGCCCGTACGACACAAACTCTCACAAACCGCAAACCCCTCATTGGGCGTTTACGAAAACCCTGTAGAACCCTGAACTGCAACTAGCCTTGAACCTTATCTGACCCTAGGGCCTAAACCTTGCACCGTACTACACTACACCTTATACCCTACCCTGAATCCCCAAACCTGAGCCCTAAACCCTAAACCCTTAGCCCTGAATCCTAAACCTAAACTAACCTTTGATATTGGAGGAGCTAAGGAGCCAGGGATGATGATAATCCCTTTTTAAATAAGGAGCTAAAGAGCCAAGGGAACCCCAAAACTACTGGTTAGTAAATCCCGAATCCTAAACCCTAAACCCTAAGCCCTAAACCCTAAAACCCTGAACCCTGAACCCCCGGGCCGAAGCACTGGGCGAAGGTCGTTGAGGTTCGGGATCGGCCGTTTCACGACGGAGGCCGAGGTGGTCGGAGGCTTAGCGCAAGAGACCATGGAAGCTCTGCACTCTAGTCTGCTTTGGAATCATGTTTTTGATTTTTGTTCATGTAAAGCTTAAGAGACTATTAGAGACATCTTTTGTTGATTTTTGTTCATATAAAGCCGAAGAGAATATTCGAAACATCATTTTCGTTATGGTGGGTAAGGGGTGTATAGGCTCTACAGGGGCCCTTTATTGTAGGGTTTAGGGCCGTTTCGGGGTCGGAATCATTAGTAATGTCGTCCCTCTTGCAGGCCGTGTATCAGTATCGAGCAATATACCCCCAAAACCCTGTTCTACCCAATGAGACCCTGCATCAAGGGGTTTGGGGAGTCTGGGGTTGGGGCAGGGTTCTGTGAATGAGGTTTGTGGCGCTTGGTGGGGTTGTACTCACGTTGTCCGGGCAAGGGCAGAGGGTCTGGATTCTGGAGCTTGGTTCCTTGGTAACTTGGTAAAGAGAGACTTTGCAGGTGTTGACGGCATGTAGGGGTTGATCCTTCAACAAGGGAGCATTCTCTTAGTTATGGGCCCAAACCCGAAAGCCTATTACAGCCCCTATAAGCCCTAAACTGGCATAGGAACACTTACAGCACCCTTAAGGGCTCTTTAAGGGGTCCTGTAGGGAGGCGCTGGTATAACGGATGCAGTAGGCCAGAACCTCCCATACCCCTGGCTTCAGAAGCTTCCCTACCCTATCATAGGTGCTTTGAAGAGTGTCCAGTCTAAGCATGGTAAATGCTGGGGGAGGGCTCGCCATGTGGCACTAGAAGGGCCAACAACTCTGTGTGTGTATATATATATATATATATATATATATATGTATGTCCGTATGTATGTACTTATGTATGCACGAAGGTATGTCGTATGTATGTATGTGTGTATGCATGCATGTGTCATACAGAAGTACATGTAAGTCGTATACAGCCTCGTATATCTGACCGAACGTCTTCTTTTGCGAAGCTCTCGCAGCGACCTGGACCATCTTTGTCATTTTCGCCTTGACCCTCTCGCACATATGCCGGCTGCAACCACCAAGCATGCAACCCGCATAAACGGTTTGATGCTAGCCTGCGTTCCCGCATAATATAGGGGCCTAAATTATTTAGTAATTACCAACACTATTTTTTGGTGGTTCCTTATTGTAATTATAGTATACTGGGCCCCGAAACCCTATTCTAATCGCTAAGGCCCCTACACCATGTTCTTTATCGTCTTTGCATGTCTGGTGTTGGCTTGGCTCGGCTTTTGCGGGCTTTGACTTGGCTTGCTGTCCCAAAGGCTCCATGCACCTTTAAAGTAGATACTTAAGCCCTAAAGAGGTCCCTATATAAGCACTTTAAGGCCTAAGTGCCTACTATATGGGTACATGGAGCCTTAGGCTGTGAGGACTGCATTTGCGGTCTTGGAGCGGGCGCCAGCACGCGACCTGCCGAGCGTACCGTAAAGCTTAAACTTAAACCCTATAAACCTTAAACCCTGAATGATCTTCTGAAAGAGCCCTAAACTCTCAAAAGAAAAACAAACAAGTTTGAGAACCCTGCGAGCTTCACCTGGGAAGCCTGCAATCTTTAATTCCGTTCAACTCCAACCCGCACTTGGAGGATCAGGGGACTTAGTAAGTGAGGTTATAGGTTTAGGGTTTAGGGTTCAGGGGACTTAGTAAGTTAGGTTATAAGTACCCTAATTGGGGTTATAAGTACTTGTAAGTATGGTTGCCTTGATTATAACTTTAGTTGCTAAGTCCCATGATCCTTCAAGTAATCAGGATAACACCGTCAAGGACGTTGTCAGAGAGGCACCGGCTCTGTTTCCGCGAGCTTTTTTTGCTTTTTTTTTTTGGGGGGTTTAGGGTTTAGGGTTTAGGGTTTAGGGTTTAGGGTTTTCGGATCCGGGGTTCGTGGTTTTCGGAGTTCGGGTTCGGGTTTAGGGTTCGGTATGGGCGAATGACCGGGTAGTGTTTCGGTCCGTGGGCCGGGTTGTGCTATGAACGGGCCTTTGAATAGGCTGTCGCTAGGATGCCCAGTAGTACCCTTATTCCCTTTTTGTAGTCCTAGGTTCCTTTTGAAGTTACCCAATACCAAAAAGGGAGCCGCATCCTAGGTCGGGGACTTCAGTCGCTCCGCAGTCAGGGGATTAGTGAGAACCACACAAAGGTAGACTTGTGCTTTCTAGGCAGACGTACGCACATACATATACATATATGGGGTTAGTGGTGGCATGTGGTGGCTGTACAAAACTACATTAAGCTTGTAGTTATGACTAGACACACACACATGTGTATATATATATATATATATGTGTGTGTGTGTGTAGTTTTTTCATTATATGGTATTTGCAAAAGGGGGTCTTCTCTGGTGCTTTCTATATGTTGCGAGCCTATGGTCCTCGCGATGTCAATCAAGACGTCTTCCAAACGGCTTCGACCAGTCGATGTGATATAGGCATGTCCTAAGCTTCGCCTAAACCCTCTAACCCCAAAGTCCGAAACTCCAAACCCTCAGCTCCAGAGCCCGATACTCTATAAGCCCCCAGCTCAACCTCGACGCCACATCCTTACTCGTACGAACGATTATGTTTGGTCGGCTTCATGCAATGTCCCAAAACCTGGGTTGAGCTCGCGAAGTTCAGAAAGAGTCTGCGCCCCGGCAAACAAACCCAAAACATATCCTGAATAATGAGACCCTCCCCCATACTCAGGCCCACCGGATCAGGCATGCGGAAGCCCGACTTCGCAATGTAGCAGCTCCATTGAACTGCAGCGTCAACCCTGAACCCCTGCCCTTAAACCCTAATATCTTAAACACAAAATCTCCCAACCCCTAAACCTCTAAAACCACCAAAATCCTGAATCCAAGCCTGGGGAGAAGGTGCGACGGCTGCGAGAAATGAGCCCCCTGTGGGAGCTTGAGCTCGAGGTTCCGTGCCTGGGTGTTGTAGGGCTTAGGGCTTAGGATTTAGGGCTTTTGGTTCAGGGTTTAGGGTTTAGTAGCTCTTGGGGTTTCAAGGGCGCATTAAAGGGGTCTACATGGGAACGCAGGGTTTTTTGGAGACTTTGGCTTCCTTGAAGGTTTTAGGGTTTAGGGGTCTGGGGTTTTCAAGTTTAGAGTTTTAGGGTTTCAGGGTTTTTAGGACTTCGGGGTTACGGGTTTAGGGTCGTAGGTCTTTGGGGCTTTATTGCCTTGTGGTGTGAGGTTTAGGGTTCAGGGTTGGTGTTGGTATTTTATAGCTGATAGTAGGCTTACAGAAATGTTCCAACAACGGCACCAGCAATTCCAAGCAATAATGGCAATATCATCTGTGATAGAAAGAAATATCCATAATTGCAATAATGAGGGTGACTATCGTGCTTGTCATGGTTATTATGAACTAAAAAGTTCTTGCCTTGACACATTTTGTTGTTTCTACGATCATTACTTTTCCCGTTACTGTGTCGTGGTGCTTGGTCCTAGTGGAGTCTAGGTTTAAGGTTCAGATGGATTCTAGGGGTCTGCTTCAGGATTTTGTGGAGGTTCGGCTCAGGTTTCTGTAGGGTTTAGGCTTCTTTGTGGCTTAGGGCTTCTGCCAGCATCGGGCTTTCCCTGCTCTACAAGGCTTATACAGGATGATCAGAAACTGGTTTGAATAAGCCTTGCTGTATTTCTTAGGGCTCCTTAATGACATATACTACCTAAACCCTAAACCCTAAACTCTACTATACTATAGCGCTGCAGTCTCCTTCCTGTTCGCAGAGTAGCTCTAGACGTGTTCTCCTTCTGGAGCCGACACAGCCGGTGCCCTTTGCTTGAAGGGTCACAGGACATGGTAAGTCGGCCTGCATTTTCAGGTTTAGGGTTTAGGGTTCGGTTGTAAGACCCTACCTGTGCTTTTGTTCCGACGTTCATGTAGTCGTGCTTCTTCCCTCGCAGCATGCGTAGCTTTGTTGGTCACAGGGCAAGAAAAAGCCCCCAAACCCTAATCACGAAAGCCCTAAACCCTAAACCAGAAGTGCAGCCTCATGTATGCCCTGCAGTATTTGCTAGGCTAAGAAACCCTAAACCCTAAACCCCAATCCCGACAAATCTAAACCCCTAGCCCTACCGTATTTGCTAAGTCCCCTAACCCTAACCCTAAACCCTAAACCCTAAATCCTGAGCCCTAAACCCTAAACCCCTAGCCCTATAGTATAGCCTTACGTATTTGCTAAGTCCCCTGGTGGAGGCATTGAAGACCGGCGGGCAGAAGCAAGCCGTGACATGGTCGGAACCTCAGTGTTTAGGGGTCTAGGGATTACAGGGTTTAGGGTGTTTAGGGTGTTTAGGGTGTTTAGGGTTTAGGATTTCGGGTTTAGGGTTTAGGGTTTCGGGTTCTTCTGGGGGTTTAGGAATCTAGTGTTTGGGGGTTGAGGCGCTTGTGCCTAAAGTGCCACGTCCTAAATGCCAAGCCCTTCTTGTACCCAAGCCACTAAGCGCTAAACTCATGTACCTTCGCACCATACCTATAGCCAGGTCATTGCAACCTGGTACCCTTATCCTACCCCTTAGGAGTACCCCGTAAATACAAAGTACCCCTTGTGCTCCAAACCCAAACCCCTAAACCCTAAACCCTGAACCCTAAATCCTGAACCCTAAACCCTAAACTCTGGACCCTAAACCCTAAACTCTGAACCCTAAACCCTGAACCCTAAACCCTGAACCCTAAACCCTTTAACCAGAAGACTCCCGTCTACCAGGTCGTGAGCAAGAAACAACGCTAAACTTATATTAGGGACCCAAAAAGCACATAAGCATAAGCATTTTAGGGGGATATCACTACCATATTGGGCTTCATTATAAGGGGGTTTATATGGGACATCCCTATTCTAATTTTTGCTTATGTGCTTTCTTGGGGCCCTATTATAGAGCCTGAACCCTGAACCCCCCCAACCTTGAAGCCTTAACCCCTAAGCCCTAAAGCCCTAAACCCTTAAACCATAAACCCCCAAAGACCTTAACCTGAAACCATAAATTTTCCAACTCTTAAATTAAATTCAAAACCCTAATTAACACCTTAAACCCTATAGAGGTATAGCCTTAAATCACCAAAACCCTTAAAAACCCTAGACCCTGAAACCCTAAACCTTGAAACGCTAAACCCTAGACATATACACCCTAAAACCTTAAACCATAAACCCTTAAACCCTTAAATCCTAAACCCAGGTCCTGAAACCTTAAACCCCAAACCTTGAACATATACACCTCGAAACCTTAAACCCTAAACCCTCAAACCCTTAAATCCTAGACTGTGAACTCTAAACCCCTTAAACCCCTAAATCCCAAGCCCGCAAACCCCTAAAATCCTTAAACCCTCAAACCCATAAACCCCCTAAAAGCAGGTCCTGAGCTGCTGCCGGATCTGCCTTTCAAACGAACTCCCGCGGCTTTGGCGCCTGTCGGTGCAGCGCGGCACCGCCGGGAGAGCCGGGACTTCGGGACCAAGAGGGTTTAGGGTTCTTAGGGGTATTTAGAAATACTTTGTAATTTTTGGTAATTATAATCCCTAAGAAACAGCTAAAATTACAATTTTTGCTAGGGTTCTAAGTTCAGTATAGTTAGGGTTTGGGGTTTAGGCTACTTTATGAGTTTAGGGCTTAAGGTCTGTTGGGGTTTTAGGGTTTAAGGTTTGAGGATGTGTAACTTTAGGTTTTAAGGTTTAGGGCTTTGAGGGTTTAGCTTTTAAGGGTTTTGGGGGCCTAGGGCTTTAGAGGTGGCACCCTTCAAAAGGGTGCTTTGAGCGAACGTTTTGGATGCTTGGGGTTGTTAGGTTGAGGGTTTAGGGTTTAGGGTGTAGGTTTTAGGGTTTAGGGTTTAGGGTCTGTTCGATGTGTCGAATGCAGAGTCTGTACACTGGGAAAGCACAAACGACCACAAACCTTAAACCCCATACCAGAGACTTTACACCCTAAACCCCAAATCCTTTAAACCCTAAACTTTAAACGCAAAGCCCTTGACCCAAAAGCCTTAGCTGTGAACCCCTTCCTGATTTACGGACTGAAATGAGTTCCGTCGCCTCCGTTCTCCCGCGCTTTGCACAGAACCCGCCCTGGCGGACGGAATGGAAGAGTTAAGGTTGACTTTGAGGATCAGGGGAATGAGTAAGTTAGGTTATAAGTACCTTGATTGGGGCTACAAGTAATTATGAGTATGGTTACCTTAATTATAACCCTAGTTACTAAGTCCCATGATCCTTCAAGTAGGGTTTTGCCCAGCAGAGGCTCAAGATGACTCAATGCTGTAAGGGGTTTAGGGGTTTGGGGTTTGGGGCTTTGATTATGTGGGTTTTGTTGAAGGGTTTGGGTTTCGGGTTTAGGGCTTAGGATTTGCGATCTCCATTATGGGAAAGGGCTGTATGAATTAGGGGTCGAGAATGCTGAAGAGATCAACATCGGCTCAGGGCTCATGGTTTTTGAAGCTTGCCCAGCCACTGAGACTAAGATCCTCTCTAAGTCCGCACCCAAAACCCCTAAACCCCCAACCCTTAAACCCCCAAACCCCCCAAAAACCCTAAACCCTAATCCCTTTATAAACCTTTAGGCCCGAAGCCCTCTTCCACCGTAAAGTTCAGGCAGTGAATGATCTCCGCAGTTCCCCACACATTTGTCACCCGAAACCTACCTTATCTAAGGACCTGTACATATGGGTGGTTGTCAAAATTATGGCCCCTGGTGGGAACCCTAAATGCTAGGTGCCGTACTATAATAGAGACCCAAACCCCAAAGTAGTCCCTGTATCGGTACTTTAAGGCCTAAGTATATACTACATGGGTACATGGAGCCTTAGGGAAAAGGTACCCCTAATTTTCGGAAGCACCCATATGAGTAAGGAGCTGTGAGCTCCTAAACATGTAGGTTTTGCAGGGTTGAGGGCTTATTGTACGGTTGATGATATAAATCCTGCATTATACCCATAATAAAGAATATGCCATAATTCCCATAGTTTGGTGTCCTCAAGGTAATGCAGGATTTATATCATCAACCGTAGTGCTCAGGGTTTGCGGTTGCGCAACGGTTTAGGGTTTATTCCTTAACCCTTTATTCCTTTTTGTTCTGCTGACTCTTCGGACCGCAGGCATAGGCCAAGTCCTAGTCTTTAGATCCTCCTCATCTCCCCATCCGCCGGGGTCGCAGTGAGACCGATGACCTTGGATGCCATCTTTTCCTGAGTGATCTGCTCCTCCGACCATTCAGTAGCCACACTAGACAACTAAGTCTTAATGCACGGATGCAAGGTTTTGTGTGGTCTCCTATAGTCTACTAGGATATTATATCTAATGACTACTACTATAACTATTACTAGTACTATTGCTATTACTATTACCATTACTATTGCTATTACGATTATTTACTATTTTTAGCCTGGGGAGATCCCATCTAGGTTCCAGGTTGGTCTCAAACACAAAGCCCCTGCGTCGCTCCAGACAAAAAGGACTCTCAGCTATCCTGAGTTGTGGTGATAGAAGGGGTTTAGTAGAATTCCGTGGTTGTGCAGCTTGTTAGGTTTAAGGGTCGGAGTTTTGGAATTTTGGGTAAGGGCTTTTGGGTTGCACAGGGCTTTCGGGTTGAATGTGTAGGGGGTTTAAGAAACTAAGATTCAACTTCCGTGATTTAGGGGGTTCTGTGCTTCAGGAGCTCTTTTTGTAGAGGTCCCGTAGAACTGCCTTATCTTCAAGGGTGTTGCGTGCCAGGCGGCATTTGATGGGGTTCGGGGAGGAGAGGGGGCACAGGGACCCACCCTAGACCTCAGCCCCACTTGGAGGATCAGGGGACTTAGTATGGTAGGTTATAAGTAATTAATAAGTACCTTGATTGGGGTTCTAAGTTATAAGTAATTGTAAGTATGGTTACCTTAATTATAACCCTAGTTACTAAGTCTCATGATCCTTCAAATAAACCATCACGAGCCAAAGGAACCCGTGGCCCTGCACCATCCTGTATGAACCCTGTAACACTTCTTGAGCATTCAGTCGCTGAGTACACCAACAGTCGACAGAGGCCCGAACAACTAAACATTCCCTTGATGGTGAAAAGGCCTGGAGACACGCAACGCGGCACCGTCTATATGATCCCATCTATGTCTATGTCTTCCCAAGCCCTACATAAAGTTCCTTGGGACACCCTAACACCAATTAAGTGCACTGTAAGCAGCAGGCTCTATAGACCCCACAAGCCTAGATCCAGCACGCTCCTCACCCGGATTTGTTGTTGTTACTCCCGATTGGCCCTAACCCCATGCACCCCGTGCTGCATAGGGGCCTTCCCCAATTGGTTTATAGTTTAGACACCCAGACGATCCGATTGCATCTAGTTAGGTACCGGAACTTGTTATCCGACAGAGCCTTGCAAATACCGTATGGAGCCAAAGCCCCATGACCATTGTTCATTATGGTTTACGTAGGGGTTTAGGATTTCGGGTTTCGGGGTGTAAGACAACAGCAATGAGCCGTTTCTTGAGCCCTTATGAGAACATGTGGTTCTTATCCGGCTCCGGTGTTGTATTCCTGGTACTGCAGCAGATGCGGTAAAGGCAGTCGAGATTTCTTAAACCCAAGTCGTGAACCTTGAACCCTAAACCCTGAACCCTGAACCCTAGGGTTAAAAACAAAACCCTAAACCCTAACCTCCAACTCACGAATCACGAACCCTACGGCCCAATGCTTCCCGAAACCCATATGAGTCAAAATTTCAAGCACCTCTGCTGCTTTGTGCTCATATGGCCCTGACATGCGAGTAGTGTGGGGTGCGTGAGTCTGGAAGGGAAAGAGCGAGGGCTAGTCCCTCTCAAACATGCCGGGGAGACTCTGCTTATTGTACTTCAACACCTGAGAGCCCCGGAAAAAAAAGCGAGTCGCATCGCCGGTGAGAGTGATAGTCATCCAGAGACTCCAAAATGATATGCCTTCATGCAGTGCCGCTGAAATGACGAAGGATTCCCACCCTGATCTCCGGAATATCCCTGAAGTCCTGGATAGTGGGGTCTCTCGGTTTGAGGCTTTTGTCGTTGGACTAGACTGGTGTATCCCTCCCATGCTTCGGTCCTTGCGAACGGCATCGAAGCTCCTACGACGCAGCTCGGTGCTCGCCGGCGTGCTTGCGGTGTTAGGCGTTGGGGTGTAGGTTTTAAGGCTTCTGGGCCCGGGATAGTTTTGGGGGTTTAGTCTTTCGAGCGTTTAGGGCTTTAGAAAGTGAATTTTGCAATGGTTTAGGATTCATTAAGTGCTAGAAGGGGCTGAGGTTTTCGGAGTTCCTAAAAACTCCAGTGACTGTCCCATGGATATAAGAGCCCTTCTCAAGGACCACTTCTAAAGATACATTGGGTAAGGGTTTAGGGTTGGGGGCATCAATGAGTGAGTTTTTTTTTCGGGATATGGCCATGCCTCTTCGCAAACCCCACTCTCTTGAATCCTACGTCCTAAGTTAAGCCCAAAGCCTACCCTAAACCCCAAGCTCTAATCTTTGGGTTTAACGTGGGAGTTTCTTGGGTCCCTGACACCATGGTAAACGCTCACTGGAAAGCTTTGCCAGAAATTTCTTGCAGTTTATGGGGTTAGGGTCCCTAAACCCTGAGCCCTCAGCCCCTCAATTTTTGTCACTATTCGGGATGAGTAGTTAGTGCGCTGATTCCTATTCCGCCTATTCCTCATCGGGTTGGCTCGGGCACAGCTTCGGCACTGCTCCGGCCGCTTCTGGTGATGGTGATGCTCTCGGCCCCGAAGCTGAGTCATAGGAGGCCAAAAGGGGCTTTAGCCTATGGGGGTTTAGTAGGGATTAGGGTTCTGATAATAGGGTTCATATTAAGGAACCCTACTCCAAAATCTTGACTCCCCCTTTTGGCCGCTGAGCCGCCTTGGCCAGGCACTGGTTGGTGTCCAGTTTGACTTGGCGGTCATGCTCACGGATGCGAGCCCTCAAGAACGAGGCCCCCCCGGCTGAATACTAACCGAAGCTGCTGTGCCGCGACTGCCGTCCCGGCCACTTTCTGGCTCCCCTCCCTGCAGGCTGAGTGTGTGAGATTGGAAGATAGGCAGAGCCCATTTCGGCTTCGCACCATCCGGAGTTCTTCCATCGGTCGTGCGAGCCATGCTGCAGCATGCTGCCAACTACTTCAAGAGCTGAACTTTCCTTTCCAATTTCGCGGATCTCTCCGAATTACCATCCGTTTCAAACCTCAAGCCGTAGCTCGAATCCACAAAGGCACTAAACCTTGCTCCCTAAACTCCTACACCCCAAACCTTAAGCCCCATAAACAAAAAATCTCTGCTCCCCATCTAAAACCCAAAGACTTCACCTGCAGAGATCCCTGAAAGCTCTCAATTCGATTTAGGCTTTTTGAACATGATGAGAAGCGAAAGGTATGGGGTTTGGGGCGGTCTTGGGGTCTTTGAGCAGCGTTTAGCTGACAAGCGTTCCTGCGATTTCTGAAAGGACCCTTACGTTTTTGGAGCCCTGCTTGACCTCCTGGCCCCTAAAGCCATAACCGCAAACCCCCAAGCCCTACCTTAATCCACCAGAACCGGCTTTTTTCAGAAAAGTACTGTAGGTTTTGGTGGGTTAAGGTACATACCCATACAGTGAACCTTGTTTCAGCCCGGTTTCTGGGACTACCTGAGGGCTAATATAGGGGCCTTCATGATTACCTATTCTACTTTGGGGGTTCTTTAGTATGATCATGGGCCCCAAAACCCTATTCTAGTTATCAAGGCCTCTATATTAGGCAAGCTCGTAAAGTGTCATTTGACTTATTTTGCACTGTGGACCCGTCTGATCCGTCCTTGAACCACAGGGCCGCGCCTCGGAGGTGTTTTAAAGGCCTTTACGCTTTTTGGAGTTTCGGGATTGAGGGTTCAACCCCAAACCTTAAGCCCCGTAAACCCTAAAGCGCGTAAAACCCAAGCCTTATCGCCGTGGGACCGGGGACCCTACCTAGACCCTGACATGTGGTACATTTTTGTCGATGGCGTGTTTTACGGTCAGGGCCCTATAACGAGACGCTAATGTACCCAAAAACAGGTATTACACTTCTCAACCTTAAACCCTAAACCCTAAACCATTGCCAGCGTTTTTTGGAGAAAGGGTGCACATCAACTTTAAAGCATAAACCCAAAACCCTATAATCAGGAAAAACAGGTACTGGTACTACATATCTAAACCTTAAGCTCTAAACCCTAAACCCTAACACATCAACTTTAGAAAATAAACCCTGAACCCTATAAGCCCTAAACCCTACAGGGAACTCCAGAAAGTTGGAATATGGTTTCATGGTAGGATACCCTATAATTTACCATAGAAGGGTTAGGATAATCATATTCCAACTTTCTGGCTTTTACCTTAATAAGGTTCTTGGTAGCGCACGACGTGACCATGCCAGGCACCGGCTTTGGGCTTCGGTGTGGGCTACAGCCGCCTCCCGAGAGCGAGGGGTTTTAGGCTTTACTTATGGGTTCCTTTAAGGGGGGTCCCTTTAAAGGGATCTATAGGGATTCTATAACGGTATAGGGTTTAGGGTTTACTTGGAGGTTCATGGGTAGTTATAAGTAGGGTAACTATAGTCATAACCCATATTAGGGGACCTATGACCCCACTTAGAACTACCCATGAACCTCCAAGTAAGGGTTTCAAGCAGGGGTTTAGGGGAGGGTTTAGGGGTTCTGGGCGCTGAGGGGTTCGGGGTTTAGGGGTTTTGGGGGTTTTGGGTTTTTGGGCGCTTAGGGGTTAGTGGTTTAGGGGTTTTGGGGGTTTAGGGGTTTGGGGGGTTCAGGGGTTCAGGCTTTAGGGGTTTAGGGTTTTAGGGTTTAGGGTTTTAGGTTTTAGTGGTTTAGGGTTCTGCGGCTTAGGGTTGTAGGGTTCAGAGTTCAGGATGACTTGTGCGGTTCAGGATCTACCTTTGACCTGGCAGAACCTAGGTTCGAATTGTCCTAGGTCCTAATTTAACTTAAAGCATTTCAACATCTTGTATATCTATAGTGGCCGTACAAAAGAGTTGTTCAAGGTTACTGGAGGGCTAGGGCCAGGACCTGCGACGGGATCTGAAAGCACCGACGAATCGCGAACATAACACTTGCCGAAATTTGTATTCTCCGCCTACAATGCTTGTCTAGAAAGGATGAGGTCAGTTCCAGTGTTGCGCGGGTCCATAGAGGCGTAGCCGGGGATTAGACAGACTATTATCAGGGCTTGTGTTCAATCGCATTGCCGTGTGCTTGGATTTTCTGCGGAAAGCCCCGAAAGACTTTGCTTTCAAGGGCCTGAAGATTTGCCAATATTCTTTCCTCAGGGCTCCTTACAGCAATTATTGCCTCATGGAACTCTGACTCAAAAAGGCGCCTCTATCTGAGTCTCTTGATTCGGATTTGTTGGATCTTGGGGCTTGGAGTACGGCGTGCAGCGCAGGCGCTGAGATGTAGTTCTGTTTTTGGGTGGCATTGAACTTATGTCCAAATAGGATCCCAAAACGAAGGTAATCTCATAGACACAGGAGTGGGCGGAGCATTTCCTGACCAGGACATCTTCTTGACAAGGGAGGAAATTGCACGCAGACAAATCGAACGCGACCGACTTTCGCGATTGCGGGATGATTCCGAGGAAGAGGAAGATGGCTACTTCTACGATTCTAAAGGTTATGCTGACGCAGACCATTGGGCCAACTGCAATAAATGGTTGAGGTAGCTTTCCGGATCCACACCTGGCAGCGAATCCACGAGGGAACTGCCGCAGCAAGGTTGACATCCCGCAAAACCCTGCTCCAATTCACTGCAGAAACCTCATAGAGACTCCAGAAACCCCATAGAAACTCGATATAAAGCCTGTATATCATCCCTAACCCGAAACGCCCTATGTCTAAACCCCTTGACTATCCTAAACCCAGACGCTGACGCCTAAGCCCTAAACCCTAAAGCCCCCAAACCCCTTAAACCCTAGTTCTCTAAACTTGGGGGTCTCGTTTACGGACCAAAAAAGCGAACTGCCCATATGGGGGAAGGTTTAGGGTTTAGGGTCCCCTAAACCTGAAACCCGAAAAGGAACCCTAATTTAGAGAACTAACCACTAGGTTCCTGAGAAGTACTCTGCTGCCCTTTCTGTTTTGGGATCCCCTTCTTAAAACCGAATGGTAGGAAAAAGGTTACCCCTGTTCTAGAGGGGCTACTCCGGAACCTAGACCCTCTGCCACCCCTCTAAACCCAACACCCTAAACCCTAAACCCTAACATCCTAAACCCCTAAACCTTAAACCCTAACATCCTAAACTTCCTAAACCCTAAACCCTAACATCCTAAACCCCTTTAAACCCTAAACCCACAAGCCCCGGCAGTTTTCTTTTGGAACTTCGAGGTGTTTGCTGGGCGCAGTCTCGAGAAGAGCTCGGGATGCCCAGCAGTCTTCTTTTCAAACAGGGTTTATAGAGTTTAGGGGTTTAGGTTTAGGGTTTATAGGGTTTAGGGGTCAGTGTTTAGGGTTTATAGGGGTTAGGGTTTGGGGAAATAGGGTTTAGGGGTTAGTGTTTAGGGGAATAGGGTTTAGGGTTTGGGGAAATAGGGTTTAGGGCTGAGGGTTTACAGTTTGGGGCAATAGGGGTTAGGGTTTAACCGTTTAGGGTTTTTGGCAGGGTTTAGGATCAGTCGGCTGAGTGTTCATATGGTTGAGGGTTTAGGGATTAATGGTCGCTGTACTTAACTGGGTGTTTATATAGTTGTCGGGCATCGGCTGGGTCGAAAGTTTAGGGCTTATTGCTTTAGGTGTATCTTGGATTTGGGGAGCGTGGTATTGCTAGGTTCCCCAGTAGTATCCTTTTACCACTTTTCTTTTTGGTTCCCTGGTTAAAGCCGGATGGTAGGAAAAAGGGCACTCCTTATTCAGGGGCTAGTGGGGAACCTAGATAATTCTGGGTGATGATATATGGCAGAGCCCAGTTTTTTCTATTCACAACATACCTTCTTTCACCTAGTATAGCAGCCTGAATATCGAACGATTACTGCTTCTCCTCAATTTTTTAGGGTTTAAGGTTTTATTTGGCTTGCGGTTGAGGTTGCGTTTGAGTGAGTGAGTTTTGCTGGGCGTATAAGTGCTATGTAGATATGGCTCTTCCAGTCTGAATTGTCGCAGGGCGTCTGACTCGGGGTCTGGATGCACATTATTCCGGAGAGAAAATGCTTTCATAAATCAATTTCGATTACCAGGACTCGTCATTAGGCCCTTCGTGAAACCTAAGCTTCGACCCTAAACCCTAGGCACAGCCCAGAGCCATAAGTGCAGTACTGGCCGTTCCGAATTTCAGACACCTGCCACCCTGCAGTTGTGCATAAATCCAGGCTTCTAGATGTTTCTATAAGGGCTTTCTCCAAGGGCTCGTAGTAGCAGTAGGAGGAGGAGGAGGAGGAGAAGGTTATGTTGCTGGTGTTGCTTTCCCTGAGCTTGAGCCCTACCCCAGCAGCAGTAGTAGTAGTAGTAGTAGTAGTAGTAGTAGTAGTCGTAGTCGTAGTCGTAGTAGTAGTAGTAGTAGTAGTCGTAGTCGTAGTAGTAGTAGTAGTAGTAGCAGCAGTAGTAGTAGTAGCAGCAGCAGTAGTAGTAGTAGTAGTAGCAGTAGGAGCAGTAGCAGTAGCAGTAGCAGCAGCAGTAGCAGTAGCAGTAGTGGCAGTGGCAGTAGCAGTAGCAGTAGCAGTAGCAGTAGCAGTAGCAGTAGCAGTAGTAGTAGTAGTAGTAGTAGTAGTATAGTAGTAGTAGTAGTAGTAGTAGTAGTAGTAGTAGTAGTAGTAGTAGTAGTAGTAGTAGTAGTAGTAGTAGTAGTAGTAGCAGTAGCAGCAGCCGCAGCCGCAGCAGCAGCAGTAGCAGCAGCAGTAAATCCTTCTACTCAGCGTCCAGTGCAGGGGCGGTCCTTTTCAGATGCCTTGTGAAGATACACCTTCTATGGACCTGCTGCGCCGCCCGAACTCAGCCACCAAGATATTCTAGAGCCATTCAACGACGAGATGCTACATTCAGATCTCAGGAGCGCTGCTTCGTCACTATAACCCCTGACCCGAAACCCTGCTAAACCCTTTCAGCCCCACAACTCTCGTCGAGAACGCTCTAGCACCGACGCGCATCTACCATCCCTCTACCAACAACTGGGTTCCGGAGTGCCATACTTGAGGGCATTTTGGGACCTGTTTCTTGAAGGAACCATTCTGACATGAAAGTCTATGCGTTTTTCTTCCCGGTTACGCCAAAGTCCGGCAGACAATCTTGATCCCTAAGCCCGCCACCTGCGACTCGACCAAGCCAGACCCGAATCCTGAGCGACACTGTCGACTGTACCCGAAGGTTCTGCACAACCTTAGACCACGTTGTTGACCTTCAGTTTTGGACCTTCAACCCTCCATTCATGCAGATCCTTAGCCTTTCGTCCCATCGCAACATGTGACTTACCCATGCTATCAAGGAGCGAATCTAACCATTGATACTGGAGGAGCTAAGGAGCCAGGGATGATGATAGTCCCTCCCAAACAAAGAGCTAAAGAGCCAAGGGAACCCCAAAACCACTGGTTAGGAATTTCATACTTCCTGCAATTACCTCATGTGTCCAGAGACCCCAATATCCCTAATTAAGAATATTCCTGAAATTATAGTAGGATCCCGAATATGATTTATAAAGGAATATGCCTTAATTAAGGGATATTGGAGTCCCTGGGTTTAGGGCCCCTGCTATCAAGGAGCGTATTTCATAATCCCTAAACCCTAAACCTATTTGCAATTATCTCATGTGTGAGTTTCCGAGAATAGGGGACCCTAATATAGTACCCTAAATAGTAGGATCCTTATTATAAGGACCCCAATAAGGTACCCCTAATTTTCGGAAACTCCCATGTGTGAATGGCTCCATGGAAGCGCCTTGCGTTGCTCGGAGCTCCCTGTCTGCGCGGCGCCGCAGCGGATCCGGCCGAGGCCGCACAGAAGACTCGCGTTATGGGTTTAGGGTTTAGGGTTTAGGGTCTTACACTTGGAGGATCCGGGGACTTAGTAAGTTAGGCTATAAGTACCTTAATTGGGGTTGTAAGTCGTTATAAGTATAATTACCTTCATTATGACCCTAGTTACTCAGTCCCATGATCCTTCAAGTACTATACTACAATTACTGTACTATACCATACTATACTATACTAAACCATGCTCTACTATACGATACTATGCTGTATTAGACAAACTATACTATAGATGCTTGCCATTACGAAGTGGTTAGATTGTGTTACTGTCTTGCACTTCATACCATCTGCTCTAAAGCTACATGTCAGGTACTGTATATATGCTGTAGACTATGGGCTACATACTGTATACCAGGTGTTGTAAACATTTGTAGACTGCAGACAATAACCGATAAGCGATATACTATATGCGGTGTCTGTGTACTAGATACCGAAATAGGAACTACATATGATTTGGTATGAAGATACCGCACACTGTAGATTGTATAAATACGTAAAAACTGCATATACTGTTTATGCGAATGTTTATACAGACTCTATGTTCCATAATAGAAAGTACTATATACTACATACTAAAGAGAGCGCAGGCCACAGAAACGCCACTTCAGGCTGTAGCAGGAGTCTTGGTCAGGAACTCGTGTAGTTGAAACGCAGGCTTAACGTATATATGTTTAAACTGTGTACATAATTGTACACATATATGTATATGTACATAACATACACGTATAGAATCCTACCATCTCATTTTACAGTAAGCTCGTGCACTCGATTCCAGTTTGTACCAGGCGGATGATTCTCGGCGGCTTTACTCCGTCCCGCTGCCCACCAGCCTGGATTTCGTGGATGCAGCGCAGAGCTCAGCATTGAGGGAGTTTACGCGGTTTAGGGTCTACGGTTTTTGCGTTTTTGGGGTTTGGTGGTTTAGGGTTTCGGGTTGGGGTTTAGGTGGTTTTGGGCTTCCTTGCAAGGGTTCCTCATTATGAAGCCGAACGACTGAAACGCTCAAGCGCTATAGTCCAAAGCTTGACCCAAAGAAGCCTCATCCTCTAAAGCCCAAATCCTAATCCGTAACCCCTTTCAAATTCTAGCTCTCAACATTTGAATCTCAAGTCCAACTTGTCAAACCTGCACCTAGCATGTGTCTAAATTAATGTTTCTTTTCTGATCTCAAAAGGCTCTGCTCTTTCGATAAGGAAAACTTTAGAGACACTACGTAATTCAGAGAACTCCACCCCCCTCAAAGCCTACCCTGTAACAATGCCCCTACACCCCAAGACCGGGAGCCCAAAACGAAAAGTTCAATTCCTGCATTACACAACACAAAAGCCTAAACCTGCACGCCGTAATCCCGGGTGTGGGGTTTCAGACTTTGGAAAGGGTTTAGGGCTTCAGGGGTTTAGGGGTTTAATGTAAAGTCGTGCTATCATCGTTATAAGGAGCCCCCAAAACCCTATCCTGATTATCAAGGCCCCTACATTATAGAACCCGACCCTAGATCCCTTGTAGATTGTAGAGCCCTTGAAGGAGCCCCTTTAAAGCGAGCCCCATTCTAATTCTGAAGGCCCCTTTATTAGGGCTTTACGGCTTTTCTTGGTCCTTGCAAGGACCTGGCAACCGGCTTCATTGGTGGAACCTTGTCCTGGGCCACTTCTCCCGAACTAATGTAGGGTTGGGGTTTAAGGTTCAGGGTCTAGGGTCTAGGATGTAGGGGCCAAGACAAGACTATTTGTTATTTCTTAGGGTTCTATACGGGATCTATGATATGGGTTCGATAAAAAAAAATGTGGGGGCCAAAATAGTTCCCAATCTCATCGCTTAGAGCCGCTTACTAAATTTGTAGTATAAAGGAACCCAGGCCCTGTTCTAGTTTTCAGGCCCATACATTAACTTCAGGGCTTGGGCTTTTGAGATCAGGGGTTTCATATTGTTTCAGGGGTTTTGAGGGTTTAGGGTTATACGGCTTCTCGTGTTTTTCGTGGGTTTGGAGTTGTTTGTGGTTTCGGGATTCGGAATTTTGGCGTCTAGCGCGTATTATTGTGCTCAGAGTCCCTTACACCCTAAAGCCAGAGACTCCAATATCCCTCAATTAAGGAATATTCCTTAAATCATATTAGGGTTCCTACTATATATTCAGGTATAATCATTCCTTAATATTAATGGATGTTGGAGTCTCTGGGAACCCTAAACCCTGCAAAGATTAAGGCCTCTGTACTTCACCATGCCATGCACCCGAAGGCCTTAAACGAGCTCTGATGGGTTTGGGTTTGCTATGCTCATCAGTTTCAAGAAGTGGAAAGAATCAACGAAGCAACATGGCTTATTGATGAGGCGCTGTGCAACTGGATCTGCCAGTCTCTCTTCACAAACCACATAAGAACGTGGATTGCTTGGGCTTATCATCCAACACGAGGCAGACACGCCCTGCACCTCAGTCTTTGCAATCCAGATACCACGCTTGACACGTCCCCCGCAAATGGGAGTTTCCGAAAATTTGGGGGTACCTCATTTTGGGGTCCTCGTAATAAGGATCCTACTATTTAGGGTGCTATATCAGGGTCCCTGTTTTCGGGAACTCCCCAAATAGTTTAGGCTTTTGGGTTGACTGTGTCAAAAAGCCCGAAGCCCTGTCTCCTTCCTCTCCAGAAGCTACAGAAGTGCTAGGATGCCCAGTAGTACCCTTATTCTCTTCTTGTAGTCCTAGGTTCCTTATAAAGTTACCCAATACCAAAAAGAGAGGCCTTTTTATTCTTCGGTTACTGGGTATCCTACGAAGCCAAGGTCCCTCCAGCAAGCATCAGCGAAGTTATCAGCTACACGATCTACCTGGCGGACCGGGTTTTGCAGGGCTGTTTAGCGGGGTTGCCAAGACTTTACTCTAAGTATTCCGAATTCCGAATAGCTTGGAAAAGTGCTCCTCAAGGATCCGGATTTTGTCGCGGTGGTCACACAGACACCTTCCGACCAACAAGCTGTTTGTTTTGCACCCGACTCTTCTTGTCAAAAACCCTGGGCCCAAAAAGGTCCTTCTACATACTGGGAGTTCCTTAGCAGCTACTTCATGTGCTTCGGAATTTGGAGTGTGAGTTTTTGTGTTGGGTGTTGAGCTTTACGGGCTGAGGGCTGCAGGGCTTTCGAATTGTCCATGCCTTCGGTTATAGGGATTTAATGGAGAGGCCTTAATAGTTAACTATACGACCTTAGGGGTTTCTTATTAATTATATCTCTAGTACAATGGGCCCCAAAACCATAACCACAGAAATTCGCTCCATCGGCTCCAACCTCCGCATCGTGATTTGCGCAGGACAGCGCGAACACGCCCGGTAGCCGAACTACACTAGGCCCGCAACTCGGTGCCACTTTTGTCCGCAACATCAAGGTAGGGTTCAGCTTCATGTCCGGCTGCATGTAATGAACCGTGAGGGGGGCTGGGACGTCCGTGTGAGAGAGAGAGGGAGAGAGAGAGAGAGAGAGAGAGAGAGTTGAGAGCGAGAGCTTGTGTTCTAGTGTATACGTATACATTACATGTCCAGACGCATGTGTGCACCTGGTTACCTACGATTGTGTGTGTATGCATGCGTGTACGCAGCCAGCACGTATGTATGTATGTATGTATGTATGTACATGCACGTTCGAGCTGTAGAGTTGAGTGGACTTAGTTTGTAGGACGCTTGGGGCTGCAAGGCTTTCAGGGAGTTTAGTGTTTTGGACCCTATGCCCGATTTAGCCCGAAATGCTGTTCCTCCAGACCCTTGAACCCTATCCTCTAACCCGCCGAAGCCCTAACCCCTAAAGCCCTCAACCCTTGACCTGGGCCCTTAACCATACCCTTAAAACCCCTAAACCCACAACCCTAAACCATCCCAAACCCCAAAAAATCCCCAAACCCTGAAAGCTAGGTAAATGGACCTAGATACTTCGAGCAGGAAAGGTACCGACTCCATGCCCGTGTTATGAACATCCTGAAGACTCAATCCGCCCTCCCTCCCTGTACTTGGGGGATCAGGGGGACTTAGTAAGTTAGGTTATAAGTACCTTAATTGGGGTTGTAGGGAATTATAAGTATAGTTACCTCAATTTTAACCCTAGTTGCTAAGTCCCATGATCCTTCAAGTAGTGAACTGGAACATGGATTTAGCATGGTTCGTGTTGGGATCATGAGGATAACGATGTTCCAACTGTATGCCCTAAACCCTAAACCTCTAGACTTACACATCTTGAGGTTTGAGCCCCGAACCAACCTTCAGGGTGTACTTGGCGGAGTTTGGTGTTGAGATTGAGGCTTTACCGCAAACCTTAAACTTCCCCCTAAACCCCCCTCAAACCTGACTAGACAGGCCCTAAGCCCTATATGCTAAACCCTAAGCCCTATTTCCTAGACCCTACCCTAAACCCTAAACCCAAACGCGAGCTTTGGTGTCAGCTCCCGGGATAAGAGTGCCAGGCTCCGTCACGGTCGGCACGAACTCCCTGGCAGCACCTCGATAGTGGAAGAGGTAGAGGTAGTGCCGGTAGTAGCAGCTGTAGTAGTGGTCGTTGTCGTCGTAGCGGTTGTAGACTGAGCTTCTACCTTCTGGGGTACTATGATTCGTGTAATTCTGTTCCCAAAGGAGAAACCTTCAGTGACTTTAGTGCTCTAGGAAAATGAACGAGGAAGGGCTTGAACTTCCATACTGAATTTTGTCGGGCCGCTGCATTTTCTAGTTTCGTTGCTTGTAACATTTCGGATCCTACAAAATATCGAGCGTGACAGCGCGAGGCAGGTTGTATGTTTGGCTGTATGTAGGGCTCCTTACGAATAGTTATGAGGGTCCATGTGGGGTTGCCCAGGTGCGGCTACTAGAAACACGCGCCGCGATGCTAAAGGCGAGTGCAATGCAGGGAGAGGAAAAGCCCTGAGTACTGAACCATGAACCTAAAGTCCTACGGCGAGATTCGACACCGCAGAGCTGATGTACCTTACAATCTTCTTGGTATCCTTCACGCAGCTCTCGGGTGTACTAAGTTCCATACAATATAACTACGGATCCCTTGTTGGGTATCTGTAGTATCATTTAAGGAGCATGTTTGTTTTTGTTTTTGTGGAGGGTCTCTTGTTAGGGGAGCTTTATTGAGCATCCGTGTAGATCGCGAGGAACAGAGTGAGGTTTTTCCGACGTAGCTCAGACAGAGCGACCTGTTGTTCATGTGAAACCATGCCTTGCGCATTTCTGAGGGGTTTCAACAGAGTACTTTCAGCAAGCACGTGAAGAAGCGTGCATCCTTCAGCCTGAGAAAAAAGGTTATGAGGAGCGTCTTGCCCGATGGATCGTAGCTTCATGGGGACGAGTTGCGTATTTCAAAAGCCCGAATAGTCAACAGTATAGTTTCTAGTCATAATCGAGTTTGGCGAACACTATAATACAATATCCATAATTCCGAAGTGCACAAATGCAGAAGCACCGATGGTGGTCGACTTCTGCACGTGAGTCGGCCAATGCCCGGCGGTGTAGACCCATGACCGATCACTGGATCTCAAGGCATGTAAGTTTTGTCGCAAAGCCTTGAAATCTCAACCACCTTCCAGCCACCTGCCTCCACTTCTCCTTCTCTGCCACCTTCCAGCCACCTGCCTCCACAACTAGAAGCAAAGTCCTAAGGCCCAAATTAGTGAAACCCCCAAATTCAAAAACCTGCACGGCCTGAGCTACGAGTAACTTTCAATTCAGCAAAGACTCGTCCGCTGTCGCCCTCGGGCGGCATGTCGACGTAAGGCACAACAACTGGGTAGTTTAGTTCTCGATATTCGGGGTCCCTTTCAGGGTGACTTGTTTTGAGGGTGTCGTACTACTTTGGCGACCCTAAAAGGAACCCGAATTTAGAGAACTACCCCAATCCAGTGAAGGTATCATCGGGCACGGCCAGCAGCAGTTCTGCCTCACATTTCTTCGTTCACTCTGAGTCTGCTTTGGGATTGAATCCCAATGGTGCAGGCCCCGTTTCCTGGTTACTTAGTCAGAAGGTTTAGTTACGGTTTAGGGACATAGAGGAGTTTGCAATGGCTTGGAGTTTTGGGCATAGGTATGATGTACAGCTTGGGTCGTGTTCTGGGAATGGTGAAGAATCGCGAACTTGGGCTTCTGTGCTGTGTGTGCTTGCAAAGACTCATCCGCAGCAGGGTGTTGACGTTTAGAGAGGGGTTTAGGGTTTGAGGGTTCGGGTTTTAGGGTTTTGAAAGATTGCTTTTGGGTTTAGCAGGTTGGTTTTGAAAAATTAGGGTCCCTTCTGAGGTCCCCAACATAATGCGCCACTTCTACAAAGAGGATCCTCCAAAAAGGGACCCGAAAATTGAGAACTGCCCAAATGCAGGCCTCATGAGGTCGAAGGTGTTTAAAAGCTCGGGACAGGTCTGGAGATCTGCGACGTATCTGCCTCAGAGTCTTGGCTTAAACCCTATAAACTCGAAGCTGTACTGCGTGTTTTTCCTTTTTGGTTTCTGGTGTTTAGGCTTCTGAAGGGTAAGATGTTGGGCTTTGGGATCGTGGGTCTAGCGTCTAGAGTTGGGTACTGCCCCCACTCAGTAACAGTTGGATAGTATTCATGATATAGATATATTCGGGCCTTAACAATAGTAGCCCTATGACAGACTGTTACTGTACGGGGCAGTACCCAAGTCTAGAGTCTTGAGGGTTTGTAGTTTCCATCCAGCACAAACACTCCGACCTTCCCCGAAACTCTAGTATAGTATTTCTGAACCAGGTGTTCCTGTTTCAAGGATTCGTCAGTTGCTTTGCAGATATTTGTGGAGCCTGAAGTGCAACCCAATTCCCTATTACGGATCATGGGTCATAAGGATCCCTAGAGCCGTAGGGTTCTTAGGGAGAAGAGTTTAAATATCAGGTGTTGGCATTCTCCTCCAAAGTTCGAGGCAGATTGGAGCCGCCGCTTCAGCCTAAAGCCCCTAAACCCTTAAGCCCCAAATCGGCTTCTTTCCAAGCCTTCGTTTTGAAGAGTGAGTTTAGCAGTGATAGTTCCTGGTGTTGAAGGACTTATATGTAGAAATCATATTCGGGACCCTAAAAAGTTATGGTATTTGGTTGCCAGGTTGGGCTTATCTGTTGCACTACTTGGAGGTTCATGGGTCGTTATAAGTCGGGTTAGAAGTCCCCGAAAATGGGTTATAATTATAGTCCTTAAACCCTAAACCCTAAACCTGTAGTTACCCTGCTTCTAACCCTCCTTATAACTACCCGTGAACCTCCAAGCAAGGACAGCCTCTTCCTGCAGAACGCAGTGGTCACCAGCGACCCCTGGGGCGTCGCGGACCTAAGTTTCCACCGACGCTGGACCAATGATTCCAGGGCACCCCCTCCGGTGGCATAATATAGCGGCCTTAATAATTAGAAAAATTAGGGTTTTGGGGCCCATTATACTATACTAGATAACAAGGAGCCCCTGAAATGGTATTGGTAGTTACTAGGCGCCTATAGTACCAAGCCCCTACCGAATTATGGGAGTTGACGGCTTCAGACCTCTACACGACTTGTATATCGAAGTTTGAGACTGGGTGCGTTGGATTCGTGATACTGGTCTTACTACTTGGAGGTTCATAGGTAGTTATAAGTGGGGTTATACGTCCCCTATTATGGGTTATAAGTATAGTTACCCTGCTTATAACCCTACTTTATAACTAGCCAAGAACCTCCAAGTACAAGGCAGCCTGCCTAGGTTTTGGGATATGACAAAGAGCCTTAATCAACGGACCCACTTTCTGGGAATCCCGTATAGAGCCGTATGAATGCGTGTGCCACCCTCTACCCCTACTCCCCCCCTAATGGCCACATGTAGGTGCCTACATTCGCAACTCCTAAAGCCTAAACGGCCGTATGTACTGTCCAGTGTAGAGGTCTGAACGGTCGGCAAGAATATCACGTAGCAATCTTTACGTACACCAGAAGATACCGGCGACTATCATCTGATTGTTCAGGCCCCTGTAGTATCATAAATGATCAGTACCCTGTGGATAACCGGGGTTTTCAGGACCACTCTTTTGGTGTTATGGAACCCACCCCGGAAAACCTGAAACTCCCGGAGAGTCTCGGCTTTTCTGGCCATCCAGAATCTTCGGCACTCAAGACGCAGCACCCTACATCCTGAACGCTACCCCCCAAATCTACATCCCTCAAGCTCTTACCCCAGCCCCAAGAATGCTTTGTATTTTCTGACATCTTGGAAGATAACACCCAATTTAATCAATGCCACCTTGACCTTATGAGCCCTAAATCCGCAGAACTCCTTCCACATTACATAGTAACCCTAAACCCCTACACCCCTAAACCCTAAACCCTAAACCCTAAGGTGTAACCACCCCAAGACTCGAAGCCCGACGATCGATGTAGGAAGCTGATTCAGAAACCCTGGCCCTATTACCCCCAACATAGTAAGGGGAACTCCAGAAAGTTGCAATATGGATTAATGGTAGGATCCCCTGTAATTTACCTTAAAGGGGTTACGATAATGATGTTCCAACTTTCTAGCTTTTACCTTAGGGTTCTTCTAAGGAACCCTAGTAAAGGCCCAAGCAAGGTTTCTTCAATCAGGTTCCTACATTAGTCAATACCCTAAACCCTAAATCCTAAACTCTAAACCCTAACTGTAGAAAGTCGGATCCTCGACTTAGTAAACACCCCAAGACTCTAAGACTGATTCATGACCCGAAACTCAAAACCTCCAAAACCCAGTAAATTCGTGTAAATCTTGTGCCCCAGGAGAGGCCGACTGCTCGGACACGGCCATTGGCTTTGTACAGGCTGGCATTTCAGGCGGGCGGGGTCTAAAGCACCAAAACCCGGTCCTATAAATAATCCCTAAACCTTAAACCCTGCACCCCAAATCCCTAAATCCCTAAACCCTGAACCCTAAACCCTAAACCCTAAATCCCTAAATCCCTAAACCCTGAACCCTAAACCCTAAATCCCTACACACCCTAAACCCTGAACCCTAAATTGAGCCGAGAAGCCCCCAGAGCACCACGGCCTCCTGACCCCCAAAACCACAAACCCTTGAAACCCCAGGGTTTAGGGCTTAGGGTTTAGGGTTTATAGGGTTTAGGGCTTAGGGTTTAGGGTTTATAGGGTTTAGGGTTTAGGGTTTAGGGTTTATAGGGTTTAGGGTTTAGGGTTTAGGGAAGGGTTTAAGAACCTTATTAAGCCCAAACCACAAACCCTTGAAACCCCAGCCCCCTAACCCCCGAAAAGGAGGGACCCTTAATGGGGACCCCTGGCCTATAATGGGCTATATAATGGGTATATAATAGCTATATTAAGGGTATATACATACAGTAGAAGCCAGAAAGTTGGAATATCATTATCGTAACCCCTTCAAGGTGAATTATAGGAGATCCTACCATTAATCCATATTCCAACTTTCTGGAGTTCCCTGTAACGGTGCAAGCCTTCTTCATCAACTTCGCGCGGTTCCGTCAACCAAGATTCTCTCAACCCCGCTTCCTTCAACCATGTTCCCCGCTTCCCTCAACTCAGATTGTGCGTTTCTTTCAACCCCCATCGCCCGCTTCCCTCAACCCGGATATTGCCGATTCTGTCAACCCCCTTCGCCCGATTCCGTCAACGCATACTGTACTGATTCCGTCAACTCCGCCCCCCCGTCTGCGTGCTGGGGGTTGAGTGAATCTGCGTGCTGGGGTTGAAAGAATCAGGTTGTGTATGAGTTGAACGAGGCAGTTCTTTGGGTTGAAGGAATCAATTCCTTGGACATGGTTGAATGAATCTGCGTTCTGAGGTTGAAGGAAGCAGGTTTTGAGGTTGAATGCATCCGCGTTTCCGGGTTGACAGAATCCGCGGTCAGTGGTTGACGGAATAATCGGCGAAAAGTTGAAGGAATCCGCGCGCGACCCCCTGTAACCCCCTAAACACTGAACCGTAACTGCCTCAACTTTTGTTGACCAGAGTAGAGCCAACCGTTCCCTCCTCACTCTAAGAGCTTGCAGAGACGGGAGTTTTTGAAAAGAATGGGTACCTTATTTTGGGGACCTTGTTCTAAGGACAAGGATCCTACTATTCAGGGTTCTATAGTAGGGTCCCCTATTTTCGGAAACTCCCACTCTCTTGTAAAGATCATCGACCCGAAATTGAGGCTGGTTTTGATTGTCAGAGCGGTTCAAATCTCTCACAGGATACCTGTAGCTGCCACGACGTTCTCAACGACTCTATAAGCAACCCTCAAAAGGCCTCAAAATCGATCCCTTCTGCGCAGACCCCCCGAAACCGGATCTAAGGTCCGGCTCTGAGCACTAAAGCCTAAACCCCCAAACCCTGAACCCTGAATTATAAACCCTAAACTCTTAAAGCCCAAACCACCCACACTTTTCACACACCGGAAATTATACACCCTAAACCCAATAAGAAGCTGACGTGTGAGGTGCTTTGGCCGGCTACGAAGAGTCGAAGGCGGTTGACGGAGATCCGAATACTCCGTGGGTGACCGGTCTTGACATGTCTTGACTTTGTAGGGGCTCAGGGGTTCAGGGTTTTAAAGGTTTAGAGGTTTAGGGTTTATAGGGGTTTAGGGGTTTAGGGGTTCGGGGTTTTAGAGGTTTAGAGGTTTAGGGGTTTAGGGTTTAGGGGTTTATAGGGGTTTAGGGGTTTAGGGGTTTAGGGTTTAGGAGGGACTGAAGGGTTCTATGTAGAGTCTAGAACCCCGAATTAGGGTTGAGGGTTTCGGTCTAGGGTTAATTATCTAATATTCTTCCTTAGGGCTGCGTAGAAACCCCTATGCTAGCTATTGATGGGTTCAACCTAGAATCTATAGAGGCCCGAATGGGGGTTTAGCGGACCCTTGGGATATTGCACTGTACACTACCACCAACGCCGATTCAAACGATTCTGGCTCCTGCGTTTGGTGCAAGTCTGGCATACGGTTGAGGTTGATGATATAAATCCTGCATTATCCATAATTAGGAATATACCATAATTCCCCTAGTCTAGGGTCATTAAGGTAATGCAAGATTTATATCATCAACCGTATTAACCAAGCCCGAAGCCCCCAGATCATTAAACTAAGGGTCCATGGCCCCAAAGGTAGGATTTTGTTGTATGCCCGATCGCACTCCTGTTTGAGCCCCGAACCTCGCACCCAAGTTGCTTAAATAATTAAAGCCTTCAAACCTCACACCGGAACCCCACCCGAAAAGGCAAGCGTTGAGGCCCTCAAACCGTTAAGTCTAAACCTCGAAGATGATTTAACCATGAATAAAGTCCTGTGAACCCTAAACACTGAAGCAAGCAAAAGGATAACTCAACAACCGAGCGAACCTAGGGCAAACGAGCAACACACACACACACATACGAGCACGCTGAAGCAACAGTATGTGTCCATGCCAGTGTGAGTGTGTGTGTGTGTACATATATATATATATATGTATATGCACGTGTATGTGTATGTGTACATGTAGGCGTATGCGTATGCGTATGTGTATTCATGTAGGTATGTAGGTATGTCGGTATGTATGAGTTTAGGTATGGATGGCTGGATGGATGGAGGAAGGACCTGGTAGTGTATTGAGTATTGCGTTATTCGATTGTTTTGTTCCCCTCAGGTGTCTTCCTGCTCCGCATGTTCCGTGGGGCAGGCGCTGATCGGCGTGATCGGCGTGCACCTTTGACTTACAATTAACGGTTCTTCTTTGTTCACTGTTTCAGAAGAGTTCTGCAGGTCTGTGGGTGTTCTAGAATGGTCTTGAAAGTTGAAAGGGTTCTGAAGGAGGTGCCAGGACGGTCTATCTTCGCTGAAGGGTCTGCAAGGGGGGAAGCTCTTGGGTTGCTAAGGGCTGGCGTTGCAGCTTGGACCAAGAGTCCTCCTTTGTGAGGGCTGAGGGTGCAAGTGCAGGGGTTCGCTTAGAGTTGTTGGGGTCTTCTTCAGCCAGACTTATCATATGCTTTCGCATTTCAATGCAAAGGTCCTGAGGGGATGTTCAATGCGAAGGTCCCACCAGGAGATGTTTACAGGCGCAGCAAAGCAGAGTGTGTTGAGGATGATTCATGAAGCCAGGAAGCCCGCCACATCATGTCTCCAGAAGACAGCTAGCACCCTGAGGCTTCAAAGGACTCAATATTTAATTCGGTACCTCGGTGGAGGATAGAGTCCCTACGGCGTAAGTCCTACACCCTAGATATCTAGGTTGGTGTGTTGCTTAGTCATTGCTCTCTACACACTTGGATCGTCAGAGGCAAGTGACACCCCAACCCTGACAGGCTAAACTGCTGTTGCATGGGTTTGCCCACAGCTTCGAAGCAAGCCTCGAAGTCTATAGTAAATCCCATAAAGTTGGAAACCGGATGAAGGCCAAATAGTGCTGGGATTCCCTAGGCATTAC
This sequence comes from Symbiodinium sp. CCMP2592, assembly GCA_905221615.1. Classification (NCBI taxonomy): domain Eukaryota; class Dinophyceae; order Suessiales; family Symbiodiniaceae; genus Symbiodinium; species Symbiodinium sp. CCMP2592. Next base: position 264,007 of record CAJNDT010004190.1, read on the forward strand.
TCTTAAGGAATGAGGCTATTGGGTTTCCAACTTTTCGGCCTCTGCTATAACCCACAGAAGTTCTGGTTTGTGCCGTTACTTTCACGGATCATCTGCAGCGGCCGCTGGTCTTTGCAAGGCCTTACCGCTTAAATCCCTGAGTGCAAAACCCGAAGCCCCGAAACCTCTAAACCCTTCAACCTGAAATCCAAAACCCCCTTCAGCCTCAACTCGGAACCCCAAAAGGTCGTGAGCCTCCAAACCTCTGAACCTTCTTGGGTCCTAACCCCCTCAGCCCCGAAACTCCAGATCCCTGAAGTCCAGTGTTGATACCCCACTTGGCGTTCACTGCTTCGGCAGACTTGAACCTTCATGAGGGTAGTTGTCAAAATTGTGGTCGCTGTTATTTAGGGTACCCAAATTTTGACAACCACCCGAATACTCCTGAAAAGCGTAGAAACCTAAACCCAACTGCCCTCCGATCCGAGATAGTATTCGGGAGACTCCTTAAAGGGGACCCTTCTGGACCCTACTGCTGGCTCTCTTAAAAGGACCTTTTTGAAACGGTCTATATCCCCTTAGGGTCCCCCTAATCCTAACTCCCGTCAGAAAATCCGAGCTTGAGGTGCAAACCCGAAGAGGTTCGCTGTGTGCAGCTCCGTGCTGTGCCGTGAAGAGGAATAGGGACCCACAAAGGACATAAGCATAAGCATCGTATCAATATAAGGGAGTTCATATGGGTAGTTGTCAACATTATGGTCCCTTTTTAAGGGTACCCCTAAATATTAGGTGCCGTATTATATTAGGGACCCAACAAGGGAGCCCTAATCTTGACAACCAGCCATATGGGATATCCCTATCCTTAGTTTTGCTTATGTGCTTTTTTGGGGCTCTTTAGTGTTTAAGGATGCTTAGGGTTGTTTAGTTCAGGGTTTAGGGTTTTGAGGTTAGGGCTTCAGGATGCTTAGGGTTATGTAGTTCAGGGTTTGGGGTTTTGAGATTAGGGCTTAGGCTTAGAGTTTAGAATTGAATTCGCAACCTTTGTAGAACTTTGGGTAGCCCTTCGGCGGCTTAGGAACGCGGCTGCAGGATATGGGGTTTCTTGGTGTTGGCAAGTTAAAAGAATCAAAGCCTAAACCCATAAAACCCTGGACCCCCAAACCTCTAAACCGCCAAGCCCCCAAACCAGTAAACTCTAAACCCATAAAATCCCATAACTAAACCCGTATAAACCCTAAGCCCTAAACCCCTAAACCTCTCTTTCATGCATGTGTTTACACCTGAATACATTCGCGGGCAATGGCGATTTCCTGCTCGGAAATCGCCAAGAAGTGCGATTTGCTGCCCGGAAATCGCGGGAAATGGCTTAGGGTAGGATTTAGGCCTCAACTAGGACTTAGGCCTTTAGGGTTTCGGCGTTGGGGTGTGGGCCTTTCGGGTTTCGGCGTTGGGGTGTGGGCCTTTCGGGTTTCGGCGTTGGGGTGTAGGCCTTAGGGTTGAGGCTCTAGCGTTTAGGCCTTAAGGTTTAGCCCTTAGGGTTGAGGCCTTAAAGTTTAGGCCTGAGGGTTTTGCTCTAGGGTTTACAGGCCGTCGGGTTTAGGCCTTGGGGTTTCGGTCTTTGGGCTTACGCCTTAGTAGGGTTTAGGGCGTCGGGTTCAGGCCTTCGGGCTTCGGCCGTATAGGGTCTCGGCCTTAGGGTTCAGTGACGCGGGTGTTTGCTAGCGATTATTCCGATGGGGCGGCAATGGGGCGGTTGGCTTGCGGCGTTTGATTTGTGCTGGGGCGAGGCTGAAGACACATTCAACGGCAAGTTCGACATCAGCGGCTTGGTGTTCAGCAAAGAGGAGGCAGAAGGGCGGTTGGACGCCGGGCACGCAAGCAAAAGGTGAGCAATTTTTGAAGCTTGGCGTTTGTCGATGCTTTTTCGTGTCTGTTGCGAAGGAGGGGGTGATTGACGACTTGGGCTTGCCGGGCTCCTGGGGCAAGGTTTGGTTCCAGTCAATCGGATCGTGCTGGGACCAGACGACGCCCCGGATGTGCTGGAGATGCTGACTCAAATCAAAGGAGGCGGGCTTTTCTTCTTGGTGTTTCTGATTTTCCCTTTCTCTTTATTTCTTTCTTTCTTTCTTTCTTTTTTTCTTTCTTTCTTTCTTTCTTTCTCTCTCTCTCTCTCTGTTCTTGTGTCCTTTCTCTCTTGCTTCCTTGTGTGTGTGTTTCTGTGTCTGCTGATTATGGCGATGGTGATGGCCTCTTTCTCTTTGCGCATCTGCAGGTCGGGCAAAAACTCCTTGCTGGATGAGCTGGCCTTGTACCTTGTCCACAAGTCCGGCATGACGGTCCAGCAGTGGCAGGGCAAGTGTGGCAAGCTCAAGAAGGCTAGGTTGTCAGTGCCAGATGCTATCCTTGTAAAGGATTTGTGCAAACACTGTGTGCTTTCAGGAGTTGGAAAAGAGGCAGCTCAGAGGAGTGCTGAAGCCGGCGTCTGGCTTGAGGCCAGCTGTGTGACTGTGCCGTCTTCGTGCACGCCGCCTCCGAGATTGTCAATTGGAAGGGGGGACCAAATCGACAATCCGAGGGCGAGGAGTGTGATGAAGGCCTTACAATTGTGGCCCGCCGCTATCCCCCAGGCCCAGCCCCTACACACAATGGGTTTAGGAACGTCGCCAGCCATCCGATCTCCCCCCCCACATACAGAACGTGGAATGTTGAATGAAGCTTTCGCCACAGCTGTTCTTCACATCGAGCATAAATCTCGCATAGCTTCCGTCGCGCGGAGTGAGCCAAAAGCTTTGAGTGTGGAATTTTGCACGTGCAGCAAACCACGCGGGGCCACTGTTTTGACTTGCCGGCCAGGGTGACAATGGCACTCGTCCCAGCCGTGCGCGGACGAGTGTTTAGGACACGCCACTCTGAAAATCAATTCTGTTCCGGATAAGCATGTGTAAGCTTCACAACCCACAACCCTCAACCCCTTAACCCGAAAACCTCAAGTCCTAGTTCGCCCTGAACCGTACGAGCCCTAAACCCTACTAAGCCCGTGGCCCTAAACCCTAAACTGAAATCCAAAGTAAAAATAGAAAAACACATCGCAAGCCTAGGCCAGTGCACCCTCAACCGGGGCGACTACGGCTGCCCCCTCACTGCCTCCAGAGCTCAGCAGATCTCGTTGTTGGTGCAGGTTCAAGAGATTTGCGAGTTTCCGGAAATGGGGAACCATAATATAGTACCCTAAATAGTAGGATCCTAATTATAATGACCCCAAAATAAGGTAGCTTTCAGAACGTTTCAGCGCAGAAGCCTTACTTAAACATTGTTCCTTCTGGTGCTATCACATGTTTGTACTTCTGCAAGCCCAAAACCCTGTAACAAAACCTCATATATGTCAGGGTGCCGTATTTGGGTATCCTGATCTTATGCTTTCGGGTTCTATGTTAAGGCCCATTATGTTTTGATACTTTCAGCCCGATGTTTCTGAGAGGAATACCGTCTACAGCAGCGACGGCTAGAATGTTTCAAGAGCGCAGAAATGGTTCATGATATTTAGAATTGAGAAACAGTTGGACGACAGGTTCTGGGTTTAGAGTTTAAGGGTCGTTCGTGCTCAAGTAACCCAAGCCCGAATGGCTGAACCCTTGTCAAATATGGCCTACTGCGCTGTGCCGTCTGTCCCTGCGTGTGAGATTCCGATTTCCGATTGCCCCCGTTTTCCAAATAGTCATCTCTAACTTATGCGACCCGTCATTGGAGTTAATTTGCCGAGCATAGCAAATGATTGACAGTGCATCAGCATATATGCCTAATATGTCGCATTTCGCCTCCTCAACAATAGCCCAATTCACGAGGCGTTCTATGTCCGCTGATTCCCATCGCTTTGAATGTATGGGACTTAATAATTAGAATAGGGTTTGGAGTAGAATATCGTATGCAATGTATTACAGAACGCTAAGCAACAGCCCTCGGTCCAAGGCTTCCGACATTCAACCTTAAGATTTAGGGTTTAGTGCTTGCATTGCCCCGAATTACGTTCTCTTGTACGTTCAGCGCTGCATGCTGCAATTTTTCCTTTGCCGCTCAAAAGCTTAGTAAGAAAAAAACAAGGTCCATCAAGTTTCGCTGTGTGCATTGTGGCAACTTAATTAAACCCACAACCCTTAATATTCTGTGTGTATGTAGCTTGCACAAAGTTCCGAAACAAAATTCCAGAAAAGAGACGGCCAGGGGCAGCACACTTTTACGTGGAGGGTGATGCAGGGCCAGACAGATGCTGTCACGCCGGCGGTGGAAGTGGAGCTGCCACCGGGCAGCAAATTTTGAGGACATACCTTGCGCTGCTGCCAACCACTGTCACTATGAGTTGGCACGGAATCTACTGTAGTTCATGCCCAACCCAAACATTCAACATTGTGGAAAAAGCAATTAACCGGCTAGAGCTACAAGTCCGGATGCTTCAAACCCGTTCTCATGAAACCCCGTGGAGGTGAAAGCAAAGCCGAGATGAGCCACGCAACACACTCTCACACACGTTAGGCTTTCGGTGCCCAGCCGCCGTCGTCGGGCTACTCTTTCCGTGCCCGGCTGAGAAACTGATTCACATGTTTGGACCCCGAAGCTTAATCCCAAAGCTTTAGTTAGCCCCACGCCCCGAACCCTAACCCGAGACCCGATGCCCTGAAAGCTCATGCCCCAAACCCCTAAAGCCCAAACCCGAAGCTCGAGTTTGAGGTTTACGAACCTTCAGGTTTCAGGCTTGGCCGTAGGGTTTAAGGTCTAGTAGTATAGGGGTCTGAATTATACGTCGTCGTGTGCCCTTGTGGTAATAGTACCTCTAGGATTGCACTATCATATTGACCCTGTTCAAGCCTTTTAAGGTATCCATATGACACGGATTCTGGACTAGAGTCTTGATGTTCTTAAGGCGTTCGGACCGACAAATCTACGTAAGTGTTGCCGGATTTAGCTGGCGATCTTGGAGAGAATGGAATGCAAGTTAGGGCTTCGCAGCTTTAGGGTTTAGGGTTTAGAAGTTCTGCAAGGGCTCTGATTTGGGGATCATCCCACCTCTACTGTTGATGATATAACTCCTGCATTACCCATAATAAGGAGCATACCATTATTCCCATAGTTTAGGGTCCTTAAGGTAATGCAGGATTTATATCATGAGCCGTGCCATCGTCCTTCCTTCGGAGCTGCGAACCCTAGAGATCCTGCAGTCGACCTCCCCCCCGGGCTGAGCCGGTTCCTTCAGATACTCCCTTTAAACTTTAATGGGTATTTTTTTCTTTCCGAAAAGTGTTATCGGACTTCTAGACTATTCCGAAGTTGCCGCTGTTTTCGTCGGGTTCTTGCAGAAGCAAAGCAAGCATTCTCGAGCCTGCGGCACTGAAATTTTCATTCGAGGCTGTGCCCCAAACCGAAACCCAAAGCTCTAAATCGCTCGAAAAAAGCCTTAAACCGCAAACCAACAACCCCGGAAGCCGAAAACATACAGGGCCTCGAGAAGATACTTCTAAACCGTGAAACCCTAGACCCTAGACCATAAACCCTGAGACTGTGAGGCTTTCGTGGACGTGTCTTACCAAGTTGAGCTGCTTGGCGGCGTCTCGAAATCTAGGTTTCTGGGAGTAGTACTTTTCGATTAGAGGGTCCTTTTCTTAAAACCGAAGAGTAGGAATAGGGTGCCCTTGTTATAAAGGGGCTAATCAGGAACCTAGAAAAGTTTCTCGACATCAGACCCCATGCCTGGTCCTTAGCATTCAAGCAGCACACATGCCCAGCCCATGCAGCCTAGGCATCAAGCCGCAAGTTTGAAGTTATCAGCTTTGCTTAAGGGTTTAGGGTTTAGGGTGTGTTTGAGTTTTTGAGGTGCATATAGTCATCGCTCCTGTTGAAAGCAATATTTGCATCTTTTGATCCGGTGGCCGTGCCGGGCTCTTGCACACCTTTTCAGTTGTTTCTTATCGTTTTTTTTTTATGCCTGGGTTTCATGATGTTTCATGCATAGGGATCTCCGAAAACACCGGTCCAGAGCTTCGCGGGTTTATGCTTTTACCTCCCAGTTCTGACCGCAACGAAGCCCCGATCCTGTCTTTGCAAGTCTGCTACAGCTGTTGTTTAGATAGTTCTTCATACTGTTCTCTGAAGTTTCCATGCCCAAAATCTTTGTTCTGATTATTAAGGACCCTTATGTCTTTCACTCACCGGCTTAACGCAAGACCTTGGCCAAGAAGTCCGGTATTTTGTTGAGCTGAAATTGTTGAAGGTTCAGACTGTGGATGAACTGCTCCGATAGGGCACTGGTAGCCTAGCACAGCTTCGGTATACCTGCTTCCAGAGTCCTGTAATCCTGGTTGATACAGGCCGAATGCCACCGTGAATCCGGGCTTCACGTCGCGCTGACTCCACAGCGAGTGGAAGAGACTGCGCTTGCGACGAGCAACCAGAGACCCCACCATTCCTGAAACATGTTGAAGACATTTTCTTTAATGTAGAGAATGCGAGCATGAGTGCAACTTAAGCAAATGCATTCCTCAGCATAGCCCTGAAAACAGCCAGTGTTTCTGGGGATCCCAGTAATTTGCTGTGAGATCCTTTTGATGGAGGGCGTACTTGAGGGATGCTTCAACTGCTGGAATTCTCATTTTGGGTGTATGCGGTTACGATGCAGCATCTTGTATGATCCAGCTAAAGAGCCCACAGACAAAAGGGTTTTATCTGGTGACCAGAATGCAAGGGCTTGTTTGCCTGCTATATAAACTGTATCAGCTACAATAAACTCTTTTCGTTAGAGCCACTCGAGATCCAAGTCTCTCGCGCACACCATATTGTGTTTCCTGTTGTATCCCTTCATGTGTTTCGCAAAGAAGCAGAAACAGATAACCTTTCTGGAATTCTGAAGTGTCTGCCCTTCACAATATGTACCTTATTTGTCAGGCTTCTCGTGTCGCTCTAACTTCGGGTTTCCTTCTCGTCAACCTGTTAGCCTCCATCTAAACCTGTTGATCTTAGTTTATGACATTCGTATACTATAAAGCACACACTGAGTCTCTGAGCCCTCAACCAAAAATAGACCCAACGATAGCAAAAGCAGCACCCCTAAAAATAAGGAGCACTTTATGCTTTGACTCATCAGAACCTTCGTGTCTCTAGGGTCCAGAAGGAAGGTTCAGGTCGGGTTGGAGGTTCGAAGGTGAGTGTCTTAAACTCTTACCCCTAAGCCGTAAACTCTTAACGCCTCAAGCATCTTCACAGTCTAGACCCTTAAACCTCCAAACCCTAAGTTTTCAACCCCTGAAGCCCACAACATTCTCAAACCTGAAACCCCTCATCCTCGGCCTGTCTCAGCCGTCGGCTCGGCTTTCTAAACGATGGCGTAGGCTTCCACATGTCCACGCGGCTGGGGTCCCTCCGACCGGTCCAAGTTTAAGGGGGCTTTGGGGTTTGTGGGGTTTTGTGGTGTTGGGGGGCTTCGGGGTTTGGGGGTTCGTCGTTTTGGTTTCTTCGGTTTTGGGGGTTCAGCGATGTCTTTGCTTAGATTTTGGGGGATCTTCGTTTTTGCTTGCTTTCGGGGCCTTGCCTTCAAGGGCTGTACGGTTTGCTTGCGTTGGGGTTGCGGAATCAAGGGTTTCTAGTGATTGCTAGGTTGCATGCTACAAGATTTAAAGGAACGCAGCATATGCACTCTAACTGGCGTAGTCACTGGAACTTAGCGACAGGCCTTGAAGGCTAAGCCCTACGGGCATGTTGTGAGAAGCGGGCTTGCTCGTAGTGCAGATGCTGATCCTTCACACTGAGTGCTTGAATCTTTTCGTTGTTGTGACCCGAAGCCCTAGACCCTAAACCAAAGCCCTAAACCCCAAACCCTAAACCAAAGCCCTAAACCCTAAATCCTAAACCAAAGCGCTAAACCCTAAACCAAAGCCCTAAACCCTAAATCCTAAACCCAAGCGCTAAACCCTAAATCCTAAACCAAAGCCCTAAACCCTAAATCCTAAACCAAGGCCCTAAACCCCAAACCCTAAACCAAAATGGTGGCCATCACAGCCTTGAGACAGAGAAGGGCCGAGTTCGACCCTGGAGCCCCTCTTTCGAAGCCACACTTGGAGGTTCATGGGTAGCTGTAACTGGGGTGATAAGTCCCCTAATATTATATGGGTTTAGGGTTTAAGTTTTAGGGTTATACTTATAGTAACCCTACTTATAACCCCCTACTTATAACTATGAATGAACCTCCAAGCAGCCGAGATTATGCTGGTGCCGGGAGTGGCCGGGGGGAGCCCCGCCCTAGACTACAAGAACGAGCTGAACCAGTCGGAATCTCAGAGTGGGTAATATAGGGCCTTAATGATTGCCCTGTACTATTTTGGGGGCTCCTCATTATAATTATAGTATAATGGCCGCAGAACCAAATTCTAGCTATTTTATAGGCCCCCACATCATGGTACCCTTATAGATCCCTCATAGTAGCCGTTATAGAGCCCTTTTAAAGAAAGCCTATTCTAATTATTAAGTCCCTCACATTATAGTACCCTTATGGATCCCTTATCGTACCACCCTATGCCCCAAAGCCCTATTCTATTTTAGGGTCACTACATTAAGCAGAACCATCAACTCATCCAGGAGGAGCTTTTTGGCGGTTTCTCATATTCTAATTGTTGAGGCCCCCCTTAGTACGTTGTGCTTGGCTCTGGGTTTGGCGTTTGGGGCTTACCGAGAGAATCCCAATCCTTCTTGCCTTGTTCGGTGTTATGAGGTACAGCCCTTCAGAGTATGGTATAGTGGAGTTATATTACAGACAGCATAGCAAAGCATATCATAGTATAAAACAGTGTAGTGCAGTAGGATGATACAAAAACAGACACATAGTATAGTAATAGTAATCATGTATAGCACAGCAGAGCATAGTGTAGCATATCATAGGATAGGATAGGACGGTCAATAGTATAGTATAGTACAGCACAGTATAACCGAGCATTGGGGTTTCCCGCACAGAACAGGGCCGTAAAGGTTTATAATTGAGGAAAAATCAGGGGTTTGGAACTGGGGAATGAAAGCTTGCAGGGTATTGGTTTTGGAGTCGACCAACCAGCCAGGTGAGGGCGGCTAGCGGTTTAGCCAGTATGGAACAATAGCTGAAGCAATGTTGTAGTGCAAAAGAACCTCTACTAATCTCATTGGCAGCGAATCACCATGCGCCTAACCATGCATGAGCCGAAACCTGAAACCTAAGCCCTAAACCGTTGCGGTGTAGGGTGGGGTTCAGGAGCTTTCTTCAGGTTATTTAACTTTAAGACTCTGCCAAGTTTAGGACATGTGTGTGCCGCGGCCTGCGGACAGTCGTCTTGCGCGTGCGAACAGATGCCTCGTGCCCCTTCAACGTGGAGTGCTGTGGGGTCAAGCATGATGAGACTGCATGCAACCAACCACGGTGGATGTCGAAGCACATTGGTTGTAAAGGTTTCAAGGACGGCTGCTGCGCAGTGAGCATGGCACAGTGCACAGAGGTGGAGGCACGCTTTGAAAGCGAGGGCACCCCTCCGGATGGAGGTAACAGATGTGCGAACCTACATTTTTGACGACTGTGGCACTCTCCGGCGCAGCTGCATGTCTGGTGCTGAAGCTTATGACGACGTGTTCGCGGATGAATCTCTCCTCAATCGCTGCATGCGGACGTGAGTTATGAATAAGCAGCTTCTCGCCTTTGGGCTTTGGCTTTCCAGGTTGGTGTCTTTGGCTGTTGGGGTTGCTGATGGTTTGTCGTACGGCTTTCGGCACTTCGGGCTCTGGTTTTTTTGACCAAGTAGGTCAGTTTGAGTTTTGGGCATTGGTTTTGTCTTTCAAGGTTTCGGGTGTAGGTTTGGAGTGGTTCAGGGCGTCGAGGTATGAGGGGGACTTAGTATGTAGGTTAGAAGTAGAGTTATAAGTACCCTAAATAGAATTACAACAATGATAACCCTACTTATAAACGGCTTGCTAAGTCCCCTGCCCCTCCAAGTAGACCCTAAACCCTCAACCTCATAGATCCCTTTAAGGAGCCCTTTAAGAACCCGTACGAAGTCCCCTGCCCCTCCAAGTAGAGCTTAAAATAGCCGGCCTGCTCAGATCCTCAACCCCGAACATCCAAGCTGTCAAGCCCTAATCCGAAGCCCTGGACGCCACACCCGGCACCCTGATCCTATCCTAAACCCTAAACCATAAAGTTTAAAGTACCCTGAGTAGTATAGGGTTAGGGGATCTACTTTCTAGATCAAGCCATAAAGTTTAAAGTAGCCTTGGTAGTAGAGGGTTAGGGGCTCTACTTTCTAGATCGGTATAGGGTTAAGCTTACCATCTTGGAACCCAGGCTAACTCTGGCCCCAGACCGCAGACCCTAATCCAACCCCGAGGTTCATACAGCGGTACGTGAAGAGGCCCTTGTCCAAGACAGATATTGCCGGAGCCTCACACAGTGCTTTGTATCGCGCCCTTTGCTATTGCGTACCTCCTGATCCCAGTGTTGCCACTGCCTCGAGCCACTTCATGGGGCTTTTTTATAAAAAAGGAAGCCTAAATAATTACCAATATTACTCCTCAGGGTTTCCTAGTATGATTATTGCCTATATTCATTATTTTAACTATATTAAATGTATGAACTATATCACCGTTATTAACTATACTAGAAAGTAGGCACTAGGCGATGTATGTTCTTAGCAGAGCTGCACACGGATGTGTCGGCCCCCACTTTTCAACGTTACCCGGCCCCATGACACTTTCGTAGAGTAAATAACCTTTATGGGTGGTTGTCAAAACTAGGGTCCCCTTTTGGGGGTACCCCAAATAATCCGGTTTAGGGTTTAGGGTTTAGGGAAGGGGACCATAATTTTGACAGCCACCTTTATAGCCTTTCTGCACAACGACGGCCAAGACGACACCGTTTGACCGCGAGAACATCATGAAGCACAGCTTACAGCTTCCTCCCGATATATAATTGGACCTCAAAAAGGGCACAAGCCTACCTTATTGGGCTTCAACATAAGGGTGTCTAGATGGGATATCCCTATCCTCATGTTTGTTTATGTGCTGGTTTTGGGCCGTAATAGAGGCATGACTATTTGCTACTACCACTGCTTAGGGTTCCTGTGATGGTCATGTTTGCAATACTCCGGTCCGACTAATTCAGGCCCTTCTACCATGGAACCCTTATACTATATTGGCTTAAATGATTACCAACGCTATGTTGGGGGCTCCTTGCTGTAATTGTAGTATAATGGGGCCCCCAAACCCTATTCTAATTATTAAGGCACTCATATTAGAATCCTTTCAAAGGATACTCCAGCGGCCGCTCAGGTATATGCTGTCAGCAAGTTCGGGGCACAATGTCAAGCAGTAGTGAAGCTGAATGCCTTGGATGGCCGGGCGCCCAAGACCATGGGCCGCCTCCGGAGGTTCAGTAATTACTAAAATAGGTAACCTCTAAGACTCTAAGCGTTTTGGGTACCAAAATCTCATTTAATCCCAAGGGTTAAGCTTTAGTTCCCCCAGGATACTGGACAAGCAGGTTTATTTGCTCTGCCCTTGGAGACGTATCAATCTTGTTGGTTTGTTGGGTGATGGTTTCCGTTGAAGGCATCTCTCAACATGTCTGTATCTATGTCATTCTGTGCATATCTGTATCTACGACATAATATCTATATCAGCGTGTAAATCTTACTCTCAATCTACAACTCTACAGCTGTGCATCTATATCTGTCCCAGTATCTACACAGCCACCTCTACATCTGAATCTATTTCTGTATCCACATTTTTCAGATATTCAAGGGGCAAAGAGCTTACATTTATGCCCACCAAGGATTCTCAGTAGGTACATGGTGCGATTACAGAGCTCTACCCAGGGAGGATCTAGAAAGTAGATCCCCTAATTTGGGGCCCTATACTACTAAGGGTGCTTTATAGGAACCCCCATTAAGGGATCTACTTTTTGGATCCTCCCGGCGGTCTGGGTGTTTACACCTTGGACGAAAGCAGTTCCAATGGTTAAGGCTACTATGGTTTTCGTAAGCATACAACACACCTGTAGCGGTGCCAATTCTACCCCATGACAATGACTTTAAGGAGCTCTGACTGCGAAGCTGAACAAATCCTCAAACCCCGCAACAATCGGAACTTGGAGCCGCGCAGAGGGATTTAGTAGGCCACGCCAAGGACCGACTGGAAGCACTGAAGGCTCTGATCCTCATTCCTGGGATTCCTGGGGGCACACCAGAAGAGCCGCGCGCGAGACGATTTCTGCGGACTCCGAGATGTATGTCCTGATTTTCACTGGAGCCCTCGGTTGTTATCTCTGTACCCCGAACCGTCACCTGGGAGATAAGCGGCGATTGCTTGGCTGTGAATGCCGTGGCTGACCGAATACGGCCCAGGATGCCACGACTGAGGTCTCATGAGGGCGGTGCCCGCCTCATCGACCTCGGTGGTACTTAGGCACACGAACTCTAGAGGCCCCAGCACATGAACCCACGGCTAAGACGTGGCTGAGTGCGGCTCGTGAGAGCCGTGCAGCTTCTCTGCAAGAAAAGGTACTAAGACTGGGTTCCTTCTTGTTCATGTTTACTTCTACTATAATAAGCACCAAAACCCTATTCTAATTATGAAATCCACTGCTCCTTCATGCAGACGATAGGACGCAGCCAGCCAGACTGACGTTCGAGCTTGCTGGGTGCTAATATGCAGGCTTAAATTTAGTTGGGTTCGAGTGCTTAGTATAGCATAAGTATACAGAAGCAAAATTCAACCGAGTATCATTATTCATTCGGGCTTCTACATCATGCACAGACAACTCCTGCAAATTGAATCTTTCAACCCAGAGCTAATACTTGAAATGGATACGCTTGCTGGCGCCTGACGATGCCGGCCAGACCATCCCACCATCCTAGACCCTAAACATCCCTAAGCCCGAAGCTTCAAGCCCATGTTCGCTTTCGTCAGCCTTACAATATGCCCAAGCCCTAAAGTTTAAACCCAAAGCTCTACAAACAAGCGCCTGTGCGACGCCTGCACCTTCTCGATGAGGCCAGGAGTACGCTGGCGAGCTTTGTCGAGATACGAAGTCAGCAGAGCGCTCTGCTGCAGAGCAAGCAGTCACGGCCAGGGCCTCGGTTTCAGGCTTTTGGATCTCCCATGGGGCTCAGTTTTGGGCATAGGGCATAGGAGTCGAGGGTTTAGGATTCGAGTCTGGAGGGTGGGGGGGTTAGGGCGAAGTTTGAGGTGTAGGACGGCTGAGGGTTTATGCAGGGTATGAGGGATGGTGCCCAGAATAGGGATTGTAGTGCTGATATTTCGACAACTTCATGACTCCCTAAAGGGTCACGCATGATTTTATTTTTCTATTCAACACGAGGAGGCCTGAAGATGTACTAACATGATTCCTTAGGGTTTCTGAGTGTAGGTATTCGACAAGGTGTCCCCGAAGGCCTGTTCTGAATTTTCGGGCCTCTACACTACTGTGTTGAGCAATTCCAACCCAACCATCTTCAAAGCCTTTCTTGCTTGCAGTCATACATTGTCAGTGATGGGGGATGGGAGTAAGGATCGAAATCATACACCCTGAACCTTGCATTTATTTCCAGTGGTGGGGGGGGGGGGTTAAGGACCCCAAAGCATTGAAATCATGCACCCTGAACCATCCCTACGTACTTAAAGGCTTGTTTGGGGGTATATTATATTGTACATAAGATAGAGATGTGTGCATCTCTCTCTCTCTCTCTCTCTGCATCTCTCTCTCTCTCTCTCTCTCTCTCTCTCTCTCTCTCTCTCTCTCTATATATATATGTATATATATATATATATATATATATATAGGTGGTTGTCGAAATTATGGTACCTTGTTGGGTGCCTATTATAATACGGCACCTAATATTTAGGGTACCCAAAGAGGGGCCCGAATTTGGACAACCAGCTCTATATATATATATATATATATATATATATATGCATGTATAGGAACCGAAAGAATACTGTTTTGATATCTGAGTCCAAATTTCAGCGTTCGTGCGAGCATCTGGTCAAAACGGCAGTGTCATTGGCAGCAGTGCTTGTAGTCTTTCTACCATCCGTGGCTTTTGCAAATTAGCGACAATGCTGACCGCCCTGTTTTTGTGCGGATTATGATTCCCAGTATTTAGTTTTTTTTTGACTGTCAAGTTCACCCGCAAAGCCTGAACCATACCAACCCAAAGCAAGAAAGCCCGAAACCCTCTAATGCTATCTTTTCAACAGTTTTGCTGCTCAGCCTACACCCTGTTGTGGCTAAAGCTGTAGCTGATCCTGGGCGGATGGCATTGTAATATTGTACAGTTCCCATTTATTGCCATCATTTGAATAAAGTATAGTGGCACTCCAAGCTTTTGTTCACGTTTCTGGAAGGGCACAAAGCTTGCTCTAGCCTAAACCCTAAACCCTAGCCCATAAACCCTAAGCCCTAGACCCCAAACCCTAAACCCTCTAGCAGGCCAACAGAACGCTCGTTGAGGCCACGAAGGCTGGGTGTTTCTCAGTGGCTTGGATGTGGCTTCTCGTTTAGAACACCCCAGAGCCGAATCTGAACATAAGCTAACTGGTGGAGGACCTAACGGTTGATGATATAAATCCTGCACTACCTTAAGGACCCTGACCTATGGGAATGATGGTATGTTTCTTATCGCGGGTGATGCAGGATTTGTATCATCAACCGTAAGCATTCCTCTGCGACGGTCCCGCGACTATGTATATCCTAAGGTTTCTTGGGTTTGCACTTCTCAACAGTAGACCCCAAGCGAAGCCCTTATTGGGATCGCAAGCTTTGCCCGATAAGTAGCAAACGGCTCGTCGTGCTTAGGCTCTGAGGTCTTGATCCGAAACACTCAGAGCCCAACAATGCAGGGGCCCTGTTTATTAGCATACTATAGGGGCCTACATGATTACCAATACCATGTTGGGGGGTTCCTTTTTATAAGTGTAGCAGAATGGGCACCAAAACCCTATTCTAACTATAAAGGCCCCTATCTCAGTTAGGGCTGCCAGGGGATATTTTACCATACATGCAACAGCAACCCGAACGAATGGCAGTGGTACCTTCAAACCCAAACCCCAAAACCCAAAACCCCAAAGCTATGACGAAAAAGCTGCGGGTACTCACTATTCCGGGCGTCTGAGGCTCGGAGGCCAGTCGACTGAACGCGTACATGCACGGAGCATGGTTGGCTCTCTGAAGCTTACTTGAAGGATCATGGGACTTAGCAAGTTAGGTTGTAAGTACCTACAACCTTAAGTGGGGTTAAAGTAATTATAAATACGGTTACCTAACTTTAACCTAGTTACTAAGTCCCAAGATCCTTCCAAGTTGGGCCTGAGGTTTAGGGTTCAGGGTTTGGGGGTTTAGGGTTTAGGGGTTTAGGGTTCGGAGGTTTAGGGTTTAGGGCCTGAGGTTTAGGGTTTAGGGCTTGAGGTTCAGGGTTTAGGGGTTCAGGGTTTCGAGGTTTAGGGTAAGTTTGGAGGTTCAGGGTTTTTGGGTTTGGAGGTTTAGGGTTTAGGGGTTCAGGGTTTGGGGGTTTAGGGTTTGGGGGTTTAGGTTTTGGGGGGGTTAGGGTTTACGGGTTTAGGGTTTGGAAGTTTAGGGCTTGGGGTTTAGGGAACTCGTCCCCCAACTTCCAGCTAAGCCGGAGCCTCGAAACCGAAACAACAACTGCATCAGATGGTCTACTAGGACCCAGAGTAGGCCCTTATTCCCTTTTTAAGGGTTTAGGTTCCCTTATAACCCCCTTTTATCCCCAAAAAGGGCACCCTTTTTATTCCTAGGTTACTCTTGGGTCTAGTCTGAAACCCTGCCAGGGCCAGGTGGGATCTAAGCGGCCGGCGACCGCGCCCTCACCTGTCACGGCCGGGTCCCAGGGTTTAGGGCTTACCCCAAGGGTCCAAGTACTTAATAATCATATACTCTCCAAAATCCTAGCCTCCATAACTACTACCCTAAAACCGAGTACCTAACTATTGAGTGCTTCGGACCCTTAGGATTTCGGTTGAGTTAGGTTCTCGCTGGTTGTTCGGTCGACTTACGAAAACCGGGCTTCATGGGATCTGCTCAGAGATTTGCATGGGTGACCTAAACCTTGAACCTCCAAACCCGAACTTAAACGAGCTTTCTGAAGTCGGGGAGACACCTTTGGGGGCTGGATAGGTAGCCTTTTATTTTCTGGGTCTTGCTTAATCCTACCATAATGAGAAAGTGAGAAGGTTAACCTTTCTTGGGCTAAGGTATTCCTTGTATTGGGCTAGGGTACTCAGCCGCTAAGATACCCTAAGCCGGAAAGGGTTCATGAACATGATCGCCGTTGTTGCTCAAGTGACGGGTCTGGCTCTTTGGGTACGTTGAGGACCAGATGACCCTAAACCTTAAACCCTAAACCGACTGCACAAAGAAGGTCCGGGGGGCTCTGCATCTTCTTCTATGGGGATATGAGCCTCGCATCCTTTTAGAGTTTGGGCTTAGGTAAAACCTTACGGCCTTGACTGTAGGGACGTCTTTCGGTTTACAAAACTACTTTTCGAATGACTGAATCTATAGCTTGAAACCCTACTTAATCCCCCACAACCTAACACCGCAAAGGCTAAAGCTAAAGCTCCAAAACCCTAAACCCCCAAACCCTGAACCCTAAAGCCCGAAGCCCTAAACCCCTAAACCCCAAACCCCCCAACCGTGAACCCTAAACCCTGAACCCTGAACCCTCAAGCCCAAGCCCCTAAGCCCTGATTTCAGGTGCCCCCAAAGAAGATGCGTCTCGACGTCCCCGAGGAAAATCCAGCTCTCACACCGACGCCTCGACTTTAAGGGACCCTTTTAAGGGCTCGTTTAAGGGTTCCTTTAAAGGTTCCTTTTAAGGGTTCCTTTAAGGGTTCCTTTTAAGGGTTCCTTTGGGGGTTCCTTTTAGGGACCCTTTAAGGGTTCCTTTTAGGGATCCGTTAAGGAAGCCTTTAAGGGTTCCTTTAAGGGTCTTTTTTTGAGGGTTCCTTTAAGGATTCCTTTAAGGGAGCCGTTAAGGCATCCTTTATAAGGTTCCTTTAAGGGATCCTTTACGGGTTCCTTTATGGGCCCAGGACCAGCCCCAGGAAATCCGCAGGAATTAGGGTTTAGGGCTTCGGGTTTAGAGCTCTACTTGGAGTGGCAGGGGACTTACTAAGTAGGTTAAAAGTAGAGTTATAAGTACCCTAAATGCAGCAACCTTACTTGCAAACGGCTTACTAAGTCCCCTGCCCCTCCAAGTACGGATTAGGTTTAGGGCTTGTGGCCTTTCGGGTTTATCTCGGGTTTACGGTTTGATGTAGACCCCTGATTGGTCAACTTTTTCCCTCAGGGGCCCCTATCTTCGGATATTTTTCATTTTCTTAGGAGGGGTTCATTAATCAGGGTAAACAGTAGGCCCTAGCCCCCCTCCCCCAGGTGCATGAACCCCTAACCCCTGAACGCTAAACCAAGCCTTCACCCCGAACCTGACACCCTTGCTTGGAGGTTCATGGGTAGTTATAAGTAGGGATATAAGTAGGGTAATTATAACTATAAACAGTATTAGGGGACTTACTGTTGATGATATAAATCCTGTATTACCTAAAGGGTCTTAAACTATGGGATTCTTATTATGGGTAATGCAGGATTTATATGGAAGTTTCCGAAAATAGGGGTACCATATTTGGGGTTCCTTGTGATAAGGATCCTACTATTTAGGGTACCATATTAGGGTCCCCCGATTTTCGGAAACTCCCATATCATCAACCGTATAATTGCACTTATAACTACCCGGCTCCGGGTCCCAGAGGTTAAGTTTTCGGGTTTAGGGTTTACCTGAAGGATCATGGGACTTAATAACTAGGGTTCCTTAAAAGGGCTCCTTTCAAGGGATCTGTAGGGGTTCCTTAAAGGGATCTATAGGGTTTAGGGTCTACCTGAAGGATCATGGGACTTCGTAACTAGGGTTATAGTTAAGGTAACCATACTTATAATTACTTATAACCCCAATTAGGGTACTTATAACCTAACTTACCAAGTCCCCTGATCCTCCAAGTAGGACTGTTGATGTTGATGCAGGCATGTGACATCTGTGTAGTCAAGGCAAATAAGGAGTGGAAGTTCCCCCAGCTGCATATGGTAGGTAACCTGCTCCTCGATCCCTGTTGTGGGTGCGTCGTATAAGACTGACGTATGTACTCTTTCGGCTATACAGTCAAAACGAGGCCCCAATCTAGAGAACTACTCACATGATATTGCATCGTAGACCGGGTCCCAAACCAGGCACTTACGGTCTTTAAAGTAATCCGGTCACAGAAGCACATGCACTAGAAGGTGAGCTAGCAAGCCCTGCGCCGCAACCTAGACCCGAGTCTCAAGCAAGATGCGCTTTTCTCCCGGAAGTGCAGCGGTCCTATGATAATCCTGTAAAGTTCCTTCACGGGCCCCTTAATGGGTTTTGTACCTGTAAGAGTTCTGTAAGAGTTCTTTGCCTGTGGGAGATCCATAATTTTATAAGAGTTCTGCATGGGTTCTTAGCCTTTAAGAGTTCTACACGCGATGTTTGAATTCAAGAGTTGAGGGGCCGGGAGAGCCGCGGGATGCACCAAACTATTGGGAAACCACTCTGGCTCAGGGCTCCGATCCGGTTTCATCGGGAACTTCAAACGTTTAGAGTTTGGGGCTTGCAGGGTTTAGGGTTTATAATAGGGTTTAGGGTTTGTAGGGTTAGAGGTGTTTGGAGGCTTACGGTAGCGTTTAGGGTTTACAGGGTATGGGGTTTAGGGCTGAAAACCCTCCCCTCTGATCCCTGAAACCCGAAACCTCTGAAACCCATAAAAACCCACAAACACGAATCGAGGAAAGCACAGCTCAATTCGCTGATCGGAAAGATTGCGAAGAGGGCGCCTTACCTGAAGGGTCTGGGATTTAAGGTCTGGGGTATAGGGATTAGGGGTTGGTAGGGTTTAAGAGGGATTTAGAAATGAGGGGTGCCTCCCAGAAACTCGCAGGAGCCAGCAATTGGAATCGCGTGGTTCGTGTGTTTTCCTTGAGGGGTGTTGTGCTTTATTGCGAGTCGATTCTAGGGTTCGCTGTGCTTTGACAATGGCCCTAAACCCTAAATCCTTATCCCTGAACCCCCCTAAGCCGTCATTCAGGATTCCTATGAGTATTCAAGCGCTTTTTCTCAGCTCAGGCTTGTTGGGTTGAGGCCTTGGGGGGTGGGTTGGGGTTTAGGG
The DNA here is from genome assembly GCA_905221615.1 of Symbiodinium sp. CCMP2592. NCBI lineage: Eukaryota > Dinophyceae > Suessiales > Symbiodiniaceae > Symbiodinium > Symbiodinium sp. CCMP2592. The sequence continues at coordinate 283,234 of CAJNDT010004190.1, forward strand.
GTTACTACGCAGTCTGTATGTTCCTAAGGCTCTAGCTCGAAGTCGGAATAGATGTGCGATACTCCACAGGAACAAGATATACCGGCTCAGGGCCTCTTTTACGGCCTATATTATTGAATAAGTATTGTTTGGGGTTTAAGATTTAGTTGTTTGGGGCTTTGGGTGCTTGACCCCGAAACGTAGCTGCAAGCCTATGCTGGTTAAAAGAGCCCAGGCGATGCAGAAGAATGAGACGATCTACAATGCTCATCTGCGTCTTTGCTTCTCCAGGGTTTCATTACTTCTTTCAGGGTTTATTCGTGCGCAGGCTATGGCCGCATGATGTAGGAGTCGGAATACGGCTGATGATCTAAATCCTGCATGACCTTAATGACCCCAGACCCTGGGAATTATGGTATATTCCGTATTATGGGTAATGCAGGATTTATATCATCAACCGTAGTTAGCCATCCTCAAGACTCTATTCGAATTAGAAAGGTCCTCGTATTCGAACTGCGGATGTCAAGGAACTTGAATCTCAGGTGTTACCCCAGCCTCGAAATACCAAGAAATCTCGTCAACTCGGTTAACTTACGCCTACAGTAGTGGTATCCTAAACCCAAACACGTTTCAAGGTTTAAGGGGTTTTGAGGTACTTACCCTAACCCCAGACCCTAGTCTCCCCCTGTCAGCCAGCTTGTGCCCGACAGCTTATGTTTCATGACTTCAGTTCGACATAGGGATTGGGTAGGCGACCTTTAACCTTTTGGCGTTCGTCTTCAAAAGGATACTATAGAGGCCGGTAAAAGTACCAATATCATTCCGACGCTTCCTTATTATAACCTTACTATCATACTTTAAGGTGCCCCAAAGATCTATTCTGTTTTTTTCAGGCCCCCTGTATTAGCATGTGTTGGGCTTTGGTACTCAGCCTCCGTTTGGATGTTTAGCCTCTTGAAGTCGCAAAGGCTTGGGCGCGTGAGAATCTTTCAGACTCAGGTGGCGTATGGTTCTAGGTTGGATTTTGGGACATTTTGTATTTTCCTTATTTGGGTTTATAAGGGACCCTATATATAAATATTTTTCAGGGTGTTTAAAGGCCAACCCAGGGTTGCTTGAATCCCAAAGGGTCCGCGTAGTCGTGCAGTATATACTTATGAGGCGCGATTATCTACTAAGTGCCCACTATATTGGAACTTGGACACTCTGGGAATTGGAGCAGACGCGAAGGTAAAGAGCTCGGTCGGACATCATTTCCGACAGTTTTTAGCGGCTTGAAAAATAGCAAGTGTATTATTCCTTGTAATGACAGGGACCCTGAGTACGCGCATATTAAAATTCACCCCAGCACTCTGTTCAGATTATTTAGTAAGACCCATCTATTCGGTTTGCAGCTGCGCCTGAGAATCGCTGGGAATGCGTCTTTGGGTGAGGAACCCCGTGACTAAGGTTCCCATGACCTGCAAGTCTTTGCAACAACTACTGCTACTACTACAACAACTACTACTACTGCTTCTTCTACTACTACTACTGCTACTACTACTACTACTACTACTACTACTACTACTACTACTACTACTACTATCAATGCTACCAATGGAAACAACAATAGTGATGATGAAGGACTCCTAAACTCCCCAACTGCAACACCAAGACGTTCAGTTATCGGACCTACACCGCGAATTCAAAACACCGAAATGGAAACCTTAAGCCCAAACCATGATAGAATCCCAAGCCCCTAAAGCCCTGAATGCTCTAAACCGAAAGCCCCTACGTCCCTCAAAGCCCTAAGGCTTAATTAATACCCCAGCCGCAAGCCTGGAAACCCTTAAGCCTCTATCAGCCCTGAGCCCGTTGTCCTCTGCGGCTGCAGGATTGGTAGCCAGTACCAGGCCGGCCTCGCTTGTTTTGATTTCGTAGTAGGTTGCGAGATATAAGCGGTCAATGTAGACCCCCGTCAGCCCTAAACCCCCGTTTCGGGAGCCTTTGTTCAACTCAATCAAACTAACCATAGATATCGGAGGAGCTAAGGAGCCAGGGATGATGATAGTCCCTCCTAAATAAAGAGCTAAAGAGCCGAGGGAACCCCAAAACCACTGGTTAGCAAACCCAAACCCAAAGTCGGGACAATTCAGCCTTCAGGGAGTACCGTGCAGAAGATGGCAGCATGAGGGCACACCGTCTCATCGTGGGTTTGCAAGATAGGTGATGGTGAGGATGTGGTGATGATCATGATTGTTATTGCTATTATCTTGGTGCATATTCTGTATACGTGCTTATTGTTGTTATTCTTGTTATTTCCTCCAGCCGCATGTAAGCGCGTAAAACCGACAGGCCGCTGTTGTTGCATTTGCGGTTATGACTCTGAATACTGCCTATAGTCTCCATTGTAGTTCCTTTTTTTTGGTTAACCAATTTTATGGTTAGGATCCTATAATAGAGTTTTTGGTTAACCAAAAAAAGGTTCTACAATGGAGACTATAGGTGTTGTTATATGGCTTGATACTGAGGATGCGGACTGCAGATGCTTCAGGTGAGTGCTGGGTTTGTTGGGCATTTCGCTTGCCCGCCTGCGACACTGCTTAGGAGTTGAGCTAAGCCATGCCAGCCTCAATGCCCCTGGACAGGCGACAGTGCAGATCACGCTCTTGCCCGGTGAATGGGCCAACCGCGCCTGGGCGGGCCATCTCTGCGGCACAAAACTGCCACCGGCCTACAACGGGAGCAACTGTTGTTATAAAGGATTCGAAGTCTCCTTTTTATATGATAGCAGTGACAATCGTAGTAAAGTTGATCCACAAGACATTGCCGAAACGGTGGTGATCTGCCTTGAGAGCTGCAAATAGTAACGCAAAAGGTGTTGGTGGTATCCTTACCTTAACCCCACGTAACCTACCTTTTTAAGGACTTATATTAAGAAATCATATTGGGGACTCCTAAAAAGGTAGGTTCCTTAGGGTCCAGGTACGGATAGTAACACTAACAAAGGCGGAAACCCATAGCAAAGCCCGAGGCCCGAGGCCTGGCAATCTCTACACCCTAGTACCCTAAACCCTGAAACTCCAAGCTTGCACCCAAAAGGCGCAGCCTACCCTAAATCCAAGCCCCGAAACCCTGAACTTACCCCCAACTGACACCCTAAATCCTAATCCCCTGGAGCTCTCTTAAACTACCAAAGCCTACTTACTTGGGTTCTTTTTATAAACCCCAATATAGAATGTATAGGGACCCCACGAAAAGAAGTAGGTTTCGGTATACAGGTTTTGCGATTTATGTTTGTACGTATGCATGTACATATACAAAAAATCTGATACATACATGCATATAGATCTTATAAAGCCCTGTTGGAACACGTGTAGAGCCCTTCAACAGGATTTCACAGAGCCCGGTATTGGTCCCCACACCTTGCCTTGATCCAAGGAGGCCCGTATCTTGAAACTATTATAGAGAATTTGACAGCGCAAAAAGGATATCCTACGGTTGTGCGGGTTGAGATCGTCAAGGTATCCGTCCGTTGCATCCTTCAACGAGTCTAGGCATACTCTCTCCACACACACGCTGACAACAAGATTATACAGAGGTCTGAACAATAAGTATCAAAATCCCTTTCCTAGTCTCGCCCAGATAGCCGCAGAGCTTACTCATATCCCCCCGAACCCTAGTCTGACGAGTAGGGTCACAGACTGAACCCTTTGTTTTCTACTCAAACACCTCTATGCCACACAACATTAGGCATGGCCGGAAGCTTTTACGGGGGCTTCGCGATAGTAAGACCATGCCTCACACTCCTGATGAGAACAACGGCATACTAGATCCCAAAATCCTGTTTGAATTCTTACCGCCTCTCTATTCAGCCCGAGCTTTCCTAAGCCCCCGTTCTGAAACCCCGTGTTTCAATACGCCCAGAGCCTGTACGGTAGGGTTTAGATTGTGGGGTTGGTTTAGGGTTTACATAGGGCTTGGAACTTGGAAGTCTCCTGAAGCCTGAAAGCCCACCTCCGGGACCAAACGCCTGCAGCCGGGGTCTGTATCATCAGTAGTCAGAATCTCTAGCTTTCCATGATCGTAATAGTCCTGGAGCTTAAACTCAAGATCTGCAACCCGAAACCCAAACTTGAAGGATCATGCGACTTGGTAACCAGGGTTATAATTAAGGTAAGCATACTTACAATTACTTATAATCCCAAGTAAGGTACTTATAACCTAACTGACTAAGTCCCCCGATCCTCCAAGAAGACCTTAAACAAATGATCTGAAGGCAAGCTGAGCAGATCCTTGGCCACAATAGCATTGCTCGATTTTGTCCAAGTTGAAAAGGAGAGTTTGCAAGTGGATGAAATCAAAAACATTAAGGCGGCGAAAAGGGGTTCATAGGTTTCAATCTTCCGTTCTTCGACGTTTTGTTGGTGTCGTTTTCCAAAACGACACTACAAAAACGGGACGAAGAGAAATGCTACTTTCGGCTTGCCCTGCACCCGACGGGCATACAGCTTTCGGAACAGCAGCCTCGCCCCCTGCCGCCCTGAACCTCCGCTCATGAACTAATCCTGCGGACATCTGTAACATTTTGACACATTGTTACACAGGGCGATTGGAGTTTAGGGTGTAGCGTGTTCACTGTTGGTTAGGGGACAGGGGTTAGGGTTTAGGCCCTGGGCTGTAGAGTTCCTTTGGCGTTCAGGTTCGGGTTCCTTTGGGGCTTCGGTAGGACTTCGTTTGCCATTGAGGGTGTTGGCTTTCGGACTCTCGGGGTTTAGGATTCAGGTCGAGGCTTCGTAGGTAAGGCCAGATAGGGCATTGGAACTGGGCCGTGAACCCCTAGGTTTAAGAGCAGCGGCGATCTACTGCCAGAAGCCTCTATGGCTATACCAGGGTCTTGGGTTTTAGGGTTTAGGGTTCCCAAAGGAAGGCAGGTACTGGCTAGTTGAGGATCAAAGTTTCAGAGCGTTGAGTTCACTGTAGGTTAGAAGCCATAACCCCTAATAACCCCAAGGGTCCAAGTACCTAATAATCATGTACTCTCCAAAATCCTAACCTACATAACTACTATCCTAAAACCGAGTACCTAATTATTGGGTCCTTTGGACCCATGGGGTAATATCGACCCTGAGCACCCACCACAAGGGACCTCTGAACAGCGCAGCCCGGGTTTAATGCATTTAAGCAAGGGAGAGATGCTCACAAGGCCTGCGTACTCACCCTTAAGATGCCAAGAACCGAAGCCCGTAAATCTGCATCTCAAGCTGCTCTAACCCTGAAGTCCCAAACCCCTAAAGCACCTACACTCTACACCCGGAAACCCGAAGCGCACCCGCCACCCCCCCCCCCCCCCCCCGGGAGTGCTGAAGACCCGGCAGACCAGGAGTGCAGCTGAGCAGGCACTGAAGGTCGCTCGGGTTTGGGGCGATGGGTCATTATTGTTGGGGAGGGTGCGTACCTTAGGCGTTTGTTCAGGGTTTAGGGTTAGGGGTTTAGCGTTTATGGGTTTAGGGAGGGGGTGTACCTCAGGTTGTTGTTTGAGGGCGATTCTGTTAAACGATGGTTTGAGGGTGAGGGGGTCTAGGTTTTAGGGTTACAGCTTCATGGCCTTGACCAGTTTGGCTTGATTCGTAATATTGACACATCTCGAGGCTCAAGGCCTCAAGGTGGGTCCAGCGAAACCCTGCTGAAGTGGATGAGGGTTCCTTATTATATGTATAGTATAATATATCCCCCAACCCTGTTCGAATTAATAAGGCCCCTATATAAGTGCTAGGGGCTGAAATACTTTGGTCTCTTGGTGTAGAGACCTTCGTGCTTTCTTTGTGGTGATCCAAGAAAGCCACGAGTCCTCCTAGATGTGAACACCGTTCCAGGGAAGGGGGTGTAGGGCTTTGTTTTCGGGCGCAGGTCCGAGGGTTTTGCTTAGGGGTACTTAGAACTAATTTTTAATTTTTGGTCATTATAACCCCTAAGAAACAGGTCAGATTTTAATTTTTGCTAGGGTTCTAAGTTCAGTATAGTTAGGATTATAGAACAGCTGCAGCCCCAAGCGCCCTAAGGAAGCTATCTCAGGCCTCGCATTGTAGCCCTTGAGCTTGCACGCCTGAGCCCCTAAACATAACAACCCTGAGCGCGATGCCCGGCATGGAGGGGTTTAAATACGTAGTAAAGATATCCCCGATCTACTTGGAAACCGACGGTCTGTAGAGGACATCTCCGGCGACGCCCAATTGATGGAGGAGGCACGATTGCCAGAATTTACGGGTGTTCGGATCGATGTCTTTAAGGGAGATGTGGGTTTCCGGTTTGGGTTGAGGGGATCCAAAAACCATATGGGAGTTTCCGAAAATTAGGGGTACCTTATCTTGGGGTCCGTATAATTAATTAAGGTCCTACTATTTAGGGTACCATATGAGGATCCCCTATTTTTGGAAACCAGCCTTAGGGCTTGGGTTTAAGTTTGGTATTTTGGGGGGTACCCGATGAAGAAGACCACTTCAAGGATAGCGAGGGGTTTAGGGGGCTTAGGGTTTAGGGGGCTTGGGGTTTTGGGGGTTTCGGGTTTTAGGGGTTTGGGGGTTTAGGGTTGTTCAAGCGAGTTCCGAGACTGAGAGATGGTTCTGTAGGCGCCTTGTGGAGGGTTCCTTATCTTATTCATAGTAGAATGGCCCCAAACAACCCTATTCTAATTATTAAGGCCCCTATATTACCGGCTCTGCACGCAAGGCTCCCATGCCATTTTGGCACCTTAGGATATCCGTGCCCTAGGTTCCTGAGCAGTGCACTTTTGCAATCTTTTGCACTTTTTTGTTGTAGCTTCCCCTCATTACCCATAGGCCCCATAGTAGTTCCTCTTTGGGATTAAGTTGCAGGGTTCTAAATATGAGCCACAAAAAGAGAACTACTTTGGGGGCTATGGGTAGAACAGAACATTAGGAATAAGCATTCAACAAGAAAGAGTGAACCCCGAACTCGCAAGCTAAACCCCGAGCCCTTGCACCCTGGCCCGGCTTTGCAGCCCGATCCCTAGGCCCGGAGTCCGCTGCCTCGCACTTCCCCAAGCAGTCGGAAGAATAAGTACTATAGGGGCCTTAATAATTGCCTATACTATGTTGGGGGGTTCCGGATAATAATAACTATAATATAATGGGCCCCCAAACCCTATTTTAATCATTAAGGACCCTATGTTAGAATCATGATATTTTGGGGTATCATTTTCACAGTAGTCGTCGCCGTAGTTGTCGGCGTCGGAGTCTCGCCTTGTGCGGCTGTCTAGCATATTACAGCATGCGCCGAAGCGCCATTCACACTCTTGAGGCCACGACTTCTAACCCTTATCATAGACCCCTTATAGAACCCTAAAGGAATCCTTAGGGGAGCCCTACAGTAAGTTGAACCCTTATCATAGATCCATAAAAGAATCCTTAAAGGAGCCTTCTTCACCTTCCTACGGCCCCCCTCATCACCCCTCTAAAGGAATACCCATCTAAGCTCAACACAACCCACATGTCTTTGAAATGAATCACCCCCAAGAATCATACACAACAAATTACCAAAGCACAATAAAGGAGCCCCAAACCCTACTCTAAGTGTGAAGGCCTCTATACTTTTACTAGATCCTTATAATAGCCCTTATGGTAGCCCTTATGGCCCCCTTTAAAGGAATCCTAGTCTAGTTATTAAGGCCCCTATATGAATCATCTTCCCGAGGCTTCCGGCAAGAAGCCTACGAGCAAGAAGGGCGGCGGCGGCCGATGGGCGACTCGCAGAAACGGTTAGTGCAGGGGTTCTCTTGAAGGGTCCGTTAAGGGTTCCTTTAAGGGTTGTATAAGGGGTCTTTAAGGGTTCTTTAGAAGGTTTCTGTAAGGCATCTGAGAGAAGGGTTCGATAATACAGGGGTTCTTTAAGGGTTCCTTCAGGGTTCTACCATGGATATACGATAAGGGTTCCACAATATAGGGGCTTCATTGATTTGAATAGGGTTTTGGGGCATATCGTATGATAGTCATCATAGTCAGGAACCCCAAAATAGTATTGGTAGTTGTTCAGGCCAGAATATTGTACACGGATTCTGTAAGGGTTCTGGCACACGTACCATTCTTCAACATCCTTTCTGGGGGGACTTATTCCGTGGTGGACCGAACATGCTTTTTCCCAGGTTGCCTCAAGGTTGAAGTGAGTTTTCTCTCAGTCGAAACCCAAACTTCAAGCCCGGAAAGACGCGTGATTTAAGGAAGAGGATGCTCAGTAGTACCCTTATTCCCTTTTTGTAGTCCTAGGTTCCTGATAAAGTTCCCCCATCCGAAAAAGGGCCCTTTTTATTCCTAGGTTACTGGGCATCCTAGCTAAGGGCGGGAGTAGACTCCTGATTCTGTTTCATCAGGGCCCCCCACTGGCCCTTTAATGGAGCCCTAATGGCCCTTAATAGTAGGTACTTGGGGTATATTAGAGGGTGGTTGGGGAGGTCTAGGAACAGACTTTGCGACACCCGCTACCCTAAATCATCCGAATCCTTAAGCACCTGAACTCTACATGCCTCGGAAGAAGGTTTAGGGTTTAGGATCTAGGGTTTAGGGTTGAGGTAGGGTTTATGGGGTTTGGGGAAGCCAGCAGCTGCTTTTCCTAGAGGGCTTGCTCTCTAAGATGTAGAGTCCAGTTTGTAGAAGGTCCGTGAGGCTAATACGAAGACGAAGCCGCAGCTGAGGGACAGATGATGGAGTTCATGCAGCAGATGATGGAAAATGGAGGTACCGGGCTGAAAAAGAGCATGTAAGTCCGAATCCTAAACCTACGTTGTTGGATTTCGGGGTTGATATTGGTGGCATGTGGGATTTGGGATAGTGGCCAAACCCGGCGCTGCCCGAATCCCTGTGAACTGGTACGGGAGCTTTCCTGCATAGTGATACGGATGTGTCTTTCGTTTCGGTTGTGTCATTTTCAATTTTTGGTTGGGGCATGGGGGGGTTTAGAGTGGGATTTGTGGATCCTTAACTGTCACAGGAACACGACCGTCTAGGTTTACCCTACTTATGCGCTAAGACTCCTTGTGCAACGGCGAGCATGGCAAGGGCGCCCGGAGTAGCAAACAGGGACGAAACACTCGCTGACTGAATCACATCCAAGCCCTGGGGTTTTCGATAGGGCCCCCGGGCCCCCCCCCCCCCCCCCCCCCCCCCCGGGCCGCGGTATGGCTGAAGGCATCACGCTTCCAATCGGAGCTAGAGCTGCGCCAACGCGAATCTAAACGACCTTCACTGTTAAGCATGGACTTCTTCTGGGGGGGCTACATCATGTTATCTCGGAATATCTAAGTAGTATATACGTTTTTGTTGCTAGTCTGGCAACTTCGCTCCAGAACAGAGCCCACATGAGAAGTATGTGTTTTTGGATCACAAGACCTATCCCGGCTTATCCCCTGCAAATGTCAGTGCCCCAACTTGACGTCCGTAGTGAATTTTGCAAGCTCGACCCCCGAATTTTCAAATCGTAGAGCACCAACACCCCGAAACCTACCATTCTCCAACCAGAGCCATTGATCCCAAAAGCCCGACCCTACATCTTCAGCGGCTTGCAGGCCCCTTCGCAAGGGAAGAGGTGAGCCCGGATGTTGTCAAAGGCACTGTGACAGACTGGAGCTTTGCCTGCACTACTTGAAGGATCTTGGGACTTAGCAACTAGGGTTATAATGAATTAAGGTAACCATAATTGCAATGACTTATAGCCCCAATTGAGGTACTTATAACCCAGCTTACTAAGTCCCCTGATCCTCCAAGAAGGGGGAAAGCCTTCAGCCTTAACCCTGACAATTTCACAGCCAGGGGTTCCTTGCGATTTAGGGTTGGGTCCAAAGGGTTTCCTGTGACCATGGAAAGGGTGGATCTCCATTTTTAGCTACTTTCTGGTGTCCGTATGTGCTGGCGAAGATACCTGTTCAACCGTTTTCTAAAAGGACTCCCTGAATTTGGGAGATTTCGAAAATAGGGGACCCTAATACAGTAAATATAGTGCCCTAAATAGTAGGATCCTTATTAGAAGGACCCCAAAATAAGGTACCCCTATTTTCGGAAACTCCCTAAATCCCGAAGTTCCGAACACCCGCAATCCCTCAACCCCTATGCCCTCCTGTGCTGGACCGCCTAGGACCCTTCAAAGAACCTTGTAGAAAGCCCAATGTAAAACCCTAAAAAGCCCTCTGACCTCCCCCGACCCTAAATCCGGCACCCCTGAACCCCTAAGCCCGAAACCCTTGCATTCTTGAAACCCAAAAGTTGAACCCCCCCCTAAACTCCTTCAACCACTCAACCCCAAAGACCCTAAACCCCTGAACCCCCAAACCCCAAACCCTCAATCCTTCAACCCCCCAAAACCCTTAAACCCTAAACCCCTGGCTAAACCCCTAAACCCTTAGCCCTTAGCCTTAAACCCTAAGCCCTAAACTCTAGGAGAAAGGCCATTGCGTTTGAAAAGAACCACTAGAAGAAAACCCTAAGCCCCAAAACACGAGAAAAATAACAAGCACGAGAGAAAGACTTGAACCCTAAATTCTAAGCCCTAAAATCCTAAACCCGAGAACCCTAACCCCTAAGGTAAAAGCCAGAAAGTTGGATGGTAAATTATAGGGTATCCTACCATGAAACCATATTCCAACTTTCTGGTGTTCCCTGTAAACCATCCAACAGCCCCAAACCCTGGAAACCGAACCCCGGAGCTGCCATAACCCGTGCTCCCAAACCGAAAAACCAAAACCACCCTTTCCCTGAAGTTCAAAAGAGGACCCCCAATGACCCTAAAACCCTGAAACCCTAAACCCGAAAACCCTGAAACCCGAAAACCCTAAACCCGAAAACCCGAAAACCCTAAACCCTGAAACCCGAAAACCCTAAACCCTGAAACCCGAAAACCCTAAATCCTAAACCCCTAAAGCCCTAAACCCCTAGCCCCTAAAACCATGAAACCCTAAACCCTAAAACCATGAAACCCTAAACCCTAAAACCCTGAAACCCGAGAACCCTAAAACCCTGAAACCCCTAAAACCCCTAAAACCCCGAAAACCCCGAAAACCCCGAAAACCCCTAAACCGACTCCCTCAGACCTCCCAGGAAGGGCTCCTACGGGTGGATTCAGCCGGATGTTCCGGTGAACCACGAATCCGCGCAGCAGCGAGGCAACAGGGCTTTAGGGGCTTTAGGGGTTGTGGGGGTTTTAGGGGTTTTAGGGGTTTTAGGGGTTTTAGGGATTTTAGGGGTTTAGGGGTTTAGGGATTTTGGGTTGAGGGGTTTAGGGTTTTAGGGGGTTAGGGTGTAGGGTGAAGCCTCACAGCATCGAGGCAATTCATTTTGATCTTCGCTTCTAATAACATGGGGTTTAGGGATTAGGGTTTTTTAATTCATATTGAGGCCTCCACCATTACCAATATTATTTTGGTGTTTAGGGCTTCGGGTTTAGTTTTTGGGCTTGCAGAAGTGGAGGCACCTCTTTCTTTTTCTGGACTCCTAGTCGGCTTCTTGGGGATTTCTAGAATGGGGAATATACAATAATTCTTATAGTTCAGGGTCCTTAAGGTAATGCAGGATGTATATCATCAACCATATGTTGAAGGTTATGCAAGGATCTTGACATTTAGGGAATTTGTGGCTCAGAGGTCCGCACTAAAGAACAGACACATCGGTTGCTGCACCTGCTGTAAGGCTTAGGGCTCAGGTGGAGGGATTCCTCTGACAGGGCCACCTAAGGAATGGGCGGCATTTATCAAGTGCAATTGAAATCTTTTTTGCTCCTTGTTTTAAAGGGGTTGTCTTGATTTGCGTTTTAGGCAAACGATCTACGGTCGGAATAAGGGCATCGGATTGATAGTTAGAATCAGTTAGTTACAGTTAGTTGTTTATAGTATATTTTCCTATTGGCATTATTGTACGGTACGGAGGGGCTCATCGGGGCTATGTCACGACGACTAGGGAGTTGCTTTCGGGTTCATGGCTGAGGGTTTAAGGGCTTAGGGTTTCGGGGATGTTGGCCACAAAGCCCTTGCAAATGACAGCAAACGCCTATTTCAAAATTCAATCAGACTTTTCAGAAAACCCAGGATTTCGTGCTTTGGGTTTTGCAGAGCTGTGTAGGCTTGGCGGCTTGGAGACGAAGCCTACTATACGTATACCCTACATCGCCTTCCCAGAGACGGAATCTATTTACAGCAGAAGCCAGAAAGTTGGAACATCAGCATCCTCATGCCCTTAATTTAAAGGACAGGGAGTCGCAGCACTAGCCATCCTAAATCCATGTTCCAACTTTCCGGGGCTCACTTTGGTTTCAAACCACATCGTAGCCTCGTAGCATTCTTGGAACCCTCAAGGGACAACTTAACATCCAGGATTATAATACCTCGACGCCGCGCCGAGCTAAATGGCCCCACACAAGAAGCCTCGCGCGGAGGTGGTAAAGTCTGGGTTCACCGCGACGATCTTCCTGAAGGTGTGGCAACACTGGCTGACTGAGGAGATCTGAGGAGTATGCCCTTCTTTGTATGTGGCTCTATGTTACGTGTAAGCTAGAGGCTACGAACTAAACTGATGGCAATTGTTCATAAGTTAGCCACTACTATGTAGGATTCCATACTATTTGGAGCAACAGTTGCGGCGGTCTAAGTTCCAGGTTGTGGTTCAAGCGCGAGTGGTTAGAGTGGCTTTGGGAACCCTGGAAGGAAAGCACATAAAAAGGAGTTCAAAAAAAACCTAAACTCTCTGTCGGCTAAGGGCTTACGTAAGGAGCGGCTTAGGGCTCCTAAGCATGTCATGAGGTTTTTGGGCTTCATGACAAGGGGGGTTATATGGGAGAAAATATCCCTATCATAATTGTTGCTTCTGTGCTATTTTTGGGAGCTCTACTTGGTTCAGGCCTTGGCGCTTAGGCACTTCCAAGATGAAATCCTGATCCGAAGCTTTTCGATCTTGTTGCCCTAGGGATCTAAGGACTCATCTATTAAGGCTTTTGGGCCCAAAGACCATACTATATAAGGCTTTTGGGCTATTTTTGATCCTTAGGGTTGTAAGCCCTTGAAAGCATTCCTTCGAGCAGTAGGTCCTATGGCCGAGAGGAAAATCCTAGAACTTCTCAAATTCCGTAAGCCCCACTCGACGGCCGGAAGACCAGCAGTACCAAAGGATTCGCCTAAAACTGTTAGTTCGGGGCCTTAATTATTACCTAATACTGTTTTTGGGGGTTCCTTATTGCAATTATAGGCTTAACTTAGACCCCCCCAACTACCTTCTAAAACACTAACTATTAAGGACCATAAGGGCTCCGTTAAAGGGCCATTGGGGGGTCCTGGGGGTACTCTGAGTTACTTAGGGGCCTCAAGAATTACCTATACAATTCTTGGGGTTCCTTGTTATAGCCAGAGTATAATGGCCCCTAAAACCCTATTCTAATTATTAAGGCCCCTACACTATTGAACTTGTAGTGGCCATCCGGAATCAACAAAGGACCTCTGCAATTACTTACCTTCACATTGGATTCTTTAGGCATTATCGAGGAGGCGTGCGTAGTCCCGGATGGTCGTAAACAAGCATGCCACCCCCTGCCCCACGCCACGGCCCCATTCCAATCATTAGGGCCCCAAAATGGGAGTTTCCGAAAATAGGGGACCCTAAAATAGTACCCTAAGTAGTGAGATCCTTATCAAAAGGACCCCCAAAAAAGGTACCCCGAATTTTCAGAAACTCCCATTATTGTCTGAAGACCTTCCGGCGGAGGTCTCACAGAGCTCGCGGAGGGGACGGTGGTCCGGTTCAAAGTCTACGATCCCCGGCGTGAAGTTTCTCTTAGGGTTGCCTAGTTTTAGTGTTTAGGCTTTAGCAAGTAAAATAACAACCTTTTATAGGTTTTGGGCCATTATGTTACCTACTTTTGGGGGTCTAGGTAGGTTCAGCCTTTAGGGTTCAGGGTTGAGGATTCATTTGTTGACCCTATGAATAGACTCCCCTACATAATTTTCTTAAAGACTATAATGGGGATTCTGATAGGCAGTGATGGGCAGTCCTTTATACGAAGGGGTTCCAGCTGAGACCCCAAAGCACGCACCCCAACACCTGAATTTGGCGATAGATCATAGGAGGCTCCTCACGTGTATGTTCGTGTGGTTGGGTAAGTATGAAGTTGCTTGGCTAGCAGGTGGAGCTCGGGTGATGAGTGTATGTAGCAAGGCCGCTATAAACCTTTATCATCTCACCCCCTCGTCTTTTGTCGCTCTTGGGCTCAACTTGTCTTCGCGTATTAAGTAAGGCATTGGCTTCAATGTGCATGGTTAGGAATCACTGACAGGCCTGGCATAGCCCCCCGCAAACCCTAGACGAACTATCAAGCAAAACCCCCTCAACTCCTAAAGCTTATAAACCCTAAACCCCTCAACCCTAACCCCACAGACCCCAAACTGAAAAACACCTCAAACCCGAATCCCAGAGCTTAGGCCTCTTCGTCAAGGTACGAAGCCTTGGGCTTAGGGAAAAGTTGTTAGGCTCAGGCTCGGGTTGAGGGTATTCACGGGCTTTGGGCTTAGGGGTTCCGGTCTAGGAAGCTCCTGATTGAGGGTCGTCGCAAGATCTGTGCCTAAGGGTTTTACTCGCTTTTCGCATGTGTAAAGGAGAGCCTCAACTAGTCCCCTTCTGGTCACCATATCTTTGTCATAGTTGGGTAACATTTTAAATGTTTATGGGTACTTAATCCCAATAAGGAATAAGATTGTAAATTTTTAATCCTATCCCACCCATGAACTAGATATGGTTATAAGACCCTGGCCCCCCCGACACAACCGACCCTAAGCCCTGAAACGGAGCCTTAAACCCGAACAGCCCGCGGCTGAGCCAAGGTGGACGTCAGTGGCCTCGGCGCTCAAGAGTTGGCAGTGGTGTCGAGACCAGCGGCTTCGAAATAGATCCGAACTCCTTTAAGCTCCCAAAGCCTGATCTCAATTAGTCCGGTCCTCCAATATCAACTTGTATTGTGTGTGGGGGGGGGGGGGGGGTACTTGCAACCTAGTGAGACTTATAAGTGCTTCTCACTGTTCTTCTCACGCTTCACCCCTTTAACCTTGGAAAACTCACAACATCACAGCCCAGGGCCCTGAATCCCATCAAACCCGCCGTCGCAGCATTAGGGGCGGAAGAAACAAATGCAGTCCTGCATAAGCACATACTGGGATGGATTCCCCCCCCCCCCTCCCTCCCTGACGCCCGCCGTTGCTCGAAAGTGTCACATCGTCACGCCGAAGAGGCTGATAGTACCAGGACAAGCCATCCAGTGCGAAGAGAGGTAAAGTCGCGCAGGGATCTGGGCTGGATCTAGGGGCTTATGACGGATTTGTGGGAGAAGGTTTGCCGAGGGTTCTGCCGTAGTAACTATTGCACAGCCCCCTTAGAGTCCATTTAAAGTTGGAGTTATCTCAGAGGGTCGAGGGTTTAGACAAGTTTAGACTATACTCCAAAGCCGCTTTCTGATTATGGGGACCCCCACAGACCCAAAATTCTCGATTCCCGATGGAACGATTGGAAAGGACTCTAACAGGAACCCTCGGAGAACCGAACCTGTTCGAATTGTTCGGCATCTCTCTACAACTTTTGAACAAAAAAACTTTGAGCACAACCTATTACAAGTATCAAGGGCCCTGTACTCAAACCCCCCTGTCCGCTCCAGAACCCAAACCCTTATTCTATGTTAGTCTATTAAGCGCCCTACAACAATGCAGCGAGGTCGGCGGACAAGTTGGTCGTCTGGAGTGCCGCGGCTGCGTACGTCGGGGCCTCGCTCAAAGTTCTGTGAGGGTCTTGATTCGGGTTAGAATATATGGGCTTGTAGCGTTGCGTGACGGTTTTAGCGTTAGCCCTGCATCCTAAGCTGAAAACGCTTGCATTCAGCACCTTCACCTATGTCCCAAAGCGGAACCCGAACGCCGAGACCCCAGCCAAAAGGTCTCTTGGAGTTTAGGTTTTCCCAAGAGCCCACTGGTCGGCCATGTTTGTTGAGGGCAGCAGTCCGAATCCTAAATTAACGGCATTGGGTTTAGGGGCATCTAGAGTAATATGTGTGCAATCTGAATACCATGCGAGGCTGCTGCGACACGGACGTTGAGGCCAGCGCCGTTGGTAGGATGCTTTCAGATGCGTTGCAGGTGCTAAACTGCTAAACACTAGAGCCACTAGAAGCTTCTAGACTCTATATAGCCTAAACCCCCAAACCGGCGCATGATATCCTCCTGTTGTTGCCGGTGCCTCTCAGCGCTCCGTTAAGCACAGCCGTCCTTTCGGATGGAGACTAGGTCACCCAGCTGCACCCTTTGTGTCTTGCAGCCACTGTATATTGCAGGAGCTAGTAGATACTGGTAAATCCTAAACTCGAAACTCCAAGCCCTAAACACCAAACGCTGAATCCTAAACCGTACAGATAAGCTGGTTCGGATCTGAAGAGCATGCCGAGGGCAGCATGCGTTTGCAATGTGGGCATGGTAGATTGGATTTATGTTCCAGGGGTCTCGCCTCCGAGATCATGGACTCTTTGGCGAGCGATACAGTGATGGAGCTGTTCTGTGTCATGCGCGTGGATCGGAGCAGAAAGCTTTTGCTTGCCTTTGGATACACCATCGACAAGCATTTACGAGGCAACAAGGATTGCGACGACGTGCGCAATTGCAGCGCCAACCTGTGAAGCAGGGCATCTGGCGCTTCCTGCAGTTCATGGAGTGCATGAACGAGCTGCTTCAGGTTGAAAGGTGTGGATCGATCCCATGCCAGTGTGGTTTTATTCGTGGAATACCACGGGGCGGACATTTCAAAAAAGAGCGTGTGCAACGTGTTGACCAAGCCGGAGCGGAAGGAGACGGGCATCGATTCTCGAAGCAACGTAGCAGCTACATCCATGACCTAATATAGGGCCTTGATAATTACCTTTATACTACTTTGGGGGTTCCTTATTGTGAGCATAGTATAATTATTAAGGCCCCGATATCAAGGCCCCTATACTAGTTGACGATGTCATGAAGACATCGGCTACGCGCAAGCTGAAGGAGCCCGCCCGAGTCTCAGATTTTCATGCAGAAGTTGAAGGTGGAACGGCCGCCAATCCTAGACTCAGCAGCTACGGAGGAGAACATTTCGGAGTTCACGAAAGGCTAGCGTGCTGGACACACGGCACAGATGCTGGAGTCGAAGATTGGCTCCCCCATTACATCATATACAGGGGCGGAATAATTCGTGATTCTTTTCTTTTGGGTTCCTAGTATATAGAGTAGAACGTACCCAGATCTTATTCTAACTTGCTTTTTGCGTTTTGTGCTTAGGGGTAGCACGGTTTCAGTGCTTGGGTGTTTTGGATTTCGGTGTCTATGCAGAAAGCAGCGTCGTTCATTCCGACGCCAAACCTGGTTGCGCAACTGTGGGAGATCCAGAAGCTGTCGGACCCTAGTAAGTATAGACCAGGATCCTGATTGTAAGGATTTTTGCTGTCAGATTTAATCAGGGTTCTTGGTCTTCTGACATCACTCTGCCTGAAACTTGGAGCAGTTCATCTTTGACTCCGTCTATCTCCGCGGATCGAGTTTAGCAACCCCCTGCCCCCCGCCCTGGAGACACCAGTATCCCTTAAACTTGGTCGACCCCGCTAAAGCCAAGTCATTTTCTGTACAACTACGGGATGTAGGAGCTCCTGGACACGCCCTAAACCCTAAAGCCCTAATAAAGCCGAGTAAAACCCACTGAAACCCATTAAACCCTTTAAGACCATGTTAAACCTTTTTAGAAACCCTAAAGCCCAAAACCTTGCAGGAGTAGGAGGAGGCAGCTCCTCAGCGGAAAGCTTCTTCCTTCACCGTATGCAAGAGCCGAAGACCCTGAGCCCTAAACCCTTCTTCACCAGATTTTGCAGGAGCCCCGAAGCCCAAACCCTTCTTATCTCCTCCTGCAAGAGCCCTAAAGCCTAAGCCTTCGTCACCTTATGCAAGAGCCTTGAAAAGCCTAAACCCGTCTTCTCCTTACGGAAGAGCCCTCAGCCCCAACGTCTGAACGACGTCATAGGCGGCTCCGCCATGTCCTGCCAGACGTCGCGGAGTGGCCCAAAGCACAACTGGAAAAGGCCAGAAAGTTGAGTTTTGAGGAGTCCTTAAATGGGGTATAAGTAATTATATGTATAGTTACGTTAATTATGATCCTAGTTACTAAGTCCCATGATCCTTCAAGTAGGGTATGTGGATTGAGGTTTATTAGAGTATATAGGGTTTCTAAGGGCCTGATATAAACTTATTAAATAATAAAGACCCCCCAAAATAGTATGGGTAATTATTTAAGCCCTTATATTGGCTCTAGAAATATTCTGTATGGACCTAACATCTTGTACAGGGCTTATAGGTTTGTGTTCCGCCTAGGGAGTTTCCACAAGTCAGGGGTATGCATTCAGAACCCTGCTTATTGACAGATAACCTGCACCGGCAAGACCTAAACCCTAAACCTAAACCCTAAACCCTAAACTCAAGCTTCGCGCGAGCATCATGGAAATCTAGGCCCATAGCAGGATCCAGAAAGTATAGATCCCTCAAGAAGGGTTTCTATAAAGTATCGGTTGAGATTGATTAGTATATAGGGTTCCAACTTTCCCTGAACCCTAAACCCATAAACCCTGAACCCTATGAACCCCTAGAGGATCTACTTTTTAGACCCTGGGGCGCCGGCCTGGATCAGGCCGTATTCCAAGGACTCGGCCAGCGTAGCTCATCCTGGTGAAGAAGGAGAAGTTGCCCATAGGCCCCAAGGTAGTTCCTTTTTGTGTTTCATATACAGACTCCTAGAAGGTAATCCCAAAAAATAACTACTATGGGGCCTATGGTTCGAGAAGCAAAAAGCCCGTATAAACCCTAAACCCAGAGCCCCAAGAGCCCTAAGGACCCTAAGCCACATCCTGCGAGGATGAAGCCCCAACGCGCTCCAGACATACACATGGACATGCTGATATGGGAATTTCCGAAACTTAGGGGTACCTTATTTTGGGTTCCTTATAACAAGGGATCCTACTATTTAGGGTACTATATTAGGGTCCCCTTTTTTCGGCAACTCCCATATGCTGAGCCCGAACTCTCTGCAGTGCTGAAGCCCTAGCCGCAAGTCCGATAGCCGGAAACCCCAAATAAGGCCTGAAACCCCCTGCGCTAAGCCCTAAACCCTAAACCCTAAACCCCTAAACCCCTAAACCCTAACCATAAGTCCTAAATGACCTGGAGCCTCAAACCTCCTAACCCACATGTCCAAATCCTAGGCCGCCCTTTGTAAAGCTGGTGTTTCCCCCGCTAGTCACATTGCTGCTATCGTAGCCCTGCTGCTCCGTGAGGTGGAGCGGGCAGAGTTGAAATCGCTCTGCGCATTCGCCGACAGGTGCCGGGAACAAGGTCGGGTTAATCCAGATGCAATGGTAATAGTACCAGGAATAGTGATAGAAATTCGTAGTAGTAATCGTTGGTAGTAGTAGTCGTAGTAGTGGCAGTAGTAGTAGTAGTAGTAGTAGTAGTAGTAGTAGTAGTAGTAGTAGTAGTAGTAGTAGTAGTAATAGTAGTAGTAGTCGTCGTCGTAAGTAGCAGCAGCTACAAACCCTGCTCTTTTGGTGGTTCGCAGGTTTCTTAACGGTTTCGGCTTGAGGGTTCAGGGTTTAGGGTTAGGGTTTTCAGGGTTTAGGAGTGTTTAGGTTTTGGGAGTTTTGGGGTTTAGTGGCTTCCCAGAGACTCCAATATCCCATAATTGAGGAATATTCCTTAAATCATATTAGGGATCCTATTATAATTGAAGGAATATTCCTTAATTAAGGGATATTGGAGTCTCTGGGTTATAGGCTTAGGCTGATGTTGAAGTGTTCAGGTTCCGTGACGAAGATTTCGGACGGTGTTTCTCTAAATTGCGGTCCATTGGTTGGTTGCTAGAAGGTTGCCAGAAAAATGGTTCGGCACCCTTACAAAAAGGACCCTAAGAGGGACTCGAATCTACACGGATAAAAGCCACCTTCAGAATGACCCTAAATTTGGAGAGCTACCCAAATCTTGTCATGTGGTGCAGGCAGGGCTTGGGGTTTGTGTGGCTTTGATTAAAAGGGGCCCCCACCCTGTAATAGTGGTATAACAGGAACATAATAGGGACCTAATATAATCCTTCTAGTTACCAAACCCTAAACCCTAAACCCTAAACCCTAAATACAGGGTGGGGGCAGCTTCTAAGGCTTTGATTTCTCAAGTTCGGGAAGCGAACCAAGGCGAGGGCTCTGAGTTGCTACTTGCCCTGCGGCTCTTTTCTAACATTCGTGGCTCACAAGGATGTGTCTTTTCCTCAAAGCCCTGCGGGTTTAGGGGTTAGGGCTTAGGGCGAATATCCCTGAGATCTAGTCGGGAATCACACCCGTCATGCCCAACTTGTCAACTGGTTTCACGCGCAGCATGCAGACTATCGCAAAACACGGACAACTGCAGCCCCTGCCTGAATTTGCTAGACAGTCTGGAATGAGCGCACACATGGAACAGGGTTCCTTAGGGTACGACGATTGGGGCTTTCCGGTCTTGTCCATAAGTCGGGAGGTCAGCAACATGTATATGGGGGTTGAAGAAAATGGGGACCCCAATATAGTATTCTGAAAAGTAGGATCCTTATAATTATAAGGACCCCAAAATAACGTACCCCTAATTTTCGGAAACTCCCATATGATACCGCCACCTCTCACTATTGATAGTGACAGTGTCCCGCGGCGCCTCATTGAGCTATCCATGGCGCCCTAGTCGCTGATCGGCACAAACTGTGCCTTGAAGGATTGCACAACGGCCAAGAGAGCAGTCGAAGAGCTCACTGCATCTGGTTTCATTTCACTATCTGAGACAGTGCTTTATGTGCTCCTTTCGCTGTGCGCCACATGAAAGCACCAGAAGGTCAACCTGTGCAACATCATCTGGCGAACGCACGAGGTGGCGTGGAGGAGCTTCCACATGCAAAGCTGGAGGACATCATTCACAGCATCGCAACTGCTGACACAGCATGGTCGGGATGGATGATCTCAGACCCTAAACCTGAGGCCCTACCCACATCGAACCCCTTATTTTCCCCCTCTTGCAGTTCTGAACACCCGTTTTTGTGCACCATACAAGCTCATCGATGAAATGCTTGTGGATGCCAAGCCGAACTTCCCGAACCCCAAAGCCTGAAGGCACTAAACCCTGAACGTGAGGGCCAGGAAGGTTTTGACAGGCTGAGACCATGAGTCCTCAACAGTCTCAACCCAAACCCCAAACCCTGAAGTGCGCCCCCACCCCCTCAACAGCTCAAACACCATAGCCACCCTAAAGCCCTGCCCTCATAAATCCTTATAGATCCGTTGTCAATCCCTACAGATCCTTCACAGATTCCTGGCAGATCCCTTACAAATGCCCTCGACAGGGTTGGACAGCCCCATCTTGAATCAGCTCGTGCTTGCCGTGCTGTGCGCGCATGCGCAGGCTTGAAACAGGTTTAGGATTCAAGAACTGAGGCCTCAATGCAGGGTTTAGGGTTTAGGGTTTAGGCAATTTCGGTTTTAGGATTTAGGGTTTACTATACTTAGTTCAGGGCCTCAATGATTAGAATAAAAAGGATTCGGGGTTCGATTATTACAGCAGAGTTCTCAACAACGGTCCAAAAAGGATAGTTTTGAGTTGTTGTTGAGATATTCAGGCTTACATAGTATGGCATAAAGGATTTCGGTTCTGCTGCCTTGAGCCTTGTCGTCCCGATGTGGGTTCGGCGGAGC
Source organism: Symbiodinium sp. CCMP2592 (assembly GCA_905221615.1). Classification (NCBI taxonomy): domain Eukaryota; class Dinophyceae; order Suessiales; family Symbiodiniaceae; genus Symbiodinium; species Symbiodinium sp. CCMP2592. The sequence goes on from CAJNDT010004190.1 coordinate 304,981, forward strand.
CAACATAACCACTGTTGCCACTAGGTTTAGGGCTTGTAAGGTTGAGGGTTTAGGGCTGAAGTGTCATTAGAGCTGCATCGCACGAGTGCGATCTGTTGTTGTCCGTCTTACTCTTTGGCTCCACCCGATGATCCCGAACCGTGCACTGCTGTAAACCTCAACCCCTTCATAACAGGAGAGCGACCGTCATACAAAGTTCCAAGAAACCCATACACAGATGCTTACAGTCACTTCTCGAAGCCGTTTTCTGGCCCCAACAAGCAGGAGAGGGAGAGAGAGAGAGAGAGAGAGAGAGAGCCCCTTTGACGACGCAGCCTTAACCTTAAACCCTAAACCCCTAAACCCTTAAACCCAAAACCCTAAACCCTTAACCTTAAACCCACAAACCTAAGCCCCTCAACCATCAAACCCCTTAAACCCTAACCCTAGCGACCTCAAGCCCTCAACTCCTCAACCGCTGAACCCCCAACTTCCCCGAAGCTTCAACCCCTAAACCCTAGACCCCAACCCTCATCCTCAACCCAGAACTCTACATCCCTAACTTCCCAACCCTAAAACCCCCCCCCAAAAACCGTAGAACCCTCAACCTTAAACTCTACACCCCCCATGCACTGGAAAAAGGTCCTCCAACAAAAAAAAAAACTCTACACCCCCGAAAGGCTCAAAACCCCCAGGGGCCCCACGAGCCCGAAAGCTCCCCCCCGAAAGCCAGGGCGACCCGCACGGGCCTGCAGTGGAGGGCCTTGGAGCTCCAGCTCAAAGGAGTTTTGAAATTTGGGAGTTTCCGAAAAGTAGGGGTGCATTAATTGGGGGCCCTTATAAGGAGGATAGTACAGTACTATTTAGGGTACTATATTATAGGGGGTCCCCTAGTTTCGGAAGCTCCCAAATTTAGGGTTTGGGGTTTAGAGTTTAGGATTCAGGATGTTGAGGGTTTGGGGGCTCAAAGGAGTTAGAGGTTTAGGGTGGAGGGTTCGGGGTTCGGGGTATGGTTTGGGTTTGAGGGTTCAGGGTGGAGGGTTTAAGGTTCAGAACAGGGTTGGAAGTTCAGGCTTGGGGGCTCTTTTGGGAGTTCCTTGAAAGGGTTCCCCAAAGGGGTCTATAAGGGATCTATAGTAGGGGTCTATAATATAAGGGTTTCAATAATTACCAATACTGTTTTGCGGGTTCCTTCAAAGCGTTCCTGAAAGTCTTCCATATAAGAAAGGAGTCAGTGATCCGGAGGGGCGAGCATCATCAGCATCAGCTGCGAATCCTTTCAAGCCCGCGCTCTATTCTCAAAGCGTTGCAGGGTAGCATTGCAGCCAATCACTGGACGGAGTCAATGAACCGGACCGGCGAGCATCATCAGCATCAGCTGGGAATCCTTTCAAGCCTGCGCTCTATTCTCAAAGCGTTGGAGCCCGCAGCAGGGGTAGCATTCCAGCCAATCACTGGACAGAGTCAATGAACCGGAGGGGCGAGCATCATCAGCATCAGCTGTAAATCCTTTCAAGCCCACGTTCTACTCTCAAAGCGTTGCAGCTCACAGCAGGGGTAGCATTCTAGCCAATCACTGGACGGAGTCAACGAACCGGAGGGGCGAGCATCATCAGCATCAGCTGCGAATCCTTTCAAGCCCGCGCTCTATTCTCAAAGCGTTGCAGGGTAGCATTGCAGCCAATCACTGGACGGAGTCAATGAACCGGACCGGCGAGCATCATCAGCATCAGCTGGGAATCCTTTCAAGCCTGCGCTCTATTCTCAAAGCGTTGGAGCCCGCAGCAGGGGTAGCATTCCAGCCAATCACTGGACAGAGTCAATGAACCGGAGGGGCGAGCATCATCAGCATCAGCTGTAAATCCTTTCAAGCCCACGTTCTACTCTCAAAGCGTTGCAGCTCACAGCAGGGGTAGCATTCTAGCCAATCACTGGACGGAGTCAACGAACCGGAGGGGCGAGCATCATCAGCATCAGCTGGAAATCCTTTCAAGAGTGCGCTCTATTCTCAAAGCGTTGTAGCTCACAGCAGGGGTAGCATCCCAGCCAATCACTGGACGGAGTCAATGAACCGGAGGGGCGAGCATCATCAGCATCAGCTGGAAATCCTTTCAAGCCCACGCTCTACTTCCAAAGCGTTGGCGCCCACAGCAGGGGTAGCATTCCACCCAATCACTGGACGGAGTCAGTGAACCGGAGGGGCGAGCATCATCAGCATCAGCTGTAAATCCTTCCAAGCCCATGCGCTACTCTCAAATTTTTGGAGCATACGGCAGGGGTAGCATTCCACCCAATCATTGGACGGAGTCAGTGAACCGGAGGGGCGAGCATCATCAGCATCAGCTGGAAATCCTTTCAAGCCCACGCTCTACTCTCAAAGCGTTGGAGCCCACAGCAGGGGTAGCATTCCACATTCGCCCAATCACTGGACCAGTTCAGCTGGAAATCCTTTCAAGCCCATGCGCTACTCTCAAGTTTTTGGAGCATTCGGCAGGGGTAACATTCCACCCAATCATGGGACGGAGCCAATGAACCGGAGGGGAGAGCATCATGAAAATCAGCTTGATATCCTTTCAAGCCCATGCTCTACTCTCAAAGTTGGAGCCCACAGCAGGGGTAGCATTCCACCCAGTCACTGGACGGAGTCAATGAACCAAACGCCGCCGCCGGGCCGTGGGTGTGGGGTGGGTGGGTTCTGAGCAATTCGGCCCTTCCCTGTCTCTTGCGTGCCTTGGCTTCCGCAGGTTTCTCTCTATATGGTTGACCCGCTCTCTTTCTTTCTCTGTCTCTCTCTCTGTCTATCTCTCTCTCTCTCTCTGTCTGTCTGTCTGTCTGTCTGTCTGTCTGTCTGTCTGTCTGTCTGTCTGTCTGTCTGTCTGTCTGTCTGTCTGTCTGTCTGTCTCTCTCTCTCTCTCTCTCTCTCTCCTCACGCAGAACTGCCCCTTGCGTCTAGAAAGGTCCATCCGAGGAAGCAGCCCGGCCAACACCGTGCACGAGAATCCTTCACGGGCATAGAGTGCCAACGATATTCCGAGCAAAACACAGGCTGAAGGGACCGATGGCGTTGGTCGGTGGTGAAATTGAAGCTCGAAGGCATCTGTCGTCGCCGCACACAGTCTTTACACCAGCCGCTCTTGATCCTCCAGCAAGCCTCTAGAATCGACCTTCCTTCTCCTCTGTCTCTGTCTTGATAAAGATGGCACTCCAGGCCCGGCAAAGCTTAAAAGTGCATCTTGCTGACTGCGGGACAGACGCCAAAGCCGTGACTACCAGGGAGCCTCCATCGTGAACGGCCGCGTTCTCCGCCGGCTGCGTCGCCACATTCCGGAGGACGCTTCCGTCTAGGGTTATCATTCCAGGACAGTTCATCACAGCATGGAGGCACTCTGACCGTTCCAGGCACCGGTGGCGACGGCAGAGCCAGCAGCAGCCGTGGAGGCAGCGACGCACACACAATCCTCCGACGCAACATATCTAGGTAGCATGCACGACCAACTCTATCCAGGAAGTGGGTCGTTGCCGATCCGCTGCCTCCCGCCGGCGAACAGGATGCCGCTCAGGCGCAAGCTGCCATAGCAGATTCATTCAGCCATTGACAAACACCGCTTTGCAAGCCTTCTGTGAGCCGCTCCCTTGTTAGGCTGTAGCCCCAGTTCTCAACGGGGCCGCGCCAACTCCTCCTGTCGGCGTGCCGAAGGCTAGGTCGTCTTCAAAAAGAGCATCCAGCTCCGCTGGGTCGTCGCCATGTTTTCCCGATCCTCAAAGAAGGATAAGGAGACGGCCCAGGCTGTAGAGCGGAGCAACTGGTTTAATTTGGACGGCTCCGTCCGGAAAGGGCCTCCCTGCCATCGCGGCTGCGCGAATGTGGCAACCTGCAACGGTGGCAGGGTTGCTCCGTGTATACAGATCATGCAAGACTTTTCGGGAAGGGTCCGAGGAGTTCTGTCGGCACATGCTCAAGCGTGGACCTTTCCCACACAAACGCAAATTTACGCCGCTCAACGAGCTGCTAAGACTGTTCCCTGACGGCGTCCCGAATTGGCGGGCCGGCGCAGGAAGAATACCTGCCCTTTCTCCGACTGCATGGGGTCCCGAGTCTACAGGAGGCCGGAAGTGCGAGCTTCAACCGTACTTTGGCCCCGTTGATCTTCCGACGCCTCTGTGGGAAGAGGGCGAGGAGGAAGGCGAAGCCTCCGACTCGGACCAGGATCAGCTTCTTCCCATTAATAGAAGCTTGGCGGAGCTGGCATATTCCTGCCCGCACACAGACGACACACTGTTGATGCCCTAGGCGTTTGCAGTTGATGCACAACAAGCCCCAAACCGCAGTTGAGGGTTTGGTTCAGGGCTTGGGGTTTAGGGCCCCAACGAACCCCAAACCCAAAATGAAAGGTTCAGGCGGCCCACCTCCGTGGGTGGGCGGCGCCCCTCGACCTCAATGGTGCAGAACGTCCCAGTACGCTTGCCGCCTAAGCCATGGGGACCGTAGCACCCCGGTACCAGAACACATTCTCCACTTCATTTCGTCACTTACCCTAAACCCGCGCTGGGGGCCTCCAAGAAGGGACCCCCCCCAGGGGGGGCTTGGGGCCTCCAGGAAGCACAATTCAAGGACCTGGGGGCCTCCAGGCCGGTCCTAGGGGGAGACCTGGACAAAAGAGCATTTGAGGCGGAGATGGCCCCCCCTGCCCTACCTGCTGCCCTGCCTTCTGCCCTGCCTCCCTGAACTGACTAACCTTCTGCTGGTTTTTGCCTATTAAATTCTGTTCATAAAATGTGCATTTTCATTATGGCCCGGTGCCAAAGTCGAGGTCCCCTCCTTTCTTTGTGTGGGCCTAGTCTAAAGAAATAAAGAAAACCATCGAATGAGTTTAGGTGCTAAACCCTAAAAGGAATAGGTTTGGGTGGTTTGGCCGCCTCAGACGGCGTGGGGTGGGAGAGATAAAAGGAAAAGCCATCCACAATCAGGCTCCAACGGCCAATCGTCATATTACGACGCACTCGAAAATACACTGTCGCAAGCTACTTCTGCTTCTGCGCCACTTTACGGCAAACCCCTAAACCCGAAACCCTAAACCCCTAAACCCGAAACCCTAAACCCCTAAACCCTAAACCCCTAAACCCTGTAAACCCTAAAGGCCCTGAACCCTAAAGGCGCTATCCAAGTGCGAACTCCTAAAAACCTCCGTTCGACTAAGTTTCTGCTGCGTCGCCATCCTGGTCGGCAAGGCGCTTTCCAGGGTTTAGGGTTTAGGGTTGAGGGGCTTGCTGGGAATCTTAAGCCCTGAACCTACACTTCAAGCTCGTGGTAGCCTTAGCCCTGTGCTTGGGACTTAATCGAGGTTTAGGGTTTATAAACCCAAAACCCCTACACCCTGAACCCTACTCGCCAACCCTCGGCCCGTGAACCTTGAACCTTAAACCCTAAACCCTTACATAAGCTCTACCTTAACCTACCAAAGCCTATTTTTTTGTAGGTTCTTACTATGAGCCCCAATATGGAACTTGTAGGAACCCTACGAAAAGTAGGTATATGGAATTCAGAGGGACCCTACAAAAAAGTTTTTTCCGTTCCCTCTTGCGACGCGTGACTGCAGGGCTTCGTGTTTCGATTCCCTGGGCGGATCCACGAAAGTAGATCCTCGGAGTGCCTAACCCTAAGCCTTGAAACGAAAGTCCCATGCCGTTTCAAAAAGATAGAAGCCGTCACCCTAAACCCCAAGCTGCAAACCTTAATCCGAAACCGCGGCATCTTGCACGATTTCGTGGCACAAGGTCCCGGCTGGGGTTGGGGTTCTCGATTATCCCTCGTCTCCGGGAGTTCTGAGTTCGTACTTTTGGGGTTTAGGGGTTTGAGGTTTAGGGCTTTAGGAATTAGGGTTCAGCCCGGGTCTCGAATTCACGGTTTGGAGGTTTTGCGGTTTCTAGCCCCTCCACGGCCCAGTAAAACTTTGATTCCGTTGTCTTCTGGAGTTTCCGACCCTTGGAACCACTTGAAAAAAGAAGTAAGTAGCATCATCATTCAGGAGGCCACCGAAGAACCTGCACGTTGACGGTCGGGATTGAGGGCTCAGAGTTGATGGCATCGCTCGGCTTTACCCACAACCCCAGCTTTCACCTAAAGCAAGGAGCTATATAGATAAGCCATGCTGAAACGGGAGTTCAGGGCCAAGGGATGCATGTATCAGCTGCCTCAAATAACTTACCGGTATTTGTTGGACAGAGGTTGGTGGAGCTAGTCTCATCCTTGACCGGCATTCCAGAAGCGAATCAGGGCCTCCATAAGGCTCACTTTTGCAAACTCAACGCTTGAGATGCAAACCCAAGTTACCTCCCAGGGAAGTGCCCTGATGTCTTGAAAGAACTAGACAGAGAACGGGGTTACCAAACCCTCACGTTTTCATCGTATTGAAGCAAATTGCGCCCAAGCCCAAAAACCTGTCATGTCTGGGTTTACTGTTGGGGTTGAGGGTTGAAGTCCCCGACACCCAAAGCTCTGAAGCCCTCACAGTATCCAAAAGTACAAAAATCTATTCACATTAAACCCCGAAGCATGAAGCCTCCGGGCACTAAAGCCTCTCCATGCTTCCTATCTTAATCCCTCAGCGCCAGCTTCCTTGGGCCCCAAGTCCTAAACCGCCTAGAGTCCAAACCCTGAACTCTTCGGAACCGTCTAGAGTCCAAAACCTGAATTCTTCAGTGCTTCAGCCTTCAGACGCTGGTGCGTCTGAAACCCTCATAGCACGTGAAAACCTTTTACAACCATATGAACAAGACATAAACAGCATATATTACTACGAAATTGCCAGAGACCTTACGGAAGCCTGCATAATAAGCCTTATCCACCCGTCTCTGAGGATTTGAAAAGTCGTGTAACACCTGTGTAGCACCCGCTATTAAAAGCATGAACACTTATCAATGGTATTCTTTGCGATCCGTTATGTGCATATACACACATGTATGCAAAGCCGTATTATATATGTACAGATTATGTACATGCTCTGAGACTCTGTGTGTATGTGTGTGTATGTATGTATGCATGCATGTATGTAGTATATATATATATATACATTTACACATATATACATATATACATTTATACCTTTATACCTTTATACATTTATACATTTATACATTTTTACATTTATACATTTTTACATTTATACCTTTATACATTTATACATATATACATATGTACATTTATACATATACACATATATACATATATACATATATACATATATACATATATACATATATAAATATATACATATATACATATATATATATATACATGTAAAAGTAGGTACACATACATACATACTTACGTACATACATATAAAGGAAGAAGTATTTACTTTTCCACCAGAACCTTCCCCAACACCCTATTCTACTCGCCAAAGGCGCCGCGTTAGGTCGCCCTTGAAACCCTCCCAAAGGCTCCATGTACCCATATAGTAGGTACTTAGGCCTTAAAGTACCCATATAGGGGTACTTTAAGGCCTAAGTACCTACTATATGGGTACATGGAGTCTTAGGGCTTAAACCCAAAGCTTAAGCAAAGCGAGGAGCCCCCCGCTAGAGCTGGCTGCATCCTCGGCTTTCACCGAGCTTCCCAGAGTTTTGTGGTGTGGTGTTTGGAGCTTCGTGTTTATGGCTTAGGGTTTTTGGTTTTGGTTTTGGGTTTAGGGTTCGGGGCTTCGGGCTTTTTGGTTTCGGGCTTCGGATCTACTGGGCTTGGGGTTTTGGGTTGAGGGTTCGGCGGCTTGATGTCTGTTGTCGGGTGGAGGAGTTGGGTTTGCAGAATGTAACACTCTGCCTTGGAGGTCGATTCGGGAGTTTCCGAAAATAGGGGACCCTAATATAGGACCCTAAAAAGTAGGATCCTAATACAAAGGATCCCCAAAATAAAGTATCCCTAATTTTCGGAAACTCCCATTCTATTCATTTGGCAGGGTTTGACGGCGGCTTGGGGTTCTGAGATGCCCGAAACCCTGATCCCTCGTTACATGCGGTGTAGGAAGCAACAAAGGTTGCCAGAGGCTGGATGCGGGGCTTTCGGGGTTCGGCATGCTGGCACCCAATGTGGAATTTTGCAATGATGGCGCGAAAGAACCTACCAAAGACTGGGTAGTGATGAATTGTGTCCTGAAAGCCAAGCCTTTTGGAACTCTGGATCGGGGTCGATGTGTGACTATAGTGCTTTTTCAAATTGAATCGGTTGAAGGTTTAGGGCTTGGGGTTAAGGGTGTAATTTCAGGTGTAGTTCAAAGCTGCCGTAGATGAGGGCCCTGGAGCGGTCAGACCAAGCTTCTCCGCTACATCGCCTCAGAGCTTATGTTTTCCACTGGTCCTTCGAAGCTTTAAGACCCATACAAAGCACGCGGCCGCTATATTAGGTACGGCAGCCAGTCAGTAATAGTTGAATAATATTCATAATATAGATATAGTAGGACCTTAATACTAGCCCTATTATAGACTCTTACTGTATGGGGGCCGTACCTAACCGCTCTATATGCTAGTGTTATGGATTTAATTAGGTCCCAGAAATTCCCCAAAAACCACAATGCGACGGGTCTTTTGGAAGCCAAGCCCATCATGGTGGTAGCTTAGAAGCTGCCCCCCACCCTGTAATAGTGACTATAAGGACTATATTCCTATTATACCACTATTACAGGGTGGGGGCAGCTTCTAAAGTGCCTATAGTCTCCATTGTAGTTCCTTTTTTTGGTTAACCAAAAACTCTATTATAGGGCCCTAACCATAAAATTGGTTAACCAAAAAAAGGAACTACAATGGAGACTATAACTGGTAATGGAACCTCTGGGCCCCTTATAAAAGAGCTCCCCCAAGCCGGAGGCCTTTCGCATCCAGGAGGCCACGGCGGCGAGCAGCCGGGCAGCAAAAAGGGGTGGGGCGGGGGGGGGGGGTATGTCTATATATATATATATATATATACATACACATATATATATATATATATATAGTGGTGTGGATTGAGTCGGGGGAAACTTTGAACCCCAAACCTCTAGGCCCACAAGCCCCTAAACTGAAAATCCTATAAACTCTGGGGGTCTAAGTCTTCTAGAGTGTACAAGTCCAATTTTAGGGTTGGCAACATTTTTGGTTACGTCTCCCGTGGGTGTGCAACATTCAGGTCTTTGGCTGAATGTGAGGAGCACGGACTCCACGCTGATGTAGATTTAATGTTTATTTAGGGTTTAGGGGTTAGGGTTTGGGGTTTAGGGCGTTGACATTATTTAGGGTTTGGGGCTTAGGGTCATTGAGTAGTTCAACAGTATTTCGGCAGTTCTGTAAATTACGGTCCCGTTCAGTGTCCATGTTCTAAAGGTGCCTATTGGGGTAGAGACTGCCATGTTCGTTGGGCTTAGTCAGTTTGTCCATACTACAACATGCCCGCTAATTAATATACTCTTAAGGCCTTACACCGAGCGTTTATGAGGCCCCAAACAAGACGCCCCCAAAGCCTTTGAGCCCCTTAGACCCTACACCCTAAGCCCTCAGACCCTAATCCCCCGCACCCTGAAACCCCCCAGACCTAAGCCCTAAACCCCCTTCAAATCCTCTAAACCCTTAAACCCTGAGCTCTAAAACCCTCTAAACTTAACCCTAAACCCTAAATCCTAAGCCCTTGAAACCCTCTAAACCCTGAAAATTAGGCGAGGGGGAGGTGCCGCCGGTTCAGCTCTTGCCGAACCTCAGTGCCGCCCTCGCCTGGAAGCCCGGAGAGTTCTCGTGTTTGCTTGTTGTCTTTGTTTTTTAATGGCTAATGTAGGAACCTGGGTCTTGCAAGGGTTTAGGGTCATCCTTGAAGGGATCTCTAGGGTTTAGGGTTTAGGGCATTACTATTATTATTGCTATTAATGCAGGAACCTGATTAAGAAACCTTGGGCCTTTATTAGGGTTCCTTATATGAACCTATTATTTTGGGGGTTATGGGCCCAGGGTTTCTTAATCAGGTTGCTACATTAGGTTCCGGAGCAGTACCCTTTTGCCCTTTTCCCGGGTCCCCTTATCAAAGCCGAATACTAGGATCAGGAAATGTTTGGGGGACTAACCGTTCAGCGTACTGGGTGTAGATACCCAGCATCTTCATGATCTTCATCTTCAGGCATGCAACGAATTCAAATAGCTCCTCCCCTTTCTCGCAAGTGTCTTGCTCCTTCCATGGTTCTTGAGACACTGTGCTGCTTTCAGGGCTTTTGACAATAGGATCCCCTCTTGATCCCTATCAGCAGAAGGGGATGGTGGCTGGACAGTCGCAGAACCTCCAATTTACAATTCATGTAGGTGCCCTCAGAACACATCGTATGCAGAGATGCACACCATAACCCTATTCAACTTGTTCAGGCCCATTCTTAAACCCCAAACCCCAACCTAAGCCCTAAACCCTAAACCCTCATCCCTAAGCCGTATAACCCCTAAGCCCTACAACCCCTAAGCCCTGAACCCTAAGAGCCTGAAGCCTCAGCTCGATAGCTTCATTCGCTCAAGCCGCGGAAAGCGCTGGAGGAGACCGGAGGCCCCACTGAAATCAGCGTTTAGGGGTTTAGGGGTTTAGGAGTTTATGGTTTAGGGTTTAGGAGTTTGATGGTTTAGGGTTTGGGGTTTAGGGTTTAGGGGTTTAGGGAGGGTTTAGGAGTTTATGGTTTAGGGTTTGGGGTTACGCCTATTCTGAGTGCTCCATGAAAGACAGCTTTTCATTTACTGCCCCTACATTACATGCCAACTGGATGTTCCTGGTCATGTTCTTACATTTTGAGCCGAGGCAGTGATCCAAAAGTCATTGGTTTAGTTCGGGTCAACGGTGCTGCTAGTATAAGCTCTAAAGCCCTGAATGGGGTGACGGGCTTAAGCGCATACAGCTGTTATAAGGGTTCTCTTTAGGGTTAGACCCTAAAACCCTTAACCCTCAGCCCTAAAACCCCAAAATTATACGGGTTCCCTTGTAGGACCGACGGTTTCAGGGTTTTGGGGAAAGCTTCAGGGTCGCCATGTTGACTTTGAGCCCCAGTTTAGGGTTTAGGGCCTGGATTTCTATCGTTTTCAGCCAGGGGCTCCATGGTTTAAGGTCTTAGGCTTTACACCAAACCCCATAAAGTTGGAAACTGGATTGAGCCCAAACAGTGCTGGGAGTCCCTATTACGTTACTCTTAAGGTTTGAGGCTAAACCCTAAACCCTAAACCGTTGAGGCTATTGGGTTTCCAACTTTCGGGTATCCACGCCGAGATTCAGCGGCACATGCTGCCAAGGTCGCTTTGCTGCCGGTCTTCGTCTCAGAATGGGCCGGGGGTTCACCGTTCAGGGTTTCCAAGGGGAAAAGGAGGGACCCTTAATGAGGACCCCTAGGTATATACCATTAATATAGCTAGTATATACCCATTATATAGCCCATTATAGGGTAGGGGTCCCCATTAAGGGTCCCTTCTTTTCCCCTTTGAGAGTTTAGAGTAAGTTTAGAGTCCAGAGACCTGGTTCTGTTTTCTAAAACCTGGTCTTTTTGTGGCCTCCTACCTTCAACGAGGTTCTGGTTGATCTACTTGGACCCTTGAATGCAACTCCCATTCCACTACACTTCAGCCACGATGATACATCGTAAGTTATGGCATGGTATTCGGGTAAACTCTACCCGCCCGAGTAGGTGCCACATGTGGTGCTGCTCGTCTTCTAAGGTGCTCGGCTCCAGAGAACAGCTTCAGGAGAAACTCTGGTTTTCGAAGTTTGCGGCTTCTGGGTGTCGGGCTTCGAAGCTTTTCTTTTGGGCTTTTGGGGCCTATCATAGGGCTTGTAGGGCTTATTTACAGGGCTTGTAGGGCTTATAGGGTCTATGGGGCTTGTATGGGCTTGTAGGGGTTTGCCGTTGTTTGCTTTGTTGTTGGGGGACGGGGGGTCCCATCCCGTCGGTAGTAATTGTGGGGTTCGCTGCGGGTTTTCGATTTGAAGGAGCCCTGATAAAGCCCTTATGGCAAGCCTAATCCTGGGGCACTATTTAAGGACACAAATCTTAAGGCTTTTGGGTCCAAAAGCGGTACTATGTAAAGTTTCTGACCCCTAAACCCTACATCCAAACCACCAAACCCTAAACCCCATGAGCCCCTAAACACCTAAACCACTAAACTCCTAAACCCTAAACCCTTAAACCCTTAAACCCTAAACCCCAAAACGCCTATACCACTAAACCCTAAACCCTAAACCGCCTAAACCCCTTCCAAAGAGCCTCTCAGCCTTCGACGGACAGCAAGGAGCTGGGTTACAGCGGCTTATCCTACCTGGGCAAAAGTGCCAGGATCTCTGTCGGAGTATGTTGTTCTGAGGTTGAGGGATGTAGGGTTTAGGGGCTTAGTTTGGGGTTTAGGGATTTAGGGTTTAGGGGCTTAGTTTAGGGTTTAGGGATTTAGGGTTTAGGGGCTTAGTTTAGGGTTTAGGTATTTAGGGATGTAGGGTTTGCGGGTTTAGGGTGTTAGGGCTTTAATACGTTTACGGTTTCGGGGTTAAGGCTTATGGTCATGCAAGTTATAGGGTTCAGGGCTGATAGGGTTTGTCCGGGTGTTCCTTTTGTGTTTGCTGGGGATGTCGTACTGCATTGTCGTGCACCGCCGTGTCTGCCCTGGACGGCGTCCTGCATGCTTTCATGGCCGAGCGCAGCGGCTGTCCCGTCCAAGTGGACGCGCTTCTGGTGGAGAACGTTGGCGAAAGCTTCCAGCTCGTGTTTTCCAGGATGACGAGCGCATCTCCGTCAAAGGAGGAGCATAAGCTTCTCGAGAATGAGGAGAGGTCTCTGCAGGAACTGGCTTGTTGCACAGTTGAGATGCTCGTCGCAGCGCATGAAGCTGGACTTTGCTGGCACTCGGATTTGCATTTCGGCAACCTGATGTGGTGTGCGGCCAAGAAGCGATGTTCCCTGGTGGACATAGAAAATCTGGCCTGCACTCAGCAGACGTTAACTTTTCAAGACGCTTGGAAGCACCTGAAGAAGCACCAGTGGGTATGGAGAAAGGCTCCGAAGCATCCTCTGCGACGCATTCTCGTGGAGATAATGGACATCGGCGTGTCACTGGCTCGACCCCGACAGCGAGCGCACTCAGGCCTTCGGGCATCTGAGCATCGCACAGCTCAATGCACTGCACCAGGATCTACATTCTAAGTAGCTGAGTGGATACACTTTACACTTTTGGGGATAGTATTACCCGCTACAATAAAACTAAAGGTGTACACTTTTTGGGGGCTTATGAACTCAGCGACATGAGTGCACAGAACACGATGTTCGGCCCAGCAGACATCACCGCACCGTCCAGCACCAGCCAGCTAGTTCAGGGTAGAGCTGGCCAGGCTTCTAGTCTAGTGTTCAGGGGTTCGTGGTTGCAGTGTAGGCTCAATGTGGACGACCCCTGACTACCAAACCCACCCTTTCTTTCAAAGGCATTAAGCACAACATTCAATAGCATTAGGTTTGGTTTGCGCGTTCTGGGTTGAGAAATGTAGAATCCGGATTCAGGGTAGTCATGGGCCAGTCCAAATATGACCGGTCACCGATACTCGTCAGGCTCCTTTGGCCATCTCTTCAGGGTATCACCCCGAAACCCTAAATCGCTTTCAGAGTTTCAGGCTTCTGGGAGGTGGACGATCGGGAGCCCAAACCCTAAATCCCAGTTAATGGTTTAGGATCAAGGCTTTGGGTTTAATTAGGGGTTCAGGAAGCTTAAACCCAAAACCCGAAGGCAGCAGTCTGCATCCAGCCAACGGTCCCACAGCTGGCTGCTCAATACCCACAAGAGGCCAGACTTTAATATGACCGCGATGGCCGGCTACTTTCCGGCTGCAGGGTCAGAAGTAGACCCAGACCCCAACCTTTAAACTTCCTATACAGACCCTTGTAAAGGCCCGTTAACACGTATCAAGTGCTACAAGACCTTCAACTCCCTAACCCCAAGCCCTGAAACTTAAATCCTCAATAAACCTTGAGTCCTGAACTCTTTATGCACCTTGACCTCGTGTTGTAGGGTCCCCATCAATTCTAAAGTAGGGCTCAAAACAAGAACCTACAAAAAAGTAGGCAACGGGAGCTTTGCACACGTGATAGCCATGGCCCCCTGGTCAAGAGGGCAGCCGGAAGCGCCCTATGCCAGCTATGCTGGCCAGTCGCTGCTATCCAGCAGGCGAGTGCTTTGAGGTTTAAGGGTCAACTACTTGGTAGTTGTCAAAATTACGGTCCCTTTTGGGTCCTTACTATAATACGACACCTAATGTTTAGGGTACCCCAAAAGGGACCATAATTTTGACAACCACCCTGCTGAGGGTTTAGATTTGGAGGGCCTAGCGTTTAAGAGGTTTTATAGGTATACTGTGCTTGATTTATAGGGCTTGGGGGGGGGTCAAGACTGCAGGGCGAGGGTGTTAGGGATCGGGGTAAAACTGCATCCGTAGACCAAAAATGGGTTTCCGTGAATGCCTAAATTGTAACTTAGATTAGGGGACTTATAACCCCACTCATAACTGCCCATGAACCTGCAGGTTCATGGGCAACCATGGACACAAACGGTTTTGGTGTTTCGGGTTGTGCTGCGATTGAAGTTTGGGTTCTTGGGCTACCTCGAGAGCTCGTGTCAATCGCGGCACACTCGAGTATTTCGGACTGCATCAAAGGCCACCTGTAGCAATCTGCTAGCGTGGGTTTCGCAGGCTGAGCTAGGGCAGCTTCAATAAGTGCCTGAAGGACGTTTTACGCGCGCTTTGAGACTATATACACTGGGTACCAAAAGGGTGGCGCCTGAATCTAATGGCTGTAATCACTGTCTCCCTTCACGGCCCCGAATTCGCCCGAAGTGTTCCACAGTGCTTCGAGCAAAACGTAGGGGCTGAGTAGGTAAGCTTAGCTGTTCAGGGGTTATATACAGCAAACGCCATAAAGTTGGAAACCGGATTAAGGCAAAATTGTGCTGGGATTCCCCATACATTACTGTTAAGGATTGAGTCTATGGGGTTTCCAACTTTTGGGCTTCTACTATAGTCCTACTAGAGTCTAAAGGGTTCACCTTTTTGGGGCTAGGCTGCTCAGTCACTTAGAGAACAGGCAGATGGACATTTGCCCTGCGGAGGCCTGTGAGGAGGCCAGGCACCTTCTCTAACATGCAGGAGCTTCGTAAAGATGTCATAGGGCCATATGGGGATGTGGTTCTACAGTATGTGTTCTTACCGTGGCTCGTCGGGTTGTAGATGTCGTAGGGCTCTTTTTCGGGTGTTCGAAAGGGTTTTTAACCACCTACCTCTATGTATCCAGGTTCAGGGGAATTTAGGGTTTGGGTTTAGGGTTTAGTTCAAGATGCAGGGGGTTTTGGATACCTTAATCCCTTAAACCTGAGAACTTCAAGGCTGCTTGCAAGCTGAACAATGCTCCACTATTCAGCTCGCCCCGGAAACCCTGCGATTGAAGATTTCTGAGTGGTAGGATAGGTAACTTTTTACCCTTGACCTTTTCGGGGTATCTATGATCCCTATATATAATACCAAAATTTGGCCTTTGCTTTCTTCACCCCCCGAGGATAGCAAGCTATGAAGCACTGCAACCCAAAAGCCCTGAAGTCTTGTGATGTGTTGAGGGTGTTACGACGTCTGGGGTTTGGGGTTGGCGTAGGGGTCCGGGAAGCAAAACGCCCTATGGCTGTGGATGCAGAAGCAAGTTCCAAACTCGGAACTGATGTCTTGAAGACCTTAACCCAACAGCCTAAATGATTCGACGTACCCCAAACCCTAAACTACTAGAAGTGCCTCTAATATAGTTACGAGGACTCCTAAACCCTACTGTAATCTACTAAATATGGCCCGCCAAAAGCACGCATCGGCCAAGAAGGCACCTCCTCCCATCTGGCAGGGGCCCTTGCAGCATTCCGAAGGCCGGGGGAGGGGACGGGTCTAATGACGAAGAGTATTCCCTGACAGTCGTCCCTATTGATTCATAGGGACCCTTAGGGGGTTGGGGGAGGGGGGTAGGGGACTATACTTCCTTAAGTGGGCCTTATTAGGTCCTTACTATGGGCACTAAGGCCCCCTACCCCCCCTCCCCCTACCCCCCTAAGGATCCCTATGAATGATTGGTGATGTATACAATTGTAGTAGGATATACCCCGAAACCCTACTGAACTATGGAACGAATGATGGCGTCGAAGTTCCAAAGACAGATGGTCAATCTAGCAGAGGTTACTTGAAGGATCATGGGACTTAGTAACTAGGGTTATAATCAAGGTAACTATACTTATAATTACTTATAACCCAATTAAGGTACTTATAACGTAACTTACTAAGTCCCCTGATCCTTCAAGTAGAGTGTAAGGCGCGGATCGTAACTCGTTGATGCTATTTTACGTCGACTGGGATTCAGAATTTTTGGATAACCCAAAGGGTCCTATGTAACGATATAGTAGAATGTAGGGTTTCCAGATAAGGGAAGTATTCCCCATAACAGTACATAGGACCCTTTGGGTATGACCTTGAGATTCGGTCTAGGAACTTCGGGCCATGGCTTTGGATGATCCCAACAATGCGATCAAACAGTTCAATGCAATTGGTACTCGTTCCCATGAAGTGGCAAATCTGTGATGGTTCGAGGCTTCCGGATGAAGGCCGCAATGACATAGGAACGATTTCCTCGGGTGGCGAGGCATTTATGGTTGGATAGACTTTCAATGCTTCGCCGGCTTTCATACCCTGTTTGAGTATGCAAAAATTCACTTGCAATCCCTACATGACACGGTTTCTGCATGAAGCTTACCCCTGCTCGAACAAAGCTGTCCTCTGGAACAAGGCATCCAGAAGGAACCCATCGGCTTAGGCTCTTGCTATCCCGTGCTTTGCTTCGGGTTGCCATGGTCCTCGTAGATTTCTGCGCATAACCCCAAACACTGAACAATTTTTTCGAAGAGGCAAGGAGCCCAAAAAGCACGAACCCCCTGAACCCTAGTAGGTGCCCCGTGGGTGCGGGTGCCTGACAAGAGGCATGTTCAGCACCTTTGTCCACGGCGCAGAGACCCGGGTGCCACGCGACTCGGGCTGCCAGCAGATCGGTCATAGACACCCCAAACTTACAATCCCAACACCACCAATATTCCGAGTTGCTAGGGACCCTACACCGGTATCCCGAACTCCAATGATTGGCAACAACGTTCCTGAAGGGATTTTGCAGCCTTTGGGAAGTGTTTGGGCGCGTTTGCGCGAAAGTTCTCGGGGTTTTGGGGGGCAGACCACCCTGTGCCCTAAGCCTTGAAACCCTTTGGTACTGTCGGTGATGTGGATCCTCCACTGCCTTAAAGAACCCTAAACTAAGGGAATTGTGGCATATTCCTTGTGTCGGGTAATGCAGATTTATATCATCAACCGTATTAGTATGGTTTTTTCCCTGCATCTGAAGCATAGACTTAGATTGGACGAAGCTTTGCAGTTTGTGAGGGGGTATTAGTATGTGCTGGTATATCCGGGGTTTGTGAGTGCCTCAGCATTGCTGACCAGGCAGCGAAAAGCAGTGCAAGATCGTCCACTACGACTTCGATGCTGTTTGTCGCTGGGGAGGGTGCGGAGCTTAGGGTTCAGGAATTGGGTTTAGCGTTGAGAGGGCAGGGCTAAGATTTGCAAAGGCCTTAGGTGCCACAGGCGACAGTCTTGTAAATTGGCGAGTTCACATTGCTCCAGCGTATTCCACACCCTGATAGAGTTGTAGTATACATACAAACTTAAAGACCTTGTGCATTTTGGGCTTTTCTGCGAACTCAAGCCCGACTCCCTAAACCCTCAACCCCTAAACCCAAACCCTTAAACCCTAAACCCCTAATTCCTAACCTCCTAAAGCCCGAAGCCTTAAACCGTTTATATCGTACTGTAAAGGCTTCCCCGAAACCCTAAACCTTTTATGTGGTACCACATATGCCCTGAGTCTTGAGGCTGCTGGGCATCTTCACACGCGCCAGCATCTGCCGGATTTCTTGGTCCATGACCACCTGCGTCTGGGCTCTGGTTAAGGAACTTACATCAAGTTACCATCGTAAGGAAACCCTATTCAGGGTTTAAGACTTAGGGGTTTAGGGTTCAGGGTGTAGGGCATCAGGTTTGGTGGTTTAGGGTCTAGTGTTTGGGGTTTAGACTGCCCAATTACATTATTCCGTACTCTAGATCCCTATGATTTGTTGTAAACCCTTGTTGTTTACTATCTAGATGCAGATTTGTCCTATAGATCCCTAGCATGGTATTTTGAACTAGATTCCTTAACCCTCAACCCTGTAGCAACCCTTGCAAGTTAGCAATTCTTGTAGAACTCCTCTAAAAACCCTTTAACAAGAGTCTTAGTAGCTGAGTGGATACACCTTACACTTTTTGGGATAATATGACCCACTATAAAACTAAATGTGTACACTTTTGTGGCTTATGAACTCAGCAACTAAGTAGTCGGGCCCTTACGAAGAACTCAGGCTTGGGGCTCACGCTGACCCTGGCCATGACGACAGGAGGGCATCTCGGGATGAAAAAGTGCGGCCTCAAGAGTTTGGCAAGGTTCTCTATAGTCTCCTTAGGAATTATTTTTTATTCCGGTTCATATGAAACCCAAGAGAATATTTAAAAATATATGTTTATTATGGTTCTAAGGGGGGTATAGTTCCGTTGAGGGTTCTAGAAGAGTACGATAGGTTTGGGGTTTGGGGGTAGGGTAGGGTTTTGGATCTGCGGTGTAATGCGGCATATTTACCTTCTGGGGTTTCGGGTTTCCGAATTCGGGGTTCGGAGTATAATCCAGTGTTGTTTTTTTGTGTTCTGTGTTTGTTTCGGGGGCTCATATTTTGGGTAAAGGGTGCCGGGTTTCGGCTCGAAAGGGATTGGGAGTATGTTGGCACACGGTGGCTGTACGGCCCGGTTTAGGAAAGACGCCTTCCACAGTTTGCGAAAAGCCCTTCCCTAAGCCTCTACACCTGAGCCCCGAAATCTTAACAAAGTAGCATGACGACACGAGCACCATGCGCAACAACAACAACAACAACAAGAACAAGGACGACGCCCATCAACAGTCCAGCCTCACCATCGACACCTTGATTACCACGGTCGCAAGCTTTGCTGCTGCCGTTGAGTAGTAATTAATTAAACTATGTAACGTACTTCTCCAGTACCCGAATAGCTGGATGCCTAACCTGCTTCAAGTCTCGCATTGCTTTCAAGGCTTGTGGCCTGGGCCAACGACGAGCGAAAGCTGCTTTGTCCTTGTTTCGGTATGGTGGTCTTGGCATGGAGACCTGCGTCGTCCCAGACCCGCGCCCCGAACCCTATACTATAGGAGCCTAGATAAGTTTACCTATACTATCTTGGGGTTCCTTATTATTATGGTGTAATATACCCCAAGGCCCTACTCAAATCATTAATAAAGGCCCCTACAGTATCCAGATCGGTGAGCCACCGCCCCTCACAACAAGCCGCGATCTCCCTAACCCAAACCATATCACTCACTTGTGTCATAGGAGGCCAAAAGGGGTTTTAGCCTATGGGGGTTTAGTAGGGATTTGGGTTCCCATTATAGGTTCATATTAAGGAATCCCCACCCCAAGAATCTTAACTCCCCCTTTTGGCCTCCCATCAGCTTTGGGTAGATGCAGGCCAGAGCGGTTACCCCTTGCAGCTCAACGAAACCACATGAAGGAGCCATAAAGGCACTTTAGCATACACCCGTAAATCCTCCAGAAACCACGAACACTGATGGAACCCTTAAAGGAATCCTCAAGCCTTATCGTACCTTGGATAAAGTGACCCGCATAGAACCGATCACCCCTTAATGGACCCCACAAACACGCTGTAGAGTATCTCGCAAAAGAAGACCTGTAAAGGATGGACACCGCAGCGATGGAAGCGTTGCAGCAACGGATTTTGCTCATCGAGACTCGGCGCAAGGTCATGTTCTCTACGGACTTTGTTTTAGCGCTTCATAAGACTTTGTATAGGGAATTAGTATAAGATGGCGCTCTATCCGTTTCCAAGGTTATGAAGGTGTGTGAAATTGCGCGTGCTCGAGTCTGGCTTTGGGACTTGGGTTCTGGGCTCGGGGCTTACGGGTTAGGTGTGAATGCCGAGGGTGCATGATATGAGCTGAGAGCTTCCTCATAGTGGTTCCTTTTTGGGATTACTTAATAGGATTCTATATATGAACCACAAAAAGGAACTACTTTGGAGCCCATGGGTAGAGTACCTCCTTTCATATTTGTTATACGTACCTTTATTAATTGGGGTTATAAGTACTTACAAGTATAGTTACCTTAATTATAACCCTAGTTGCTAAGTCCCATGATCCTTCAAGTACCTCCTTTCATTGATGTCAGCTCTACAGCGAGAGATCGGCCTGGCATGCAGGGCTGTAGGACACGACAGACGTGCAATGAGGCGCCAACCCAAACACCCTACACCCCTAAACCCTAAAACAAAATCCTAAACCCTAAACCCAAACGGAATGCTAAACCCTAAACCCAAACCCCTAAACCCCAGAACCCTAAAACCTAAAGGCCCTATCCAACCGCCTAAGCCAGTAAACGAAGCCGTAAGCCTTAAACGCCAACTGCAAAGCCCAACCGATGTTGCCTCAACTCGAAGTTCCCCCCCCGCGAAGACCTCAAACAAGGAACCCTACGTGGACACCAAAATGGGTTGTGCGAGCACTTGTTCATTCTTTAATGAACCTGTTCCTTGAAGGAACCATGATGGCGCAAGGTCAACTTTGAATTATTAGGACCCCTATGATTATAATAAGAACCTGTAAGTAGTTTAAGGTGGCTTTCGGCCCATAGTTTAGGCACAGACGAAGCCACGCGAGGTGACCTTTATCCTAGGCTTCTTCGTGCAACTGTGCCCGGGCCGACTTTGCATTTCGGGGGCCAGAGGGGTCTAGTCTAGGGTTTTTGGGGCCCAGAGTTACGGCGTTTTAGGGTGCTTTAAGTCCTGGTTTGGATATTGTTGGGGCTTCTGTTCTAGCTATCAATTAAGGCTCCTTTTGTGGCACGGTTGAGCACTTCACTATTCAGGATCTGACTTCGGTTTTGGCGGTGGAGAATTTTTCATGTGTTAATGTTCTAGAACCGTGCAGAAACCCTAATGTTGAAGGGTTGGGTCAGCAGGCTGCATGCCAGAAGCAGAATCAAGGGCCATGATCAAGCAAACGAATTGAGGCACGTATTTTTCGGCACATGTGAAGGTCTGCTCCGGCTTCTCTTTCTAGTGAGTGACGCTTGTGGGTTAATGCCTTGCTCTGCAAATGCCTGTGCTATCCCACGCATGCCACTCCATGAGAGCCTGTGCTTCAGTCACATGCGCATGCCAGCAACGTGAGCTTCAACACTCCTCCTTGCCCGTCAAGGGACTTGAGAGGGCACATAACTCACCTTTGCAGTTGCTGCATGCAAATGATCATCGGTCCCTTAAGGACTTACTTTGGTTTTCTCTACAGCATTGACAGAACCTAATTGGCCGGGCTCGTGTATTTCGCAAGCCCCGGCAGTTCTCATAAGTGTGGAATGTATCTCCACTCGCACTCACATAGAGCGGATAGTTCCAGTTGATAGGATCCGGAACTGGCGTTGGAACAGCACGATCCTGGTAGCAGATGAGAGGGCTGCTATCAAGCTGGGTCGCTGCATCGCACGTAGTTGGGGTCCTAGCAGCCCTTGAGCTAGTCGCCGTCGAGGTCCTCGGGATAGGAGATCTCGAGGAAGTAGGCCTACGTGTAGTAGAGCTCGCCGGTGGGGACGCCGAAGTTGGTGATGCCAACGGCGTCTCCGGTAGCGGTGTGGGTGGCACTTGCCTCTCAGCCATTTGGAGCTCAATCTCGCGCTGGATTGTCTCCTGTAGGTTCCGCAACCGTCGCGCTCCTCTCGAAGGTCTCACTTCCCCACAGCAGTGATCAACACACCACCATAAGAACTCCCAAGCCGCCACAACAGCTATCCCCAAGATAATCACCATCACGTAGATGTCCAAGGAGGCTGTTAATGCCAGGGGTTCCTCCTCCTGTGCCCGAGAAGTCTGAATCATCATGCACATCACCATCATCTTGACCATAGCTTTCTCGGCCCACTGATGCTTTCCTTGAACGTATTCGACAGACACTTGTCCCAGCTCCACCTGCTCATGGATGTAGGAGGCCCGAACTCGTAAATGGCGGGTACGCCAAGATGCCGACGACGTCGGCTTGGCGATTGTCACGGCCGCCTGGTTGTCGACATGGACCGTGATGTGATTCGTCTCAAACATCTCGTTGATCACCGAGACGATACTCTTGCCCATGATCAGCCCTTCGGTGGCTGCAAGTAACTCGCATTCTGCCGTGCTCAGGCAGACGAACGGCTGGCGTGCCGAACGCCAGCAAATTGGTGCTCCCAACCACACGGCCACCAGGCCAGAGTGGCTCTTTGCACCCTCTGGGGCAAAGGAGCTGTCCGTGTAAACCGAAAAGCCTTCCCGGACCGGTCGCAAGGCCAGGGCAAGGTTCTTGGTGCGCTGTAAGTAAGAGCGCAATCTCCGTGCTATTTCAAGACAGCGCGGAGCGGCCCGCGTCAACAGAGAGCCCATGGCACACACAACGTAGGAGATGTCAGGTCGACTCCGTTGGGCAATCCAGAGGAGTTCTCCACAGGCCTTTTGGGCCCGTTTAATTTCATCCTCTGTTCCAGCCGACTCTCCATCATAAGCTTCGAACGTCACCAGCTCCTTCGGTGCCTGGATCGGAGACTGCTCAGTCTCCGGTGTGGCATACTGCCGGAGGATCTCCTCAATATACGGCCTCTGGTGGATGTAGATCGCGCTGTAGTCTTCACTGACCGCGATTTCACAACCAAGGAACCTGATTTCATGATCAACATCCAACAGGTCAAGCTCGGAAGCCTTCCACACACCCCTGATCGAGGACGAAACGGCTTGCACCAACCAAAGTGGGCCACATAGTAGGATATCGTCCACATACAGCAGAATGAGCCCAGCTGGCTCCTGATCGGTCGGTCCATCGACTTCATAAAGTAGCCATAGGTTGGGCTCTGCAACTCCCTTTTTCATGGTCCATCTTTTTTCCAGGTGGCTGATCGTCATCTTGGTAATCTCGCCATCTCTGAAAGCCGCCCATAACTTAGGACTCTGACGGAGTCCGTACATTCCATGCGTGAGCTGCCACCTTTCGTCTTCGGTGGCCAAACCCAGCTGGATCAAGGCCGCTGGTGGTCTGATGATATACACCACTTGACCAGGTCCTGTTGGCAGCGGAGTCAGCATGAACGCTCCGGTGACATCGGTGATTCCCGATCGCCACTGACGATGCGCGGTGTAGGTGAGCGCGCATCGCAAACTCTCCGCGGCAGCGCCCCCTGCAAACAATTCCTCCTGGTCCGCGTCGGCGTAATTGCCGCAGCAAACTATTCTGGCCTTTCTTTTGCAGTAAGCTGCCTCATCTGCTTCCGAAACCGCAGAAGCCGCAAGATCACCAGCCGGAGGCTTCACGGTGTACACCAGCTTCGACGGGAGCTCCTGCACAGTGGTTGTCTCCTTGAGCTTGGCAACATCCCTTGTAGTGATTCTCTTGAACCCACGCTCAACAACTCCAAGCTCCTTAACGATTGAGGGCTGCCATTTGGTGATCACCGCCTTGGCTTCCTTGAAGCTCACATTGTAGGTGTGTCTCAGAGGGGTCTTGGTTTCAACCGCATGGGTGATGATGTCCTCGATGCCGGTCACATACTCAGGCTCCAGTTTGTTGAGTTTAGGGATATCATACAACCCCCTCGAAGCCCAGTATTCTACATTCTCCTCCAGATCACAACGGAGGCCAGCATTGCCCTCCTCCTCGACCAACAAGTTTGAGGCCCGTGTAAGCCCCCCAAGCTCCACTCCAGGATCATCAGAAGCACATACTTTACAAAGATGCACTGGCTCCGGCTCATTACTGCCTGCAGGTAAACCCTCAACTGGGTCCTCCACATACATAGCCCATTCCCACAAGCATGCTTCACAATCTCCAGCTGGTACAACATCCACATCACCGTCTTCACCATAAGCTCCACTCGATGACGAATCCAGTGGGAAGGAGGTCGCTCTTAACACTGGTTTGGTTTCCAGTGTCCCAGCCGCGTCAAAAGCCTCACCCTCAACCGTTGCCAAAGGGAAGTTCGCCTTCTTCAACTAGGTCTGATCCACCATATTCAACTTGTAGGCGCCCTGAGGAGTGTAGGCTGTAAGGAACCACTTGGGTCGTGGCTCATTCACATAAGCATGTGGAACGCGCGGATCAAACACCGCAGGCTTCTTTTTGACGTTCACCAAACATCCCTCAACAAGCTCGCCATCGAGCTCCTCAAAATCATAGTCCTTGGCCTCTGAGCCGCCAACAACCTGACGTTCATAGCCACAGTTTTGCACCCACAATCCTTCAGCCGTTTCGGTCTTGAGCTCAATAACATAGTTGTAGGTGCCCTTCTCGTTGTGGCTGTCTTTGTGCTTTGGTACCTCCTGAGCCGACTGCACCACCAACGTAGTCCATGAAAACTCCATGTCCGGCCAGTTCTTCTTGATCTTCTTCATCAAGTAGTTGTTGAAGTAACGAGCTGTCCACGGAAGGTCACGACCATAACGAGTGATACCAAAGGCACCGCCATGCACGTAGGCGCCCATCACAAGGCCAGCTCCTTCTGGCGCTCGAGGAACACGCAAGTTACCGCAGGTTCCCGCAAACAGACCAAGTAGGCGCGCTCCATGGGATTCCCCATAATGATCACCTTCACATAGCTGTTTTGCGACGGACTCCACGTACTTGATCTCTTCTGCTCGTAGGTACTTCACCTGTGGATCCTCCTCCTCAACATACGCGTGAACTTCAGACAAATCACCGGGAATCCACTCGTAGTCCTCAAAGCCGCCATCAAGCTTGGCGACCATAGGTCCTTTTGATCTCATCCTCTTAGGCGGTGGGTCGCTGGGTGGTGGTAAAGGTGGTTCAGCCTCCGGCGGGTCCTCGTTCGGTTCGGGCTCCACAATCACGGATGCAACTTCATCCAATGGGGGTGGGTCACGAGTCACTCGTACATGAGTCGTCTGAATGAAGGTTCCCGTCTCCTTCAGGATGACATGTCCTCCACGGATGTCAGTAGATGGCCCCACATAACGGCCCCGTGTCCAATGAGGGCCAAAGTCCTCCACCGCCCCAGTCTTGTAGGGCTTGGTCTTCACATAGACCTTGGTCCCGTACGCGACAGGCATCATGGGGACGGTGCCAAGCTGATCACTTCTTTGCTGGGCCGCCGCATACTGCACCGCTGTAGGCCAGTTGTCTTTGCCGACCTCGGCAACATCAAGTAACACCCTGGCTCGCCTTTTCAAAAACCTCACACCCGACTCCGCAACACCATTGGCCGCTGAATCCGAACCCGATGTAGTCGTAGCCCACATACCTTGGCTCAGCGCCCACTTTCTCACCAAGTTTCCCCGGAACTCACCGCCGCGGTCTGAATGGAGCCGAGTGATGGGGAAGCCGAGGGCCTTGATGTCCGTCACGATGCGCTGCACTGCCGGGAGCATTGTGGCTGCCTTCTTGTTGTTCACAGGAACCGCAAAGTAGAGGGTGGTTGTTGCGATAGGTTCCTTAAAGGTGGTCTTTAGATCCGCCCACTTCTTTTCTTCATCCTCCACCTCGGCCGCAATTGCCCCCGCACCTTCACCCAGATCGCCATGGTCTCCTTCATCATCATCAAGGATCAACTCCTCTTCGGCCTCCTCCTCAAACGGGGGAATAGGATGGCCACGAACTTCAGCATGCCCATGAGCGCCTTCAACTTTGGGTATCCTGAGCGCGCCGATGACAAAGTACTTGAAGAACTTGCCGTCAGGGGAGCGCCCATAGCCCTTTAGTGGCCCGACGACATCAACACTCAAGCAGTAGGCCATAGGATGCATCGTGGACCGGTGCTGGTGCCCTGTAGCGCTGTTTCTCACGCAAACTGAGCAGTCTCTCCGGAAGGGCTGGTGGTTTTGGGCTACATGTAGCCTCCAAGCTGCATCGCTGCTCAACTTGGCCAGCCTCAGCTGGCGACCTCCATCAAAGCCGCCCGATGAAACCCCGACGAGATTCATCTCGTCCATATACTCCAAAGCGTCCTTACAGCACGTCCACGGGGGCCAACATGCACCCTGTTGTTGCTGCAAGGGGTCCTTCCAACGTACAGCACGGTCTAAATCTTCAACATGAAGCCTGACCATGTCACCACGAAGGTTCAAGAAATGCACCTTGCTTCTGTGAGGTCCGGCGACGCACTGATCCAAGTGAGTGGGAAGGGCATCTCGTGCAATAATGGTCCCGATCTTGCCATTCAACACCGCCCACTGGATCACCTTCCAAACATCAGTGAACTCATTCTCAATCCACAACACGTTCATGTTGACGTAGATCATATCCCCGATGTAGGACAAGTGCTTCATGCTATCTCGATGTCGCTCAACTGCAGGTGGGTCCCATCTCAAAACCCAAGCATCTGCCCTCAACAACCTTTTCCGGCACCTTCTGTTCACCCGGAGCTGCTTCATAAGTTCCCAAATGCCAACCCTAGGAACTGAAGTAACCATCTGGTCCTTCAACTCATCCTTGAAGTCCAGGAAGAAAGCCTTGTCAATCGCAGACAACGCAGCCTCACGGCTGCCTCCCTTGACATACTCACACATGTCACTCCACCAGCTGGCCTTCAAACGGGTGAGGACTTTGGCCGACAACTGAGTGGTGTCATCAAGCTGGGAAACCTGCTGCTCCTCAAGTTGCTGGATGAGCTTGTTAGCGACCTTCTCGCTGACCTCGGGACACCCATTTTTCACATCCAGAGGTAAAACATCACCTTGAGGACCAATCAACTCACAAGCCTCCGAAGTCCAAGACAGCTTGTAACCCAGCGTCGTTATCACCTTACCCAGTGGCACAATCACCTGAGCCAGTTGGTCCCCTGTGAGGAGGGAACCTGAAGTCGTTTGGCGCATATCCGCCGTAGAGTCACCCGCCAACTGCACCGTGACACCGCGAGCATCATTCCACTCCTCCTGGGTACGTGGGGTCCTGAGCACATGGGTGGATCCCGAATCCAAAAGTGCCTTGCGTGACCTTGGTGTCCACCGAAAACCGCTGGAACCCCATTCTCGGATTCGTTCTGCAACAGACTTAAACAGTGGCATCTCCTGAACATCAGACAACATCTTGAGGACCTTCGTCTGGATCACACCATCATCCTCAAAATTAACTTTCCGTTGGTGGGCATCGGGGGAGGAAGCCGTAGGCGAAGTGGAACCGGTCTCACCGGCACCCGTGGTAGTAGATCTCGTTGCCGCCTTGGCCAGCGCGCCACCCGGAGCTCGACACTCCTTCACTTTGTGCGCCGTTGACCCGCAAGCCAAACATTTCTTCGACCTCGCTCCCTTTTCCAACAAACTCCAGGTGTGAGGGTATCTGCAATTGTTGCCTCGCCGGCATCCTTTTTCCCCTTGAAAGAAACGGCAAAGCCCATTGCTTGGCCTCGGAGGTGTCTGAGCATTCGGAGACGTTGGAGTCGAGGGAGGCTGCATCGCTTGATCCGAAGTTCCCAAAGCCCTCAAAGCTGCTGGCCCTCCGGTACTGGGAAGGGCTGCTCCAAGCCTCGCTTGCTGCTCCATTTCAGCCTGGAGATGCTGAAGAAACGTCGTCACTGATTGGGAGCTTGGGCAAACATCCACCTGAAGCGTACTCCGGATCAAACTCACTCTGAAGCTGAGCTCGCTATTGGCCTTCACAACCTTTGTCGTGATGCGGTCCAAGCCTTGGATCAACACCGAGGCGTCCGGCTCCGCAATGCCAATCGAAGCCGCCCGCCGCCTCCACAGCGTCCATTTTCTCAACGCCTCCACCGCCTGCAAGGCGGTATCGCACTCATCTGGTCTTTCAAGGCGCTGCAACACAAGCGCCTTCTCCTGTAAGTTCCCTGGTTGATACACAGCATAAAGCTTGCACAGCAAAGCTAGCGAGGTTACACTTCCCATTGCAATAACTTCTTCACGTACTGCTTGGGGTACTGCCGAAAGCATCATGGCAGTGGCGCGTCGTTCGACGCGGGCCCATTCTGGACGGCCCAATGCCTGCGAGGAGATTGGTTTCAACTGCAATCTCTCTAGTGGGGAAGCGCCGCTATACTTGGCGTACCAGTTCAGGGCATCTTGGAGCGTTCCCTCCCACCAGGCATAGCTCGTGTCAGACAGGTCCTGCATTATCGGCTGAATATGCGTCAGCCAATTCAGTAAGTCAATCGAGCCGGTAGTGGGAGCATATTCTGGTAACAGAGGAAGATCAGTGATGCCAGGTTTGACGGTTTCGGGACGATCCGCCTTGAGACCTTGCGACTGCTGTTGTTGAAGCAGGGCCTCGATCCCTCTCGCTAAGGTTGCTAGTAGGGTTCCTTCTGGGCTGGTAGTAGATCCCGTAGTCGCTGTAGCGCCCGCTCCCAACGGTCCCAACATTGAACCCACTGAAGCCTGAGCCTGTCGAACTTCTGGAGATACAGAGCTTCCACACTGACGCCCATCATCCCCGGGACGATCCGAACGACCTGTGCCACCCCTACCAAAGAGGCCTTGGAAGAAAGCTCGTGGACCAGGAGATTGTGACCTCGGACGCAAGCTAGGTAGCTGTACTGTAGGACCAGAAGGGGTTTGACTCGCGGTAACTCCTGAAACTCCAGCACCATCATAATTCATCTGCTGCCCTAGATGGCCTCCTCGAGGATCCCCGCCAGGTACAAAAGCACCCGATGCTCGAGCAGCGTCTTCACGAAGAGGCACGGGCGCTGGAACAGGTACTTGATCTCTCATTGCTTCCGCGACCAGGGGGGTTTGACTCGAGGTAACTCCTGTGAAAACTCCAGAACCAAACCCAACACCGCTGTTCAGTCCCGGTGGAGGCTGCATTTCCTGAGGACAACCATGCTCAAGAGCCATTCTCATCTCCTGCACATCCAGCTGTCGCCGCAGACCTTGCTCTTCTCGCATAGCTTCATCAGTCCGCCTCTTTTCCGCACGAAGCTGTTCGTGGAGTTCTCCCATCGCCGATTCCAGCTGGCGTGCCACCTCGGCTTGCACTAGTTCCGGGGAGATCCCGGCTGAGCCGCTCAACGAAGGAGGCCGGTGCTCGGCCACAGCTGCCATAGGTCCAGCCGTCATTGTCCCGGTCATCAATGGGACACTTGTCCCCTCTGGAACAGCTCCCGGTCCACCATAAGCTTGAAACACAGCTCCTTGACTGGCCCGAGAGGTCACCTCCACCGTCTTCTGCAGGTAATCCCCAATCTTCGACAACCATGCTGTCGCTCTCGCTGGGGTAGACGACTGACCTGACATCGGTGATTGTCCTGGCAACGGGGACGGCATAAACCTTGGAAAAAGAAGGACGTCGTTCATCGTCTCTCTATCGCGCCCAAGTCCGGAAACGCTCGCCGACGAAGGGACAAATCCGGTTTCTTCCCTCGTCCCAGAGGGTTCATACATCACTGTTCCACCGCTCGGAGGAATCTGACGTGACACTTGATCACGGTCACCTTGATCCGCTGTTACACTCTGCGCAGTCGGAGGAAGATCTTGCCGCAAACCACCATCCACACCGGTAGCTGCAGTCACTCCATTCGTCAGGTACGTAGGCGTCTGCTGCCCAATCCCATATCGAAGATCACGCAGTGGGTTGGGGGGGTGGTTGGCCATAGTCCGGACCTCTGGTCTCGCCCTCCATGAGAGGCGTAGTACTTGGGCTCATACCCTGTTGAAGGGTTGGGTCAGCAGGCTGCATGCCAGAAGCAGAATCAAGGGCCATGATCAAGCAAACGAATTGAGGCACGTATTTTTCGGCACATGCGAAGGTCTGCTCCGGCTTCTCTTTCTAGTGAGTGAGGCTTGTGGGTTAATGCATTGCTCTGCAAATGCCTGTGCTATCCCACTCATGCCACTCCATGAGAGCCTGTGCTTC
The DNA here is from genome assembly GCA_905221615.1 of Symbiodinium sp. CCMP2592. NCBI lineage: Eukaryota > Dinophyceae > Suessiales > Symbiodiniaceae > Symbiodinium > Symbiodinium sp. CCMP2592. The sequence continues at coordinate 334,989 of CAJNDT010004190.1, forward strand.
AGTCACATGCGCATGCCAGCAACGTGAGCTTCAACACCTAAACCCTAAACCCTTAACCGTGGCAAACAAGTATAGGTTTTGGTGCGTCTTTCTGGAATGCCCCAGGAATATCTCCCGCTGGTGGAACCACAGGCAGCAGAAGTTTCGGGGGAGTGTACATTCGAGGGTTTAGGGTTTACCTATAGTCACCATTGTTAGTAGTTCTTTTTTTGGTTAACCAGTTTTATGGTTAGGATCCGATAATGGGGTTTGTAGTTAACCAAAAGAAGGAACTACAATGGAGTCTATAGGTAGAGGAGGCTTTAGGTGGCCTCAACAGGCCCCCAGGGGCATCCCAGAACTTTATCTAAATGGGAGTTTCCGAAAATTAGGATACCTTATTTTGGGGTCCTTATGATAAGGATCCTAGGTGACTGAATTTATCACTATTTTTCTCTAGGGTTCCTCATATATACCCCAAATCCTACAAGGGCCTACATTAAAGACTTCCCGCTTACTATCTAGGGTACTAGACTAGGGTCCCCTGTTTTCGGAAACCCCATCTAAATCCTAGATTAACTGCGATAAAGTTGAAAACACAGTTACGGAAGGGAATGCTACAAGGCTACATACTGTAGCCTTATTCGTCCTTTTGCCAGGTGTTTGTAACATCTTGGGTTGATGACAAAAACCCAAACTGATCCTAAACACTGTCAGTATATGGGTAGTTCTCTAAATGAGACCCCTTTTCGTGGCCCCAAAATAGTACTGCACCCGACAAGTGACCCCTAGTCTAAGGAACTACCCATGTAGATGTCTTCCTCAGACATGGGGTGCTGAAGTGTCGGACTTTGTTTGTGAAGACACCTTTGCTGACCCAGAAGCCGCTATGGCCTTGGGTGGTTCAGGGGTTGAGGGTGGCTAGGGGTTGAGGGGTTTAGGAGCTTTGGGTTTAGGGGTTTAGGGTCTAAGTATAGCAGCTTAGGGTTTCGAGGCTAGGGCAGAGGGTTTATATTGGATATCGGTTTCTTCAAGTGATCTGACAGTATCTGTTGCTTCTTGCAGAGTTCCATTTATCTTGATCCCAGAAACCCATCAGGCACCACACAAGTTAACCCACTCTGTACTGTAAACAAAATCAAACCTTGAATTCAACAAACAGCTGAAGCCCTAAAGCCTCGAAAGGAAAACAAGTTCTGAAGTCTATCTTAACCCACAGACGCTGCACTTACCAGGGAGTTCCTCCGGACGCTGCATGGCACAGCGCCCTGGCATTCTAGGTGAGCTTCGGGTTTAGGGTTAGGGTGAAAGGTTAAGTGGTTAAGTTTTATTTCAGGTTATTGTGTTAATACGGCTTTGGAGTTATGGGTTAGAAGCTGCCCCCACCCTGTAATAGCGACTATAAGGATGATATTAGGGCCCCCTTATATTCCGATTATACCACTATTACAGGGTGGGGGCCCCTTCTAAGTTATGGGTGTAGGAGTCGGGATGATGGGCTGATTTGTAAAGGTCGGCTGGAAGTAGGTGGGGGAACCTTGAACCAGAATCCATATACAAGGGATCCGTGATCCCGCTTCTCTTCATCCGACGTCGGTTTCAGGCTTAGGCTTTGGTGTATTTTGGGCTCTGGGGGTTTGGGTCTTGCATGTATAGGGTCCATGAGTGTTCAGGGCTGTTGGGAGCAGTCGTGGAAGTTTTCGTCCCAGTATCTCCAACTACCACAGCGATCACCAAAACTGCTCCCCCAAGGAGGAGGCGGGGGGTGGAGGAGGAGGAGGAGGCTTGCTTGTCATGATGACAGCAGTCACCAGGATGATCGGGTGGTGGCAGTAGTGAGACTGACGGCTACTTACTGTTATTGGCTATTGGTGTTGTTCAAGGCCTGCGGGGTTCAAGGTATTAAGGGTTAGGCCTTAGTGGGTTTGTAAAGGTAACTAGCTTTCATGGAGTGGGCCCGAAGGATTCAGTGCTTTTTCCCGATACTTAACAAAGATCATAAACCACAAACATCCGAAACCTATAGGGCCATTGTAGAGTCTGAGGTCTTGGATGTGCTGCTGCTGATGGCCAGCTCGGGGGCATCTCAGGCAGTCCCCCCCCCGGTTGCAAGCCGTGCAGACTTTGGCTTTCTTGCTATTTCAGGCGCTTTAGCTACAAGTCTCGAAAGGGTTTCGGGAGTATAATGCTATACATAACAACTCCACTATAGGGCGAATATACTGACGAGCCCCCTGATGAATAGCCAAGTTCCGTACATGATTGTGCAGGTCAGCCGGTGAATTCGTGGATCTCCCATACCTAAGCCCTAAACCCTCCAGAGACAGAAGAAGGAGTCGGTTTGGGGTAGCAAGGCAACTCCACACTTAAGACATGGAAGTCTGAACAATGGGTCAACGAAAGTATTCTTGATGGTTCCCGACGATCTCCATTGTACCGAAGCCCACCAAGTCTTGTTCAACCGCTGCCGATTTCCAAATCGAGCAGGAAGAGTTGACCAATGTGGCGCGATTGGGCCTTCTGTCTCAAGCGCTCCTTTTTGATGCTTGGAAGGAAGTCCCTTGCGGTCCAATCGAAATACCTACCTGGACCCCAAAAGTATGTAAAATAATAGCCTCTTATAGGTTTTGGGCCATGATTTTACCTACTTTTGGGGGTCTAGGTAGGTAGTGATTATATACTGACCCGAAGGGCGAACTTCTTGTCGTTCCCGCCTCGGCTGTTCTGGACCGAGGGCCGTGATACTGTTGATGATATAAATCCTGCATTACCCATAATAAGGAATATACCATTATTCCCATAGGATGGGATCCTGAAGGTAATGCAGGATTTATATCATCAACTGTAGTTCTGTTATATAGGTACCTGGGTACCTGCCTGAAAATCGCAGGCATGACGGTGGAGGTGGTGTCCAAGTGCTACCAGTCACTTTAGTCCTAAACATAAGCCTCAGCACCCTCCCATGCGTTGGGATTCCCCGGGCGCTGGCGATTCAGAGTTTTGGTGCGTCCGGGCTTATCGACCTTTCGGGGTGGACCCCTGATTGATAAATCTCCCTCCCTTCATAAGGACTATAAACGGGCTCCCGGCCCGTAGCAGCTTCAGTTGTTCACCTCAAGCCCTTCTTCCCTGAAGCTCTCAACCCAATCTCGAGACCCCAATGTGCCCTCAATCCCTCAACCCCCCAACCATTTTTCCATTAAAGACACGGAACCCATAAGCTTGGAACGTGGGATGGGGATGATTACAGTAGAAGCCCAAAGGTTGGAAACGAAACCCAATAGCCTCAATCCTTAAGAGTAGTGTATGGGTAATCCAAGCTCTATTTGGCCTTAATCCGGTTTCCAACTTTACGGGGTTTCCTATAGTGCCCTGATTCTCTATGTTGTACGTTTTTGGATACAGTTCAAAGCTTGGGCTTCCAGGCTAAAGGTACTGACCCCCAAGACACACGAGCCCCCAACTGCTAAAGCCTTGTTGTGTCCGGTGAGGGATAGCTTCTTTAGGGGTTGAACATATATACCCAGTAGCTGAGTGCATACACTTTACACTTTTTGGGATACTATTACCCACTACAAAACTAAAAGTGTACACTTTTTGGGGCTTCTGAACTCAGCAAGTAAGTATAGGGTTTACTCATCTGCCAGCGGAAGACAACGGTGCTGGCATACTGGACCCCACTGCTGGCCCAAAGGTACTGAAAGTGATCGTGGTGGATGGGCTCATCCAACACCCAACTTCCCAACTTCCCGAAGTCCTACACCAGGCAGACAAGATTGTCAGGAATGAAGCTTTCAGTGCCTGGGTTCTCAAGTGGACCAAGGCATACAAGCAGTCGAGCAAGCGCAGCGCAAGCATCAGTGCCTTCATGAAAAGAGCTAAACCACAGAATCGCTAAAGCAAGCTAGAAACCCTTATGTACTTGGGCATTTGTGTAACCACGTGTAACCGAACCTTGAACTATAAGACAGACTCGAAGGCCCTGAGCCCTAAGCCCAAACCCTCACCCCTGAACCCCAAACCCTAAACCCTGCAACCTAAACCCTAACCCCTAGATTCTAGATCGTGTACCGACATACCTGAAGATCCAAGGATGAGTGCCGTGGGACCTTCGACAGCCCCCAGGCGAGACACTCTCTTCGGGGAGTTGGACTTGAAAAAGGGGAACAGGTAGGTGAGGAGCTGGTAGGGTTTAGAGGGTTCTTATCGGACCCCATAACGGTGCCACGGTTCTAAACGGGGTCTGCGGCTTGTATAAGGTGTAGTTGTCGGGATGTAGGAGTTTTGGGTAAAGGATTTCAGAGTTGCACGGGGCTATCCGGTTGAACATCCAGAAGTTATGAAGGGTTAATGGCTTCAACTTCAGGGTTTAGGAGGTTCCTTGCCTTATGAATTAGGCCGAGCAGATGCCGCTTAATTGTCGAAGACAGCAAGATTTATAAAACCCAGTTCTTCAAGGGGTGTTATTGTCAGGATGACTATGCACTCTTTATGATAGGGGTACTTAGAAATAGTTTTTACTTTTTTGCTATTCTAATCCCTAAGAAACAGCTAGAGTTACTATTTTTGCTAGGGTTCTAAGTTCAGTCTAGAGGAGGGGAATTATGGGATTTTTGAGGCCTCGGATTGGCATAGGATCCCGGCTCAGTGCTTCCAGGGTTCAGGGTTTTAAGGTTTCAAGTTTCAGTTCTAGGAAGTACCTCAGGGGTACTTAGAACTAATTTTTAGTTTTTGGTTATTATAATCCCTAAGAAACAGCTAAAGTTATAATGTTTGCTAGGGTTCTAAGTTCAGTATAGGTACGGTGTCCAGAGCTTGTGGACTTTCTTTGGGATGGCGGGGTGGTGAGCATGTGGACAATTCTCTAAACGAGGGTGCCCGTCCGGATCGCAGACCAGCACGGCACGTTTACAAACTACTTTTATGTGCCTTCGTATGGCAAGCTTTCAACCCTGCACCTATCGGCAAAAAATCAAGAAGTTAATGTTTTTAGTTTAAGGTATGGTTGAGCTATCCACGAGCTCGCCACAGAATTTGCGGATTCTGAGAATCGACTCTTGTATGCGGTACATTGGGGTGCAAGCCCATGTAGAGATGTAGCAGAAGCTAAACCCATCTAAACCCGATGCCCCAAATTCGTAAATCGAGACCTCTAAATCCTAATCATCTTCTAAACCCAGCACTCATTCCCAACGCGCAACACCATCTCAATGTGCAATGAGAGGCCAATGATCCGACGACCTCAGGACGAGAGAAAGGTTCTGGGGTGGTTCAAGCAACAAGGATAAGTATGTAATCAGTTAATGACGTTGATCGCAACAACTATAGTAACAGTAGAAGAAGTGGTAGTCGTCGCCGTAGTAGTCGAAGTAGTACTGCTACTGCCACTGCTACTGGTACTAATACTGGTACTAGTACTCCTACTCGTAGTACGCTCAATGACGGAATTTGATCACAATATAGACGCCTGATTCCTTTCCAAGCGGGCCTCAACACAATCATCACTGTTGCTAGTAATCCCTGTTAAGGTAAGTGCATCAACTCATCAGGCGTCTACAAAACAAACCCTAAGCTCTATACACTCTAAACCCCTATAAACGCTAAACCTTATAAACTTGAAGCCCTAAACCGTAAACTCCTTTAAACCTTTAGAAACCCTTCAAACCCTCAACCCTAAACCCCCATCCGTCAGTGTGACTTCAGCTAGATAGGAGCTTTTGCTGGCCTGGTGCGTTTGGGCCTTCTTCGTGAGCAGGAGCCCGGGAGGGAGGGATCCGGGGTTCAGGGTTTAGGGGTTCAGGGGTTCAAGGGTTTAGGGGTTTAGGGTTTTAGGGTTTTAGGGGTTTAGGGGTTTAGGGTTCAGGGTTCAAGGGTTTAGGGTTTAGGGGTTTAGGGTTTAGGGTTTAGGGGTTTTAGGGTTTTAGGGTTCAGGGGTTTAGGGTCTAGCGTTGCTTACGGTTTAAGGGTTCAGGGGTCTAGGGAGCAGGAACCGCTTAAAGTATGTGGTGCCTTTCTCCGGGTTCAGAGTTGAGGGCAGCTTTAGGGTTAGGGGGATCCCACCGAATACACTTATGTAGAATGTAGCGCACAGCACCCACAAGTCTAGTTTCTCAGGCCCCTTGAACATCATTGAAGAGCATGTCGGGGTTAGGGTTTGTAGTTTAAACTTAAGCCTGCTACTCTGTGGCTCACGTGAAAAGCCCGCGTTGTGAATCCCGCGAGCTTTCGCCCCATCTAGGGCTGGGCGCTTCACTTAAGCTGGTTTGAAAAATCATTACTGGTATCCAATTCATTTTGCATAGTCTTGTTCGGTATTCCATGGGCCAGTAGAAATTAGTATACTGACACTTCAAAGAAGCTCTGCTCCCTTTGCCTTGTCTGGGCTCCCAAAACAACCCAACTGTTGCTGACTTCCCCTTCGGGGAAGTATAAACAGACAGAGATAACGTTTCATGGCCTGCAAGCCTAAACCCTGACCAACCTACCTTTTGAGGGTTCCCTATAATGATTTCCTTTCATAAGTCCTTAAAAAGGTAGGTTCTTCACGTTTTTTAAGGAAACCCCTACCCTAAGCCCTAAACCCCAAAACCTGCAAGCCCTAAACCCTAAGCCCTAAACCCAAAGCCTTAAGCCTAAACCCAAAGCCTTAAGCCTAAACCCTAAGCCCTAAACCCAAAACCCTACAAGCCCTAAACCCTAAGCCCTAAACCCAAAGCCTTAAGCCTAAACCCTTAAACCCTAAACCCTAAACCCTAAGCCCTAAACCCAAAACCCTACAAGCCCTGAACCCTAAGCCCTAAACCCAAAGCCTTAAGCCTAAACCCTTAAACCCTAAACCCTAAACCCAAAACCACTAAACTGGCATGGCAGGAGATTCCGTACTTGGCGGGTCGAGCTCAGACGCTCGGCGGCCCGTTCCTGAACCTGAAAGCCCTCCGGGAAGACTGGGAGTTTGCGAGGATCTCCAGCAGATCCTCTTCCCCCAACCAGCTTGGCCCATGGAGTAGCGCAAAATTTCGAGAATTTCCCAAAGAACCTTTGTATAACCTATCTGAAACCCAAAAATCACCAGAATGAACGCCCATTTTCCCCGGAGACTCAAAAACCCCAGACTAAAGGAATCTACTTGAAATTGCCTTAAATTATATTATATAGGGATCCTAGTGTAGTTTCAGACATAGTCGAACATCCCTATTGACTTACTACCCGTGGCCCTCTCCGGAAGCGCGGAACTCCAAACTCCACGGTAGCAGGACCCAAGCCTACTGCAGGGGCCTTAGTAATTACAAAAGGTTTAGGGTTTAGGGTTTAGGATTTAGGGTTTAGGGTTTAGGGTTTAGGGTTTAGGATTACTGATAATGGGCCCCAAAATCCTATTCTAGTTGTTCAGGTCCCTTGATTAAGCACTTGCTTGGTGATGTGTGGATGTACTCGGCAGCCCATGTTGCTAGAAATGTAGCATTGCATGCTGCTGTTGCCCAGCAAGGAAGTTGCAGCATTGTTTCCCTACTTCCATCCGAAAAAGCTTGCAAAGAAGGGGAATTCAACTAGCATACATCATCCTGCTTCTAAGTTTCGACTTGAACCTTCAACACCTCGTTCAACACCCCGCCCAACCAGCTTCTTAATCATCAAACTGTGGGACCTGCGTTCTACTAAACCCCGAAACCCCTAAACCCTACACACTAAATCCCAAACCCCTAGACCCTAAACCTCTAAACCCCTAAACCCTAAACCCTCAGTGCAACAACTGGGCGGCTCAAGATGCTAAGAGCCGAGGAAGGCCCAGCTGATTTGGCTCTGGATCGCTTCTTATGTGCGAGCAGCCTCAAAGTAGCTCGGGCTTGCTATGTTTTGGTGCTCATAAAGGGGGTTCAGGATTTAGGGCTTAGGGCCTAGGGTTTGGGGTTATGTTGGGGTGCTCATAGGGGGTTTAGGGCTCATAGGTTTCATTGGGTCAAATTCAGGTGGGTCGCTTGTTGTTTTCTTGAGGGTTGGTACAGTTACTTTTGATATGTCTCTCTTGGGGTGCTTCATATTCAGGATACTTGAATTTTTAACGTGCACCGTTTGGGTCTCGAATTTGTGGAGGGTTGTTGAGTTTGTAATTCAGGAGTTGAGGGTTCAGGTGGCCGGGTTCGGAATGTGTGTATGGATTTGCCGTGAATATGGAAGCTTGACACATGCTTACCAAGACTGTCCCTTAGGGTTCCTATTTTCTCCATATTAACCCACAGCCCTGCGAAATGATGAAGGCCATTTTATCATTGGGTTCCTTGCAGTTTTTGCATGCCGTGAGATTGCAGCAGCAGGGGCATGGCAAGACCATCAGGTTAGTTAGGGATCCTTGAACTCTCCCCTAGGCCACATGTTCAGGTTGGTGCTCACAGAGGCTTATAGAGTCTCCACAGTTTACCTAGAGTCTCCATTGTAGTTCCTTTTTTGGGTTAACCAAAAACTCTATTATAGGATCCTAACCATAAAGTTGGTTAACCAAAAAAGGAACTACAACGGAGACTATAAGTAAGTTTGGGGTTGAGGTGTCAAGAGCATTTTGAATGCCAGTTTGCACGAATGAAGGTAGTGGCTTTAAAGAGGTTATACTTTCGACACCGTAGGTGTACAATGTCTGGCTAATAGTGGCCTGAACAAGTAGGCTCAAGTTTTGGGAGGCTTCGAGGTCTTAAGGAACAGGAGCAATACCTACGCAGGTCCCTGCCCATGCATTAATTCACGAAGCGCCCCGAACCTAAACCCTAAACCGTACATTTTGCCTCATTAAACTAAACACCCTACAATAAGCCCTTGGCCCTGACTTGCGGAACAAACCCTAAATCCGATGAGCGCTTTTTCCAAGGGGTTCTGATCACTCACAGTCGCCTTAGGACAGGATGCTGGAATGAGAACACGAAGGCGATGAAGCTTCAGAAGAGGCCGGCAGGTTTAGGGTTGGAGGGTTTAGGGCTTTAGAGTTTTATGCTTTAGAGGTTTAGGGTTTAGGGGTTTAGGGTGTACGGGCCTTGGGTTTTTGGGCTTAGAGGTTTGAGGGGTCAAGGGTTTTCTATGGGTCTCTTGGGGTGTGTGGGGTGTTCAACGCTTCGGAGGCTTTCTGAATGTAAGTGTCATCGACTGGGCAAAAGCTTTGATACCACGATTGCTTTCTTTTTTTTTCAGAGCGCTTGCGATGTACATTACCTATTTGCCTCCTAGACAGCGGCATCAGATTTTCACCTTAGCATTTTGTGATCCGGTGTGTTCACTGCGGGTCTGTAAACCGCACAGGCCCGAGCCGATAAGTGGGTTGGTGGCTGTGATGACCAGCATGCCGGTCGTGTCGATGATGCTGATTATGGCGATGATGTTGATGATCGGCATATTTGATGCTTTTCCTCATGGTGAGGAGTAGTGTAGGAAACGCTGTGCTCACAAGGAAGCATGATGATCAAGTTGGCGTCGCTGCTGCTGCCGTCATGACGATCGTGACTCTGAGTAGGATGAAGACACGGATGTTGCCCGTACTATGCGATGATCTCATCATCATCTTCTTCTTCATCATGATCATCATCAAGATGGTTACGTGGAGACATGAGTATCATGTTCATCATGGAGAGGATCACAATGGTGCTTTTGCTTTGATGAATGGATGGTGGTGCCAGCAGATTTGCCGCGCCCGCTACTCTATATGTATGTTGTTGTACACTGCTGCTGATGGGCACAAATAGTGCATGACCTCAGGCATGCCAGAAATGGGAGTTAGGGAGCGTTCCTTGGGTATGGAGTTTTTGGACTTAAGTTATCACAGGATGTTAAACATTCGGCTGCCCTAAAAACCCTAATCCCAAAGCCCCTGAACCTCAAACCCAAAGCCGCTAACGTCCAAACCCGAATCCCCGACAAGGGGTCCTTGACAACTCAAGCCAAGAACCCTGAATCCAAACCTCAAGCTTGGTGAAAAAATGCCTTCAAAACTCGAAACCCGAGCCCCTTAGAAGCCCTAAACCCTATAAACCCTATAGACCCCAAACCCTAAACTCTAAACCCTAATCTGCAACTGAACCACTCCTTGCAAGGTGTTGCATCGGACGCTTTGCGGTGTCGGCGATTCGGACACAGCTTGGCACGCAGCTTCCGCGACCCGGATATGTTGAAGCAGAAGCCTGTAACGCTGAGCCGTAGGATTTGTGTGATGCGAACCCTGAACCCTAAAACCTAAACCCTAAATCCGGATTTTGATTCTGGTTCGGGCTGTCGGGTTACTTGTTTACTGAAGGTCCGAGGCTTGTATCCGTTTCGAGGACGTGTCGATGTGTCAAGAGGGTGCGTTTGGCTCTTGCTTCGGACTTCGATTTCCGAACATCGCACTTGTGGTCCTGTGCTTCGTAGTCCACGTGGAAGATAGACATCTGCAACTTCACAGTGCGAGCGGGCACGGTCGGAAGTTTGGTGCGGGGTCTCACCAAGGTTTTGTCAGCGAATGTAGTGTGGAGAACGGCCTGTGATTTCCAGATCTGTGCAACCCGAACATGCCCCTGCAAAGCTGGAAGCCAACACCAAAGCCTAGGAGAAGCCAACCAAACCCGAAGCTCTCGACCCGGATCGGCCGGTGTTTTGAAAAGCTTACAAAATCTGTTGTCCTGGCTCTGAAGCTAAGGTACACCTATGTGCAGCTGCCGCTTGGCTGAGTGTCCGTCCGTCTCTGTGCTGTACTGTAACTGCTTCGCTCGGAAATGAGGGTCGGCTGTAAGGCATCGCTTGAGAAGTTACAGTGTCTGGATGTTTTGAGGATCAGGGCAGAGATTTTAGGACTTGTCCTTCACTGCGGTCTTGATGAGGTACTGTATAGAAACTACAACCACATGTCATTCCTGTGTACGGCATGGCTCCTACTGTATTTCCCCATCCAGTGAGCATTCAATATGAGTTGAGTGTGCATGTATGTAATTACCTAGTTCTAACAGTGCTCACAGCTTATCAAAACTAAGAGGGTTTCACAAACATGGTGGGATGAGATAGGGAGGTGTCACAGATACAGCGTCCCCTCTCCGTAGATCTGATGGGTTTAGGTGCTCGGGGTTTACGAATTTACAGCATTGGGGTTAAGGGTTTCGGACCACTGCACCCTTTTGGGGGGTCTCCTTCCCAGAGACTCCAATATCCCTTAATTAGCCTTAATTAAGGAGTATACCTTAAATTATAGTAGGATCCTTAATATAATTTAAGGAATATGCCCCAATTAAGGGGTATTGGAGTCTCTGGGTTGTTAGGACGAGCAAACGCAAGTTGAACGGTTCCCAAGCCCACGCACACGTTAAGTGACTACTGCCCCTTACACCCCACGTCAAAGGCCCTAAGCTGGAAAAGCCCTAGAACCCTAAACCTCAGGCCCGAAGCCCCAAGCCCCAAAACCCCACACCCGAAACCCGAAACCCCAATACACCCTAAACCTCTAATCCCTAGGCGAAAACCAAAAACCCAAGGCCCTCCGAATAAACCCCAACACTGTCCTAAAGTGAGTGTCTCTAAACTTTGCACCCTCATTCCGAAACACAGAACTCAAAGTCTAGCTTTGTTTGTCGGGAAGTGAGTGCAGACTTTTCGAGCTGAGAGGGTGTAACTGAATCCTGAACCCCAAATGTTAGAGCCCGCATACAGAAACCCTCAACATATGCTTAAACATCCTTGAGCTCTTCTTAAAGCCTCTCTACAGCCTTCAAGGAACCCTTACAAGGAACCCCGGTGGTACCCGTTATAGTATCCCTTGCTGGAGCCTCAAGAATGAACCCTAAACCCCAAACCCTCCAGAGCCCTCGGAAGTGAAGGAATCTTTAGAGGAGCCCCTTAATGAATCCCTCAAATGATTCCATCCTTTTCGTGACCCTGCACTCTGAAGATGCCCCCTGAGCTCTTAACTCCTAACCGTTTCAATACGCAGCCCTAAACCCTAGTCTCTCAGGATTTCCTTGATGGTGCAATGCAGCCATGCGATCATGGGCCTGGGTTGTGGTTACACCGGCCTGGGGGCCCAGTTCAGGTTTAGGGTTTGGGGTTTATGGTTTACGGGGTTTTGGAGTTTAGGGTTCAGGTTTAGATTTGCGGTATGGGAGGATTCCGCAGAGTCCGGGTTCTGAGTTTGCTTTATCTTTGATGCTCGCAAGCTCAGTCAGAGAATCGAGAGACCAAGAACAGAAACAGCAAAGGTCATGGTCGTGTAGCCAGATCGTGCCAATCCGAAAAGCAGCGATCAGAGTAACTGTGCTAAAATGGTGATAGCGCGCTGATCAGGCGGGGGGCCTCAGAGGGTGCTGAATCGGGGAGCGTTTAGTGGATAGGGTTTCGAGGTTGCCCCAAAACCTTTCCAAACTGAGTCATATAGTTTTTTTCCTCCGTCCGAACAGATAATATGGTATATTAGGCCCCCGTAAAAGTAGCCCTATCCTTGATAGTATGACAAGTATAGTTTGTCGCAACCCGGGACGAATCATTAATTACCAATACTGCTTTGGGGGTTCCTTTGTATAAGTATAGTATAACATAATGGGCCCCAAAAACCCTCTTCTGATTTTTAAGGCCCCTCTATTATAGTAGCCTTATAGTATCACTTATAGTAGCCCTTACAGACCCCTTTATAGGAACCCTATTCTATTTACGAAGGCCCCTATATACCCGAAACCCTAACCCTAAACCCTAAACCCTTAAACCCTAAACCCTTCAACCCTCAACCCTAAAGCGTGGATATTTTTCCGGGCGGTATCCAGGAGCGGCTGCTTTTGTGCTGGGCCACTACGCACTGCTGGTGGCACAGAGCCCCTGCTGCCTGGGAATTTGGGAATTTGGGATTTAGGGTTTGGGGTTTGCGGTTTAGGGTTTTGGGCTTGGGATTTAGGGTTTCGGGTTTAGGATTTGGAGTTCAGGGTGTAGGGTTTTGGGTTTCGGGTTTAGGATTTGGGGTTTAGGGTTTGGAGCGTTTGGGGTTTAGGGTTTGGGATATTGAGCCAGCTTGCTAAACACCCGCTTTAAGCGGAGCATGCATTAAAGCTATGACGCAATGCTGTTTTGATTGAAGGTTTTGAATTTACAAACGCGTATAGACAGTTTTTTCGGGGCGTATCTGGCCAACAAACCCGGAGGCCGAAAAATCCAAAATTTTCGCCGCATAAGAACTACTCAAACTTGCCCCAAAGAAGGACCGTTGGGACCGAAAAGGGCACCTAGCTCATGGCTAATTGTGCGGGACGGGTTTTGCATGTTCAACAGCTACCACATCAAACTCGGCTGCGAGCACCCTAAACCCTGCGCTTGAAAGGAGTCCTAAACCCAACCCACAACCGTAAGCCTTATAGCCCAAGGGTCCAAGTACCCAAATGGTAGGGTCTCAAGGTCAAAAAACCACTCAGAGCATAGATTGGGTACTTGGACCTTCTAGGACAGTACCTAAACCTCTAACCCCTCAACCCATTATAGTACCTAAACCCTAAAAGCCTACAACAATGGTTTCTGGCCCTGGCTCTCTCGGCCGTCTCCCTGCCACATCGTCGCGTCGAGGCTTCAGGCCTCTTCTTAGGGTTTAGGGTTTAGGGTTATAATATTATAAGTGGGGGTAGAAGTCCCCTAAGAAGGTTCATAACTATACAGTTACCCTACGTCTATCCTGCTTTTCACCACCCATGAACCTCTGAGTAGGAATCCTAGGAACAGACGGAACATGGCAGAGCTGGAGCCCAAAACCCTACCCTTATGCTCTACCCATAGGCCCCAAAGTAGTTCCTGTTTGGGGTTACCTTATAGGGTTCTAAATATGAACCCCGGAAAGGACCTTAGGGAAGGACTCATAGTTTGAGGTTTTGTGGCCCACAAAGACCATACTATATCAAGTCTTAGGGCTAACATTATGGGGGCCTGCATTTTTGCTGACAATGCCACATGTGTTGTTTAGGGAGCCTCAGCGTAAATGTGTGGGAGTATGCCGCACAACCTTATTCTAGCAAGTAAGCCACCTACAATAACTTCAACCTAAACCCCCAGCAGCCCTTGAACCCCCACATCTCAAACCCGTCATCCTGGAAAAACGTTAAAACGGTTGGCCCAAAGGACCCCGAAATTGGGCCTTTGTCTTGGGATAGGTTTTGTTTTGTAGGGTAGTCTTTGCGGGGGTATATGAGCTTCAAGAAGAATTCGACCCGACCCCAAGGATCGCGCAGACGGTCATTGTGCCTGCGACGTTTCAGTCGCTCCTGGACGTCTGTGTCTACGTCAGCGATCCGACTCCTCGCGTAATTCAGACACGGCTCCGTACATAAAGGGCTTACAGTAAACCCCGTAAAGTTGGAAACCGGATTAAGGCCAAATAGTGCTGGGATTCCCTATTCATTACTCTTAAGGATCGAGTCAATCGGATTGAGGCTATGGGGTTTCCCACTTTGGGGAAGTCGAATTTGGAGGCTCGTTTAGGGTTTGGGGTTTCGGGTCTTGTGTTTAGTTACGGGCCCCTTACTATCATTGTAACTAGCTATGTGAAGAAGGGCATACGAGCTTTGCGCAGCTTTGCCTAATGTCAGTTTGAGGGCTAAGCAGAGTGTAGAGACTAGCAAGGATCTAGGACTTTGGGTTTAAGGTTTGGGGAATGCCGAAGTATGGATTTAGAACTTCAGGATTTTTTAGGCCGTAGGGAGCTCGAAATCAATAACCCAAGCATTAACTGAGGCGAAATGGAGCCTAGGCCGCCTCTCACCGTACACAATCACCCTGAATCTTAGGTCATGTGTACTTGCGATCTTTCGCATGTTCTCAGAGATTTTTGACTCATTGGCGTGTTGTGGTTGGGTTCTCCGTGTAGCTATCTCCTCTCACCTGTACAAGTGAGCACTACAGATCTGTACGATTTTTACAGATCTTATCGGGACCAACCGTCCATGCACACGTGTTCATCCAATCTGTGCACAACTGCGACTGCGAGACTCAAGACCGAATCCAAAACTACATGACATCGGAGCCAGCAACATGTGGAAAGAGTCTCGAGGTGTTTTAACCCAATCCCACTGAAGATGTATGCAAATATACACACTAGCTGTAGCTACCTACGAGTACCTCAATTAAGTTACACTGTTCTCCGGGCTTCTGAGTGTATCCTCGAGGTGGGTGGTTGTCCCTTTTTGGGTACCTTAAATATTAGGTACCGTATTACAATAGGTACCGAAAAAGGGACCGTCATTTTCGAGAATTACCCAGGTATGGAAGTGACGTGATCGACTTCTCCTTCCTTTCCTACCACATCGCACTGGCCAAAGCCTGCGAGTCCTTCCTGTCCCCCATACCTCCTCACTTGATCAAGGCCGAATTTTGATTGAGGTCGTCTTTGCATCAGGGCTTGTAGGATTTTTAGAAGGCCTTCAGGTCAGTTGGGCTAAAGGTTTGATGGGTTTAGGGCTTGGGTCTAGGGGTTTCGAGATATGGGATGAGGTGTTACCGGCTAGATCGAGCTCGACGATTGTTTGCACGTCACAAGCCCCTATAAGTAGGTTAAGGGCTCAGGGCACGTATTTTTGGCTCGTTATGACGAGTGACTGAGAGAGGTCAATCGGCAACATCTCCAAAACCAAACCCTATGCGTGCCGCATGAAGCGCGAGGAAGCTCGATGCTGTGCCCCGAACTTGACAAAACTAGTATCCCATTCCCCTTTTCCCTGTACCCTAAACCCTTTTCCAGCCGTTGACTGCTTCTTGATACTGCAGTTTACCTGTAGTAAGCAAGCCCCATACCTTCAACTTGGGATCTGTTGCATAACTCCATGAAGCTTTTTAGCCAGACCTGATCGGTCCTAACCTTCACTGAATTGTGCGTCAAATCCAACACTAAAACCACCTAGGATTCAGAGCGAGATGCATCTAAGGACCAACAATCGAAACCCCAAGCCGAAAGCCCTAAGCTAATTCTTCTAATCTGAGGATGTCTTATCAAGGACTCCGAGCGCTGTTGCAGTATTCCTCAAATTGCTCCAACGGTCTACATGTTCCCGTGAGATTGGAGTCCCTATCAAAAGATGAAGCTGCACCTCAAGAACAAAAGCAGATAACAAGACGCGCCGTGCAGAACATAGCAAGACAACCCGAAAACCTAAATCCCCAAAGCGTGAAAGCCTTACCACATAATAAGCCCTTGACCCAAAGCCCCTGAAACCCTGAACTCTAAACCCTATAAACCTGAAACCCTAGAACTCTAAACCCTAGAATCCTAGAGCCCTCTAATTGCACAACCCCAAGCGCAAGAACTCTAAACCCCACGACAGCAGGCGCCTGAGGACAGCCCAAAGACGGCAGAGACCTCTGAGAAGGCGTAATATAAGGGCCTTAATAGGGGTTTAGGGTTTAGGGGTTAGAGTTTAGGGTCCAGATTTTAGTGCTTAGGTTTTTAGGGCGTTAAGGCTTCAGGGTTTTAGGGTATGGGGTCCTAGGTTTGAGGATGCAGGTTCTGAGTTCTTCGGGTGGTTTTTGGGCTTCAGGGTTTACCTGTAGCCGAAAAGACTTACCTTTTCAAGGATATCTATATATATATATATATATATATATAGATAGACACCTTCATAAGAAACCCCAAAAGGGGTACGTCTTTCTGGCTACAGGAAAGGGTTAAAGATGTTTGGAGTTCAGGGCCCCTATAGGAACCGAATCCAATCAGGGTTGCAGGGCGACTGTTCGGATGAGGCTTTCGGGGTTTCAGGGCTTCTGGGCACTGGCTTCGGGCTTGGGGTCTGGAATCTGGAATGTCTAGGACGCCCAGTAGTACCCTTATTTCCCTTGTTTGTAGTCCTAGGTTCCTTACAAAGGCGCCCAAGACCGAAACGGGAGCCCTTTTATTCCTAGGTTACTGGGCATCCTGGGGAATGCGGAGACTCAGCATCCAGTAAGGGTTTGAGGTTGGGAGTTTGGGGTTCAGGCTTAGGTCCGCTGGAGAAGATGTCAGCTAAGGTTCCTTTTAACAGAGATTCCGACAAGAGGAAGGAGTATAGGGCTTTGGCCATTAATTAAAACACAGGACCAGGCTCGGTTTATTTCTTACGGCGCGATGTAGGGGCCTACTACCGTTGTAGGCAGTGAGACTGTGTATTCGGGATCTTGGCAGCTGGGCTGCCCAAAGGCTTGTCGAAGAATTGCATGGAGCGAGACGTGATTGACGGCTCGATCGTGCATGCGCTTGGGAGATTATCCAACTTAGTGTTCCGTTTAGGGTGTCCCACTCTTATACAGGGCGCCCTCAGCGGGACCGTAGCTTCGTGATCTGCGCCCTCCTGCAACAGCCCGCTGCCACAAAGAGTTCGTTCGAACTCGAGCACCAATCTACCCCGAACCCTAAACCCCAAGGTCCATTAAACCTCGAGAATATAAGCCCCAGTGAGAGTCACAACTTTCAATAAGGGGATGAAGTTTCCCGCGTCAGCCCGAAGCACCGGACCCAGGAAACCCGTTTCGAGTCATGCTTGAAATCAAAGTTTCGGACCCGACCCTGCTAAATCCTACACCCTTACTGTTACTGATTAGTATGAATGCCAAGACATCAGGTTTACTAGAACCAGTAGTGGTACCATTGGTTATGACGACTGTTTTGCCATTTCCATAACCATCTTTATTTGTGTCACTACTACGTTACTATTGTCTTATACTTCTGCGAGTGTCACGGTTGGAATTCTTGCCGACAGGAGAGCACCCTCATGGAACCGAAAGAGTGTCGCGAAGAGCTGTACGTCGGAGCGGCAAAGCCCACTTGAGCCCTAAGCCCTAATCACTAAACCCCTACAGTCCTAAACCCTAAACCCTAAACCCCTAAACCCCTAAACCCTAAACCCTAAACCCCTAAACCCCTAAACCCCTAAACCCTAAACCCCTAAACCCTAAACCCCTACAGTCCTAAACCCTAAACCCGAAACGCTTGAATCGCTGAACCCCGGAGCCCTGTACTACACTTCCCTAGAAGCCCGAACCACTAGAATCACCAAACGCCGTAACCCGAAACCCAAAGTCCCCTTGAATCTGAAGGTCATTCTTGATTCTGGGGAGGCTTCAGGGCTTTATTTCTGCAATCGGTTTAGGGTTTAGGGTTCAGGGTTTAGGGTTTAGGGTAAATCGGTGTATGTAGGCCTCTACAGGCGAAAATTATGCTTTTTTGGGGGGGCGTCGGGCTTGAGGTTTCGAGTTTCGGCAGATAGCATCATGCCTGGGGTTGTTCTCGATGCTCGTAGACAGGAGGGATCTCTGGGAATGTGTACCCACATGAAAAAACAGCCTCAACCCTAAACACCCTAACGGTCCTACAGCCAAGGTTTAAACAATCAACATAAGCCCCAAACGGTGGGAGTACAGGGTTTCGCACTCTTGGGCCTTTAAACTTTTGGAACCCTGTACTCTCCTGCGGGGCCGGTGGGTTCGGTTGGGTTTGGGGTTTCGTGGGAATTGTAAAGGGTTCAAAGTGGAGGGTCTCGTCAACGTTTCGTTACGTTCCGTTTCGGCCGGCGTTGCAGTTCGTGTCGCTTCGGTTCACGCTTCAGACGTTGCGGTTCGATTCGGTTCGGTTCAGTATTCTTGCGTTTCCTTGTGGTTCGTTTCCTTGCGTTTCGATCCCCGGTTCCCGTTTCGATTCGCGGCTTCCCTGCAAACCCCAAGACCTTTAACTTCGCCTGAAACCCTTGACCCTGAACTCCAAGCCCTGAACTCCTGAGGGTTCCTTTAAGGGTCCCTTTAGAGGGATCTATAGAGAGTCTATAAGGGTATAGGGTTTGGGGCCTACTAAGTCTCTCTCCCTTGAGCCGCTCCGGCTCCCGGAAGTTTCCCGCCGCTCGAGTCTTGAGCCACAAGTGCTCCCCGCTTCGGTCATCAGAGAATCAGAGCTGAAAAGCCAACCAAACTTATACAGAGGCCCAAATGATCTTAATGATTACCTATACTATATTGGTGGTTCCTTCTTATTAAATAGCATTATGGGCCCCCATACCCTATTCTCATTATTAAGCTCTCCATATTAGCCATACCTTTCGCCGCTATGGCCCAGAATTGTTACGTTCTTTTTTTTGAGGTTCCTTGTCATGGTGGCTTTATCAAATGCCTTAGAGAGGTCGGTTTGAAAGGCTACAGGTACCAGGTAGACTAGGGTGCCTTCACGGGTTTTCTATACGGATCACCATGGGGGCTTTGGGTATAGAAGTATTCTAAGGCTAAGGGATATTATCAGGGTTTGGTCTATTTAGAGGGCTTGCTGCTTAGATTCGGATTTTGCTGCATGTTATCCCGGCTTGCATATACTTAGCGGTTGCGCACATGCAGACCTGGTCTTTGGCCATAGCGAGATTGCATGTCTGCCTTGACTGCCTGCCCTAGAACTCTAAACCATCCAACAGCCCCAAACCCTGGCAACCAAACCCTGGATCTGCAATAACCCGTGCTCCCAAACCGAAAAACCAAAACCCTCCCCCTGAAGTTTAAAAGAGGGCCTCCAATGACAACTCGAAAAGCGCGTTAATATGGTGTTCTCAGGGGGGTTTGTCTCTACTGTCACTTTGGGTGGATCTAGTTACCTAGTTCTTGCTGATGCTCTGGCTGTTGCTGGCAATCCTGCTCCCTGCGGCTCTTGCTCTTGCTGCTGCTCCTGCTCCTGCTGCTGCCCTTGCTACTCTTACTCTTGCTCTTGCTCTTCATATCGCTCTTGCTCCTGAACACCCAAATTCAAACTAGGTGGTATTGCATCGATGGTGACTTCAGGGGACTTGCCCGGAAAGTGTATTTGTTATCAGGATGGTGTTTAAGACATGGGGGAAGTGATGAAGCCCCCAACCCTAACCTTAAAACCACTAACATTTAAACCCTAAACCCTAAAATCCTTAATTAAGACCCTACAAACCCTAAACCTCCAAACGAAATCCTAAACCCCCTATATACCATCCCAAACCCTCTGCCGTTAAGGCCGCTGTTGCCACCGGCTGGGTGGCTTCTTCGGAGACGGCAAGGCCCAGAGAGGTTTGATGGGCTTCAGAGCATTGAAGTCTTGAGGGTTTAAGGTTTTTGGTTTAGGGTTCTGGGGTTTAGGGTTTAGGGTTAGGGTTCCAGGGGTTCTAGGGTTTAAGCTTCAAGGTCTTAAGGGCTTTACCATAGGGACCCTTAGGGGGCAGGGTTTAGTGTGATTCAGGGTTCCTCCGTTGAGACTTCATTCGAGGCTACCTTTCGAGCATTTACTACAGGGGCCTTAATATTTAGCATAGGGTTTTGGGGCCATTATACTACAATTACAATAATGGGCTGTACGAGGCCGTGAACCCTGACACTCTCCTAAAGCCGTTTGGTGCAGACCTTCGTCAAAACTCCGGCACCGTGCCGTAAACCGAGCTCTTCGCATGAAAACCTCAAAAGAAGAAGCCCTCAAACTGGATCCGGAACCAGCCTGGATTTACAGGGTGTGCAGGGCTTTCAGACTTGGTGCATGTGTTATGGGGTTTGCCTAGGGTTCTAAAATGTGGTGTTTAGGAAATCGGGCTTGGGACAGAAAGGCCCTACACAACAAATCCTTAGCCCGTAGCCTCCAAAGCCCCATGCGTATACGACCAAGCTGTTGCCGTAAACCCCAGATAATCAGCGACCTTACCAGAAGACATCGGCAGCCCAACTAGGGTTTAGGGTTTAGGGTTTCAGGGATTAGCTTGCAGTTTAACTAACCATGTCCTAAACCCTAAACCCGAAACCATGCCTTAACTAACCATTGATATTGGAGGAGCTAAGGAGCCAGGGATGATGATCATCCCTATTAAATAATGAGCTAAAGAGCCAAGAGAACCCCAAAACCACTGGTTAGTTAACCTAACGAAGACGCCTCAACAACACTAAACCCTAAATCCTAAACCCTAAACCCTAAACCCTAACCTAACGGGACCTAACGAAGAAGCCTCAACAACACTGGCATGGAGGCAACTGCTCGGCCGACGTGTCCACACTTTCACGGAGGAGGAGCACCGGAAAAAGACAGGGGTATAGGGAGTCGACAAGTGTTCTGTAGGGTTTCCACAAGACTTATGTAGGGGTTCTGTAAGGGTGATTTCGATTTCTATGAAGGAGGACCACCTCTCGGATGAAGAACTCGCTAGGTAGGGTGACAAAGAGAGAAGTCACGTTTTTGCCAAGTATGGACAGTTACCCGGCGAATTCAAGCACATCTAACTTCAGGTATAGCAAGCCACGAAAACCTACAAGTAGGTTGCTGGGGTTCAGGGATCGGGCCGAAAGTCGGGTTTAGACGGCGGGATCGGAATCTACTCTTTTCAGATATCTAGCAACGCCTCTGCACCGCTGGAAATGGGCATGAACATGCCCCAGGCCTTGTTGGATCTTTCTTGGTTCAATCGGCAGCCGCGCTGCAGCTGCTACTTAGCCACGGCAAGGCAAGGGTATACTGAAGGGGCCTGCATAATTACCTATACTATTTTGGGGGGCTCCTTATTACAGTAGCATAATGGGCCCCAAAACCCTATTCTAACTATTACACGGTCCCTAAATTAAGTTGTTCCCCTCGGTTGGGTGGACATGTGTAGTCAGTGAATTGCACACGTGTTCGCTCATCAGAACAGGTGCAAGGCTGAGCCACATGCACACAAGAAATGTCAAAGCCAGACTTCACGCAGCCACAACGGGTAGCAGGTAACCAACACTCCAAGCGGGCATGGCTCGTGGCAAAAAGCTGACCGGCAGTCAGCGCCAGGCAAAGAAGCAGCGGCGGCAGGACGAAAAGCAACGCCGTGATGCAAGCGACTGATCGCGGGGAAGAGGGCGTGCTGGCGACCGGAATGATTCCTTGGCATTTGCCCTGGCAGCGAACATGGTGTAAGCAACGAGGTGTGTCATTCCCCAGCCCGAAAGGCCCTAGTGATTAACCTTCCCTCTCAAGGATCATACTATTATTTGTATTGTGGGTGTCAAAGTCTCAGTAAGCTTTCACGCTCAAGGCGTAAAGGCTTTTTCCTGAGGGGTCGATCGGTCTTGAGGCCATCGGGTTGTAGCGTAAGTTTTCTCGGCATGTTTGGCTCGAAATGCTTCCCCAGATCCCGGAAGACATGCACCAACTCAACTTACTATCCAGCCAGGCACTATCTTAATCCGCTTCATGGCAGGATATTTTACAATTTCGGTTTCCGGAGATTTGAAAAATGAAGCGAGTTTGTGCCACAAAAACCTTTCTTTTTAAATTAAAGGTTTTAGGGTTGGCACGGCGGGATCCTCGTGACAGTGCCAATCGGGGGCTCAAGGAGTCCAACCGGACGAGGCGTCCTTGGAGGTTCATGTGTAGTTATAAGTAGGGGTATGAGTATAGGGTAACTATGACTATAACCCATACTAGGGACTTGTAATGCCACTTATAACTACCCATGAACCTCCAAGTCCTTACAACAAGGCTGTGTTTCGGTTTCTATACGTCTACACTTCGTCAAACTCCAGCGTGTTGGTTATTGGATTTCGCGTAGGGCACTTGTAGGTTCGTATTTGGGTCAGTTAAGTATATGCTTGCAGGGTATCTCGCCGGCCGAGGAAATACCCGACCCCATTGTGCTTGCATTCGTCCCGTGTGGAAACTGTTTAAAATTATGGTAGACAGGGCCCCACCCTAGTGCAGCGAAGAGCAAAATTGGCTACTATTCTCTTTTAGCTAAAACCCTAAACCCTAAACCCCAATTCTAAGCCCCAAACCCTAAGACATCCTAACACCCTTTAGGGTATGTTCTAAGCCCTAAACCCTAAAACCCCCACAGCGGTATTCCTTACTTGGCTAAATTACAACCTAGGACCCAAAAAGGGTACCATTTTTTTGCCTAGGTTACTCTTGGGTCTAGAAACGGAACATCCTTGAATCCCATTGGCAATTTGTCTATAACCACTTTAGATCTCGATCCTGGGTCTGTATTGACCCTACTAAACCCTACCCTGTACCCTGCACCCTAACCCCTGGCCCCAAATCCTCAAACCCTAAACCCTGCACTCCATCAGAAATAGACCCTAAATCCTGCAAACCCAAAACCCTGAACTCTATCAGACATAGGCCTTGAATCCTACACACCCTAAACCTTGAACTCTATCAAGAATAGACCCTAAACCCGTAAGTGCAGGAGGAGAGCCAGGTTACCCAGGACCTCTGCTTTATCTGGAAGGCCCAGAAACTCTACGAATGTAGCCCCCTCCTTGATTATGGCTTGTTGGGGCTCTCCCGGATTTTGCCATCATATGTTACGAACTTACTGCTAGGGGTCCGATTGTTTGAAGGTTTGCAGCCAACGGGTCGGGTAGAGAATTTCATGATATAAACTGTTCGTAGGTACTAACCTACGCTCAACCTGAAGCCCTGCACCCTGAAGGATCCCCCACAGCAGCCTCCATGACCACTACTGCTCCCATGGCCACCGCACACTTTTGATCGTCGTCATGGTCGTAGTCATCCACGTGCTGTGCTGGTGCTGGTTGTAGATTTGGGGTAGTTCTGCCGAAGATGCTGAACTTGAATCAAAGGCCTGGTCGAAATGATGCCAGCAATCACTTGGTGATGATGAGAAGAGCAAGTCTTACCGTGTTGGTGCGAAGCGTTGTCATTGTAGTGGAGATGACATGGGCTCTGGGGGCGTCCAGAGCGAGGCCGGTTCTGGTTCGGCACGGGCGGCCCCACCTAAACCCCAAACAAACCCTAAACCCCCTTAACCCCCTTAAACCCTAAACCCTAAACCCTAAACTCCCTTAAACCATATAACCCTAGAAACCCCAAACCTCCGAAGCCTAAAATAAGCAACACCCTAAAGCCTTGAAGCCGACACCCGCATCCCCAAGGGATGAATTCGAAATCCGCAGCAGACCGGGGGTTGTGGTTTTTGGGGCTTGGGCCCTGAAGCCTTAAACCCTGAACCCCGGTTTAGGGTTTAGGGTTCAGGGCTTAGGGTTTAGGGGTTTAGGGTTTAGGGCCTTCAAGCCCGAAACCCGGAAGCCGAACGCCCCTAAGCCTTGAAGACCTGAACCCCTGGCCCTTAGGCCGTAAAGCCCCCAACCCCTTAAGACCCTTAAGCACTGAAACTGAAAGCTCCTCGCTTTAAAGCTCAAGCTCCTTGCTCTCCTGCGTCCTCCTACTTGGAGGGGCAGGGGACTAGGGTTTAGGGTTCTTAAAGGGCTCCTTAAAGGGATCTATAGGGTTCCTTAAGTAAAGGGATCTGTGGGGTTTAGGGTTTAGGGTCTACTTGGAGGGGCAGGGGACTCAGTAAGCCGTTTATACGTAGGGTTATAATAGGGGTAACTCCATTTAGGGCACTTATAACTCTACTTATAACCTACTTACTACGTCCCCTGCCCTTCCAAGTAGTTAACAGATAGCAATCCATTTTGGTAAGCATGCCTCGTTGTCTTCACGACGTGAAACTGTTGCAGAAGCTCGAGGAAAGGATCGCAACGAACGACGAGTTCGACGAGGACACTTTTGGCGAGGGGTGCGAAAGCTTCTGTGGCATCGAGGAGCCTCAGAAAAGCGAGCCCTTTGACGGTCGCTACTACACGTTCAACGAGATCCATGGTTACTATGCAGGATCCTATTCCGGCCTGGAGATCATGCGATATTTGCATGAGGTTTGCGTTGCTCCGCAGCAGGAGGTGGTAGCTCGAAAGGCGGTGCGCGAGCTTCCGCACTACATGCAGTCCACGGCGTGCAGCCGAGCCCGCCAGGTAAAGTTGGCCAAAGGTGTCGCAGGCCGCCTGCTGCCGCGCTGGGTGGCATAATCCATGCATCCGTGTTCCACTGGATGCTGCTGGCTGGCCGATCTCCATATCCGAGCCTGGTCGGAGAAGGATCCTGATGATGTGCCCACGGTGGATGACACAGTCATAGTTAGTGATAGGTTTCCCATCACATGAGCTCCGGACATGAAGAGATACTACGTAGCCCAAGACCGTAGTTTGCGTGTTTACAAAGGCCCCGAGGGTAGACCCCCTTCCTTATACGCCCTAAACAACCCACAAAACACCATAAGACCCAATCAGCAATTCTAAGCCCGAACTTCTGAGATCAGTTCGAAGATCCACAAACTCTGAACCCTACAACCC
The DNA here is from genome assembly GCA_905221615.1 of Symbiodinium sp. CCMP2592. NCBI lineage: Eukaryota > Dinophyceae > Suessiales > Symbiodiniaceae > Symbiodinium > Symbiodinium sp. CCMP2592. Next base: position 360,060 of record CAJNDT010004190.1, read on the forward strand.
GTAATTGCACCTTAAAGAAGCTTTCCAGAAACCTTGTAAAGCCTTGAAGTCCGCATACCACAATTGGCCCCTCATAATAAATAACCCCTTAGTAACGCGTATAGAGGAAACCCTGACGGAGGCCCTGTTCTACTCATTAAGGCCCAAAGATGAAACCCGAGTCGCTTCGAATCGAAGACACCTGAACCCTAAATTCAAACCTCAAACCCTTCTTAAACCTTAAGCTCTAAACCCTAGACCTTAAACCCTAAACCTTGAACCCTCAACCCTAAACCTGAAACCCTAAACCTTAAACCCTCAACCCTGAATCTTAAACCCTAAACCTTAAACCCTAAACCCTAAGCCCTCATCCTGAAACCGAAAAGCAGGCGCTTCGAAGATCTTCCTCGGGCTTGGGCCTTCGCGACCGGTGGTACCTGCGCCGCTGGGCTCTGGAGTACTATTACTTGAAAGTGTGTGTGTGTGTGTGTGTGCGTGTTTTTGTTGGATGCCTTTTTTTTAGCGGAACCGCTATGAAAACCAAAGTCGATACTTCGTTTTCTGTGTTTTTGGACCATTTGTTTGAAGGAGCCTTCATGTTTTCAAAGTCTATACTTCGTAGTTGGAAGCTGTTCCTGAAAGGAGTCATGATGAAGTCAAAGAGCGACTTAGGTCTCCCTGGATACCCATAGGCTCCATAATGGTTCCATTTTGGGATTACCGGCCAAGATCCTAAATATCCTTAAACCCTAAACCCCTATATAAACCCCTGATCCCCAACCCCTAACCTGTAAACCCTGAACCCCTAAACCCCTACACCCTAAATCCCTAAATCCCTAAACCCCTTAACCCTAAACCCTAAGCTCTACTATGGAGCCTATGGTTGCTTCGAAGCCCAGGCCGTCAGCTGGAGGAGGCGAAGGTGGCCGAACTTGTCTTGAGGGTTTAGGGGTTTAGGGTTTAGGATTGAGGGTTTGGGGGTTTAGGATTTAGGGTTTCGGGCTTTAGGGTTTAGTTAGGGGTTTAGGGCTCTAAGGTTTGAGGTTAAGGCTTTCGGGGTTTATAAACGGTTTAGGGCTTCGGCTTTTGGGTTCAAGCTTTGGGGTTTTGGCTAAATTGAGGGTTATATTTTAGGGTTGGGGGATCGTGATCCTCGCTACTTAGGTGATTCTCACAGGGGCATTCTTTGTTTGAGGGGAGTTCTGCTCGATCGAGGTGCTACTTTCAGCATTGTTGTTGTGATGACTTCTACCGTTGTTACTGGGTGTTCAGGGCCGGGACAACTACATATTCGTGTGGCTGCTGGTGCTACCCCAATTTCTATGATGAAACATCGATGTTTCATGTTCGAAGAGTCAATATTGCTGACATCGTTTTTCTTGACCGCAAACAGTTTACAAATAAGTATGTATACAGTAGATATACATACAATATACACACACTAGCCTCCTCGTTGTTCTGCATATCCTTCGCTTTGTTTCGGGATAGCGTCGTGTCCGGGTCTCATCGCGCGCTTCACTGTTTATGGCATCCGCATTGCTTTGAAACCTAAGGGACCTTCCACATTCATGGCAGCAGAGGGCCCCTTTAGAGGCCCCTGATATTGTACTCACATGCGCGTGTCTCAGATCTGTCTTCGCTATGAGTTGAGCCCTAGCCTCTAAACCCTAGCCTCTAACCCCTGACACCCGAGCTTGTAAACCCCTAAACCCTTCAACCCCGAAATCCCAAACCCCAAACCTCTAAACCTCTAAACCCTAAACCCCTAACCCGTAAACCCCTAAATAGTCGAACCCCAATGCCGGAAGGCCTTAACCTCCTGGACCCCAAGCCCAAGAGACCTTCAGCCACTATGCGTCAAGGATCGCCTGCCCAAGAACATGAGGGGCGTTGTAGAGGATGCTGCCGTCGGCGACCTAAAGTTTGGATTTCGGGTTCAGGGTGGAGACCTAGAGCTAGAAGACGAAATAATTACCGATACTATCCCCTGATAGTCTCCCTATAGTTTTCCCCACACCCTCTCAACTGTCAGGGCCCCTTCTATGTTTCAGATGTCTTTGGATTCTAAGCCCTGTCGTGTTTCTTGTTTAGTTCTCTGAAGCTACAGGTTCCGAGGGGGGTTCCGATTTCTTGCTTTTGCATCTACAACTCACTTCGGCGACAGCTGGGCGTTGCAGCAACATTTGTTGGACAAGCAAGGAATGAGCGTGACCTGGCGCAAATCCGAGAAGGAGAATGATTCCTATGAGGATATGTCGGGACAGAATCCGGCGGCGCAAGCTGTATGTTGGGCGGCTCTTGAAAGAATGTTTCAGGCGACAATGGCGATCGTTGGCAGCACTCAGCAGCAGGCGGAGCTTGCCAGAAGCAAGCATGTGCAGGCGGACCTGCGGGCGACCTGAACGTCCGACCCCCAGGCGCTGATTATGATTTAAGTTAGGTTATCAGTACCCTAATTGGTTAGGGGCTGCTTCTAACAGTATCTCTTTACGGGGGTTCAGGTGTCTATTCTTGGGAACAATAACCAGTTATTCTTGGGAACAATAACCAGTTATTCTTGGGAAGAATAACCAGTTATTCTTGGGAAGAATAAACAGTTATTCTGGGAAGAATAAACAGTTATCCTTGGGGATAATAACCAGTTATTCTTGGAAAGAATAAACAGTTAAGCCGGGGAGGTACCGCCAACAATTAAGAACATAAGTTATACATAAGGCATAGAAGTAAAGAGTCAAGCATCCCTGGAATAGGAGGATAGAACAAGCAAGCCCCAACAGAAAGAATACAACTTGCTGCCCGGCCAGCCTGCGGATGCTCGGAGAATCGAGAGCTTCAGAAATGGTTCTAGGTAGGCTTCGGGTATCGGTTGGATGTTAGCTTGAAGAACAGCTCGCGAGGTCTGTTTTTTTGCACGGTGCTACCTTCTGTCATGCGGTTTTTTGCAAGTGCCACAAGCGGGCAATTCCGCTCGCATCTTGCTGGAGTGAAGCCCCCAGCCACGATTCGAAAGACCATGTTGAGGCTATATCATATCTAAGCCCACGATATTATGTAAATTATCTACCTATGTAATTCCCAGGCCCGGGGGAGCATCACTTTCGGAGAGTCGTTTAGCCAATGAACAGCACTGGCGGGAACATGTGCGACTCGCGACTGCTTTGCAATCTTCGGGGTCTACTTACTTTGCCGCAGGTTTGGGTGCCTTTCCCTGCAGCACAGCAGTGGATCGCTGCACCAGTACGGGATGCAACTTCCATCCCCGCTTGCGGATTCCGCAAAGTGCTTTGTTGACTAGCGATGGCCTCGTCTCGCCAACCTTTAATTCGCGAGTGATTGCCTGAGCCATAGTCGTGTTGGCGACAAGGCTGGAAATCGAAATCAAAGTCGCATCCTTTGCTGAAACATCATTGAATTCTGCAAATACCTGAATTACTGCCTTGGCTTCAGCTATCACACCACTGAACGAGCCGGATGCCGCCGACCCATCATCGATCTCACGAACACTAATGGCCGCACTTATTCCGACCAAGACCTTCTTCAAACCCATGAAGTCCTCGAGAGCACATTGAAGAAACATGTACAGCCGCTGCATGGACACGTCATTGCACATAGAATTGGCCATGTTAGCATCAATCTCGCCCTTGTCCAGGGATGCGATGAACTGAGCCGATGTGGGGATATTCCCATGCAACTTCTTCAAGACTGCAATCGTGGAAAGGACCTCGGTCTTGACAATGTCGACAATCTTCTGGAACAGCTCCGGCGCTTTTGTCAAACAGGTCTTGGCGAAGCATCGGGCCATGTCGTGACCGATTGTTTCAGCTGCATCCGTAGCTGAACGAAGGCAGTGCATGAACTTTCCGGGTTCATGCTCTTTTGCACACAAAGCACGGATGAGGCACTCGTCTGATTGAAACTTCTTCGGAAGGCTTGCTGGCTCGCCATCAAGAAGAATCGTAGCACACGGCACGAACTGCACCAATTCCTTCTGCCACGACACCATGTGCACGAAGATCTTCGCGAGGGGGAGTGCTGACCCAGCAGCACACAAAGAAGCGGAAGAAACATGTACCTCGGCTTGCATCGGACTCCAATCAGACGGTAGGTGGCTGCCGTAATGAACGAACATTGCTTCGTAACTGACCATGATCTTGTCTTCCTCGTCCTGGAACTCGCCCACGACGTCTTTCGCCAATGCACGTGCAGTCTCCTCACTCTGTCCGGACATGAACACCACGAACTGCACAAAACTCTGGGATTCCTTTCCCAAACGAAGCCTGATGCAATCGGGATATGGTGCCATTACAAAACTCGCACCCTACTCCAACGGTAGACCCTATCTTCCAAGTTACCATATCATGTAATACCATAACTATAAACTAGAACTATAACTCATAAGATCTAACTACTTCTAACACACTAAAAACTATAACATAGCAGAATCAATCTACCGGTTTCACTGTATGATAAACCAAACCACCTGCAACTTACAACCATGCCTTTTGTAACTAAAGTGAACCGCTGTAACTTCATAGCCTAGGTTAAAGGTCTTAGGGCTTGGGGCTTTCGGGTTAAAGTAAAATTAGATCCCATATGCATCACAGTGACATGGCAGCTCGCCTGATGTTATTGCCAATCTGCAACACTTCGGGCCAGATATCGACACACATCTTCTGGAGCAGCTGGACCTTGGTCTCACTGTACATGTCCATCAGTGCAAGAATGTCCGCCCCTAGCAATCTGCCCGGTTCGCACGCCACGGTGGCAGGCGTCATGAGGTTCACGACGGCAGGGATAATGGCAGAGAAACGTGTCCAGAAAGTCCGATTCTGCTGGATCATCTCAACGACCTCAGCACCCAAGGTTCCCAAGCATCTGGTGAGGAGGGCCTGCTGAACGGGCAGAAAGTTCTTGGCCTCATTGACAATCTCCACAAGCTTGGCGGTGCCGTCAGCATCGATGTCCCCTGCAACCAATGTTTTCAACAAAGGCTGCAAAGTGTCCATGCAAGTCTTTCGGAACTTGTAGATGCAAGCATTCGACATCGCTGTAGCCAACTCACCAATCTTCACCTTCACCAAGTCGACCTGGGCCTCGTTCGCCTGCATGAAGTGATTCGAGGCCTGGTTCTGTACCGCTGTGATCTTCTGGACGATGTCAACCACCTTCGCTTGCCCTGGAACAGTGATCTCCAAAGTGTCCTGCTTGAACAGAGAATCAGAGGTAAAGGTTCGGAGGTTTCCACAGGACTCAATGCAAGAGTCCAGCTCGGTCTTGAAATTCTGATCACGAAGGAAAGACACAAGTAGAACACCGCATGTCTGCTGAATGTACTGTCCGAATGGAAACAGAGTGAGCGATTCGAAGAAGCGGCTTTTCTTGTGAACTAGCTGCATTCTCGCCGTTGTCAAAGTCTGCACATCTTCGCCGGACAGCACCTTGTCCTGATGTCCAGCCCAGTCAACCAGGATGGCCAGCTTGTTCAACTCCTCTAGCCATGACGACAACTCGTGACGATCCTTCCAGCTGACACAGACATCACTCTCGGCGAAGGCCACCAAAAAGCCATGAAGCTGCTTCGTCTTCTCCAGCGCGAATGCAGTGACAGCCTCAGTCACTACATAATATCAAGCAAGGTTACGGATCACACAGTGTCACACGTGAGCCTGAATCACTGAATGTACAGTAGACCGTGCAGTACACTGTGCAGTGTCCAGTGTATATATTATATAATGTAATTGTTAATAGAATAATAATTAATAAAATAATACTCAATGGTTTTTTGATAATACATGATTCTATGATACTACTGATACTGTGCCTGTATCTCAGGTACAGCCGAACTTCAGCCGAACACTACCACAACGGATCCGTCACTCCCACAAAAACGTACACTCATACTCATACCGACCCATACCGACTCATACCATATGAACCGCATACCTCATACCATCCCAACTTACAATGTTGATTTTACATGGGCTCTAGAATTGCAGAAACTTGAAGACTTAATTAATGAATATTAAGATCAGTCAACAAACAAATCATGCTATAGCTTCACTTACGACTATGAACTGCCAAGCGAGGGGCTGCATTTCTCCTGGACTCCCTCTTCTCCTTCTCCTCGGCAGAGATCTCGTCCCCAGCATCCTTCATTTCCTGCTTATAATTCTCGAAACCAGGAACATGCAGCTCTTGGTTCAAGAAGTTCGTCAGGGCTGTTTGCAAAGAGAAAGCCTGAAAGTCTGCAAAGGCATCTTGATCATCGCCAAACAATTCCTTAGTCTCATCCGACTGCATGAGCTCCAAGAAATCCTGCCACCGACATGCACTTGCATGCTGCACCAGCAGCCGGGCTTTGCACATCTTCCCGGCACTCGCAGGAACTGCAATGCCGGTCGATTGCAACTCATGAAGGGCCGATTGCATGGATGCCCCCGTAGACTCTTTGTCTTGGAAAGCCGAAATGAACTCGCAAATGGGCCCAATCTCGATCAAAGCAGCAGCGAGCTGTTTCATCACCTCACAGGCACGGCCATCCGTGCTAGTGTTGCTCAGCTCCCTGTACACCTTTTGGAGGTCATCCGTATTCCTCGCGGGGAGCTTGTCGGAGTGTGCGGAAAGCTTCTGATAGGTCAAGGTCAAGAATTTGGAGTCGTCTACCAACAGCTTCTTTAGCTGATCGTGCTGTGTCAACAGCTTCTCCGTCGTCTCCATCTCTTTGACCTTGGGGCAAGCCTTGCCAGCCTTGCCCTTCGAAGGAGCTTTCATGCTGAACAACCATGAAGCTGAGCTGCCCAAGCCCTGAGGAGCCTGCTGCTGGTCCGGCTGCGAAGCCGTGTCCGCACAATTACCATCATTCGCACAGCTGAAGTTGAACCCTTTGTTGGAGCCAGCCGAATTGGTTTTGTGCCGTTTGGGCTTGGTGGATTCGCTGCTCTCGTCCTTTGCCGCTTTCGTCGAAGTTGAACGGGAGGCAGAAGAAGAAGCCACCATGGGGGCAACACCCCACAAGGCCATGAAGTCATCTTGGTCTTCATCCGGTTTGGGCCTGCTGGCCTTCAGGCTCAGTCCAGCTTCTCCGCCATCGGCTGCCTCCTGTTCGGAGACAATCAATCGCAGCTGTTGACCAAGATGGTTGAAAGCCTGGTCGGCTTTCTCCTGCTCGTCCGCTTCGCACTCAGCAGCAATCTGGGAACGAACTGCCTGTGATGCCGAATCCTCAGAGACCTCTATGGACCCAGGACCCCATGTCTCCCGGAGAACGCCAGAGACTGGCCGCCCCATATGTTGCACTGTCTGACGAGGAAGCTTAGACCACAAGTGTTCCTCGCCTGCCTTTTTCAAGGCCGCCAGTGGATACAGGTACCCCAGGATCCTTTTCGTTGAAATCCCTTGCCGTGTCTCCGTTGAGACGGTCGTGCTTTTTTCCGCCTTGTATCTCTTGCCCTGGCGCCGGGTTGCCTCGTACTCGGACAAGTTCTGGTCGTACTCGGCCTGATTCTGATTGATCTTCTCTGTGATGGCTTTGCTGCTCAATTCCTTGTAAGTGGGATGGACAGAGCAGAATGCGAAGCACACCTGACAGTGATTGTTGTTGCCACGTCGCTGAAGGACGTCCCCTTCGGCGGGGTTTGGCACCACAGGGTTAGGCACTGCCCCGAAAGTACGTTTGCACCGAGCACATGAGGACCCCTTCGCAAACGGCATGATACAAGCGAATTTCGAGAGAGGATCTACGACAGGTGGACAAAATCTTGAGAGTGTTGCACACTGCCATCACCAGCAAACAAACACAAGTCACCAAGTGCCTCTGCGAACGAATGTGCAGCTTCTCTCGGCAGCACTGACAACAGAAAGCATGCATCTGACTTCTGACTTCTGGACTGTGCAGCACTGCTATCTGGGGCGACCAGCACACCTACGGCCTACGGTATCAAAGCTTGTTCCTAGCATGTTGGTTGCGAAGGCGAGCCAGCAAAACTCTGTAATTTTTGCAGCCCACTATCTCTGTCGGCGGCAGCAGCTTCTGTTCAGAGCAAAGTCAAAAACTATATGCATGAGAGAGAGACCAATGCAAGGCCATCGACCGATCCTGCGACTAAGGGAAAACAAAATGACGAAGGATCGAGGAGGCACCACGAATGCCATCAGCTATGGTACACTGCATCCACAGCCTCACACCGACTCAACCCTCACTCTCACATCTGCGACAGTGTTGTGGCAAGCTGCTCGGTGTAGCCGTGGCGGATCAGGTAGAGCTTCAGGAAGTCGGGCCAGCAGGGTGCCCTTTGATTGCATTGGCGGGCACGGAAGCAAACCTCGGTGTATGTACGATAGGCTTCGTTCCATAGGTCGAGGAAGCCGTTCGGGATGTCCTGGAAACATGACGACGGCTTGCTTACCGCATAGGTTCGAGGGATCGAGGGATGGCCTAAGAAATTCATGCTTGTAGCTCTTTCGGCTTTCGGGCTTCGGGTAGGGTTCAAGACAGAAAGCCAGAAAGCAAGTGACCCATAGAACCTCTGAAGGTGACGTTTTAGGGTTTAGGGCTTATAGGGTTTAGGGCTTATCGGGTTTAGGGCTTAGAGGCTTCGGGATTTAGGGTATATACGGTTTAGGTTTAGGGCTTCTAGGGATTAGGGTTTATAGGCTGTAGGCATATGCGGCATAGGGTTTCGGGTTTTGAAGCTACAGCGACACAAGGGCCCTGTAAAGAGAACTGGAGTGTAGCGGGCGGATGCTTCGGAGGGATAGTGCGGCACACAGTCAACACATCACATCTGTTGGGGCCTTCAAAAATTAGCATGTGGGTCTTTGTGGGGCAGACCATGAGACGGTATAACTACGACAAGGAACCCCAAAGAAGTATTGGTTAATATTAAAGGCCCACAGACTATGTTGGCAACTCTCTAGAAGGGAGGAGGATGGCTAGTGCGCTCGCAGACATGGCATGCTGGAACCAGCCAGAACCAATCCCAGAAACCTTAACCCCCCAAGCCCTCAATCCCATACCCCTGAAGCCGTTCCAGAGTCCCTCACTGAAGCCTAGAGGCCAGCCGTTTCTACTTGGAGGTTCATGGGCAGTTATAAGTAGGGTACTTATAACTTATAACTTATAACTTTTTTATAACTGATAACTTGCAACTTATACCTTGGGGGAATTATACTACAACTCTACTTATAACTTATAACTACCCATGAACCTCCAAGTAGGGTGTTGTTACTCTCTTTGAGTTTTATAAGTAGAATAAGTACAGTATAGATGATAAACGTAAATAACTTAAAGAAGCGGTGCTTATATCGCAGGGTTTATGTAACCCTTGGGCCCATGCCATAGCCGCCCTAGACCCTCCTATATTTCGTTCCAGAAAACCATAATGGCAACCCACAGCGACACCAGCAAACCTGCCTCGGTTGTCAACTCGCCTTCCACATCCATGCTTTGAGCCCCTGTGTCACCTGTGTCTTGCGAATCTTGCTGAAGTAACATCTCAGCCTGCAGTTCGCTCGGTTCTGGTTGCCCGGGAGGCATCGACCTGTTTCTATCCTGGCTCGCAGTGTTCTCTTCCACTGCTGACGGGGTGTGGTCGTTATTGGCGGAGCTGGAATTCGGCATGTTGAGGTGCGAGAGACGGGGCACGAATGCTCTGGCGGCGCTACAGGCTACAAAGACCGGTCGCTCATCACTTCAGAGATGATGCCACGTGTGCAACATTTCGCACACCATAAATATATGTGTAACACAACGACAACCACTACTGCACAATATACGATGCACAGAAGTTCTACGGGAAAGGTGGGAACCCTTTGTGCTTCTCTGTTTCCGAAACGGCCCCAACCCTATCTTTAGACAGCGAACATGTCTCAATCTTCCTTGAGCATGCTACAATAGAAAACCCTGCCCAACAAACATAAAACACACTCATGTCTCACATAGACTCAGACAAGCACAGATACACACACACAAGCTCCGAAGACAGTTCGCACCGAACTGGCCGACCCACCAACCTGGAACTCATAATATCGCTTGAAATCTTCAGTGACTGGAGGCCTGATTGAGGCTTCGGGCGCCTGTTTGGAGGACCCGAAAGGATACGGTTCTGGGGCACGGCAGGGCGGGAGAGTGTACTGTTATGGGGCCCGGATAGCAGTACACTTTGGGGTCGGGGAGATAGCAGGTTACTCACGGTAGGTAGTTGGGGGAAGCCTAGAATGTACTGCTATTCGGCGGGGCGAGAATGTACTGTTATCCGGGCCCCAGAACAGTACACTCTCCGGGGGGTTTGGGAGGCTGCTCGGAGCCTTCTCAGATCACCGAAACCGAAACCTAATGTTCTGAAATTCAAACCTGAACCTGCTGAAGCTCCAAAACCCCAGCCGCCGGCTTTCGAAGAAGCTCCGGTTCCACAAACCTTGCACACCTGAACACGAGCCCCGACCCAAACCTCTAGACTCAAGAAACCCCACACCGCGAATACCCCGATGCCAAGCTGCCTGGCCACTAAGCCACGAATCTTTAATCCTACAACATCTACAACCCTGAGCTTGTGGGCTTTGGGCAGTGACGTATTTCAATTTCAGCACCAACAACTGACTTCAAATACCCAGGCTTTGAGCTGAGATTTGTGTGCTTGTCCGGACGACAATCTATTGGGTCTATTGGTCTACGGTTACGGGCAGGCAGCATCTGTATTTTTACCCCCCCTCTCGTGTCCCAACTGCTTCGGCGAGGCAGGATGCTCAATCTGCTGGCTACAGGACAGCAACGGCAACAACTAATCGCTCTCGGATTTGCATTGGCTTCGTGTTATTACAGACATGACATTCCGTGGCCCGAAAAATCAGGCTGGTTCCGACCAGCAGAGAACAGTCCTGTCCACGACATCTGTTGCCTCAGAGACTAGGGAATATCCCCAACAGAGGCAGTGTAACTTCGCTGAAAACATCTGCTCTGTCTACCAAAAGGGAACTCGTGCCATGATCAATGAGTCAATGATCAATGACTGATGATTGACAATTGGAATATCTCCCAATAAACTATCATTCCTATGGACTATGACTCCCAGACCATACCGACTAGACTACACCCTATTAGTTAGCCTATACCTATGTCAACCAAACAAGCCCGAAGCTAGGCAGAGCAGGAACAGGGATTAACATAGAACGTGCATGATTTCGCCATGGTGAGGAGACTATGTGCTACCGGCGCCCTATGCTTTCCAAGGTTTTCATTTCTCACCACGAATTCGCATCCCCAAGGACTTCCGAACTTCGCGAGACAAGGCCTCATGTTGCTGGGCGCTGCAATCAGCCCCGGCGATCAACCACTGCACCACTGGCTCGGATTGTAGGCAGTTGATCACACAATGACACTGCTTGTGTTTGTTGCAGACAGCTTTATAGACCGCTCGATTCGATTGTGCCAGCACAGAAACTCTTCCGACAAGCTCATTACGACTGCCGAAATCTTCCCACACCTCGAACTGTACACTGCCGTGTTTGCTTTCCAGCACTTTAATATTCCTACCTGCTTGGCTGCGGCCAACGATCCTCTCTCGAATGTCAGACGTCCTGCCAACCCTCTCTCGACTGCCAGACGTCCTGCCAGAAGTAGCAGAGCTTGAGGAAGCTTGGCCAGTCGTCATCGCATCCTTGCATATGGAGCTGGGTGCCGGTTAAGGGGAATGGGCTCGGGGCTGAGGGTCCCTTTTCAAGGTAGCCAGTCTGAACGACGAATGACAAATTGTTGAGTTAGGGGCTTTGACCTCTGCCTGGAACTTATGAGACAACTAGTGTTTAGAGAACTACGAATCACCGTCGGGGCAACAGGTAATGACAGGTATAGTTTGTAGGCTTTGAAGCGATGGGTTGTATCCGGAAGGTGATGGTTCAACCGAAATCGAGCGGTGGGCCTCCTGTAGGATTGTGAACTAGATTCATTTTACAGTACTTGTAACTTGTAACTTTCCACCATCCAAGAACTACAGCCTATAGCCTATAGTTAGGGAACAAAAGTTATACGTTATAAGTTATAAATTTCAAATTATAACTACCCTATAGCCCAGGACTTATAATACATCAGTTATAGTTATAGCTATAGCTAACAAGTCACACAGCCAGAGCCCATTCTACAGCCTAGCCCACGACCATAAAACTTGTAACTGAGGCTTAGTTAACCTTTGTGTGTCACGAGTCTGTATCACTGTATCACATAACCTATAGCCTATATAGCCTACATAGACTAGACTATATAGTATATAAAGCTACAACTTATACTTTCTAAATCTTTCTAATTCATATTTTTTTATAAATTAAAAACTATACACTATAAGTAGTATCTGCTGTATAACCTACGGTTCGCAGCCACAATATAATCAAGTTAGTAGGCTCTTTGAGTCTGATAACTCAGGGACATCCAATAAATCTGTCGTCATACATGAGTCTGAAACAGAACCACACTACTTATATATTAGTATTCTCCGTACTTTCATAAGCATCAGCATAACCCATAAGTTCATAAATCAACGGCCTCATCCCGAAATGCCCTAAACCCTGAGGTATGCTTAGACAGCTACATGAGACAACTGACATAATATTCATATAATATTTATATTACGCAATATTAATATTAAATAAACACTAACATCTGACATTGACAACTCTTTCTCAATCCCATGAAAATCCGAACCAGAATGCCGACCAAGACGACAACAAATGCTGCTCCCGGACCAAGCTGCATGCCCGGGATCAAGGACCCCGGCTCCTTCCGAGAAGGGCGCCTCAGTGGATGGTGGGCCCTCTTCAACGACCTCTTGGACCGCCTCTCCCGATTCGTCGCCTTGCTTGACCTCATCGGATTCTCCGACGACTTCATTGTCATCGGACTCTGAAAAGACAGCCTCGAAGCCTTCGTCTGCTGCCCGACACATATCAACAGCATGGAGCACAGACTCGCCAAAAGACGGGTCCATGGAAGCGACGGCAACTGGATCCTCCACAGCTCGTTCGAGCCTCGTGGCGGGCTCTGGTGGCAGCACATGCTCTTCCTGTAAAAAAGTCGCAAGTTCAGCTTGCAACTCTGATTCGGACGGCTGATCAAAGGGCAGGGAACTCACAAAGGCTTTCCGAAGCTGCGATGACGTGCGGCCTCCACGACCCCTAGCTCGACCCCTACCTCGCGAGGGACCTTCCAACAGTTGTGAGAGCAGATCCATATCTTGGCTTTGGGGCTCATTTGCGAGTGCTGGTCGTGCACCAGCATCTGGACCCTGATGCTGTTGCGGTTCGTCGCTACTTGCAACCAAGCTCACCACAATGTCTTGCCAGCCCGGCCAAGCACCATCGACAATCACAGTTGCCAAATCTACATCTCTGAAGGACATCCTACGAATCTGTATGGCCTGACCCCTGAGGTCGGAAAGTTCATCCAACAGTGTTTTCGCAAATTCTTGCTCTGTTTCATGAACAAGGGGCCCCTTCTGCAATGCCTGCGAGCACCAAGCAACCTGGGACTCCAGACGTTGCCCCGATCGCAGCCACAGGCGAACACCGGCAGCTTCAGAACGACTTTCCAGCATAACAAAAATCTGTGTCGGAGCATGAGGCCCGCTCTGCGCCGATGGGGCTGTCAACCAAGCATATCGCTCCGACAGCACCTGTGATTCGGGACCCAGCAAATGGAACCTCAACAAAATGTCGGCTCTGCTGGCAGCAGCCACACAACCTTGCCCAGAAAGCGAAACTGATTTGTCAAAGGCTTGAAGCAAGTGCCTATAGAACAAGACTTCACTTGCAGCGGCTTGATTACGACAGAACACTCCACAATGGCCCTGGTAGGTGACACGGTCGGGAAAAGCAGATTCTGCAGGAGGCAAACTGAACCGCTGCGATTCACGATTGTACTGGTCCAAGGTCTGAGCCCATGTTACCCCTTTCGACAAAGACCCCCGCCACCACGACTCGAGATGACTCTGAGATACAGGGCTCTGCTTAAGGCACTCATCAACGAGATCCACGGAAACCTCGCCACCCTGCTGAAACTTCTGCAGACAAGCACGGACATTACCTGCCAGTGAAGTGACATCTTCTGCTGTTGAGGCGTCAGATGCAAGCACCCAGGGATTGTAGGACAGGCTGGAATTCACATCGCCCGGCAACATAAGAGGCTGCAACACTGCTCCGGGCACCAACCTCGATTCAGCAGGCACCTGAGCAGCAGCAGCATCCGGGCAACACCCTCCGTCATCATCCTTGATAGCCTTGACAATGACATCGGGGCCTGCTTTTCGCTTTCGCTTTTCGAGTCGCTTCTGCTCGCACTGAATCTTGCTCTGGGCTGATTTTTCCTCGTAGTAGGCTCGCTGTTCCGGAAGCAGTGCCTCCCATTTCTGCCTCAGCTCTTGCCAAAAAGCTTCGTTGCAAGGGTTCACGGGAACATCGGACTGCAATGTACGACGGGCTTCAAGCATGTCGTCCCGGAAGAACATGTAAGCAGCTTTGCTACGTATCTGCTTCTCCTTCATGCATACCAGTGCTCCAGCTGATGCTTTGGAAGCTGTGCCGGTCAGTGACTCCTCAGGCTTTGGCTTCAATGATTCAGCTTGCGATTGCGCCTCCTGTACACAAACTTTTGCTTCCTGGTTGATGTGTCGAGCTGTGAGAGTGGCAAATGGGCGGTCGCTCCAGTGTCTCGAAAGAGCATGTTTGGTTTCCACATCGGCAATGGATAGGTCCAGGAGCCTGGCATAGGCACTCAATAGTGCTTTGTACTTCGGAACCGTGCACAAATCCTGACCCGATATGCCGAGTTTTTTCAAGCTGCGGGCCATTCCTGCCGGAACACAGCACTGCCCCGCACCGTCCCAACGATCTCGAACTGCTTGAGCCACGTCGGGCTCCGCCAGCGGGTCGACGAGCTGCACAAGCCCCCACGGCATATCCTGGAAGTAAGCTACGTGGCGACGAAAGATCCAGCCGGACAAAGAAATTAAAATCCTCCGAAGATCCCTGACCTCCTGCGAAGCATGCTGGAGCCACTCTTCATAGGAGGCAAAACCCGAGGCTCTCCAGAGCATGCAAAGACGGCCTCCACCGTCTTTCTGCAACAATTGGTGCGAAATATTTTGGAGGACAGCCCAGACACAGCTGCTCCGCTTGTCAAGCAACTCGAACACAGGAGACCGCTTACCGAAGACTTTGCCTGCTTTCAGATTACGCAGCCACAGAAACACCAGGCGACGAAGATGCTCTGACACTAGCAACCACGATCTGCATGCCCACTGTGCCAAAGGACAATGTAGAAACTCGCTGCTGGACACGTATCGCTTGCCCTGAACTGCACTAAAGAACAATCCTTCCAGTAATCGTGGATCGGTTTCTTCCAGCTGCACATCGGAGGAAAAGTTGATAGCCTTGAAAGCTATGTCAAAGATGTTTGGCAGAAACCCATTGATCAAGATTCCTAGTGCCACGAAATCAGACGATGGAAAGATTTTCGTCCACTTGTTCGGCGACGGCACCGCCGGGGTACATGTCAACAACAATGCAATCATCGTTTTGCTCATCTTGTCTACAGCCTCTTCCCGTGACTGACAATGACCGGAACAACATCTGTGAACAGGGACACCTGCATAAGATCCATTCCACATGTCTCGAAACTCATTCAAAAGGCGCTGAAAGCGACTGCTGTTGCAGCTCGCATCCTGCCCAGAGTCCGCATCACGACCGTGGTGCCACGTTTGCAAGA
The DNA here is from genome assembly GCA_905221615.1 of Symbiodinium sp. CCMP2592. Taxonomy (NCBI): domain Eukaryota; class Dinophyceae; order Suessiales; family Symbiodiniaceae; genus Symbiodinium; species Symbiodinium sp. CCMP2592. The sequence continues at coordinate 375,787 of CAJNDT010004190.1, forward strand.
AATCAAGAGTTTGCTCCATCAAGGGATCGGGCGCTGAGAGGCTGTCAGAATGTGCACGAAACACCAATGTTTCCTGAGATGCTCAAACCATCAAACCCTAATCAATCCATTCTTACCCACCGAAAATACTCCTCGTCAATCGAAGTCTGCAATTCGGATCTCAGATACCGATACCGTATCCCATAGCCCCAAAACCTCCAAACGGTTGCCACATCACAAAACCACCCTGCTCTAAACAGGCCGGACCTAGAATCCCAGATTAAGTCTACTGAGGACGAAAGGAAGATCAGGAATAATCGGAATAATCAATATATAATACTATAACACGAACCTTATCCGAAAGGGGGTCGGGGTGAATGACATAAAACAAAAAGTATATAATATACAATATACTATCACTGACTATCACTATCACTATAGCAAAAACTGAGACTCCCCTGCAGTCCTAAGCCAAAGCCGGGCACCCTTCACTAGTCCCTACTTCCAAGGTTCCTGAAGCCACTGCTTCAGAGCCAATTGCAGCCGGAGCAAGTAACCGAGGTTCTTGGTGAATACTGCGAGCCCGTAAAATTTGTTCAAGAGGTTCCCACCCACCAGTGATAGCATTGCCACCGATATCAGATGAGTGCTGTGAGATTGGCAACGACAGGTTTCAAGAAACTGGCCCTCGGGTTTTGAAGGGTCGAAGCAATCCATCGATAAGAAATGATGGTGAAGCCGTATGTTAGCATATGCTCCATCAACCTCATGCAGATTTCCCTTCAGCTCAGCCGTTGATTTCAGCATCCGCAACATCTCATTCAAGGTGTAAAATGACGGGTGGAAACGCAGACCGTAGTAGATTTGGTCGGCTGAGGAACCCATCAAGGGGATCGTTGGATACACAAGCCGCATCTGCCATGTGGCACCCGAGCTCCATATGATGAGTAGACGACTCCGAACGACAAGCACACTCCAGGCAGATTTGACACTTTGAGCTGTACCTCCAGGCTTCAAGCTAGTTGACACAGTGGATTCATCCCACTTGATCTGGTGAAGGACTACCAGAGGAGAACATCTCTGGCAGTATGCACACAACTTCGCTACCATCCGAGCCTGCTGGGCCATAAAGACCCCCGCACAGGATTTTTGTAATCTCGGGATAGTCGATGAATCCACTCCAAGCAATGTAGCCAAGGCGATATTACTCGTGTTCTGGCCAAATGATGCTTTAATGAATTTCACAAAGGGTATCTTCCTGACGAACCGGTTGCCTTTGCTACGAGCTTTTTGCAGGAAGATCTTGATACCACCAGGAGCTGAAGCATGCGGCTTCACTTCAAGATTAAAGGTTGACCCCGCTTTAACCAATGAAGTGTCTCGCAAAGCTTCTGCAATCATCTCAGCATCCACTGCAGCTCGTTTCGCTTGCTTCTGTGCCCTCATATGTGCGCAGACAAGAGCCCGCTCGAAACCACTGCCATGTCGCCCGTGACCTACTTTGCCTACCATGGACGGTGCTGGTCGACGTCTGCACTTCTTAGAAATATGGCCTTCGTTGTGACCCAGTCTCGCAACCTGCTCTTCAGGACCTGCAGTAGAAGATGGCATGACTTCCAAAAGCTCAGACCTTGCTTCGGATTCCTCCCCATCAGAAAACCCAGCAAGAAAATCTATTCCAGCAGGTTCCCCCGGCTCCGAAATTTCCTCTGCAAGCACATCCGCAGGTGCATCGCAATCCGAAAAGGCTTCTGAGAAGTCCATTTTCTTGGGGCAACGGAGCCGACACGGCTTCTTTATGAGTGAAATCTCGTGATCTGACGAATGATTGCCACTTGGATTGTCTATACAGTCTATACAGCTTCAGGATTTCGGCTTCCAGAATGAAGACGGGCCCACGAGCCTGTTGTTAATCTTGAAACCGATAAATGTCTACTCGGATATTCGAGGAACCCAAAATTGTCCTAATAGTTGTCTGTTCTTGGAGCCGCTAGCTGTCTATTCTTGGAACCGATAACTGTCTATTCTTGGCACCGATAACTGTCTATTCCTGGAACCGATAACTGTCTATTCTTGGCACCGATAGCGCCGAGAACTGTCTATTCTTGGCACCGAGAACTGTCTATTCTTGGAACCGATAACTGTATATTATGTATATTTATATGAATATTCTTACTTATCTTACTGTCTATTCTTACAGAAAGAGACGGCAGACACATATCCGGTAAAGAAGGTGTGCCAGTTACTGATAGAAGCAGGGCCTAACTAATTGGGGTTATAAGTATGGTTACCTTAATTGTAACCCTAGCTACTAAGTCCCATGATCCTTCATGTAGGCTATTTGTTTAATTGTTTCAGCAGCCTCTTTCGGACCGGACTGCCCTCGTCTGGCGTGGTGCATAGGCGCGGACTAAGTGCTGTGTTCGGCACGACACGGGGCGAAAGCGTTCCACGTTGAAAAACAAGTGATGTGTGCAGCATAGGCAAGGGCGTAAGCTCGAAGAGGGGTGCAGTTTGTGAAATCAGAAGAGTGTGGCATTGCGAAGGGGTAGGCGCATCGCAACCAATTTCGAAATTAAGCAACACGTACGAGATGTTAAAGTCTTATTTGGGAGGTTCGCAGCTTCGCGCCGTTGGGCGGCAGGGGCTTAGGGGAAACCGCGAACCCTAAACTTTGCATACCTTGCACCCTAAAATCTAAACCCCGAGCCCTAAACCATAAAGAAAACCCTGAACCGTGAACCCTACACTCTATGCCAAAAAGTTCAATATAGCCTATACCCCGAACCCTAAAGCGAAACCGTGAGGCTGAACCTCACGGCCATGGTAGAGTACGCATGTAACTTCGTTTTTTTGTATAACTTTTTTTGTGGGTATTATAAACTCGATATAATCTCAAAGGTGAACCTTTAGTTCTGGGATAGAGCTTGCGCCGTTCAAAGTTTTCAGATTGCTTCTTCTAGGGCCTGGATCATTATCCGTTCCACCAGTTAAAAACCAGCAGTGGGTCTACCCTAGACGACGTAGAGTTCGGAACCAGTGTAGCTTTACTATAATTATGTACCCCACAACCCCAATCGAAGTGACAAGGCCCCTACATTGCTGAATTCTGTAGCGGCCCGAGAATCGCTTGTAGCACACAGTTTAAACCGTTACAATATTAAAACTCACCCGTCGCTACAAAAACCCGGTACGACCCCTAGACCCTACAAACCCCCCTAAACCCTAAACCCTAAACCCTAAACCCTAAACCCCTAAACCCTAAACCCTAAACCCTAAACCCTAAACCCTAAACCCGAAAACCTCTAAACCCTAAACCCTAAAAGTCCCCTGTATGACCCATGATCGAATCAGCCCGAGGTGGCCTTTGAGCGAGGCCGGCTGAGTGGGCTTAGGGGTCTAGGGTTTTTTTTGAGGTGGAGGGCTTAGGATTTGGGGTGAAAGGCGGTTCTTTGGGGTCAAGAAATACGAATACTTGAGGTTTTTTTTCCGAATCCGGATCTTGGGTTCCGGGGTTGGGTTGTGGGAGATGGGGTTTGGGGATGGGTAGTTTAAGGGGCTTTGGGTGGCTTGTGTGAAGGCTTTAGGCTTCCACAGCTTCGCTCGTAATTAGGGCTCCTGTGGTTCAGGATATCAGAATTAGGGTAGTTTCAGGTTTAAGTCTTGGGGTTTAGGAGTGTGGTTTGGCAGTATTTGACAGAGGCAGCGCCTCCGGCTACAAGGATTTGCTATGTTCGAGTCGACAGCTCCTGACTTTAAAACCAGGTCGATGACGAAGGTGCATACCTAGAAGCCAGAGAGATCAGCCGATCTTGTAAACCCTAAATCTATGCCACCCCATAAACCCTCAACCGTATACCCTACACAACTCTATATGCTATAACCTTTGCAGTGCTAGTGTCATGTCTGTCCTACTAGTATACAAGCGAAAGCTCTGCTTAAATCATATTCAGGGACGGAGTTGGTTCCGTGGAATCCCCCTTGGGACGGCTCTATCAACCGTTGACAGATCCGTGCAAGGTTTCTATCATGGCTTCCGGGGTCAATAGGGGTCCTTTGCGGCTCTTGGAGCGCTTTCAGGGCTGCCATATGGAGTCCTGATAGACACAGTTTCCAAAACCCCCTAATAAAAGTCTGATGATGCAGAAATACATTCGACTTCCAGCTTGGGGTTTGGGGAAATCGCCCTAGACCTTGAACACCCAGCTCGTCTTGACCCAACTTAAAATGTGTCATGTCTCGCGACAAGCTCGCGATTGTTCAGATGGAGGCTGCCAGCCTGCCGAGCACTGAGTTGAGGTTGCTTGTTCGCTTGCAGGCATCCGGAGAAGAAGACGGCACAAACGGCTCGCCTCGAAGAAAGACTACATTGAAGAAAGCGGCAATACGAGGAAGCCATCAAAGTTGCAAAGATGTCCCCGCCGATGAATTTGCGGCAAGATTTCTTCCTTCGTTCCGGCGGAAAGGGGAACATGCAGCCACGATGCCTTCGGCTGGACCTCATCCTTACATCTGGGCAGAGTGAGTCTTTGGTACACTACACCCCCAAACCGTAGCCTAAATGATTAAGGCCCTGGTATGAAATCTTCATAGTAACCCCTATAGCAACCCTCGCAGAGTTGAGCCATAAAGGAAACCTGTTCTCGTCATTGAGACGATTAAGGCCGTTACATCGCACCCTGAAAAACCCTAAACTGTAATGCAACACTTTAACCCTAACCCTTAAACCCGAGACCGTCAACTCCTAGACCTTAACCCTGAATCCCCAAATCGAAAGCCCGAAACCCCGTACACCCTGAACCCTAACTTCCGCCAGGATCGAGTCGGGGAAAAGCGCGTCTCCCAGTTCCGGTCGTGCCTGCTTCAAGTACCATGGGAAACTAAGATTGTTTCTTGCTGGGGCCGCTGTTAGAGTATCGTTTTGGAGTAGATCATCGTAGTGAAAATGGTAAGGAGTCCTACGGATTCACATATTGATGCAGACCACTAATTTGTACACCCTCTTCCTTTCAAAAATATACTACTCGGGCTACGCATATATTCAGGCTTCTAAACGTTAAACACTGCGGAGTTCATGAATCAGGAGAAATATCTTGGTGTTTTTGTGGAGCTTCAGGAAGAAGTCCCCAGCACGAGCCTGACCTGTCCTCTCCCAGGAGGAGCTGTAGTTCACTCATTTGGGAGTTTCCGAAAATTAGGGGTACCTTAGTTTGGGGTCCTTATACTAGGGATCCTACTATTTGGGGTGCTCTATTAGGGTCCCCTATTTTCGGAAACTCCCATCTGGCCTGGGCTATTGAGGCTCTTGAGGGTGTATTGGCTTCATGGTTTAGGATTTCTAGTTTCGAGGTGTTGTGGCTTGGGGACTTGGCGCATTAGGGTTGTCGTGGAGCCGCCAGTTTCAGGGTGTACTGAGAGTAATTGTAATTACATGAAGGTCCTCGAGGAAAGGGATCATTGTCCGGAGGTCAACATGAAGAACAGCAACAACAAGCATGACAACACCAAAACAGTTCTGAGGAGGATAAGGCGAACAGCGATCACCAGTGCATTTGCTAGAAGTAAGCCAGTCGAAGTCACGAAGTCTAACTTTTCAGCCCTCGACTCTAAATCCTAAACTCCAAGCAATACCTGAAACGATAGTGCCAGCCGTGCACCTGCAGCTCTTCATCACTGTAGAGCCTATATGCTTAGCGTGATTCCGAAGCCAGATCCCCAAGGGTCCAAGTACCGAATAATCATATAGACTCTTCAAAATCCTAACCTACATACGTACTATCTTAAAACCGAGTACCGAATTACTGGGTCCTTTGGACCCTTAGGGTTTGATCTCGGAGATCTTCTGGGGAGCTTCCCAGCATCTCTGGGGCTCTCTGCTCACCTTCTTCTTGCGAGAGTAGGGTAGGCTTAGGGGTTTAGGGGTTTAGAAGTTAGGGGTTTGGGGGCTTAGGGGTTTAAGGGTTTAGGGTTTATAAGTTTTTGGCACATGTGTAACTTCACAGTAGTTAAGTATGGACTTCTTCGGGGTCCAGAGAGCTCAAGAACCCTTCTGACTTCAGATGCCCCTGAATATTTGGAAGTCTCAATTCTAGCCCGAAACCCAAAACCTGAACGCCTCAACACTCAACCCTAGACCCAAACCTGCATCCCTACACGGCGAGCCCCTAGCAGCGACCCGAACAGAATTCAGGAATTCGTGTCCAGGGTTGAAGGTGCAGAGATTAGAATTCAGGGTGCTGAGTTGACGTCTTCTAGTTAAGGGTTTAGGGCATTGAGCTTGGGGTTCAGAGCCTACAGGTGTATATAGATAAATAAATAGACAGATAGATAGCTGGAAAGGCTTTAAGTTGGCAGAATTCCGACAGAGGCCGGCAAGCTGTTCGACTCCATCGCATGGGGCGTCGGCGACCCAATTCGACATGAAAGAAAGCCTTTGTGACCTAACAGGGACTGTTGGGATTAGGGGTTTAGGATCAGTTGACAACGCAACTCATAATTCAGCAGGGGCCACATGGGAATACTCTTCCTAACTGAATCAACATCGTTTCAGCAGAGCATTATGCTTGGACACATGGCGTAATTAACAGCCTAACCCTTGTGGTATCTCTTGCACATTGGAGTTTCAAGAACAGGGCAAGAAAGGGGTGAAAGTGCCAGCTCATCCCCTAAAACCTTGTTCCGCAGTGCCTCGGTTGATGATAAAAATCCTGCATTACCTTAAGGACTCTAAAGTATGGGAATAATCGTATACTCCTTATTATGGGTAATGCAGGATTTATGTCATCAACCGTTGCACAAGGCACTCTTTATCTTCCTGCTTGCCGTGTTCAGCGACGATGGCATTGGCCTCCTCAGGACACGTTGTCGGTGAGAGGGGCGAAGATCATCAGAGCTGGTGATGATGACTTCGAGAATCATCGGGACGCCAAGTAACAAACGATGCTGCTGCTGATGGTGACGATGATTATGATGATAATTGTGAGTATCCTGTCCTGCGGCTGTCGTCATGATGTGGTAAGAGAACTCTCTACGCTAAGGCCCTGTCTCTCTTCTTCCCTTGTCATGTCGCTCTATCTTTGTCTGTCTCTCTTTCTCTCCCTCTATCTCTCTCTCTCTCTGTCTCTCCGTCTCTCTCTCTCTCTCTCTCTGTCTTTCTCTGCCTTTTTGCCTGTCTGTGTCTGGGGCTCGCTCTGTCTCTCTTTCTGTCACCTGGACAGCCTTGACTTGAAAAACCCTCACCTACCGCGACGCTCTTCTGCCGTCTCGGATTTCTAAGTTGAGGGCATTCATGGCCTGCGCAAAGGATTAGGTAAGGACATCGTCATCTTCATGTGTTCCAGGTCGACTGGCCCCATCCTAGGTCCTTCTACACCCCAAGTGCTAACTCCTAAACCATTTCGCTGCAGGTTCCACGTGGTTCCGGAATCCTTCCAGCAGCTTGCTCCTTGCCCTAACACGGTTTCGCAATAGGTTGATAGCAGTATCCCCTTATAGTCCACAGAAAAATTCAATCCCCAAAACTCTTCTCTAGTTGTTCAGGCTCCTCCATTTCTATGTGAACTCTCTAGATCCCTCGAGCTCAAAGACTTGACACCTATATACACCCCCAAAGCAGGTCCAGTATGTAGAACATTGACAGAAATCTGAAAATGTCCTCTTCAATGATAGTAAAAAAGATTTCAGATCCCGCAACCGCAAACTGCAAACTGTGTTCTAGGGTGTTGGCTACAACTCGCGCTTCGGGTCTTCCAAGCGCATTGGGCTTTCGGGTTGAGGGCGTCAGGGTTTATCAAAACCCCTAAACCCCTAAACCTTGTGCTTTTTGAGGGCTTCGGACCGATTCAAATCGGAGTTTGCTGGGGGACTCACAAGCTAGAGCCTGCGTGGAGGCTTTCCGAGAATTGAGGTCCAGGTCGGGTGTTGATGGTATTGAGTCGATGCACGAAGTGTTTATTAACCTCGAAACTTCGAATAAGCCTTACTACAGGGTTTTGGAGTGCTTCAGTATTCATATCGCCGGAGAGTTTACATACATATAATACCTGTGTATATGTATGTGTATATATATACTTATGTATGAACTGTCCCCCCAAGCCTAAGAAAGGCGCCTAGAATTATGTGTGGCTTCTCTACGAGGCTCCCCAGCAGCAGCCGCCCCTTGACATGTCGTGCTGCGGGTCTCCCCGTAAGCCCAGCCCAACAAGTTCGTCTCAACGAACCACTGGGAAAAGTGTTTGGGCTCTTGGGTTTGAGCCTTGGGGTTTCGAGTTTTGGATTTGCTGAAGGGTTTAGTTTGGGTACCGCCCCCATTCAGCAATAGTTGAATAGTCTTCATAATACAGATATACTAGGACATTAATAGTGGCCCTATGATAGACTCTTACTGTAAGGGGGCAGTACCTAACGGTTTAGTCTTTGTTTACCATAGTAGTTCCTTTTTGAGGTTCATATTTAGAATCCTACAAAGTAATCCTAAAAGAGAACTCCTATGGGGCCTATGTTGAGGGTGTGTTTACTTGACAGGTGGGGCCCCTGATAATGAGCCTCCCTCTGTTTTTCGGGGTCCCCGTGTTCGGAAAACCCCGAGAATTATCCAGGGACTCCAATATCCCTCAATCAAGGACTATTCCTTAAATCAGATTAGGAATCCTATTATCATTCAAGGAATTTTCCTTAATTAGGGGATATTGGAGTCTCTGGGTATATCCGAGGTGAAGGAAAGGCTGCAAGAGCACGCCCTGCGAGTGGAGGACGTTGAAAAGTGCAAGGTTAACCCTATACCGTAAACCCTGGTAACCCTAAACCCCTAAACCGTGGCTCTCGAAAGTCAAGCGAAACATGTTGTGTCAGCCTTGGTAGGCATAGCATTCTGAAGACATCCAGAGCTTATGAACACTTGTACTACGCCAGTAAAGACCCTAAACCCTAAACCTTCACCAGACCTGCAGTTGGAAAAGAGCCCCTAATAACAAACTTAGAGCCCCTAAGATCCAGGAGCTCCGAGATCAGAACACCATCCCTCGTTCAGACCCTTCGATCTTCACGACACTGCGACCACAAGCATTCCTCCGACACCGAAACTCCTGCGTCCGCAGCCGACGCAAACGCAGCCTACGGTTTAGGTTTCAGGGTTTGGGGTTTCGCGTTTAGGCTTAGGGTTTAAAGGGACCTACCGTTTAGAGTCATCGCCAGAGGAGTTGCTGACCAGACACGATCCACCAGCGCAAGACGAGACTGCCATCGCCGCATTCCAAGTGTGTTTGAAGTTTGTTTGAGATGCCTCAAAAAACCTGTGGCTATCGAACTGAATTCATCGTGGCCCAAAGAAGGGTGCGACCCAGATCGCTCTTGTATGCAAAGCGCTTTGGGCTGCATGGTACCAGAGTGTAATGTGTTAGGGGGGGTGGTGTCTCAACCGTGCCTACAGCTGATGCCGACTTTGAGCTCCTCAGATCTCCATGCTAAGGGGTTTGCGTAGGAAAGGACAGCTGACTTTCTGGCATGGCCGGGTTCTATAATAAGGACCCCAAAACAAGGTACCCCTAATTTTCGGAAACTCCCTTTTAGTAAGTAAAGCTGTAAGTATTTTACTTGGAGTGCGATGCACGTGTTTTTTTTGCCTGCTGTTGCTCCCAACATGTTCAAGAATTTCTAAGGTTATTCCTCTATATTATATTTAATCCTGACATAAGCAACCCAGCGCCACAGGCCAGAATCCTAAACCCCTAAGGCCCTACGCCCCTACCCTGAACCCTAAACCCTAAGCCCCTAATTAGACCGGACCCTCATCCCCTAAACAAAAGCCTCGACCATTAGCCTGGCCAGGCCCTGACACTGAACTCTAAACCGTAAAGCCCTACAGTAGAAGGGTAAGATAAACGTAACGACAGCAATAGAGCCCTTATAGTATTCCTCATAGATCCCCTTTTAAGAACACTTTAAAGGACCCCCTTAAAAGCCCCTATAGTAAACTATAGTAGAAGCCAAAAAGTTGGAAACCCAATAGCTTCAATCCCTAAGAGTAGTGTATAGGGAATCCCAGCACTATTTGGCCTTAACCCGGTTTCCAACTTTTTGGGGTTTACTGTAAACCCCTCGCTTCAATGAGGCCTACATCGAGCCGCTCCAGGGCAACTGGGATGTACCTGAGTATCTGCAGGCTCATATCCTACCTACCCCTTTTTTAAGGTACCCAATTCTCTCTATAATTGATCCTAACCATAAAACTAGGTATCCTAAACAAGGGGTAGGGTATGACCCTCTAGGTATCTGCAGGCGAGCTTCAGGGTGCTAGAGGATCCTTATAAAGGGGTGCTGTACAGGCTCGTTATGCAGGGTCATATCAGGTTTCTAGGGTTAGGATTTTGGCTTCAGGGTGTTGGGCTCCCAGAAAGATCCTTACAGGGTTCTTTGTCGTCTTGGTAGCTTAGCCTGTTTAGCGGCTCTCTCCCAGGTTTCGTAGGTATACCTTCAGCCTTTTTTTGGTACATGTAGCCCTGCCATAACTGCAGGGATAAATCAAAAGCTTGACTAGCCAGACTTCTAACGTTCAACCTTCGTGTATGCCCCGAATGCTAGCAGACTTCTTGTACTGATTGCTGCAAGGGCAGCCCCCATGGCCCCCCAATACAATCGGGAAACTGCATGGACAAGAACGAGAAGCACCCTGTCCTGTCTCATGTACCTGTGTACCAGCAGAGGCCCCTTTAGAGTAAATCCCATAGCCTTCAACCCTAAAATCGTAAACCCTAAAACCCTAGAGCCTTAAACCCCTAGAACCCTTAACCCAGAAACCCTGGAGCCTTAAACCCTAAACCCCCAAAACCATAAAGCCCCAAGCCCTACTAAAAACCTGGAGCCCTAAACCCTAAAAACCTGGAGCCCTAAACCCAAAAAACCTAAACCCTTAAACCCCTTAACCCTACCAAAAAACTAAACCCTAAACGCCTAGAGCCCTAAAGTGTCGCATAGCCAGGGCCCTCTCTTTCGTGGGAACCCAAGCTGAGTCTGGATCGCCCGGGCCCTACATTAGGGACCGAGAAAGGACATAAGCATAAGCAGTCAATAGGGATATTTTGCTTACGTGCCTTTTCGGGGCCCTATTCGAGTCTTACGGCTTGGAGTTTCGGGTCTAGGAGTCGGTATGGTCTAGGATTCATTATTAGAGTTCATGGCTTCAGGGTTTAGGATTTCGGATGAGTGTTCAGGGCTTAGGATTTAGGGTCGGTAAAGGTCCCTCTAGGCCTCTTTGGTATAGCTGCAGGCCTCTCGCGAGGCTTTCGGGTGTGGAGCCCAGCTTTTGCTGGCTTTGTGGGTCGTTGGGTTCTGGGTGTTGGGATACCTACGTTGAGGTTACCGAGGTTGCTGAGTAGCACCCTTGTCCCTTTTCAAACAGAGTATTTAGGAACAAGGGTCCCCTTGTAAAAAGGGGCTACTCAGGAGCATAGGGTGAGGGGGTCCTAGCCTTCCAACGATTTCGTGGCGGCGGATTTCTTGGATTTGGCAGGAGATGTGTCCATACTCAGCACGGGGATCATTCGCCCGCCACGACGATGATTCTATTCCGGCTTCCGATACCGGAGCAACCTGCAGATACTGGAGCTGCTGATCTCTCTGAGATCTCTCTGAACCTCCATGGACTCCTGAGGGTTGAGGCGTTGAATAGCGGTTCAGGGTTTAGGGCTTGGGGACCCAAGAAGGGATCCAAACCCCAGAAATTCATATACAGGTCTTTGCTAGTTCAGGGCTCCATTCAGGCCTCTACGTTGCTTGACCGTTCAGGCATAAACCCCAAACCTTATAACCCCTCCCTTGGATAGCCTTGAGCTGTGTCGGGTTTTCAGAGATCTCCGCCTAATGCTCACAACAGCCGATGGTTGCATGAGCCACAGCCCAAACCTTTGGGTAGGAGGTTGTGGTTCTTAGGGTTCATGTGGCGGGCTTATAGAGACTCAGGGAGATTGGAACGGGAAGCAGAGCAATGGCAAATGGGAACACCGAAGATTGTCAGCTCAATCGCTCGCTTGCTTTAACACAGCCTCCCTCCCCCAGTTCAGGATCAAGGCACCGGGTCAAGACACGCATGATAGCAATAGTAATAGTAATAGTAATAGTAATAGCAATAGTAATAGTAATAGTAATAGGAATGGTAATGGTAATGGTAATGGTAATGGTAATAGTAATAATAGTAGTAGTAGCAGTCGTAGTCGTAGTCGTAGTCGTAGTCGTAGTCGTAGTCGTAGTCGTAGTCGTAGTCGTAGTCGTAGTCGTAGTCGTAGTCGTAGTAGTAGTAGTAGTAGTAGTAGTAGTAGTAGTAGTAGTAGTAGTAGTAGTAGTAGTAGTAGTAGTAGTAGTAGTAGTAGTAGTTTAGTAGTAGTAGTAGTAGTAGTAGTAGTAGTAGTAGTAGTAGTAGTAGCAGTAGTAGTAGTAGTAGTAGTAGTAGTAGTAGTAGTAGTAGTAGTAGTAGTAGTAGTACTGGTAGTACTAGTAGTACTACTAATAGTCATAGTAGTAGTAATGGTAATAGTGATAGCAATAGTCCTTGTAATGGTAGCGATTCAGGGTTGGGGCTTGGGCTAAGGGCTCTGGCTTTGGCTAGCAAGACCTATGTAGCTTTCGAAAGAGAAGACCCTGCCTCTTTGATTAAATTCTTTGAAATGCTCTTGTCTAGGTTTCGAATGCCTTGCACATCTCACACCGTAGACTCGGAAGAGCTGGCGTTTGGATGCCGAGTTCATGCAGCCCAAACTCCAAGCCTAGAAGTGCAAGCATCGTGGTAGAGCCCAGCTTTAAAATTGTAATGCTGTATGAACCTCGCAAACCCCAAGCACCCTGAGTCATCGTTGACTAACCATTGATATTGGAGGAGCTAAGGAGCCAGGGATGATGATAATCCCTATTCAATTAGGAGCTAAAGAGCCTTGGGAACCCCAAAACCACTGGTTAGTTGATGCGTGTGACAGGTACTGAGTTGTGAAGGACTGCACTGCTACAGCGACAGCAGCCTTCCGCGTGAGTTTCGGGCTTTAGGGTTCAGGATCGTATTAAGGGCTCCCAGGGACGCCAATGTCCCTTAATTAAGGACTATTCCTTAAATCATACTATGAATCCTATTACAATTTAAGATATTCCTTAATTAAGGGATATTGAGTCTCTGAGCTTTCAGCAACCGGATACAAGTTTGCCCACTTAAGTGCTTTTCCAGGCTGTAGGCTCTGTGTCTAGCTGCCAAAGACGAAGACGCGTACTCGAGTTTACGCCGTGTAGTTTTTCCCCGATGATTCCAACCTTTCACAGTTAAAAGGTTCTACACAAGGTGCAAAATCGCACACGGTATGGTCTCTGATGTCAAAAGTGTTAACTAAACCTTGAGCCCCGTTGAGCTCTTACAAGTTTAAGTGAATTTACCTTGAGCTCCGCTCAGCTCTTACAAGTTTAGGCTCATGTACCTTGAATCTGCGAAAGCATACTCTTTTGTGATGGTTACGATGCAGTCTGTGCTAGGGTTCAGAATATGAAACCCTCATGAGGCGTAAGGGAAGTCTCCTCAATGTTGCACATGGACTTAGAATGAGATTTCAGGTCTACGGTTTAGGGGTTTGGGCGGTTTGGGGTTTTGGACTTGGGGTTCAACTGAAGGTCCTAGTGTTTCGGAGTTCACGGTCCATTTAGGTCTTGCGGTGCTTCCGGAGGCGTAGGATTCTGCTGCATGCATCTCCGCAATTCGCCTGTACATAGTTGTAAATGACGACCTCGCTTGGGTCGAACTTTGTGGATCAGCTCCGCCCGATGTGTGCAGAAAATGCCGGTGTGCCGCAAACGTGCATGAGGCCGTAGCAGTCAAAGCTGTAGCCTGAATGCCCAGCGCTAGCCTGAGTCCTCCACCCTGGCTCCAAAAAACTTGAATCCAGGCCGCGAGTTCTGAACCAAGCCGCCTCAGGACGTGAAAAAGTTTGTGGCTTGGATGAGAGCCCAGTCGCTTGTGTGGCGGGTTGCTGCTCACACGCCCTTCTCTAAACCGGAATGCACAGGAATTGGCCACACTCCGGGGCTCGCTTGACACGACCTCAGGGCAAGGAGCTTCTTGCGTTCGCCCGTGGCATTCAAGTTGTCGACACGCTCATGTCGACGGTTGTCATTTGCGCAGCCGCTGTTTCTCGCGTCAACCATCTCAGTTCATGTTCCTTCCTCGGAATCGCCATGCCATCAGGGATCATGCGGACATCTCAGTTGTTCCATACTCGGAACCACCATGCCGCCCCGCTGGTCCGAAACCAGTTCGCTCGCCGCATGTGCCGTCACTGAGCTCAGTACTTAAACGATCATGGAACTTGGTAACTACGGTTATAATTAGGGTAACTATACTTATAACTATACTTATAGCCCCAATTAGGGTAGTTATAACCTTACTTACTAAGTTCCATGATTTTTTTAGTAGCACATGCCTCCGTACGCGCAAGCGCCTGACAGGACAGGCCCAGAATTGGGGTAGACGCAGGTCGACTGAATATTCCGCTGCACACGCCGGTCACCGTCTATATCGGGCTTCCGGTGTGTATACGTTCGTTGTATGCGAGTCCGCTTGCGTCGGCCCGGCTGGAACGAGTGGTCACGTGCATGATGCGTTCATGCAGCACGGCCTGTACAACTGCGTGCATGCCGGGGTTGTCCTCGCTTGGAGGTTTGATTCAGCAGCGGCAGCGGCTGCATCCTACATCGTGGAGAGGCATGGGTTCGCAAAATTCGGAAGCCCGTCGCCGTCGGCACGTCCCGTCACGCCGGAGGCTGCAGCCTTGAACCTGGAAACGGCTGGACATCGACAACGAAGCTGCGTTGAGCTGCGTTTCTGAAACCCTCCATAATGCTATCGGCGCATTCAAAGCCGAGTGCGGTCGTTGAAATTGATAATGATTCACATCGTTGCCGTGTGAAATTCAGCTGGAACCAGAAGAAAGCTATATATAGTGACCCAACACTAACCCAACACTGTCATCTGCAGGGGATATCTGGGTTATTCGGGGTTTGGGTACGACACCCAAACTTAAACACTCTGTTGGAATTGATTCCCCGTTGAATGCTGGTTGGTCTTAGTTTGGTCATGCATGGTACAACACGACGGTTGAACAAAGCAATATATACATGATAGATATATCCTCACACGATAGAAGGATCCTCAGTCTGATTCGGTGTAAGGAAATCAGATTTGGGGGCATGTTTATCCGGAGCATAGGGAGGGCTGCACGGGAAGCCCGGTTGCACAAAAGCTGCTTGCCGATGATGCAGCATGGGACCCCAAGGCGTGGATGCCTTTTGCACGTTTTCAGCTTAATGTGAGTCAAATGGTTTCCTTTTGTTGACTGCTTGTGCTCCGATGGCAAGATCCGTGCGATATGTGATGGTGCCCCTGCTGAATCATGAAAATCGCAACCAAAAGCTGTTGACCGAAAGCGTTACGAATTGGGCCAAGCCGCGTTGGCATGGCCGTTTGTGATATCTTTCAATCATGTGGTGGAGGCTATAGCATGCGGCATCCTTGCACAATCCGGAGCCGCGCCTGTGGGACCTTCATGACTAATTAGACCGTTCGCTGCACCCTTAGTGTTGAAGGAAGGCGCAAGTTTCATCCCAGAACCTCGGCCGCTGACATTCGCTGCTGGCGCGGCAAGGGGAGGCACAAGGCAAGCACGCACAATCTGGAATGGAGGTGCTACGGTGATAGGCGATGTTGTTGACACGCACCTGGCCCAGGGGGCTTGCGGCTGCAGCAGGTCCGGGGTAACAGCGGAGAATGCCCTGTGGCATTTTCACATGTCGCCGGGACAGCTGCCTCACCATCATCGTCATCGTCATCACCATCATCATCTTCATCGTCGTCATCGCCATCCGCCATCGAAGACAACATCGTCATTTGCAGCTTCGTTCGTGCCGTGACGGAAGACGGCAATGCGACGCAACAAACTTCGTCCCCGTCGTCTAGCCCAGGTGACAGCTAGCAGGTCGGCTTGAACGGAGACCGAGTTGCGCTACCCTGGAGCCACGAACGGAGGCGCGATGGAGCGAACGTTTAGTTGCCATGATCGGCAAACCCTGATTTTTCTGCCGTTGCGTGGCAATCCCGTGGTCACGTCGGAAGTGGTTTCGTGGAAGATGCACAGGATGACGGCGAGCGCTAAACATATGTAAGCCATTGCGAAACAAACACACGGGCACTCACCCACCCACCCACACACACACACACACACACACGCACACACACACACACACACAGACACAAACACAAACACAAACACACACACGCACACACACACACACACACACACACACACACATCCACACCCACACCCACACCCACACGCACACGCACACGCACACGCACACGCACACGCACACGCACACGCACCCGCACGCGCACGCGCGCACGCGCACGCGCACGCGCACACGCACACGCCCACGCACACACCCACACACACCCACACACACACACACACACGCCCACACACGCACACACGCACACACCCACACACACACACAGACACACAGACACACAGACACACAGACACACACACACACGCACGCACACGAGTATTCATCGATATTCATCGAATACCATTGGTCAATTTTTTCATGCGGCAACAAATGGTGACTGTTTTGCATGAGGCACATCGGTATCCATGGCACATGATCTGCACATGATGTTGGCCCGCCCACTAGTTGTGGCGATGGTTGCAAACCGTTCTTGCTTTATCGCTTCGAGTCATCCGGATGTGTCGGCCAACAATGTTGCAAATTTGGGTTTTGTCCTTGTCGCTGGCCGCAGACGCCGTGGGACAAGCATGGCAAGCCACGACATGTGCTTCTTTATGGGGCAACCGTGACTGAGTGGATCGTCCCGCATATGCGCTTTGTCGGCTGAGCATGGTTCCGAGTTCGATGCTGGCTGGTGCTGCAACGGAATGGCGACCCATGATATGCACGTTCTTGTCATCCTCCGTTCTTGGTTTATTGCAGAATGGATGCACGTGCGCATATTTCAGGTCCTGAGTGGCACTCTTTTGCTCTTTTTGCTTTACAGATTCTGACTTGAGATTGAGTACTAGGCAAAAACGGTACACTTATCATACATGGGCTATTCAGGAACCTAGTGAACCGTTCTGATTCTGCGAATAAGCCGTGGTTTGGGCAGGTTTGCGCAGCCTGATAATATTGCCGGATGATTCGTTCCTAGGTTTGTGCAGTGCGGTGTAGGTGGATGTTCGTTCCTACCCAAATGTGATCCGGAGTCAAGGTTTTCCTCGCGTGCTGCCACGTGTTCGATTTTGTGAGCTCCAACCGCATCAGGGTATGCGGACATGCCCCCGTTTTCGATTCCGAATCTGATGCTTCAATGAAATGGCACAAGAGCCCCTGCAGAACATTATGCAGCTGAATCATCAGTGCCGGACAGTTTTTGTTGCTATCAGGCCCCTGCTTCCCGATGCACCTCCGGGAAGCGAAGCAAGACAAGGTGCTGCCATGTCCGGCGTGGATACACCAGGTGCCAGATAATGCAAGATCCAGGAATGCACGTTTGGGCAGGTTTTGATGAGGCGCAATGCACGAAAGGTAACGCACGCTGCCGCTGAATTTTCGGGATGCCGTTCGGGTGCTCATTTACAACAAAATTCGGTGCCTCACATGTTATCCCGATTTGCATAAGGTTTCGGTTTTGCGCGCCCCTATGCATTCCGTATGGACGTGGCATAATTTCAAACGGAATTGCACTACAGTAAAGGCAACGTGAGATGGTCATGGAATCCACATCCACGAGATGCGGCTCACAGCTTGCTTTCTTGCAGAATCCGGTGTTTGGCTCCGTACGCCGACTTGCGCATGTTTCGGGTTTGCGTGCTCCTGTGCATTCTGCAATAAATTGTTATGCACCCAGAACAGCGTGCACTGCAGGCACTACAGAAGCAATGGTCGCAACACAATATCGCGTGCATCAGTTCTTGGCACTGCTGAGCTGAAAAAAATGGTCCGGAGTTGTGCGTGGACAAGGGGTTGTTGGGATTGGCAGATCTGCCGTGGGAGGCAACGTGGGACTGCAGGCAGGCCCCAGAAAGCAAGCCAGGGGTTCATTTACAACAGTTTGTTGCCTCACTATTCTGATTTGCCCAGGGTTGGGGTTTGCATGGGTTTGAGAAAAACCCGGTCATAGAGACTTAGGAGCTGGTGGCCCTATATGTTGGATTCCCTGTAAAACGATAAAGAATATATTTTAATGATAAAGTTTCTGTTTTCTCTGTCAGCATATTTCAGTATGGCAGGGATGTACAACTAATGCAAAAGAACCTTCAAACACCAAAGCTGCTTCAAGAATCCCGCAGTGTTGGTGCTGAGTCATATTGAGTTTTTGGGCCTGTGGTTCGTGTGGTCGTAGGAAACAAGACGAAAGAGTCCTCGCCACCCCACAAAAGCGCAGGTCAGACTAGCAGACGCCTGAAAGCCAGCAGCTAATCAACAAGTCCATATCGTTGGCATTCGAGAACTGTGCTTCCAACCTCCAAGTGTGGCAAGTGTATATCCGGACCCTAAAATCGGTTCGCGGTAGTGAGGTTTAAACGATAACCCGAACGATACGGATCGAATGAATGCTTTCAAAGCGAGTGCGCATTACTATTACCACTATTCTTATCATGTTACTATTGCTATGAACACTACTGGCATTTTTACTGTTATTCTTATTGTTGAACTTTCATTGTGAATGTATTGGTATTGTCATGGCTATAATATTATGTTTATGTTAATTGTGCTATTGTTGTTACCGTGCCCCTTACACTGAGTATTACCAGTACCATTGCCATCACGACTAGTCAGTACCACTATCACCGTTACTATATACCATCACCGTCACTGTCACTATTACCATTTCCATGACTATTGCCATTGCTCTTAGTCTTGCTATTGCTAAGCTGTTTATAACTATTAGTGTTTCAGTTTGCCAGTAGCACATTTTTGCCCTTGTATTGTATGGGTAACTTTCTTAAAACTGCATACAAGGAACAACTCCACCATTCTAGTCAGCGGGACACTGCTGAACCAGGCACTGGGGTATTATTGCTGTTGCGAGGATTACAATTACTATTATGTTACTGCTGCCACTACTATTGCCTGAATCAACGAGGCAAGCGTTCGATGTAGCCATATAAAAAAAAATGGCTCGGGGTTGTAAAACGATAGAGAAGAAAGTAAATCGATAAGATGTCAATTAGGGATAGGAATCCTTGACTGGTTTTTTTTGCAAAACCCACGTGCCTTTTTGCATTCGTGGCATCGCCAGGATGCGGCTCAGAAACTCATGTCACGCAGAATTCGCTGTTTCGTTTGTTCCCGCACGCCGAAACGGGTTTACATGTGCTTTTACTGTATGCATTCGGCCATAAGTTACAATACACATCAGTAAACTGAACGCAAACTGAAACTGCTGTGGAATCCCAAGGATACTGCTCACAGGTTCCGTCCTTTGTCGGTGCCACGCGTGCCGCCGTACAACCACCCTTCAGCGACAGAACTGCCAGAGAAACACCAATCCTCCTAAATCCTTTTACGTCCGGGCTTATGGGGTGTGATCATGTATGATCCAGTTTTGAAGCTCCGCCTTCAGTCTCAATTCCGCGCGACACTGCATGCAGATATTCCGAGAAATGATTAACACGGCAAGTTTTTGTTTGAATACCAGAAGGGCAATATGGCGGGGCCGAATATGAACTCCCAAAATATCTACCTTTCAATGTAGCTCCAGATCAATGCTTCAGCAATGCCTATGAACGGCCGTGAGCCTTGACTGACGCTTGGTCCAACAATATTGCAGTCCCCTTGACAAGCCTAGTTTTCGATTTTCCATGCTGCCAAAGTCGAACGAAACATATGTTTTCTTTGTTTGCCTCTTACAATTCAGCCTTTCAGCCCAGAACAATCTGCCGCCTACATTTGAAACGAAAAGTGCGTGCAATGGCTTTTCGGCTTAAAAACATGCTTCTACTAGCACAACAATAGTTTGTCGATCCCAAACCTTTCTTTTGCTGTCCAACACTGGGTTTATCGGCCCAAACACCATCAAGAAAAAACAAATAAAAAATATTCTTTCTTGTGTACACGTTGGCTTTGGCGTGAACACCTAACCTTTCCCTTCGGAGAATTATTTTTTGCGTTTGGTTGGACAAGTTTCACAAAAAGAAACGTTTGTTTTTTTCTTGATATTTATGGATTTGGAAAAAAATCACATTTCCTCTATCAAAAGACTTGGTGTTTCGAACCGGAACCATGGTTGTTTTTTAGGGAAACTTGGCATTTCATTCCAGGTCCAAGACCACATGTTGTGTGTTTCGTTTGTTGTTTGTGCGCGTTGCGAATTAATTTGCCAATTGCAATTTTCGGATCACCTTCGGTGTGTTTGGAAAATTAGTATTGCAAGTTAACACCACGTCCACGAAACGCACAATGCAAAACTGAATTTCAACTTGAATTTGGAGCCTTTAATTCGCCTAACACGGACCAGGACCCAGGGCATCCTAAGATTTCAGGCTTCTGACAACAGCTATACCACCATTTTTTTCCAAATGATTTTAAAAAAGATAATTATGTTTGCATATCCAGAAACGAAACATAGGGGTCAGATTTTGGGTTGTACAAAGGCTGCTATGGATGACCTTCGGGCGAGTATTACGGTCACAACCGCGAATGACACGGACAGGGTTGGGGATGTTGTTGGGAATCAAGAGTCAGTTAACGATCCTCGTCATCATGTTGGCAGCAAATCCGACATGATCATATAGTACAGCTCTTGGGCTTGTTTTGCATCCTGTACTGCTCCCCGGGCCTCCAACAAGCGGACGTTGTAAGGTGTCACGCCGCGTTGCGGCAGATGTGTGCTCTGGGACCAGGAAAAACAAACCCTGAGCTCTGCCTTGATCCCCCGATCCGGGCCACCATCTGGCTGTTGAATCTTAAACCTGCCTGATAGACTCCCCTGGTCGATGTCCGCTTTTGTTTGATGTGTGACACACCGCCCGACTACTCGCCAGGAGATGTGACACCTGTCGCACCGACTGCCAGCCCTGCAATACCCTCGCCGACCGCCGTGCACTCCTCGCCGCCACTGCTTGCTCGCAGCGTTCCCGCAGCCGATGCTGCTCTTCCCCCCTATGGCTCCTAGGCCCTGGCGCCCCGGTTCCGCCAACATGCTCCTCCGCAGATGCCTGCCCTGTGTGCATGTGCGACGTCCACGGTGGAGGGCTTGGCCCGAAATGCCGTATGCGTGGCCCAAGTGCCAGCATCGCTTGCATCTCGGTTGCTTGGCCCACTTGGCCGTGAAAGTGCACCCCTTGCGCTGCCCATCCTGCCGCGTGCATTGGCCGCCGCAAGCAGCGGACCCATTCCTTGAAGCGTGCCGTCTGCATGGAGTCGCGCTGCCAGGCCCAGCGCTGGAGCACGACACTACGTCGGCCAACCATCGGCAAGCCCTCGCCCCAGAATGCCCGCCGCCTCCCCACATGTTGCCCCTGGGTTGCCCGCGCATCTACCTGGCGGTCTCGGCGCGGGCCGCATCACCGGAAGCTTGACAGCAGCTGCCAAGCCGCCATATGCATTGGGCACTTGTTCACTGCAGGCGGGATAACTCCTGTCTTTTGCCTTCGCTGCAACAGAACAGTTGATGGCTCGCACCGCTTACTGCAGGACATCCCCGACCGACCTGTGTGCCCCGCCCATGGGCCACGACTCCTCGCGCCAGATCTGCGGGAAGGCAGTTGTGGCTGGGTGTGTCCCCGTGGGTCCCTGCCACAATCCTATACCGTTCGCGTCCCACTGGAGCCCCATGCAGCTGAGGTCCCACCCAACCAGCCAACGGGCGAGCAGCCATGGTACACACGTGGGCCTCCTTCTGCAGGCAGCCCGACGCAAAGTTGGATTTTCGTTCCGTCGTTGCATGCTGCCGTGGGCCGACTACACCCTCAATGCGAACAACAATGGGCGAGCCCTGCGAGCTATGGAGACATTTGGACACGATCCCTCCACGCCCTGCGCGCAGCCGCCCTGGCCCCACCACACTCCCTCACTCACGCTTTGCACGTATTGAAGCAGCTTGCGTCTGGCGAAGGACGCCCCGTGCCTGTGCAAGAGGCCCAGCTGCTCCTCAGCCTGGTGGCCGCTACCAAGGTTCTGCCCACCAACACACTCGTGCACTTGTTATGGGCAGGCGAATCGGCGGCAGCCCACCTTGTGCAGCAAGTTGCCAACGCACACATCCCACCAGAGCCTCCCCCAGCCCCCCCTTACAGCCCAGCATGCCGCAACAGCCCGCAAACCCCACTGAACGCCCCGGCTCAGCCGCGAACTCCTCGTCCAGCTCTTCGCCATCTCCCGCGCCTGGCGCCCCAGCCTCCGAAGCCGCGGACGAGCCTGTGCATCCCCAAACCCCTGCCTCCATGTGCCGATCCAGCCGGGACGTTTTTCGGCAGATGGAGAATGGCATGCGGCAGGCGGAAAAAGGTGCGAGAGAAAAACCAATTAAAAAACGCCAATGAACAGCGACCCGTCATTGCACCTGGACCACACCTTCGGACAGCCGCCAGAAAGACGTAAAGACACCTTTGGTGCTTGAGAAAAATGTTTCGTGAGGATACTCACGGCGCTTAGGGCTCAGGAGATTATATATGGTCAGGGGTCTGGCGTTCCCAGCCCCCCCCCCCCAATGGTATGGTCTGCTAGGGGTCGGGGGGGGGCTGGCGTGTGCGGAAAGGGGTCGGGGCTGTTGGAGCTGCCACTGGATGGTGGGATGGTGCTGGTGGCCAGGGCTCGCTCGCAAGCCCTTCGCAAGCAAGCCGTTAACCTATAACGCAGCGCGTCCCCTGTTTTGAGTAACCTGAACTTGTACTTCAAACCCTACACCCAACCCTAAACCCCACCTAACTGCAGGCTTTACGCTTAAAGCAGAACATACACCGCAAAACCTCCCTAAGCCCTTGTCGACTCGAAGCGCTATACCTTGTAACCGCAATGTGCCGGTCGGTTTAGGAATATGGGCTCCTTTAATGCGTCGGCTCGAGGGCTAATTCCGACCGGTACCAAAAATTTGGGCGGTCTAATTAATGCGTTCTTTTTTTGGCTGGGGTGATTTTTTGGTGGCGGGGCTGTGCTATTTGCTGATGGTCAATCTTAAGGCAGCCACGACCTAAACCCCCACCCAAACCCCCACCCAACCCTAAAACCCTGGCCCTGAAGACCTAAAACCTCTTGCAGAATTGTTTCGCTTATTGGGGCGTCAGGAATGGGACTCTGTACTACTACTGTACTACTATTGTACTATTGTACTGCTACTGTATGCCTTGCTTATTGGGGGAGGGCTGCTAGGGTGAACCGCCGAATCGGGGATTCGACCCTAGCTCAAAAGAGGCCTCTCCAGTACTAAAGTTTGTATAAAAAATTCAATTTTGGGTCCAATCTGGACCGACCCCCCTTTGGGAAGGGTTTAGGGCTTAGGGTTTAGGGTTTGTTAGGGTTTAAGAGTTTAGGGTTCGTTAGGGTTTAGGGTTTTTGTAGGGTTTAGGGTTCAGGGTTTAGGGTTCAGGCGCTGGCTTTATGCTTTGCTTATTGGGGGAATGTGCTCACTGGCTTTATGCTTTGCTTATTGGTATTATTTCTGTACTATTACTGTATTACTACTGTACTCCTGTACTACTGTTGTACTACCACTGTACTACTAGTGTACTACTGTACTACTATTGTACTACCACTGTACTATTACTGTACTACTATTGTACTACTGTACTACTATCGTATTACTACTGTACTAGTGTTGTACTACCACTGTACTACTGTTGTATTACTATTGTACTACTGCACTACTAGTGTACTACTACTGTACCACTATTGTACTACGGTACCATAATCGTACTACTACTGTACTACTACTGTACTACTATTGTGCTACTATTGTACTACTGTACTATTATTGTACTACTACTGTACTACTATTGTACTACCACTGTACTACTGTTGTGTTACTATTGTACTACTGCACTATTATTGTACTATTACTGTACTATTACTGTACTACTACTGTACTACTATTGTGCTACTATTGTACTACTGTACTATTATTGTGCTATTACTCTATTACTATTTTACTACCTCTGTACTACTGTTGTATTACTATTATACTACTGCACTATTATTGTACTACTATTGTACTGCTACTGTTTTATTTCTACTGTACTACTATTGTACTACTGTATTATTATTGTACCGCACAAAGCTTCAGACGTGGTCGATTGTGGGTGGGAGTGTGTGAGTGTAGGTTACGGAGGCAAAAGTGTTCAAAATGAAGGGTTTTTAGTCTTGGTAGTAGTCTTGCAGTGATCGGGGCTTGGTTTCCAGCATTTGGTGATCCCCAGACCCCCCCGACCCCCGACCGCGCATTCGCGCAGAACCGCAGACCCTGCACCCAAGCCAACCCCCCAAACCCCGGCACCTCCCAATTCCCTGCCACTCAGTGTCCGGGGTTACCGGTTCCAAATTACAGAGACCAAAACTTTTTGGTCGGGGGGGGGGGGGGGTACCCCACTATTAAACCGACCGCCACATTAAACCCAACATTCGAAAGCTTAAGCTAAACCCGAAACCCCAAAACCCCAAAACCACCCCACAGCGGGAACAGGGACCCCACACCCCACACTACAGGGGGGGGGTCCCACCTTAATTATATCCGGACCATTGACCTTTGGGGGGGGAGGGGCGGGCCGCGGAGCGCGTGACCACATATTGTTTGTTTTTGTTAATGCCGCCTGTTCCAGCGCACGGTCGCAGTCGAAAGACCCGTTTCGTTGTGGCATGTGACTCAGAAAATGTGTGCTTGACCCCAGCTTTTGCACTTCACATCCGGGTGATGCGTGTCCCTCCTCATTGACGTGAGAATACACCCGCCATCTGTGAATTGCAGCTCCGCCGAAAAGCACCGCTCAGCCCTGCTGACTCCTCCGAGCAGCGACATTTTGCCAATTGCGCTGTAGTTTGCCGGATTGGGCGCTCTGCACTGGGACAGCGGCGTGGACTGTTGCAAAAAAGGTGCGAGACAAAAGCGTAAGCTTGGATCATTGGTTGAATGCCTCCATGTATCCCCACATATTGTTCGAAGGAATGTTCGGCTCATATTATTGCATTATGTTTGGGGATATCACGTGACATCATCGATGCATGCATGATGCATGTGTTTTTTTCATTTGCACTTGCGGTTTGCTTCCCTCCCGCTCCGAAGCCATCGGGCCTCTGCTGATCTTCCTCCTGCCTTCCGTGCCTCAGCCGAGGTGCCCAGCCGTTGCCGGTTTTCCGCGTAGCATGCAGCTCCTGCATTGAGTTCGGGTGATACTTGACGAGTTCATGCTTGGACGTTCGGTGTAGTTTCGTTGATATCCATGTTTTTTTTTGCCACGTTTTTTGCCAACATAGTCAATGCACTAGCGGCGGCAGCGGCGGTCGGAGCAGATTTGTTCTTAACGGAATTTTGGGAGTTCTTGGGTTCAAGGTTCAAGTCTTCCGAGCCATTGGATCGAGCACTGAACTTGCCCCTGCACCACCTGAAGAAACGCATCCCTCCCCTGGCTGCCTGCCATGGCAGCTGTGTCAGCGTCGATTATTGGGGCATCAATCACTTATGGTTTCGGCCTTTGGGCCTTAGGGCTCCGCAAGACCTTGCTGATGTTGGTTTCCCTTTTGGCATTGCTCCTTGTGATCTTTTTTGTTCCTGACACGGACTTGGGCAAGTATTTCGCCAACGTAGCGGCTTTGGTGCTTTTGGCGTTATTCCCGACACTGTTGTGTGCAGCAATCGGATGGTGCATGACCGCAATGACCGAATGCATGCAGTCGGAGGGCCAATGCAAGCAATGCAGGCTTTTTGCCGTCTATGCAGGGATTGTTTTTTGCACGTTTGCCGTCGTGAGTGCGCCTTCTGATTTGTCCGGTTTAAGACATCAGTTCCGTGAACAGTGCGTTCGGCACTTGTCCTGGAGCCCAATCATGCGGGAAGCTTGCAAGAATCCCGGGGACATGCCAGAAATTTGCGAGAAGATCTCGCACCTGGATGTGGTCAACACCAACATCGGACCACCATGCCATGCCTGGTGCCGGGATTTTGACATGTACCTACCATTCATTGCTCATTCGCATGGATACGCCTGCCTCCGTGTGTATGTTTGGAGGGCGCTAGCGCTACCACCCATAAGAATCAGTATTCCTGGCTCGCTGATGGCTGCAAGTCTGGCTGCGTGTGCATACGGCCTACTGAGCTTCAAAGCGGTGGTTGCAAGGTTGCTGTGGAATCGCACCATGGCCGAAACGCAAGGTTTCGAGACACTTCCATCGCAGGGTCCCGAGCACCTTGGCCCCAGCCCCACCAGTTTCTTGGAAGATGGTCCTTTCGCCAAACCGGCCATGCTGCTGGAAAGATTCTGCAAGTATAGGTCTGCATCCGACCTGGAGGCAGAGAGGCTTCGCCTCATTTTCACCTTTCTCCCCGCAGCTGTCGAGCCCGCCAGCGACATATTCAGCATCACGACCCTGCTGGCTCAAGGCCAGCCGTCCTACGCGGCAGCGATGCTGGCAATGGTGATTTTACCCAACATCAAGGACCCGTTTCAGCAGCAGTTTGGAGAGGCTTTGGTTGACTCCTACGACCGGGGCTACCCGACCGAGCACACACTGCGCCATCAGTTGCGGGAAGGGACTTGGGAAGCGTACGTGGGCAGCATTGTGGCTGTGTGTGCACTGATGCGAACGCCTTCCCTCAATGCCATATCCGTTGGCTCGCTGATGTTCAATGTGGCTCTTTCGGTTGTCCTCAGCATTCCCGGAGCCGCCAGAACATCAGCAGTGTTGACGGATCCTTCTGTTGATGTTGATGACTACTACGACATCAGCAGGACGCGAGCTAACCACGCAGTGATTTCGCTGTTAACTTTTTTCGTGTTATTATAGTAAGGCCTAAAACCCAACGCCCGCAAATTTCGAACGAAATCTGGCTTGCTGACAGGAGGAAAAGGCGGTGCATGTCTGGACCAAGTTCAGGCGATCTGCTGGCCTCATGGCCATCGCGCCTGTGTTTGCTTGGGGCCTTTGCTCGCCATCGTTCGGCATCCCGGCCCTCATTTGCTGCTGGTTGGCATTTTGTGCGCTTTCCGTTTGTTTCATGTCAATTGAAGTATGCTTGGATACATGCCTGGCTGACAAAGCCAATGCCGTGAACTATGTGCTTTCCACCCTGATGTACGGATCCCCGCTGATGTTGCGGGACTTCGAGCGGGAGAGATGGGCAGGTGGCAACAGAGCACAGTGGCTTGGGCCTTGTTCGGTCCGTGTTGTCGTGGCCACGCAAGACGTGATGCTGTTCGGGCTTTACTGCTTGCTGGCCCACGATGTGTTGACAGGGCAAGCTTATGTCCCTCCCCAGAAGCAGGGCGATGTTGCGTGGCAAGAGCACATGATTCAAACAGTGTTCCTGGTTTTGGGTTCGGGTGCTGCTTTGCTCGTTGTTACGATGGACTTATGGAGACCTCCTCAAGGCTGGATCGAGCCGGCTGACCCGGGCGAGTACGAGGTTCTACAAGAGGGGCTGCCGGTATTTGCCAGGCCGGTGAGCACAGCGGAGATTGTCCAGCGGCTGGAGTTCCTTGACGTCATCGAAATTTCCGAGCTCAGCACAGCAGCGATCGCCCAGCAGCCATTCTCGAGTGAGGACGTCGAAACACCCGCCAACGTGGGCCCGTCAGCCGCGGGAGCTCCAGGCGCACAACGTGCAGGGGACCGGGTTCGGCCAGTGAAATTTGAAACGTGGAATGCCCTAGGAACGTATATAAGGTGTAGGGTTTCCGATTTCGTATCGTAGGTCGAAGTGGCAACATGCGAATACCACGTTGGATGTCCTCGAAGTTTGCATTTCCAGGTTTGGGGTACGGGGGAAGAGATGGGAAGAGCTACTGCACAAGTACGACAAACCCTCTGTTCATGAAGCATTCTGTTTTGCAGGTCATGGGTGCGATGATGACGGTGACAGGGAGATGTTCCGCAACGCGGCCCTTGTCGGCAAGGTAGCGGATGGCTGGGTGGCTTTGCGGAGCAGTAAAGGCAACTTCCTGGCACAGAAATTTTTGGAAAAGCGTGCAGCACAACAATGATCAGTGCAGACGTCAGTTTTGACAAGAGGATGCCATCAAACGATTGGCACATTATAGTCCGGTCATGCTTTGTTATAATGTTTCCTTCTAGCCTCCTAATTAATGAACTCAATATAACTTAATCATACTCCAAAATCCCCCACATCAGAAACCCTATTCGTTTTTTTCGCCGCCCCGACGATATCTCATGCATTTCTTGGAGCGATGACCTCCTTGAGTCCTTGAACAGAGTCAAGGGGTTGGCTTCAACGTCGTGTCCAGACGGGCCATTCCTTAACCCCGCTGTGCGCAACTGCTGCTTAATTCGATCGAAAACGTTTCATCGCAGCCCGGCATTCGTATCCGCTTTTTGCACGCCTGGCAGACTTTGTCAATCAACGCTGTTTCCGGCTTGTAAAACTGTACAACTACTGCCGCCACGAGGTGTTTCACAACACTCATACTTGAAATTAAATTTAAGAGAGCAGTCAGAATAATTTCCAATATTATTCTTCAGGGTTCCTTGCTATAAGTATTTTTACTACCGCATACCCCGAAGACTTTTTGTAGCAACCAAGGCCAAGCCTTCTTGTAGCAATTAACTAAGGCGTACCAGGAAGCGAATGCTTGCCCCGCAGTTTCAAAGCATGCGAGTCGAGCGGAGTTCACACCGCACAATGCCGTGAGTCCGCTAAGATGAACTGGATGCGCAGCGCCCTTTGCAAAAGGCCTTGGCCCAGTGGTGATAAAAGACCCGGCATTGTCGGGAGATGGCCTCCTCCTTTCGGCATTTCATTCTGGTTAAGCCGGGCTTTCACCCCTTTGGGTTGTTTAGTACATCTACATGTACTACACCGATATCCACAACATCATTTATATTTGTATCTATGTGCGTTTATGTGTCTTTAATTTATCGATGTCTTTATCTTTCTTTGTTGTGTCCTTATCTGTTTGTATATTCACAATCAACAGGTAGGTAGAGCTTTCCTAGGCTGGGGTGCTCACCCCCAAGGTTTGTGTGTCAACTTGAGCCTTGTATCCAAGCAAGCCACGCGGACGATTCTTTGACTCCATGGCCGGTATTACTTAGAAGCTGCCCCCACCCTGTAATAGTGACTATAAGGATTATATTAGGGCCCTATTATATTCTTCTTATGCCACTATTTCAGGGTGGGGGGCCCTTCTAAGGTATTACATTCACACTCGGCCCCCCGGCAGTACTCAGTACGGGTCTCAGACCATGGCGTGTTTTGCTGCTCTTTTTTGGGACCTCGAGGTCATGGAGGCCAGGGGGTGTCGAGGTCCATAAGGCGTGGTGAAATTATGTCGCCGACCCCGTTAGGGTTTTCAGAGTCTAAGGTTTTGTAAGGTTGGAAAGACAGACGGATTCAGGGTGAGGTTCTGGTGGAGGGCTACGAGTGCCAAGTATTGCGTGACAGCGAGCTTGCTAGGCTGCGAGACCCTTCGAACCCAGAACTGTGTGATGCCCACAGCCAACAGGCCAAGAAGTTCGGTGGAGTAGTTTAGATTCAGAACTTTCCGACCCTGTCATCTGCGCCTGGGCCCGCAGCATTTGTATGCATTTGTTAGTTGCCCGGGCTAATGTACCTTTGCATGTCACGACTGCGTAAGTACCCCATCTTCTCAGAGGCTGTTAGCCGTCATACCCGGAAGTGCCCCTTTCCTGATATACCCCGTATTTACATGTCCGACACCATTTGCATTGCCTGTCCGTGTTTGCCGTGGCAACGCTTCCTCTGCGCCAGGGCGATGACTTGAGCAGACGGCGCCAAGCAGTCAATTGACGGTTTCACAGCCCTGCCCCGGCATGATTTGAGGTTTATTGCTCAATAAAGGGGTATTGTGCTATCTATGATTATTGGGGACTGGGTACAATCAGCACCGCTACGAGATTTAGTTGGATTCCCGCAGGAAGAACACTCGGCGCACGAAACGACCTCTCTGTACTGCAGCGTCGGTTCCAGTAGCCTGTTCTGTGAAGTAGAGTCCCAGTGCTGTAGTCCGGCACCTCTTTTCGATCGTTTGGGGAGCAAGCCGGGGAGATCACCGAAAGTTGCGGCATCCGTGGGTTCCGGGGAGAGGGTCCAATCCGGGTTCAATCATCATTTTCCTCGATTTGTTGCCGTCACCAGGTTCGCTGCTTTGCGGACTGTGCTCTGCTTAAACACAGCACCGCCGAAGCCTCGAACCCTCGAAGCTTTCCTACATCAGAGCTCGACAAAGATGACTCACGGACGACCCCCAAACCCTGAACCTTGGAACTAAGCCACCCGTAAATGGTTGTTGACGCTGGGTAGAAGAGAGGTCACCGCAGACGGTTTCTTTTTGTAAAGAAACTTAGGAGTACTTAGAACTATTTTTAAATTTTTGGTTATTATAATCCCTAAGAAACAGCTTAAATTACAATTTTTGCTAGGGTTCTTAGTTCAGTATAATGGGAAAGTGTCCAATTCACTTCACGACTTAAAACTGAGTTATCCGTCTCCATGGTTCGACCGGTGATCTGACACGGCACCTCGCCCGGCTTGTCCCAGATTCGAGAGTCGAAAGCCTAAAACCTGAACGGTACTGTCTGGCACAGTCCGAGTTGCGAGAGCGTAAACCGTACCGTGCCGTGAATCTTTGGAACACATCACATTGAGGGTTCCGAGACTAGGGTGACTAGGGTACCCTAACGTAGTACCGTAAATAGTAGGACCCTTGTTATAGCTATGTCTCCTTAGGAATTATTTCTGTTTATGTAAAACCCAAGAGAATATCAAGCATGGTATTTGTATGATGGTTGTAAGGGGGTATAGTATGGACCCCAGACGAAGGTATCCCTAATTTTCGAGAACTCATCACATCTTTCAAGCCCAGTCTTTTCTGGCCCAAGTCTCAGAAGATCATCGTATCTTCCAGCAGCCCAAAGCAATACCCAGCTCTCAGTTTACTTTGCCTTTCGAACCGTGAATGGAGAGAAGCTTTTGCAGCTGTAGCATGCTGGGGGAAGGTTTATGGATACTTGAAACCTAGCCATCGTCTGGAAAGCAACGACTCGGAGCTTAGTCCGTTTAAGTTGGCTTTCGGAGTAGTCCCAGCCAAAGGAGAAGAGCCTCGACACAAACTGCACACTCAAAACGTCAAAGCTTAACAGCTAGCCATCACCAGAATGGTAGCAAAGACACTCTTTCGAACACTATAGAAGTATGCGGGGTAGCAGCACTTGCACATGACTTGCA
Source organism: Symbiodinium sp. CCMP2592 (assembly GCA_905221615.1). Taxonomy (NCBI): domain Eukaryota; class Dinophyceae; order Suessiales; family Symbiodiniaceae; genus Symbiodinium; species Symbiodinium sp. CCMP2592. The sequence goes on from CAJNDT010004190.1 coordinate 407,192, forward strand.
ATGACTTGTTACTGATTCCACAGTACGAAGTTCGCAGTGTTAAGCCCCGGGGCCGAATACCCAACAGATCCTTGCCTCGCCATGCCTGTCTCGTGGAATCTCCGGCTGCCTAAGCCTCTTAGCTCATCCAAAGGATTGGGGAGTGGAATTGATGAAGGGATGTTAAGGGTGAAAGGCTTGAGGAGTTTTTTACACTGTTTGGGCTGCCAAAGGCCTGGCCTGTATTCACAGTTGCTGGCCTTAGGCTTCGGGATTTGGGTTTCTCCGGCGTTAGGATAAGGTTTCACAACCTGCTGTTGGCGTACCGGTAACAGACTTTTCGTGTAATCGCTATAAACGACCCCACAAGCAAAAAACCAGCAACCCACCCTAAAGCCGTAAACACGCTACGTAACCGGTACAGTACCTTTGCGTCGCTCTAACATAGTACCCTAGAGGCTTCCAAAACAAGGAGTTCAATAGTAGTTCAATCAACGGCTTTACGACTTCGGGCGCCCAAAAAAATCTGACCGTCGCTGCAAGCGCAGAACTCCAAATCCCAAGTCGTAAGCCCATGCAGAAGCGCGGTACATGCAGACAAGACGGAAGATAACAAGAATAATTGAACAGAATAAGCTGAAACTATAAACACTGGATTCCCCAGTAGTACCCTTTTGCTCTTTAAATCAATTTGGGGCCTCCTTGTAAGGGTCTCCGCCCACAAACTGAATACAACGAAACAGCTTGCAGTACCTTTTTATTGAGGGGCTATTGGGGAACTTAGAACTCCAATGTTGATTAGTACTGCCAAGCACTTGCGGAACCCGAAGCCCGAAACACCCTGGTTTCATGGATTCGATCGGTACTATAGGAGCCTAAATAATTATCAATATCAACACTATTTTGGGGCCCATTTTGCGGGTTCCTCATTGTAATTATGGTATAGTGGCCCCAAAGCCCTATAATTATTAAGGCCCCTATAGTCTGCTATGCCACGGCCGTGCCTCGACCTTGGTTGCCTTGCCGTGTTTAAGGCAGAGGTGCTCCAAATTTGAAACACAGATCCTTGCAGTGAATGCTCGAAGGCACAGGAAGCTAGAAAGTAGATCCCCTCATTTGGGGCCCTATACTACTCAGGTTACTTTATAGAAGCCCCCCCCCATTAAGGGAATGCAGAGCCGAAACTTAAGAGCCGAAGACCGGAAACCGTCCGACTGGAAATCGTGGGCACAGCGAGCCATGTTGGAAACCACTTCTAACGAGCCCAGGTAGGGACATCGAAGCTACACCATCCTTCTTGGAAGCCTTGTAGCCTCTCCTTCAGGTATTTCTCCTAATACCCTTAGAGCATCCCTCAAACCCTACGGCCGAAACCCTCCCAGCCACTGGCCGCTGTCGGTCCCTAAACCCTAAAACCCCCCTAGACCTCTATACCCTAAACCCCTTCGCCTCCTCTTAGTGAAGTCTCACTTAGTATGACTCCGAACCCACATGCCTCGCCTGGATTGTCCGAGTGTGAGCGCCGAAACCCCTTAACTCGTAAACGCTTAGAGCAAAGCCCTAGAACCCTCCCAGGCTCTAGCCGGACCCGGCCATGAAATGCCGCAATGGCCACTCTTTGCACCTCACGCACATGCCATGCGCGAGGAAGCATCGTTGCACGGTGCCGTGGACCATGCTTAAAAGGGATTTGGGCTTCGGGGTTTAGGGTTTAGGGCTTCTTAGGGGTTTAGGGGTTCAGGGTTGAGGGTTGAGGGATTTAGGGTTCAGCTTAGGGTTCAGGGACTAAGTTTTAGAGTCCGCTTCCGAGCTGATCAGCAAGGTCTGGGTTCGAAAAGACTCCTCCAAGTACCCTTTCCTGAATACCCTCCTGCAATCAGCTAGAACCCCTTCGTGGTGAAAGAATCCTATAAATATGATATTGGGGCATATGCTGGGACCCTACCACAAATCAAGTTATGCCGGTTGTCAACACAGTTGCTGCGATTCGGACTAGCCGTAATCCTTCTGCGCCACCTTCATCGAGGATCTGAGTGACTCAGTAGTCCAGGCCTGTGACCGTTCTTGAGACCACCTTGCCGTAAGTCCTAGGTTGAACTTCCCTCAAAATCAACATCCCACAGCTCCTTCCGAGGTTTGCCACGAAGTGATCCCAAGGTCGGCGAGACGGCGGCTTGGCAGAAGGAGGCACATAAAGAAATGAGGCTTTGGGAGTAGATTACTAGATCTTTATACCTCAGTATAGTTTCCTGTATTATCTGATACTGTATCCACAGTCGTTTGATTTGGGGCGTATAGACTTTATACAGGACCAGACGACTCTGGTCAGAAGAACGTCTTCAAACGAATAATCAATTAGTGAAGACAGTAACATCGAAAATCGAAATGGAAGTCCGCGATTTCCGTCTTCCAGCCAAGCTCGGCCCTCATCAGAAAATCATGTATAAGCTGAGGTACATGTGCAGACGCTGTAGCTTCGATGTATGCTTCGACTGCGGTGTGCTCCTTGTCAATAAGAGCCTGGGATGGGTGGCTTCCATTCAGGCATGTTCTGGAAGGTATGCACTCAAGAATGGTGTGCAGAAACCGTTGGTCCCAGACCCTAAACCCTAAGCCCACTGATAGTTTGCTAAGCTAGGGTCCAGGGTCTTCATTAATTATTCTGGACTTCGACTCTGTTGTCGAACTGCGGGGGTAGGCATTTCCCTGCCAGCCTGGCTGGTGCAACTCCGGCAAAACCACCGATGCTTGCAGGAGGTCTTCTCCAAGGGCTTTACTCGGGGTATGTAGGGACCTGATTACGAGACTGTGTTCCTAATATACAGAATCTCAACGAGGACCCAGGGTTGCTTAATCCTGTTCCTATATTACTACGGTTTCCAAGGGCTCTCTGCTAGTTTAGGGTTTCAGGGTTTCGGCCTTGACGCTAGTCTGCCGTAAAGACCAAAACCACAGGCGGTCCTCAACGCATTTCTTGCAAAGACGTACCTCTCATTCCTCTGTTTTGCAAAATGGTTTGGGCTTCCCGTTCCTGAGAGGATAAAGTGGGCTCCAGGTTCCACCTGTTTAGGTTGAATTTGTGCTTCTTGGCTGTTCTGTGCTCGAAGGCCAAATCATCTTCGAGCTTCAAGTTGAGTTTCAGGTGGATTTACTGGCACTCCGAGCATGCACGAGCATGCAGCAGAACAGGCACATTCAACACTTGTATTCAACACTGTTGTGCCGCATCCACTAACTGCCACTGCTGCTGCGGCGGCCGCTGCTGAAACAAGGACAAGGACAACCACCACCACCACAACGACAACAACGACAGGGGGAGGAGCAGGAACATCAGCAGTAGCACGAGCATCAGCCATAGTTGTCGCAAGCTCGACAAGGACGACGACTACTACCAGTACCTAGTTCTTGTACTACAAACCTATTACTGGGGGTGCTGTTGCATGTAATACAGGCTGGAGCGACTAGTCCTGCGACTACTGCCACTCTTGCTGCTGCTATGCCGACGACACAGTGAGCTCTTGTGCAGCTGCTGTGACGACGACCACGTCCCCGATGACAGAGCAACCACTCACATGCCCCATCACCGGAACAAGTTGCTGCCACCTCGGGTGTCTGAGTTCGATTGAGGCATGACAACTGCGTCATAGAACGGTCGCAGCATTCGCACCCCGGCCAGCATGAAACTAGAGCTTACGGCAGGGTCGCTTTGATGAGTGCGGTCAGGGTTTGGGTATCAGATCAGAGCTGAAAAAGGTGACTTGGTGTGTGGGATTGGTGATTCTTGAGCTGTGTTCAGGTTCGCGTTTGACCCACCGCACGTGTATTTATCGACGTACGGATAGATGGACATGTATACATGCACGGGCACACACACACAAACATGGTTCTTTTGGGCATATATGCATGCATGTACATATGAGTGCAAGCGATAGAGCGCTCACACACTCGCCTGCAACTAGGCAGTGCTGCGTGCGTCTATGCACACCAGCGTGTGCCAGTGTCAGCAAGCGTGTGTTGTGCATTATGTCCTGCCTTCCTGCATGTCGTGTGTCTTCAACTGCCTGCGCAAGTCTTCCTCATGGGTCTGTACACGGGCTGTTCATGTACCGAAGTATCTATGATAATTAGTACAGGCAAAACTGTTTCGGGAAGAAATTCCAAGAACTAAATTAGTGCGATTACCAATCCAGGGGTGCAGAGCTTTTTATCTCTGCGCATGCACAGGCCGCAGGCCATTTGCACCATGCATGCAGGCGGCCTAATTCTAGGACCTAGAGTAGGCCCTTATTCCCTTTTTAAGGTTTCAGGTTCCCTTATAATAAGCCCCTTTAAACCAAAAAGGGCACCCTTTTTATTCCTAGGTTACTCTTGGGTCTAGAATTTGGCCCGGCTGGCATCCCTGACCCTCCTGCCACAAGGCAGAAGACATTGAGATCTGTCTTCAAGGAGTATGGCTTAGAGCACCAGCGAAGTGCCTCGGTCAGCATCCCTGCATCCGCAAGCCAGTTCAAATCGGAAGATTCAACGAAGAGCCCCGATAGCTTTGAGATATGACGGCGCTTCAAAGCCTGACAATAACTATCATGGCCCCAGCCTTATCGCAACACAGCGGCCGCGAGGACTTGAACCATCAGCCGCCGAAAGCTGAATGAGCAATGCAGCAAGGGTACTCACGAGTGACTCACGGGGAGCATTGCATCCAGACGATTCAATCGCAAGGTGTCGTCATCAGCACGACCTACGACATCGTTTCTCCGGGTGATGGGCATATGCGGAGACACCAGCACAAGAGGCAAAGGGACGCCGTAAGCCAAGGGGTACTGCGTAGCCCACACACCACTATTTCAACCTCGTGCTTCCACTTCACAGGATAACGAAAACCTCAGCTTCCTGAATCATAGCACCTTAATCTTTCCTCAAGGCTTACGTCCGCTACTGTGCATATACTGACCACGTTTTGGGTCGTAACACCACCACTGTGGTGGTCGCAGTGGCGGCAGGTGTTATCGTAGTAGCAGAAGGACAAGATTTCGGCATTTCGCCGACGCAAATGATTGCTGCGGGTGCTCTTAGTGTTAGCGGTTGCAGCAGCCAAGCAGTACAGAATTTAACAGCACGAGAATCACGAGTGGCAGTAGCAGGGGCTGTCGGCGAAACAATAAGATCATAGTGTTTGCATTCTTCTCGCAGGTGTCGTAGTCCTAAGAGCCCAGATGAGAGAACGATTCAACAGCGCAGTTGTGGCCGTAGCGGTAGAAAAAGAAGTAGCAGTAGTAGCAATTGAAAACTATAGGAATATTAACAATCACCAGCCATCATCCCAAAAGGGGTCCAGTCATGCAGGGGCCTCGGTGTTGGCGACGACTGCCGCTATGCTGTGCGGGCCACAAATTCGGGGCAGTGAGTATACTCAGTTACAGTATATGATAGCTATAGTTGGGATGCGATTGGATGCGTGCGAAGCATATGGCTGGAGAAATATAGCAAATTTGACTTGGCGCTATGAATGACGGTCAATGTCTCCGAGGGTAGAAGCGGATCTACCAGCACCAGGGCTTTTGTGCAGTGAGTCATGGACGTAGCGATGCTCTCGTGCCATCCTGATCAACGAGGTAGCGTGAAAAGTTCTGCAGAGCCAAGTGTGCTCAGGTTCAGGCGTTTCGGTTTAGGTTTTAGGGTGTGCTTCGGAAAACATGCCCGCTGAGGTTTTCAGTGATGCTACGATGAGTCTTGGATGCTGTCAAGAATGCTTTCGCTTCTTCACTCGTGCACGCAACAGGAGAATAGTACTGCTTGCGCGCACACACCCGGATCATGTCTCCACACTCTGGGCCCTGTAGGCCCTGGGCCCCCAAGCCAGGCCTACGCTGCAAAGCCTTGTGCAGTCCAGGAATGTGGACACCCCAAAGGGGATAGGGGGGAGGGGGGTAGGGGACTATACTTCCTTAAATAGGCCTTATTAAGTCCTTATTATAGGTCTTAAGGACCCTACCCCCCTCCCCCTACGCCCCCCCCCAGAGTTGCTGATTAAGTCCTTATTATAAGTATATATTAAGGCCCCCACTCCCCAAAGGGTCCCTTCGAAGGAATGTGGACACCCCCTACCACCTCCCTCCGCCGGAGAAGCCCGCGGAGAAGCGCTCCTTGGACGCGCATCAGATGCCTGCAAAGTCTTTCCCAAAATTTATTTGGGTGGTTGTCAAAATTATGGCCCCTTTTTAGGTCCTTAATGTACTACGGCACCTAATATTTGGGGTGCCCAAAAAGGGACCCTAATTTTGACGACCACCCATTTATCGATCGATCTATCTATCTATTCGATCTATGTATCTATATCTATGTAGTTACATATGTAAGTTATATGTATACATGTGTATAGGTATTTGTATATGCGTGTATATGTACATATAGATAGATAGATAGATAGATAGGGCAGCGGGTTCACAGGAGCTCTGTCGTAACAACCCTGGAATGCTGAAGTGCGACTATAACCCCAAAAATAGTCCTTAACCCTGAACCCTGAACCGCCTAGTTTTCTTCGCAAGCGACTTGGACCGACTGAGTGATTTTGCGATTCAGACCGAACGTAGAGGTTTGAACCATCTTGTAAAAGTGTGCCCTTGTGACGGTTCCCATATGGCTATATACCATAGCTCACCGCAAAACGGCGTTGGAATTATCAAGAACCCTATGTTTAAAGCCCTATAGACAGCTTCAAGACACCATACATGCTACGCAACTTGGACTCAGATTGAACTATGTGACAGCTTGATGTTTGAACCCCGTTTCTCCAACGCACAAAGCAGATCCGAAACTTCAAAGGCTCGTGTCCGAAGTCAAAACCTCACTCTGGTAGACCAGTTGGGTGGTTGTCAACATTGTGGTGCCTTTTTGGGTACCCTACATATTAGGTGCCGTGTCAAAATATGGACCCAAAAAGGGACCCGAATTTTGACAACCACCCAGATGGCCTGCAAAACTTCAATGCTCAGTCGGCGGTACGATGAGCCCTTCAACCCTGAGCCCTTGAAGTAGAAGCCAGAAAGTTGGAACATCATTCTCCTCCTGCCCTGAAGGTAAAGTATAGGGGATCCAGCACTAATCATCCTAAACCCATTTTCCAATTTTCTGGGATTTGCTGTAAATTCTAAACGAAAGAACCCTGAACCCTGAATTCTCACACTCGGAATCTTTAATTGTAAACCGCGGGTGCCAGCAGCAACTCAGATCCCGCTGACGCGCCGGTCTCCGTCGACCCACTTGTAGAAGCTTGGCAATGTGCGAGCTTGCGCTAGCTTGCTTGTGGCTTAATTTAGTAGGATTCCCCCAGCACTCTGGAACCGTCCTAAACCCTAAGAGCCCTAAGTCTGAAGCATAGAACCTCTTAGATTCGGTTAGGTTATTTCCTGACTATTATCCATATCCCAAAAAATAGACTAATAGTCAGAATAGAATAACCTATATCTCAGGAGATAGGTTATTTAAATAACCTAAGAGAAAAGGTTATTTGAAAGAATAGACTATGAGTTCCAAAGGTTATTTGAAAGAATAAACTATGATATTTTTTTTGTTAGCAGGAGCAGGCACCCTAAGTAGCATTTGTTGTGCGGAACTCTTTTTTTTCTCCAGAACCTAGGTAACATGTGCAGGATTGCTGGCATGTTTTGCAAGACCTAAGTAACATTTGCGACATCTAAGTAGCATGTCCCCTGTCAGGTTTTTATGATTTGTGTGCAGCATGGCAGACTTGAATGTTGTTCCGTTGCGGATTGCAGGCTGAAAACATAGCAAGAAGCACAGGTATGGCATGGTGCCAGAAGAATCTTGCGAGCAGACAATAGGAAAACTGTGTGGGCACATGTGGGCTTGAAACTCATGCGACTCATGTCTATGTAGAGATTTTCTAGAGCCCTGCTGCAGCATGGCGCAGTCAAAGTATGAAACCACCCGAGTGAAAGTGGATCCGACGATAGGCGTCATTGATCTGCAAAAGGTTTTGAAGAAGCATGTGGACAATGCCCAAGACAAGGATATTTGGAATATTCTGAAGCATCCCACCGGTGCTCCCTTCTCTTGGAAGACGGCGGTATGTATTCCGTGGATCGCTCAGGCAGCCTATCTCCTCGTAGATTTCCTCCAGGTAGCCCCGAACTGCGTTCTGCCTGCGGCGAAGCTTCGCACGAGTTTGAAGCGGTTGGTGGTTGATGGTACGGAGAAAACCAAGAAAGTAAACCGCACGAACTATGCTACAGATGATTTCGTGGACCAGATCGACAGCAGAATTCGCATCCTGCTAAGCCAAGTCCGGTGTTTGAAGAAGCAGGACGAGTACCTGAGAGCAGTGCGGACAGCCACGGAGTCGGAAAAGGCAAGGATCGACATGGTGTTGTCTCATGTGTTCTCCGAGAAGGAGAACACGGTTGGGGCAAGCTCCAGCGGCCAAGCGACTGGTCTGGAGATAGTTCCTTATAGACCTCCAGAGATGCGGAGCGAGGGCATTTTTGGAAGAATCTTGGCGAAGCAGGATAGCAGCCCACGGCCCTTGAAGAAAGCTAGCCTGGTGATGGGGCCTGGAAGTCCCGTCAAGATTTGGAGGGGAGCCGCGAAGATCTGCAGTCCGAAAGCTTCTGCGAGGGCGGCTGAGGACCCCACGGTGTTCGGGAGGCCTTTGATGGTTGGAGATTTGGGAAGCAGCTCCAGCGAGGAAGGTGCTTCACAAGCTGCTGCCTCCAGCTCTAGCAGGCCGGTCAGGAAGGTGGCCCCAAAGGCAGAGGCTCTGGTGAAGCCTTTGGTGTCAGAAGCTGCCTCGTATGGCTTGGATGCTGGAGATCTGGACATCATGAAGCAGGCGAACCTCCACAGAGTGGTGAACAACAAGAAGTCTTTCAAGAAGCCGGCAGCGGCCGTGGGCAACAGTAAGAAGAAGCACGAGAGTGCTTCGAAGGCCGCGAGTGCTTCGAAGCCCGCCGATGTTTCGAAGCCCGCCAGTGCTTCGAAGCCCGCGAAGGGCGCTTACAAGTGCAGTTTCAAGAAACGAAAGACCTCCGCTGTCTACCATAAGGAGCACACACTGAGGCTCAGGTTGGGCGACTCCCCGCAGACTGCGAAGAAGAAGGCCAGAGCTGCCATGGCAGAGGTTGCATCCAAGATAGATGCCGGTATCATCACTGAGCATGGCTCCTAGATCTCAGCACAGTTTTCGCGGCACGGAGGCTGACGAGGTTCCAGCGAAAGCAAAATATGGTCGGCATTGTTGCAGCTCTCGACTGTCTAAGTAGCATTGTTTGGCAGCGCTTTTTTTGGAAGGCTAAGTCACATCTGCATGTCTGCATGGCATCCAGGAAGAGTGGCGGCCTGCTAGGAAGCTTTGCTCAGCCGTGCCTTTTGTTCCTCTAGTACGGAGGCTCTATGCATGGTTAAATAGCACGAGTGTTGCAGTGAAGCTTTTTGCCATCGACCACAGATATTTTTTTTCAAGTCACAAGCATTGTTCCAGTTTGCCTGCAAACCGGTGAGCGAGAGCCATCTATGGCATTGTGTGCAACGAAAGGTTGCAATCGGCGGGCCGGTGGCAAACATGGCCTTTGCTGCGGCCAGTGCAACGAGGTATTCGTCGGATCGCATTCCAAACGATGCAACAGGTCGCATCCAGAGATTATGGCCACTATCCGAGTTTGTGCCCGGCCAGGTTGCGAGCTCTTGGTGACAGGTCCGTTTAGCTATTGCTGTTCTGCTTGTTGCCAGAATAGCTCTATCCATTCCAGCAGGTGCCGCAGGAGGCATGAAGCTTTGGTGGCTCAAAGGGCACAAGGAGATGGTGGGAGGCATGAAGCTGTGGCGGCCCAAGCTGCTTCTTGGCTTGGCTTGCTGGCAGGCTGTTCCAGTGCTGATTCCACACGGCTGGCAGTAAGTTGCAGAATCACTGATTCTGCAACTTACTGCCAGCCGGTTGTGCTGCTCCTGGATCCAAACGGCTGGCAGTAAGTTGCAGAATCACTGATTCTGCAACTTACTGCCAGCCGGTTGTGCTGCTGCTGGAGCCTGAGGCTGGTTCTGCATGCGGCTGCGAAGAATGGAGAAAGGCGAAAGGACCAAGCTGGCCAGCCCACCATGGGCTACCTGTCGCAGGTAGTCCATTGTGGGCTGGCCAGCTTGATGGCTTCGCCTTTAATGCTGTGGAGGGTCAGCTGAAGAATGTGCACCAGATACAAGGGAGCCGATTCCGTTCTTGGATCAGATGGACTAGGGCTTTCTATATTGACCACATAGCCAGGCCGCGACCTCGCACGAGAAAAAAAGCCAGTCCAAGAAGACCCCAAACCCCAGAAGTGATTGATGTTTTCTACTCCAAAAAAAAACTTCCGCCAAACTTAGGACAAACAAACTAGGGCCTGAGACGTTAAATACCGATAGAATGTGTTTTGGTTTTCACCAGCGACCCCAAACCCCAGAAGTGACTGATGTTTTCTACTGAAAAGAAACCTTGGCAAAGCATGGGGAAAGAACAAGGGCCTGAGACGTTATAGGTACCGGTAGAATGTGTTTTGGTTTTTCAAAAGCACCGGAAACAAGGTAACATGTTTTTCACCGTGAAACGAGAGACTATGTAACATGCCTTTTCCCCCTCTAGGTAACATTGGCAATCCCACAGTCCTTGACGCCATCAAACCAAGAGCCAAAGCAAGACTAGGTAACATGCCTCTTCCCCCTCTAGGTAAGATTTTGGCAATGTCGCAGTCCTTCACCCCCTCTAAGTAACATTGGCCGACTACATGTCTTGCCCCTCTAAGTAACATTGCTCGCCTTGCAACTAGGTAACATGCCAGTCTGGACATGCAGCATGCAGCAGAGTGCGACAGCCACAACACACACGTGCACACACACAGCACACAGCACAGAGCACACAGCACACAGCAAGCACAGCACAGAGCAAACACAGCACAGACAGCACAGACAAGACAACACAAGAAACAAAGCCATGAGCACTACTGGCTTGTGGCTGGGCGGGCTGCCATGGTGGACAACAACCGCCGGCCTGCTAGAATGGCTAGACAAGGCTGGGGCTCCTCGTCCGCAAAACGTACAGTGGCTGCCGACACGTGCTGCTGAAGCTACCCTGTCTGCCGTGGTACTACACTACAACACCACGGCAGCACGGGACACAGCTTTGGAGCTGGTCCCCCTTAGCTACAAGGGACACAGAGTGTCGCGCGGCCACAACCCAAAGCAGCAGCAGCACAGCAGCTGGCAGCAGCAGCACAGCAACCGCAGCAGCAGCGGCAGCCTGCAGCTGCAGAGCAGCGGCAGCCTGCAACAGCAGAGCAGCCGCAGCAGCACCAGGTGCCTGCACAGCAACCGCAGCAGTACCAGGAGCTTGCAGCAGCAGGAGCCTGCAGGACTGACACCTAAGGCAAAGCCACCGTGGCGAGAGGCGATCCCACTGGTGCAAGGGCTGCCGAGGCCTTTTGTGGGACAGGGCCTGGCGAGCCCAATGATGGAGAGGCCTTTTCTGGGACAGGGCCTGGCCAGCCCAATGATGGAGAGGCCTTTTCTGGGACAGGGCCTGGCCAGCCTTCCAGTGATGCAGAGGCCTTTTCTGGGACAGGGCCTGGCCAGCCCAATGATGGGCCTGGCGAGCCCAGTGATGCAGAGGCCTTTTCTGGGACAGGGCCTGGCCAGCCCAATGATGGGCCTGGCGAGCCCAGTGATGCAGAGGCCTTTTCTTGGACAGGGCCTGGCCAGCCCAATGATGGAGGCCTGGCGAGTTCAATGATGCAGAGGCCTTTTCTTCCACAGGGTGATGGAGGGCCTGGCGGGCCCAGTGATGGGGGGCCTGGCGAGCCCACTGGTGCAAAACGTGGCGAATGCACTGCTGCAGAACCTGGTGGGCGAGGCAGTTCGGCCGCCGGCTTCGCCAACTGTTGCTGGGGACACGACAGAGGAGGAGGATGACAACAAGACCATCATCCCGGAGACACAAGACAGAAAGAAGTATCTTTTTTTGTTCTGGTGTACTTATGAGGATGTTGGTGAGGAAGAGACTTTAAACCTTAAAACACCCGCATCCAAGGCACAGCTCGCCCGTTTCGCCTGCACGGCTGGAGGAGGTGGAGGAGGCATCTTCGTCAGCTGCGGCTCCACAGCCACATGGCAGGAATTACGGTTTTGCTGCTTCCTCGAGGATGCTAAGTAACATTGATGTCGCTCCTCACATAGAGCTGCCTAACTAACATTCTAAGTCACATTGGTTCCTAGCCTCAGGCCGTGTTTCTGTTTCCAAGAAACATTCTAAGTAGCATTGTCGCTAGGCCCTGTTGCCCCGTCTAAGTAACATTGCTGAGATTCTAAGCAACATTCCAAGTAGCATTGTCACTAAGACCTGTTGCCCCCTCTTAGTCTAAGTAACATTGCTGAGTTTCTATAAGTCACATTCTAAGTAGCATTCTCGCTGTGCCCTGCTGCCCCCTCTAAGTAACATTGCTCCGTTTCTAAGTAACATTCTAAGTAGCATTGTCGCTGGGCCCTGCTGCCCCCTCTAAGTAACATTGCCGAGTTTCTAAGTAACATTCTAAGTAGCATTGTCGCTAGGAGCTGCTGCCCCCTCTAAGTAACATTGCTCAGTTTCTAAGTAACATTCTAAGTAGCATTGTCGCTGGGCCCTGCTGCCCCCTCTAAGTAACATTGCTGAGTTTTCGAAATATCGCCCCAGGCCCAGGGCGGCCAAAGAGGAGGAGGAGGAGGATCTGGAAAGGCCTCCGTCCGTGGAGGTGGAGGCCATCAGCAGGCCGGTATTGGGTTGTGGCAACCTCTTTGCACTCTTGGATTTGAGGGACTCCTCACGATTTCCCGGCCTCTAGAAGACCAAGTACTAATCGCCTGCGAGGATCACTCGTCCTCGCGATCCTCGCCGGCGATCTCCGCCAAGCACTCTGGATTCCAGGCAGCAATACATCCCAGCTTTAAACAGGAAGCCAGCCTGATTTGAGAATAAAGACAGCCCCGGGGTTCTACAATAAAATGCCGCAGCTCAGGAGCCGGTGCCTTCTGAGAAGCGGCGGCGAAGGAGCTTGCCCCAGCCGCCGGGGGAGAAGCGGCCGCAGTGAGATCGCGGTCGGTGCAAACAGGCGGCAGCGAGTTCTTTCAGAGTCGGGAATTTCTAAAGGTTTGAAACCTGAAGGCCTCCAGCCTAAATCCTTTTGCCCTAAACCCCGAACCCTGAAGCCTCAAGCCTAAACCCAAATCGAGAACACCGAACCCAATACCCTGAACCCTAAACCCAGACTCCGTCTCTAAGTAACATGGACCAGGTAACATGATAGCAGAGTGTGGGTTCTTCAGTGTTTCTTCCACAGTCTTGAGTCGGGAATAACAATGATTCCGTGGGTTCATGCATATAGCTTGCAAACTAAGCAGAGGGCAGAATATGCGTAAACCGTGTGTGTCCTACATCGTAAGTAACATTGTCTCTTTGAGGGTCGCCAGTGCCGAAGTAGCATGAACAGGAACCACTCCAGGCCCAGGAGCTGCTAAGTAACATGGACAGCAATAGACCCCCCCCCAAGCGGCTACGTAACATGTTTCTTTTCGGACCTGCTAAGTATCGAGGACACAAAGCCCCAGCTAAAGGCAAGAGCCGCTAAGTAACATGGACACCAAGTCCCCCAGCAGAAGCGGCTACGTAACATGTTTCTGTTGGGCTTCTGGAATATTTCTGTTTGTTTAACTTACGAAGCCACTTTCACAGTCGCATTCGAAGACACATGTGTTCAGGCTCTGCTTGCCTTAAAAGCGAAACCCTGAAACCCATCCCCCAAAACCTAAGCCAGCAACCGCACTCTGCACCCTGGACTACAATCATAAGCACACTGCAGTAGATGCTAAGTAACATTGTCAGATAGGGTCACGAGCTGCTAAGTAACATTGAAAGACATTGTCGGGTAGGGTCAGGAGCTGCTAAGTAACATTCACATATGCCACCCCACCCCCGCCCCCCCCAAAAAAAAGCGCCGCGAGCTGCTAAGTATCATTGACAGAAGCCCCCTCCCCCCTAGGGCCACGAGCTGCTAAGTAACATTGACACAAACCCCCCACTCCGCCCCCACTTAGGAACAGTGACACCAAGCCCCCCGAACGGTTACGTAACATCCCTCTGTTGCACTAAAACAGAACAAGAAGTGATGTACTCATTCCATCGAGATAGGAGTTTTCTCGTTTTGCAGAAAGCATGAAAACCGCCGGCAGGCACAGACCAAAGCAGGAAAACCCAAGCCCAACACGAGCCGAACCAGCACAAAAATTAAACAAAATAACACCATTACAGGGAGTCGTCGGGAGTCGTCGGGTACCACCTCCCCTGGGTTTCACGTGAATGAGACGAGTCCAACGGCAGAGTCAAGCCGTTGGACTCACCTGTGCCAGACGAAAACCGACGACATCACATCCCCAAAACACCAAACCGACACAAAAGTGACACAAAAGTGACACTAAACTGACACTAAAGTGACACAAAACTGACACTAAACTGACACTAAGCTAACAGTTCAAAGGCAAAACTAACACAAAACTAACACAACCGATATGTACTATTGTTAGTTTGGTAAAACTAACCCATGGAATTGTTACTTTAGTGTTACTTTTGCTGTGGGAGTGTTACTTTAGTGTCACTTTAGTGTCACTTTTGTGTCACTTTTGTGTCACTTTTGTGTCAGTTTTGTGTCACTTTTGTGTGAGTTTGCTATCCCTGGAGCTTTTTCTGTGCTGTTTTCTTCCTGCTGCCCTTGATTCGTCTGGTTTCCGGCCTGTGATTTCTGGTGTTTCGAAACCGATCCGAGGACTTTCGCCTGGAAAAGAGAACTGTGCATCAGAGTTTTCCAATAATTTGGAATATCGTGCTCAAACCATAACTAGGTGAAATCTTGCTTCGGCTTTCGAGCTTTGGTGCTGAATACAAAACTAGGTAACATGCTCCTGTCAACATAGGCAGCTTGCTGCTGGCCCGACAAGAGGCAACATGGTCTCTAATGTTTCTAAGTAACAGTGCACGAGGAAACTTAGTCTTAAGTAACAGTGTGCAGGCAAACCTAGGTAACATGTTACTTAGAGAGCTGTGTATGTAACATGTACTGCTGTTGTCTAGTTCCACCCGTTGTGGTCGTTGACAAATCTGCACCCCGATCCGTGCTCGAATTCAAAAAGGCTAGTGGTGATTGGGAGTATGAAGTCCCGGGCACATGTCGTGACATGCTAAAACACCAGATTTTCATGCATGATGAGAAGAAGACTTTCCGAGAAGACTGATCCAGCCATGGCTGTTAAGGGTAGTGGTTCCCTGAAGAGAAAGGCAGCTCAGCTTGACCTCGACGGCGAACCGTTGACGGAAGCAGAGGCCGCCCCAGAACAGGAGCAGGAGGCACAGGAGAAGGAGGAGCAGAAGAGCCCCAAGCCAAAGAGCCCAGCCAAGCCCAAGAGCAAGAGCAAGCCGAGCAAGCCGCAGACCTCCCCCAAAGCAAAGGCGAAGGCAAAGGCCAAAGCAAAAGCAAAAGCCGAGAGCAAGCCCCCAGCAAAAACACCCAAGGCCAAGAGCACAGCCAAATCTACCCCCCAGCCGAAGGCCAAGAAAACTAAGCCGGGGAAGCAGCTCAAGGAGGGGGACAACAACAACAAGAACGTGACCAGACAGGAAAGCTTCGCTGACAAGGCTTTGCAGTGGAAGCTTGCAGCCGAGGACAAAGCCGAGGCCCAGGAGAAGCCTAAGGAGGAGCCCGAGGCAGAGGAGCAGGACGGCGACGAGGAGGACGACCAGGGCGGCGAAAAGAGGGACCTCGCCAAGGCCAGGAAATTCAAGAGAATGTCCGATGCCGGTGCAATCCCGGAACACATTCAGGAGGTTCTGAGCAAAGCGAAGACCCGTGCTGCCAAGACGGAGCTGATCAACGAGCTGTTCGACAAGAACGACAAAGGCAAGCTGATCATGAAATCGGACAAGCCCGTGTTCGAGACCACGAAGCAGGCCAAGCATCAGAAGTTTGGTCGAGATGAAACCATGGGGGCACCAAAGGATGTGGTTTTGCACCGGGACTACCATGGCGATGAAAAGGCTTTGGATGCTTCCATTGCAAGGGGCACGGTGATGGTGTGGCTGCAGGATGGGGTAGAGTTCGCGGGCTATCGGCAAACCGTTGCCGGGATTGGCAAGACGGTGGAGGACAAGCACCAAGCGAAGAGTGGTGCCAAGGAGATCACCGACGAGACCTTTCAGGCCCTCGACAAGGCCTTCCGAGCCATGACCTTTTCGTTTGATCAAGATGACCAGCCCCGCCAGGCTATCGCAGCAGAGGCAGCAAGCTCGAAGGAGCCCCCCGTCCTCAAGCAGTTCACGGAGTCCCAGCAAGCTTTGCTGGAGGAGGCCAAAGGAGCGATGGAGCGGCTTCATAGTGCTGCTATGAGGATGATTTCAAAATGCTCGCAAGCGAAGGACAAGGAGAGCTTCAAGCCGCACATGCTTGCTATGAAATCATGGATGGACAGGGACGACCACCTGTTGCTATGGAAAGAGTTCCCAGACTCAGAGCGGCCCCTCACCGCTGCAACCTTCAAGGACTACATGTGTGAGCATTCCGAAACGGCGGTTTCCTTGAACGAGGAGTGCGAGAAATTCAAAGCCCTTTTGAAAGCAAGGAAGGAGCTGTGATTCCATCCCGAGTCTTGCTCATCATGTGCATTTTGATATGAAGAGAAACGTGCTAAGTAACATACTCGGTACTAGGTTTCATTCCGGTTATCAATTGTTTTCTAGCAACTAAGTAACAATGTTGTTGTTCAGCATTGGCACCCTGGCCATGAAGACATGTTGTCGGCGAGACACGTAGCCATGTCTGTAGTTTTGCTTCTGTTGCAGCAAATCCTTTGCTATAGATGCCACGGTTTTCGGGTTCACTAAGATGTTAATAACATAGAGGGTTTCACATTGGAGGTTCGGGGTGCCCGTTTCTGGATGTTCTAGAGGGGTATGGTTTATGACAGTTTATGATACCATTTTGGGATCGAAGGGTTTGCTCTGTGGCCCTGGCATTGGAGCTGTGCTGCGATAGTTTTCTTAGCATCCTCAGAAGCTGCCGGGCAGCCTGGGGTATAGAAGCCTCGAGTTCCGGGGGTGTGGTGTGTGCAACGTTTCATAGTGGCATAGCACGAGGCTTGTTATTTGCAGCTGATGTTCTCGCCCACAGGCCCTCTTGTCATATGAACAGCACAAACTGGAGTCCGAATTTCCGAGAACATCGTGTTGCGGGGGGTCCAAGTTTTGTGGGCTCTGTGAAACATGTGCCGCTTCACCTGGTTGCACCATTGGCAGCAAGATCCGAAAACAATGTATGCTGCTGGGTTGCTGCTCAGCAGTGTTATGTTGGTTGGGGTTTCTGAGCGCTCAGGGTTTCAGTGTGCATACATAAAAAATGTGGTTGAGGTTTTATTTGTGTTCCTAGAGTCAAAACCTCTGTCTATGCCCCCCCGGCCTGACAGTCCCAGCGAAACCCCGCTGGAGCCCAACACTTGATTCTAAGTAACATTGTGTCTGCATGCATAAAAATTGTTGTTGAGGTATGCTTCGTGCTCTTAGAGTCAAAACCTCTGTGTATGCCCCCGGCATCAAAGTCCCAATCAACATTTGCTGAAGCCCAACACTTTATTCTAAGTAACATTGTGTGTGCATGCATAAAAATTGTTGTTGAGGTATGCTTCGTGCTCGTAGAGTCAAAACCTGTGTGTATGCCCCCGGCATCAAAGTCCCAGTCAAAATTTGCTGAAGCCCAACACATTCTAAGTAACATTGTGAGCATGCCAACCTCTGTGTATGCATGTTCAAAAATTGTTGTGAGCATGCATAAAAATTGTTGTTGAGGTATGCTTCGTGCTCTTAGAGTCAAAACCTCTGTGTATGCCCCCGGCATGAAAGTCCCAATCAACATTTGCTGAAGCCCAACACTTTATTCTAAGTAACATTGTGTGTGCATGCATAAAAATTGTTGTTGAGGTATGCTTCGTGCTCGTAGAGTCAAAACCTGTGTGTATGCCCCCGGCATCAAAGTCCCAGTCAAAATTTGCTGAAGCCCAACACATAATTCTAAGTAACATTGTGAGCATGCATAAAAATTGTTGTTGAGGTATGCTTCGTGTTCCTAAAGTGAAAACCTCTGTGTATGCCCCCGGCATCAAAGTCCCAGTCAAACCCCGCTGAAGCCCAACACATAATTCTAAGTAACATTGTGAGCATGCATAAAAATTGTTGTTGAGGTATGCTTCGTATTCCTAAAGTGAAAACCTCTGTGTATGCCCCCGGCATCAAAGTCCCAGTCAAACCCCGCTGAAGCCCAACACATAATCTAAGTAACATGCTGTGCATGCATAAAACTTGTTGTTGAGGTTTGCTTGGTGTTGCTACTCACAAAACCTTTTAGTATGCCCCCGGCATCAGAGTCCCACTCAAACCCAGCTGAAGGTCAACTCAGAATTCTAAGTAACATTGTGTGCATACATTCGGTTGAGGTTTGCTCGGTGGTCCTAGTCACACAACCTTTTAGTATGCCCCCCGCATCAAAGTCCCAGTCTAAGCCCGCTGAAGCCCAACACATAATTCTGTGCGGTGCCTCAGAAAATGACCCATCGAGTTGTGTGTTGATGTCGATAATCACAAAACCTTTTTGTATGCCGTCGTCGCAGCTTCGCTTGTGGCAAGAGAATAGAACACTGCTGTCCCAATGTTACTTAGATGGCACACATGATTAAATATGTGCTGACACATGTTACTTAAAGTTGATCTATTATGCAACACATGTCACAGGAAAGATCTAGTGTTTGGATTCTGGTGCCATACAGCTACTTAGAGCACATGCTACCTAATTTTGATTGATGCCATACCGCATGTTGCCTAGATTTCTTCGATGTCACATGTTACCTAAAGCATATGTTACCTAGATTTCTTCGATGCCAGATGTTACCTAAAGCACATGTTACCTAGATTTCCTTGATACCACATGCTACCTAGAGCACATGTTACCTAGGGCAGGCCGTGAAAACAACATGCCATTATATATTTCTAAGCCACAGGAAGCCTCGGTAGAATCTGTGCGGTGCCGGAATGGCAGAAGAGCCCCCTCCAAAGCGGTTGAGGCGAGGTGGAGTGCAGCAGAGGATCCAAAAAGTTGAAGCCAGAAATGATGCAGCTCCTGTTGCGAGCAATCTGGCACATGAGCTGTTGGAGCGATGGTCGTGGGGCGAAGTGAGCCCTCAGGTGGTCCAAAAGCTGGCAGCTGCCTCCCAAAGGGACTTTCAAGCTGTCGGAGCGACACCGCCCAGCGAAGTCGCTGCTTTAGCTGGCTTGGGATCTGCTGGTCTGTATCCGAATAATATGCACAAGGAGATTCTGAAAATCGCCAACAAGAACAATGCTTTTTCGAAGCCCTTCGCTGTCAAAATGAACCTCAGGGATACTTAGAACCTTTTGTTTTTGTAGTTTGCTGGGTATAGTATCTCTAAGCCCTGAGAAAGAAATCCAAATTATAATTCCTGCCAGGGTTTCCCTATGATCCAGCCAGGAGCTTCAAGCCACCCTGGGACAAACTGCTTCAGACGATGCTTCTTCCACATGTGGTATTTTCTGATCTTTACCACTCTTACCCAGCCGCCTTTGCAAAGTTCATGATGCCTTCTGGAGGTATTCAGAAACTTAAAGAATTCTGGCGCCTTCAGAAGGCGGGTCATCCCGCTTGGCGAAACCACCCGATCGTCAGCAAGAAGTCCTTCGATGCCGAGCATACCCTGCCTTTACAGCTACACGGGGACGGCACCCCTGTGGTGGGGATAGGGAAAATCTGGAGCAGGCAGCTGACCTCGTACACGTGGAACAGCCTTCTGGCAGAGGGGTGGACAAAGGACAGTATGATGCCATCGTGGTTTTGCTTCGATGAGACCGAGGCTGGAAAAGAAACGACAGATGAATTTTTCCGAATCATCTGTTGGTCGTTTGCCTGCCTTGCCAGTGGAGTCTGGCCAGCAGCCAACCACTTGGGTGCAAAGCAACTGTGCAAGTCCACTCATTCAAGCTTTTGCTGTCCGTTTTGGTTTCTGTCTATACACATTATAACGTGTTTCCTAAGTCTTCAAGGATTGAGGGGTGAAGCTCTGTGATAAACCCTGTTTGCAGATAGAATTCGTGGAATCAATTTTGGTTCCATTCCCAAGTTGCAGACCCTACTACCCCAGAACATGTGCCAGCAAAATAGGGCCCTTACATAGTTTCATTGACTTTTCTTTTCGGAGGTCACTCCTATTCTTTTAAAGACAAACAACCAGCAACGATTGTCGCCAGGCAGTCCTAAAGTCCCAGAGAAAAAACTTCGAGGTATCCCGCCGGTACCGTGGAAGCCCGTCGAGCCGGGACGCCGCTGGCGAATGGACTGCGAGGCATCATCTGGAGTTTGAATGGCGATGCCGAATATTTGGTGCAAAAGCTGCAGTTGCCGCATTACGGATCGAAAGCATCCCCGTGTGCCCTTTGCAAGTGCAGAGGCGACAATTCCGATTCGAGCTGGCATGGTTGCCGAACAAGTGCTCGGTGGCTCACGTTGGGATGGACAAGGGAATCATGGTTGGCATACCCGGAGCGATCATCGAGCACCATTTTCTCCAATGCCACTGGTCTCACCCCATTGAACGTGCACTACGATTACATGCACTGCAAGTACTTGGGGGCAGATCAGATCAGCTTCGGGTCGGTCCTTGATTTGTTGGTGAGCCACCTCATGGCAGACTCACCACTAACAAATCTGGGACAATGCTGGGACAAAATCGTTACCTCGTACAAGAGACTGGGAATCTCCGAGAGGTATAGAGGCTTCCGCAAGCTCACAATGTTCCAGAGGAAAAAAAAAATGCCCCAAGCTGAAAGGCAGGGCGGGCCAGATTGTTTTTTTTGGCGAGCCCCTGTTGGAACTTTGGGAGGAGCACATGCATCCTGATCTTGCTGTGCACTGCAAGATCAGGACGTACTTGCAACTGAACATCGCCATGGAGAAGATCATGAAGGAGTGCCGAGCCGAGACTGCTTTCCCGGAGCCCCAGGCGACCAACTTCATCGAATATGCCTTCGCTATGTGCAATCTTCATATGGAGTTGGGGGCACACTTCGAGGCCGAAGGCCTCAAGCTTTTCAGCCCTTTACCCAAGCTGCATCTGCTTTTGCACACGGTTTTGCTTTGCCGCCACATCAACCCGAGACTCACTTGGTGCTACAAAGGCGAGGACCTTCAAAAGGTCAGCAGGAGTTTGGCCGCCAGCTGTGCCCGAGGACTCAGAGGACCGGCGGTGACGGTGAAAATGGTGAGCAAGCTCAGGGCGGCCTGGAACCTTAGGCTGAGCAAAGTCTCTGCAGACTGAGAAGCTCGGGGCGCACCTGAGACTGAGCAGAGACCGAGTGTGAAAAAAATCTTCTGCTGCCGCCGCCAGTTCAGTTCAGGCAAGAAGGCAAGCAGCTGTCCCAGCACCATGAAACATGATCGCTACGTAACATTCTTTAAGTAACATGTGTGCTCTATAAGTAACATGTTCTGGTCTGACGACCAAGGAAAAAAGCTGTCTAAGTAGCATGTGGAACATGATCCCTAGGTAACATTCTCTAAGTAACATGTGCTCGTTTGGAAAAACAAGTTTGGCCTGCTCCTGCTTTTCCCAAGGTTTTCAAGTTTTCGGCAACAAAATTTCAATGCCATCTGACAAATAACCTTCGGTTATTTTGGTAAATAGACTCGAATTTGCTAGGTTATTTAATCAAATAGACTATATCCTATTTTCTAAATAAACGATTTTCAAGGTTATTCAAAATAGGATAATAGTCAAAAGATAACCTACAAACCCCAAATAAGATAATAGTTAGGAAATAACCTAACCGAATCTAAGAGGAAATCACATGCCCGTATAATTCCGATATCTTTGAATTGCAATGCATTCTTTAAGTGCACCGACGATTAAAGGCTTAAACCCTCGACTCAAGGCAGAAACCCCACGGATAAGTTTGCCTGGGTGCTTGCCATGCGGGAGCCACACCCAAAAAACGTAACAAAGGGGCCTTACTGAGTAAGAATTACTTACCATGTTTCTCCATGATCTGGCTCAATAACACAATCCTCACTATATGAATTAAGCCGTCAAACTTAATCAGGAACCCAACAGGTGAGTCAAGTTTCCAGTCTAAGTATTCGGGCCTCTATATGGGAGTTTCCGACAATAATTGGGGGGTACCTCAGTTTGGGGTCCTCATAATACGGAACCCACTATTCTTACTAATTAGTGTACTATATGAGGGTCCCTCATCTTCGGAAACTCCCATATGTGGGTTTTAGGATGTTGGGAATCTTAGCTTCTTGTTTTTGGGTTTTCTTTCCGTGGTAATTACAGTAGAAGCCCAAAAGTTGGAAACCCCGCAGCCTCAGTCTTTAAGAGTAATGCATAGGGAATCCCAGCACTGTTTGGCCTTAATCCGGTTTCCAATTCTATGGGGTTTACCATAGGGCATGATGCCTTCGGAGTTTAGTGCCCGGGAGTGTCCCGTGCTTCTAGGGCCCTAGGGTGGCACTGGGTTTCAGAAGTTCGGGTCGAGAAGGGGGAATTCGGTTTCGAGTTTAGGGTTTAGGGTTGAGGGTGGGCGGGGGATCTTGCTTTGCGAAGTTCCTGGGGCGGTCTTCCGAACGAGCGGGTGCTTGTTGATCCTGGCTTCCGAGAAGTCTTTCTGAAAGTTCGGGGTAGAAAAGCTTGTCTTGCAGCACACTCAGGTTTCATCTCAAATACAGCTCGTTCCTAAACACATCATGAAGACCCTAACCTACAGGAAGACTTCGCTTGTGCTAGGCCCTGGGTGAAGGTTTCACGGTCCACCCGGAGCCGACAAACAGCTCTGTCTGTGTCTTCTTTGTATGTTCTCTTGGAAAAGCTCTGGGTCACGGGTTTGGCTTGAGGGCTTCGGGTTGCGTAAGGGTATGCCATGTGGCTCAAGGGTTCAGAGGTCGATGGTGGGCCGATGTAGCTGCCGAGGCTGCGTAGTTTTCGGCGTTGGGTTCGTTTCTTTGCTCTGGGATCGTTTTTTTTCCAAAGTGTGTAGCTATTTCATCTTGGACTTGTGGACTTGCCGTTGAGGGACGGGTTGTTTGAAGGTCTGCGTCTTTTTGCAACCTGCGACTGAGGACTTTGCACAAGCTGTCTGGCGCTTAGTCTGTCGTCGACCCATTCCTGGTCGCACAACTTGGCAATCACAGTTGAAGTGGTGGTGATAGTCTGCCTTCGTGGTTGTCCACGCAGCTGAAGTTGCAGCTGTCTTGCAATCCTTGTGGCCATCACCTCCACCCCTGTACCAACGTTCACGGCAGTGCGTTGAGCAGCAGGTTGCCTTTCCCATGTCAAGGTCTGCTCCCGCCCTGTGCAGCCCCCACAAACCATGAAGCTGCAGATCTTTAGGGGCATCCATAACCAACGCAGTTAGCAATCATGGGCAGCGACCATTCTTGGCTTCATCAGTCCTACCATTTGTTGATGTTTAGTACTGTTGCTGTTGTAGTAAGCCCTAAACCCTCATCAAGGCTAGTCCGAGTGTGAATGTCAAAGAATGAAAGCTTCTCCCGTCTCGAGCTGTAGGTTCTATTTCAGCTGCAGCCTATAGTCTCCATAGTCCATGCCCCCATTCCATGCTAAGCACCAGGGAGAAGAGTCTCACACAGGTGTGTGATCATGGACGCCTGGCGCCTGCTTACCTCAAACCTAAATTGACCCTAAACCCCAAAGCATAGCCAATACTCAAACCCTAAATTCTATCCAATACCCTGACTTATACCCCAGACCCCAGAGCTGCAGCCAAAACCCTAAGCCGTTTGTGCCTGAGGTTGTGCGTCGCTGCATGCAGCTGGTGGATGTCGTGGCGGGTGAGGTCGAAGCTGGCCACGATTGCTCCTGGATGCACTACCTCAATCCACTGGGTTGATTTAGGTCCTACTATCAACCCCAAATATAGAATTTGCAGGGACCTTGCAAAAAACAGGAGGTTTTAAGTCGTGAAAGGTAAGTTTCAGGACAGGGTTTCGGGCTATGGGTTTGTTGATGCTTCGGGGTCTTTGCGTCAGAAAATCCTCGTGCAGCCCTGCGCCACTTCCCACGACCCTGAACTCCTTCAGTCTCGAGCACCAAAGCTCCGTTCAAAATTGGCTTGCACAGAACGCGAAACGCCACGGAAAAGGCAACGTGTACTTAAAATGGGTCCAATTCGCCCGCGAAGGAGGTTATTCCATAATGCGTGGCGCAACTTGAACATTCTCCCGAACGGCATACATACAACTACTCCGCAATTCTGGGTGCACTGGGTTCGCTGGTCCGAAGGCCCGAATCTCTGGCTAAAGCTCGAAACCCAGGACTCACCCTAAGCACACAGCATGCAAGCCTCAAATCCTTGAAGCCTACAAAACCCTCAAACCCTTCAAGGAGCCCCCACCGAAACCCCGCAACGTGAAACTCATAGTCCCTTCAAGCCCCAAGCCCTCAAACATCTTTAACCCTTTGAGCCCAGAGCTCAAAGCCCCTGGCCCTAAATGGTTTAGGGGCTAGGGCTTAGGGTTCATATATTCTGGCAGCCCGCAAGCCCAGTGTCAAAAAAAAAAGGGCTCAGGGTTCAAGTTTAGGGATATACAAAGTCCAACCCAAGTTTGTTTTTTCATAGAGCAACCCACTATTGGCTGTGATAGGTAGAATTCCCCCTACCTCGCACAATCATATGCGTACTACTCATGATTTCCCCTTTGCGTACTACTCATGATTTCCCCTTAGCCGCTAATATAGCCACAATCATGAACATTCAAAAATACTAGTCCCGCTCATAGCCTCTAAAACAATCATCATCATGATCTGCAACAGTAGCAATAATGTTCCTTTACGGTCCTTGCATGCTCTTATACAGCTGAGGTCTGGACCAGGACTGGACTCCAAAACGTCTGGGCTCTCGGTGGGTTTGCACAAGGGACACTAAGGTTCATAGGTTTGGGGCTTAGGGGTTTAGCCCATGTCGTCAACCCTACTGGCACTAGGGTTCGTGGGACCAATCTTATTTGGACCGACAGACAAGTTACATCGCGCGTGATTGAAAAGCGCTGCAAAAGTGTCCTTACCCAGACCTAGAAAGTCCTCAGAACCTGAAGTCGTCAGCCCGACAGCCCAAGGGAGTAGCCCAACGGAAGCCTTTCCACCTCGCAAAAGACCGACAACATCCTAATACCCAATGCAACTGATGCCAAAATCCTACAGTGCTTATCCCGAACCACCAATGTGAGTCTGAAATCCTTCAGCCCGAACTCCTCGAACACCACAAACTTTCAGGGCCTTCATCTGAAGCCCCAAAGCCTCAGAAGCCTGAAGCCATCAACCAGAAATCGCTCAAAATCAAGTCAGAAACACCCCCCAAATAAGGCGGATCCTCGCCTGGAAGTCGTCAAGCCCCAAGGGTCATAAAGTGCTCAAAGCGCCCTTAGAGCCATTCAAGCCTTCAAAAAAAAAAAAACCGAAGGAGGGTTCCTTTAAAGAACCCTGAAAGGGAACCCGATTATCTACAACCGTAGTGTTCAATTGAAGGGCACCCTATTCTATAGAGAACCCTAGGGTTCCCTCTTAAAGGCACCCTATGATCGCAACCCCAAGGTTCCCTTTAAGGGGACACTATTATATAGAGAACCAGACACTATTATATAGAGAACCCTAGGGTTCCCTTTTAAAGGCACCCTATGATCGCGACCCCCTGGTTCCCTCTAAAGCCCTCGAAGCTTCGAGTCCAGGCCCCGAGCGTGACATTAAGCCGATCAAGCCGGGAGCCTCCAGGGCTTAGGAGTTTAGGGTTTCAGGGTTCAATGTTTCAGGATTCAGTGTTTGGGGTTTAGGAGTTTAGGAGTTTGGGAGTTTAGGGGTTCAGGGCCCTAGGGACTAAACAGGGACTAGGAGCCTCAAGGCTTAGGAGTTTGGGAGTTTAGGGTTTAGGGTTTAGGAGTTTGGGGTTTAGGAGTTTAGGGGTTCAAGGTTCAGGGTTCAGGGTCTAGGAGTTTAGGAGATTAGGGTTTCAGGGTTTAGGGTTTTAGGGGTTTAGGGTTTCAGGGTTCAGGGTTTAGGGTTTAGCAAAAAGGTCAGGCTTTTCTCTTTCGAAGGCGCATAATACAAGTTGCCAAAACATGAAAGAAAGACATGTGCGCATATTATGCATGCATGCATGCATGCATGCCTCCACATGTGGTGTATATATATATACACACACAAATCTGTGTGCATCATGCTTAGGCAGAAGTACATATGTGTTCTGACACACATATGTGTCCATCTAGGCTTGTAGTCCTACTTTCTAAATTGAAGGGCTTTATCTAAAGCTATAGGTACATGAGGTGTGTGCGACTATGTGGCTGTGTGTGTATACATGCTCATAAGAAGGCACAGACAAGAAAGTAGGACTTTCGCCTAAACCCGGGACACTCTCCAATGCCTTAAGCCCTGAAGTAAGTTTTTTTGCTGTTGCATTACCAGGTAAGACTGTAGGATGCTTTAGGCTTAGGGGGGTTGAGGCTTGGGAAATTCAGGGTTTGGGGCCTTGGCCTGGGGTGTCCATCCTGCCCAGGTGTCAAAGACAGTCCGAGGGTTGGCTTACCTGCATCTGGGAGTTTCCGAAAATAGGGGTACATTATTTTGGGGTCCTTATAAGGGGCCTACTATTTAGGGTACTATATTGGGGTCCCCTTTTTTCGGAAACCCCCATATCCTAAAGCAGTCAACCCTCAGTCTCAGTCCCGAAATCCGAAACACACCAAGGTCTGGCTTTCTTGTCAAGCATCACCCCAACGGCTCTGCCCCCTCGCAGTTGCAAGAGACACTCGGCTGCAGTTAGAGTCAGTAAAGCTGCCGAACTGCACTCGTCGAGGACCGTACTGCGGGCCTTATAATGAATGCCAATCATAGGAGGCCAAAACGGGTTTTAGCCTATGCGGGTTTACCCCCCTTTTGGCCTCCCATCAGCCAAAGGTGAGCCTTTATGTTCCCCTGGGCGGAAGTGTTCCTGACTCTTGCGAGTAATAGCAGCCTTATAGACTAACGGTAGAGGGTATCATGGCAGCTCCCGCCTTTTATGCGACCATATATTGGCCAAGCGACATAGAGGCACGACCTTCAGTACTTGCAGTCGTGGCTATGGAAGAGGGGACTTTTGGTTGTTTCAGGGTTTTGTATCGTTGGCCCCATTGTCCACTCTGTAGAGATTTTGGCAGCAGGGATTGGGGATTAGGGTTCAGGGATTAGAAAGAGGATCAGGGGATAAAACAAAAGCCGGAAGATTACTGCGAAGACCAGAGCAACAACATCAGCGGCCACCTTCTACTGCTCCCTCTCCCCACCCTACTGCGGCGAACCGTAGCCACTTCGCTGCCAAGTTGCTTAACAAGCACAAAACCCAGCGCAAGTGCTGGTGCCAACTGATGCTTCAGCTACCATTCACACTCTTATCATGCAGCTTCCAGAAAAGTCAGCAAGAAATCAGTGGGCTAAGACTTTGAGGGTTGGGACCTTGAATTACAGATTTTCCCGGGCGCGGGGCTTCGGCTTAAATCCTAATGTACGGCCAAAGCCGAAGATCAGGTTTCTTGACCTTTAACTTCATCACCTTGCTACCAACAACACACCCCCTAAACCCGAAGCCCGAAACATCGTCTACAGAGACCCATTCACCATGGTCCCTGATACGCGTTCCATCAGCGGTCACCCGGTCACCCTGGACTTTGGAAGGATTTGGGACAAACCCTGGACACCCTGGAACCCTTAGCCCGACCATGACTCAGGCGATACTTTGTGCTTTCCCGAGGCTGGGAGAAGTGATTCCAAAACCCGTCGCCACATACACCCTTTGACCGTTTATGTGTTGGTATATGATCTGCCATGGTTAAACGTCTAGTCTGGTTGGTTGTTTTGCATCCTGCAGCCAGCAACTTGAGCTTGGGCCTGTTTTTTTACCCTACTCAGGGGTTCAAGATTTCGTTTCAGGATTTAGGCGAGAGAGATTTCAACTGACCTGGCATCGAGGAGTCCCATCTGCAGAAAGACTTCTGGGTATCTGCAGTTGGCTTTCAAATCGGACCGAAACTGTACATCTAGCTTACAAACTAGAGTAAACCCCGACAAAGTTGGAACCCGGATTAAGGACAATTAGTGCTGGGATTCCCTATGCATGACTCTTCAAGATTGAGGCTGTTGGGTTTCCAACGTTTTGGGTTTCTACTGCATTGAGAAGGCACACAACAGAGCTTGACAATGTACGTAAAAATATGGCCCTTTGTAAAAGTCTCGCAATTTTGAGGTACTCTCCTGAAGAGCTGACCAGAAGCTTACAGTGATGTGGGCATCTTCTATGCATAGTAAGGCTGCCACGCTAGGGTGACTCACCTAATTCCTTACCACTTTAATTAACCCCCGAGACCCCAAATCCCGAACCGTTTTGGGTCCTCAACAGAGCCCTTCAGCAACTTTGTATATGCCTTTAAAAGTATTCGGATGGCTCGCTTTCTTTTTCCAAGTTGTTGAGGCGTCTCTTCCGTGGATGGAAAAGCTTGCACGGGAGACCTACTGTAGAGCATTGTTCATATGGTAGCTATAACCACTGTAGTGCAGGTTCAGGGGCTTCGTGTTCTCGCCTAAGCGATTCCTTCTGCGGCCAGGCATGTTGCAATGGCACAAGGACCGGTGTCGGTACACTGCACTTCCCATGGCGGTGATGATTGAAATTTTGGTGATGATAAGGGCGGGCTATCGTTACTGTCACTGCCGCTGTCGATCTTGCTCTGGTAATTCTGACACATGTCGAATGGTTCGTATTTCAGCACCTCGCTGTCCAGCCTTCTGCAGCTGTGCATTCGGTCCAGCACCTCCATCCACTCCGATGCAGCTCTCTACCTTGCCGGAATAACTTGCAGAGAAAGCTCGGCACACAGCCTGAACGGCTTTTCTGCGAACCCATTCGGTTGCTCGGGCCTGAAATCATCGGAATCCAAAGCCCTCGACCCTACTCCTCGACCCTAAAGGCCTGAACTTTGTGGTGGTTTAGGTCGGGATTGCAAGATCAGTGAAGGGATTTCCATTCCTTAGGAACCGCACCTCTGGAGTTGCAACCTTGGTTGCTTCGTGCTTTTTTTCGACCAAGCTGCCCGCAGATTGGAATGAAGGCAGGTGGACCAAGTAGGAGCAACGATCCCACATATTATATAATGCCTCCTACTTGGGATACGTCCTTGCCAGGATGCTCAAACCTTTGGAGGCCGCCTTTCACAAAGACCCCAGGCCCCCCAGAAACCCAAACTAACCCTAAACCCAAGAAGTATAGTGCGACCTGGGCAGCCAGGTGGGTGGGGAAAAGAGACCAAACCCTGATTCAAAAGCCGGAGCCTTTAAGAGCCCGGGTGCTCCAGGACGCCAGCAGGGGTGCAGAAGTCATCGGAGCTGTCAGGTGCGTTTCGCAACCCACATGGGTTTGAAGCGCGTGTCATTGGATTTTGCTGCGAATTCATACAAGACTCTTGTGGTGTTTTAAACATCGAAAGGTAAAGGTAGTTTAGAGGAGCATCTAGCGGGTTGTTACAGGGCTTCGGGGTTGGGAATGCAGCCATTCCTGCAGAGTACCTTAGGTAAGGGTCTTTCCTATCAGGACAGCGAGCTCCAACTTTATTCCAGCAGTGGGGAACAGCAGCATTACGAAGCAAATCCTAAACTCTAAACCCTCAAACCGAGATTCCCTGCAATGCGGGCTTCGTCCTCGCTAGGTAGGAGGGAAAAACCCTCAAACCCTGAACCGTGCTCCTCCTGAATAGGAATTCTAGCGGCTTACTCAGGCTCAGCTGATGGAGAAGGGCCCGCAACAAAAAGAAAGAACCCTGAACCCCCTATATAAACCCTACACATCCCTAAACCCCTAAAACCCGAAACCCCTAAACCCCTAAACCCCTAAGCCCCTAAACCCTAAACCCCTATACCCCCCAAAACCCCTAAGCCCCTAAACCCGAGTGTGAGTGCTGAAACCCCTAAACCCCTAAGCCCCTAAAACCCTCAAACCCCTAAACCCTTAAGCCCCTAAATCCTCAACCCTTAAGCCCCTAACCCCTAAACCCCTCAGCCCCTAAACCCTTAAGCCCCTAAACCCTAAACCCAAAAAATCTAAGACGCTTGAGATCATCCTGGGCAGGCTCGGAGCCAACACCAGCATCTCCAAAGAGCAGGAGATCCCAAGACCCCCTTAATTAAAGAATATCGTATGCCTAGGGTTCCTTTAAGGGTTCCTTTAAAGGGATCTATAGGGTTTAGGGTTTATTGGATTGTAATACCCTTTAAGTAATAGTGATATCAAGGTCATTAGGTTTAGGGTTTAGAGGTTAAGGGTTTAGAGGTTTAGGGTCTATAACTGATATCAAGGTCATTGGGTTTAGGGTTTAAGGCTTTTTTTAGGGTTTAGGGGTAAGATTTCAGGGGCAAAAGAAATCCCAATACCCCTTAAGTAAGTAATGTACCTGAAATCATAATCCTTAATTGAGGGAGCGAGACGGAAGAACAATCGCAGGGACTCTGTGGCTTTTGGGATTCTTTCAAAGCCAATTTC
Organism: Symbiodinium sp. CCMP2592; assembly: GCA_905221615.1. NCBI lineage: Eukaryota > Dinophyceae > Suessiales > Symbiodiniaceae > Symbiodinium > Symbiodinium sp. CCMP2592. The sequence continues at coordinate 437,859 of CAJNDT010004190.1, forward strand.
AACGGGAGAACTTTAAACTTTTTTGGCTTTTCATATTTGGTAAATCTTAGAAAGTTCAAACTTTTTGATTTGGGGCCCGGTTATTGAAGAAGGGGGAGGATTCGAGATGGCCGGTCCTTGAAAATCCCAGAGTGTTTCAATAAAGAAGCTGCTGTAAACAATATTGGGGAGCCCTTACGCTCTAAAAGAGATTCCTTCATCAAGGGCTTTGGGTTTTTCTGCGCCCTGGCCGGTGAGTCAGGTAGTATGCGGTTGCATGAAGGATGCCGGGTGCTACGAGCTTCTCCTTCAGCGAAGCCGGAAACAACGTCACGGTGCCTCTCGAGCCTTACATGGCCTATCACTGACCCGAAAGGTCAAACATAAAGTATTGAAACCTACTACGCCGTAGTGAAATTATATACCTCCCTAATCCCTTTACCACATAAGCCAAGAGACACACACTCGCACACAAACGAGCAAAAAGCATTCATGTTCAGGTGCTTCTTTGATCTCCTACCCCTGCTACCCCATTACCCATAAAACCCTACAGCCCAAAACCCTAGACCCCTAATCCCGAAACCCTTAAACCTAGAAATAGAGATCCCTTTAAGGAATCCCTTTAAGGAACCCTTTAAGGAAACCCCTAAACCTAGAAATACAGATCCCTTTAAGGAATCCCTTTAAGGCACCCTTTAAGGAAGCCTTCAACCCCTACGTGAACCTGGAGATCCCTTTAAGGAATCCTTTAAGGAACCCTTTAAGGAGGCCCTTTAGGGTTTAGGGTTTTGGGGTAGAGGGTTTTGGGGTTTAGGGTTTAGGGTTTAGGGTTTTAGGGTTTAGGGGTTTAGGGGCCCTTCAAACCTTGATTCCCTCGCCTGTTCCCCAGGAGCTGCGGGTGAAGGCCTCCGACTCGGAGCTCGTCTTGTCCCACGCCGAAGGAATGGGGCCCTGGGTTGCCTACTTAAAAGGGCCCCTCAGACCCTAACCCCTGAACCCTAAAACCCTTTTGCATCCAGTCCTCTTCGAACTGCCGGGCAGCCCTACAAGATCTAAGCAAGAAAGTTTCACTGAAGCCCTAAACCCCTTAAGCCCCTAAACCCTAAACCACTTTGTTTTGCACAAGCCTGTGTGAATCCCTAAACCCCTACTTGGAGGGGCAGGGGACTTAGTAAGTAGGTTATAAGTAGAGAGGTGTAAGTACCCTACATGGAGTTACCCCAATTATAACCCTACTTATAAACGGCTTACTACGTCCCCTGCCCCTCCAGTACACCCTAAACCGGAACCCTATAGATCCCTATAAGGAGCCTTTTAAGGACCCTTACTAAGTCCGCTGCCACTGCAAGTAGACCCCACAACCCCAGGGCCCAGGCCTTCTGCCCTTATAGGGCCCTTTCAGGAACCCTATAGGGGTCATCTTCGGGAGTTTTGGGGGGTTCAGGGGCGGATATGATATAGGTGAATACATGGAATAGGTTTTTGAGATACAGTATAGTAAGTATAGTACACATATAATGACGAGCGGAAAGTGATGTTAGTAAGCATTCGGGCTTTCACATCATAGGGTTGTAAGGGTGCCTTGGTGACGGGGCCCACTGGAGATCCTATGATGTGGGAACGGCAGGGAAGACGGGTGTTTTGGATAGTGGAGCTGGGATTTTATTCCGCAAACAGAGTTTTTACAGAGGTCCTGAACCTTAAAGCATAAACCCGAGAAGTCCTAAGCCTTATCTTCTCGACCTACCAATCTTGAACTAAGAACCTTAGATCAAGGCCCTCTGGGGGTCTCAGGCGAACATGAGGCTGCATTGGTTTTGGAGGGATGCCGAATACGACGAAGGAGGTTTCTGTGCCGGGGCATAGTGTGCACAAGTGGGACCGTTTTGGGCTATGATGTAGCCCACCGAGCGTGCATGTTAAGACTGGAAAATATTGCGTATTCGGATTTTACACGTGCTTCAGGTGCCTGATGCGTGTTTGTGTTTTCACGCCTCGCCCGCCCTCGGAATTGTATGCTACGTTCGGCACAGAATCAATTTGCAGGGCCGGGGCGGTTGCAATGGCAGGCTACAGTATTTCCTGTGCGCAGCCCAACCCCTGTTGCAAACTGGTAGGCCCTGTATGCTGCCGATTCTACCGGAATAAGTTCCCAAACCCTCGGGCTCCTCCTCCTGGCTAAATCGAAACCCCGCAAGGAGCAGTCCTCGACGAGTGGGCAAGAGTGCTGGAACACGAGGCCCGGCTGCTTTGCTGTTTGTGCATTTGTTTTGGGGGCCTTTGCTATTTTGGGTGTTGCAGTATTAAACTTAGAGTAAACTTATACTGTAATGGACCCCGAAACTCTATTCTAATTATTCAGGCCCCTATACTTATACTATGGGTTCTGGAGTATACTATACCAACCCCGAACCCTAGACCCCTGAAGCGTAAACCGCAGACCCATGATAACATTTATGTCATTCCCAACACGCGGAAGCTTCTATGGAGAGCCTTGTACACAGAGATGCCATCCAGCGAGAGGAACCTTACCTGCCCTTGAGCACCGGCTCCAGGCCTGCAGCAAGACAAACACTACAGACATCGTGGTTTGCGATCGCTTTACAGTAAAACGGTGGTTGATCTTTGTCCGGATAACCATAAAATTAAGATTAAAATTGGGTCTCGTATTTGAGGCTCTAGTTAAGCTTTGCTACGGCTTTAGTCTTACCTTCGGTTAGTAGGGAATGGAGGAATGGTGTACAAATATGATTGCTGTTACCACCACTCTTCCATTCCCTACTAACCAAAGGTAAGTAGTTGGCTTCTTAGCGTCGCCTAAACCCTAAACCCTAAACCCTAAACCCTAGCCAGGCCAAAGACGAGCTGGCGGACTGTCGGACCTTTGGCCCTCGACCCTGCTTGTCCGGGCCTCGCAGACCAGAATTTTGGGTTTAGGGTTTAGGGTTTAGGTTCAGGGGTCAGGGTCTGGGGTTTAGGGCTCAGGGTTCAGGGGGAAAGAGGGGTTCATGCTGTAACCGGGCTGCTGGACAACGAGGCCTGCTGCAACAAGGGCTCAGGGTTCAGGGTTGGTTTAGGGTCACATCAGGAAACCCTTCACGGCAGCATCGGCCGGAAGAGCCAGCAGTTCAATCCAAAAGCCCGAAACATTTCGCAGTAGTAGGCTATCAGGGTTTTAGGGGCTGTTGTAGTCCGAAGGAACCAAAGCACTTATGGTGGACAGAGGCCAATCTTCGGGGTTTGGTAACAGGAAAAAGTGGTCTGTCGGAGAGTTGGTAAGAGGATGTGTGGTCTGATTATTTGATGACGAGACCTGATTGATAAATTCCTCTACCTTAAAAAAGGGATCGTAACTGTCTCAACTACTCTGGAGTGGTTCCTATAATCCCCAAGAAACAGCCAAACACGTTTTGCTAGGGGTCTAAGTTCAGTATAGACTGGGATACGAACTTCCAGGATCTCAAGAAAAGTGGGTTTATTAACCAAATGTCTACATGCCCCCAATTGAACCCTTACACCCGGGATCTACATGAATCAAGCCTTATGCCAGGTGCTGATCAGGGTTCCCGTTGTAGTTGTAGCATAGTATACCTCAACCAAGCAAAACCTACTACCGTTCCATATCAGGGTTCATAATCAGAACCCAGAAAAAGTAGGTTCTGGTAGTTTGAGGTACCTTAAAACCTGTGCTAAAGATTACGAACCCTCTGTTACGTTTAGGGTTTGGGGTTGAGGGTTTCGACCCCCAAATCCCTGTTGTAATGATTACGAGCCCTATGCTGCGCAAGGTCCCGCTTCAAAGATCTCAACTCCGCGCCCAGCGCCGGCCTGAACTGTTGGGGTTTACAGGGCTTGGTGGCCTTGGGGGCTTAGGGTCGATTTAGGGGTTTAGAGTTTAGGACGTACTTCTCAGCGGAACAGGATCAACAAAAGAGTCGAATTAGGGTTGTTTGGGGTCATTTTGGGATGAAGTGTTTAGGATTCAGTGCAAACTGGGTTGTTTGGGACAATTCTGGATGGTTGATAGGCTTTTGGTTTGACTGTGGTCAAGGGCAGAAACTAGCATGTCGCTGTGGGAGTTCAGGACTTTGGAGTCTCAGTTTGCGGTTGCTCCGGGATTCTGGATGCTGGCTGGGGTATCAGCTACGCTTTGGGATGTTGGGGGTGTTGGCAGTTGAAGGGTCTGGGGTATGGGTGCGGCATTCGATTAATGCATTGTTGATTCAGGCTACTGTATCGGACATCTTAATTTTCGCATTAGGCTGCTTGAGATTAGAATTTTTAAGGCTTATGCTGCCTCCTGCTCATAGAAAGAGAGTCCGGGAGGATGTGAAGGTTAGACTGACGGTGGGTGTTCCAGGCTGGAGTACCTGACCTTGGCCTTGGTTTTGGTCCCCAAGACCTCCCCCAACCGTCCCCCCGCCCCCTCTCTCGAAAGCTTCAATGCCCAAGTACTTTGGAAAGCGCCCTGAGGCAGGGATTGCAAAGATACCCTTTTGAATCCTATCATGAGCGAAATCCGGCCGTAATGCTTAATCCAAATTCTTGCCAACCAGAGAGACGCAACTTCAAGTCTTGAAACGGGGTTGTATGTACCCGGGGTGGAACTATGCCACAATTTCTGTAGCATGTCCGCTGATATATCTGCTAAGTGAGGCATGGACTGCGATCCCAGCATGCGGCTTGGTGGCAGTAACCGGTGCTTGCTCAAGACAAGGGGGTTTTGGGTTTGGGTTTTGGAATCTAAGCAAGAGCTTAACTCGGCAAGGTTGTTCGGGCCAAAACCGGAAACCGGAAAGCCACAGTCAGCTTGTCCCACAGGCTAGCCTGGTTACTGGAGGGAGATGATGCGCCTCGTGGATACTCTGTGGCCACTGTCGAGCCTCGTCCCGGTTACAGCTTCAAGCGTTCGGTTGTTTAGTAGGCTTTGGGGCGTTGTCTCTAGGGTTCAAGGTTTGGGCTTCAGAGGTTTGGGCTTCAGAGGTTATTGTTCAGGGTGTAGGACAGAGCCGGTTACCATTTCATGTTGCTTCTTTTTCGGCAGGACGATGAATGTTTCAACGCAGTACCTCACGAGTCCCTTTTCCGGCATCCTCTCAGACAACACCTGTTCAGCCCATGCAAGACCTCCGAACTTTTCGGCGAAGAAGCATCAATAAACTAATTGCATAGTCCAGTTGCATGAGTATGCAGTCATGTAGACGGCTGGTGGGTAAGCCCCCCTTGTCAAAAGGGCTGTCCTAGATTAGGGCCTTGGAAACTGTTTGAGAGACAGCTACACGTCTTTTTTTGTTTTACTGTCACTCGGATCGTGGGGTTTTCCGAGCATCCGCGTCATTCCTCCACCGAACTGCATACTAAGTTGCCGTGTACCTCGGTATTCGTCTTCAAGCACCCCGAAACCTTTAGAAGTACCATTCTTTGTGGGCTCATGGACCTCGTGGGAAACCCAATCGCCTCAACTCCAAAAACCCCCCCCCCCCTGCACTTGGCCCTGGGGTCCTGGAGGGATTGCAATTGCAACATCCCGTCATATCACAGAAGTTCATGACGTGACGATCCTCAAAATCATCCGGAAGCAAGGGCAGAAATTCTGCAATAAGGATGCGGATGGCCCCTTCCTACAAGAGCCCTTTACCATCCGGAATTTAGGGATAGCAGAAGGCAGCAGCAAGAAATCCCAACCAAAACCCCGAAAGGTGAGTTTGCAGGGATCCCAAAATCCACCAAATACGGAATATACCCTGGGTTATACAGTGAACTTGAATCGGATTTCGGGTGCATTCCTTGTTTTCGGGATTGTGATGGGGTGCCTGCGTCCTGAGCATTTGCGCTTTGCAGGGGCGCTATGCAGACAAGGCCCTGAGATGTTCTTCAGGGTCAGTGTTTTACATGTGGCCGTTCATATGTAAAAGGATATATTATACTACAATGCCATCTCGAAGGATTAAGGAATGATAAAGGTTTTTGTTCTTGCCTCTATGTTGGGGTTTCAGGGGTTGTGTGGGGCTTTAGGACTCTAGGACTCTAGGAGGAGTTGCAGGCTTTGGGTTGGCTTCCGGGATCTAAAGCCTTGTAGGGTGTCTAGGGCTTTTATTCTTGGAGGCAGTGAGGATAATAGTGCGTTGGCATTTCAGGATGTGGGGCTTTGGGTCTCGGCGGGTGTCGCAGTTCAGGGCTTCTACTTGTTTGTTTGTCGTTAGGGCTTCGGGACTTTAGGGTATTTAGGGCTTGATTTGGGTGCATCTGGTGGTTTCGCAGCACGTCAGGAAGTCTTGAAATATCTCGAACTAGTTTTGGTGGGAAAGGTAAATTGAGGGGGTAGGGGCTGAGAGTTTTGTGCTTTCTCCGGCGATTGCGAGGGTTTCTGAGTTTTAACAGAAGCTTGCGGCTTGGAGAGTGGACAAGATGCGCATGCACGCAGATGGATAATCTGAAAGACCACATGCCGAACAGTCGAATCTGCAATATGGGCTCTTAGCTATGTTCAGCACTTAAAGGGCTTAGGGTTCTAGGGAGTAAAGTGTGAATGAAGTTTAGGACTCACTGTACAAAGACTTGCTAGCTAGAAAGAGGAAAGTTCCCTGGCCTCCAAGACCTGCAGGCACGCAGCATCTTTGAAAGTAGCCGAAGGTAGCTTGGTGCCTGTAAATTCTTGCTTCTCGAACTTGATCCTTACGCCGTGCAGAACTGAAAAGCTCCAAGCTTCAATCCCCAGAGAAATTCATCAACAGTTTGCAGATTCAAGCCGTAACCTTAAACCTTAAAGCCAAGAGGGAAAAAGGCGTTCAAAAAAAAAGACACCGTAGCTTTGGTTGAACCTAAATTCCGAGCTCTAAACCCGGCAGCCTTACCTTCCAGGACCGAGCTCTGAGAGCGTAAGCCCCGGAACCCGGGACCCCAAAACCAAGCCCGACGCCCAAGTGTCTGTAAAACCCACCTGCCCCGATTCCCCAGATTCTAAACCATGAACCCCAAAGCCTAAACCAAACCTCTATAATCCCTAAACCCCAAATTTGCCCAAAATCCTAAACCCCTCTGAAACCCAAAAGCTCTAAAGCCCCAAAACCCCAAAGTCCCGACCCTCCAGCTCTAGATCCCCAAGCCTTTGGCAGAATCGCCCGAAACCTCAATTCCATTAACCCTAAAATTTTGAACCTGAACAACTCTAAACCCGAAATCCCAAGACCCCCAAACTCCCAAACCCTCAACCGGCAGATTGATGCGCTGATCCAAGCAGCTTCCCAGCTTATGAAAGCACAGCGACTTAGCCGCAGAGCTCTGTGAGGTCTTTTGGGGCCTGAACAAAGAGAACAGGGTTTGGGGGCGCACTACACTATAAAGATAATAAGGAACCTCCAAAATAGTATAACTAGGTAATGGTTAAGGCCCCTATGTTATGCTGTGCAGGAAACTCCGAACAGGAAACGGGGCTCTGGGTTTGAGGGTTTAGGGTCTGGTGTGTGAGTTTAGGGTTCTTATGGCCGGCATGCTGAAAGGAAGGCTGTTCGGGTGGTGGGTTTGAATATTTGAGAGATTCCGAAAATTAGGGGTACCTTGTTTTGGGGTCCTTATATTAATAAGGATCCTACTATTTAGGGCACTAGGTTAGGGTACCCTATTCACGGAAACCCCCATTTAGACGTTGAGGGCTAAGGCTTCTAGAGTTGTGGGAATCAGGGCTTCTCTGGCTCTTTCTTAGGGGTACTTAGAAATATTTTTTAATTTTTGGTTATTATTATCCTTAAGAAACAGCTACAGTAAAATTTTAATTTTTGCTAGGGTTCTAACTTCAGGATTGCTTGGTTTTGGGACCAGAAAGGTGGCCTCTAGCACCGCACACTCTCTGCAGTGGTAGCAAGGCCAGGTTTGTGGTTGAGATTAGGGTTTCGGGTTTAGGGAGTAGCATTGCTTTCTCTGGCATCTGGTTGTGATACCTCGACCCCAAACCCCAAACGTTGACCAACAAATCTGAATTTTTTTGTTTGCGACACTTCCCGCATGGCCGCTTTGTCCATTGTGTGCTCGCCTTGACTTCAGACCAAACGTCCTGAAAGGAAATCCCAAGCTGGGGTTTAGGGCTAAGACTCTTGAAGCCAATGCCTTGAGCAAGTAACAAAGTTGCTCTGAGGGACGCCCTTTTCGTGGCCCTGTTACTGTTGTAAGGAACAATTACACAGATCTTTTAAGGTGCTGTTTTTAAGTTGCTATCAAAAGACTCCGGTTTGGGTCCCCCCCGTCTTCCTGGAGAGGACCGGCAGGATCTAGAAAGTAGATCCCTAATTTGGGGCCCTACTCTACTAAGGGTACTTTATTTATAGGAACCCCCATTAAGGGATCTACTTCTTGGATTTTTCCGGGGGTCTGGGCTTGGGTAGCTCTCAACTTCACATGGCAGCCCGCGAAGGCCCATGTGGGTGGTTGTCAATATTAGTGCCCCTTTTTGGGTACCCTAAATATTAGGTGCCGTATTATGATAAGGACCTTATTAAGATGCTTCTGTCATTGCATCTTGGCGCACCGCGCTCACTGAGCTGGTGAACGAGTTGACTGTTGTTCTTGACAAATTCTAGGTTCTTGTTTGTTTCCATTCATGTTTCACGTGCACCAATGAGTGCTTCATGCAAACGACCGACGGAGTCTTCTTTCCTGAACTCTCTCATGCAGCACCCCAGCTCCCGTCTGTAGCACGCAAGACTGACAGATCTCCGTCAACCTACACTTTGAGCCCTAATTACAAAACTTAAGCTCCCCAAGCCTTAAACAAGCACCAAAAAGCACAGGAGATTCAAAATTACGGACCCCTAAACTTAAACTCTAAACCCTACGCTCTAATCCCTAACATTAAACCCTAGTCATTAAACTCGGAGGGAAAAACTCGGAGGCCAAGCCAGGAACCGACATGGTAAAACCCTCCTGGGCCTTAGACAACTCTGAGGCCCATTGTTTCCGACGTGACTGCTCCGGCGAAAGTCTTTGGAGCTTCGACATCAACGGTTTAGGGTTTAGGTCTAAGGGCAGTTTTCGACGGTTTAAGGATTAGGGCATACCGTGGAATCTTTACAGTTCTTGTAGAGCATCTTAGGGGGCCCTTAGCTTCTGTGGTCTATACAACCCTACTATGAGTAAACAGGTTTTTTTTTTGTGCCTGGTTCGGTCGAACGGTTGATGATATAAATCCTGCATTACCCATAATAAGGAGTATATGGGAATTATGGCATTTTCCTTATTATGGGTCATGCAGGATTTCTATCATCAACAGAAGGTGTCTACTTCAGGCTCTCGGGCCTTCCCACGGCGTAAGGAGTTTCAGGGCGTTTCAGGTGCCATGCACAGTTGCCTTGGCTTCAAGGAGTTCAAGCAACCTAAGATCACGTAAGTGCAGAGTTTGAGGTTTAGGATCTGGGCCAGGGTTTAAGATTTAGGGTTTAGGGTTTTGCAAGGGTTTAAGATTTACTGTAAAACCCAATAAAGTTGGAAACCGGGTTAAGGCCAAATAGCTATACATTACTCTTAAGGACTGATGCGATTGGGTTTCCAACTTTTGGGCTTCTACTGTAGGGTGATTGCAGGCTTCAGGGTTTGAATGTGTCAGTCCTACCCCGGGATGTTCACTGTTTCAGTACTGAAGAATGTTAATCAAGCCCTAAAATGCAGCTTTGTCAAAGGTATAGTGCAGCCTATAATCCATGTATGCTTGTATTGTCGTGCGCCCATAGCAGTACTCAGATTATCAATATTGTGGCGTGCGTAAGTATCCGGTCATCTTTTAGGTGCGCAGGACCCCCTGACCGTTGCAAGAGCCACACTCAGCAAAGCACGAAGCACTTTTCAGCCCTTCAGCTCGAGGAGACATTCACGGACAGCTTCGAGATCTTCTTTTGCTTTTTCACTTTTATGGCAGGCACCCAACCGTTTTGAGATCCGAGTTCTCCCTCGTGTGAGGAACCTTTAGACAGCTTGTAAAGTTGTTGGTGCAGAGACTGGAACCCTAATTATCAAGCTACTTGTCTCCCTGAGGCCAGGCTGGTGGAATTCGGGCAGATTCCCAGATCCCCAACATGGAAACGAGGAATTCATGGGTTGCAGAGTGTAGGGAGTCCCGACAGCTTCTGAATCGTTTTACTGTCTTAGTCAGGGTTTAACGCTGTTCACGGATACTACAGCTGCCAGCACGCTCGATGACTTTGGATACAGAAAATCACACTTGAATCCTAACCGTAACCCTCGTAGTTACTAGTTCAACAACTCATTTCCCCGATCTTCTGCTGCAATGACCCGGGCAGTCCACTCTGCACGCAAGAAAGGAGTGTGATCGTACGTCGAACGAGAAGCTCGAAGTTTTCATGGTGCTGAACGGAATCCCCAGACGACCAACCCTGGACTGGTGGGATTTACTTAGTCTAGTGGGCAAGGGGTTCATGGGCGCCCTCGTTAGCTCAACCAAACTTTCGAGTCCGGGCTGTTGCGATTTATTAGTCGTACTGCTACTGCGACTGCCGCTGCTAGTGGTGTGACTGTTGCTGCAGCGACTATGCTGCTACTACTACTACTACTACTACTACTACCACTACCACTACTACTACTACTACTACTACTACTACTACTACTACTACTACTACTACTACTACTACTACTACTACTACTACTACTGCTATACTGCTACTTTCAAACCTTCCAAGCCTTCAACCCCCAAAACAGCAGGCCCGATGATGACGAGGAGGCTGCAGCAGCAGTCAGGGCTGGGTTCGTTTTCCACGTAAGAATGTAGGATTGTGGCTGATTCGGGATGTTGTTGTTTGCTTGTTTCCCTAATCTGGCTTCCGTTAGTTTTGCTAAAGAAGGTCCATGCGAGGATAGGGGAGATGTCTTATTTCAGGATTTCGGATCAGCGATCTGCGACAAGCTGTAGTTTCGTGCGGCGCCCGTGCTTGCACGCGTTTGTTCCGAAGCCTTCCGTCGCCCGCACCCGACTATAGCAACAACGGGTTTGTGAGTTTGGTCGGGCTTAGATATCAGGGGCTTTTGCCTATGCGGAAGCCTTGCGACACCGGATGCAAACATATGGGTCATCCCAGGGACCCGAAGAGGGTATCGTTTGCAGCATACTGTTCCGTGCTATGAAAGCGTATAATAACGACAGTACATCTTAGAGTATTGGGTTACGAACGTCACTCGAGAAGTTTCATGGGCCCTGCCGAATCTCGTCCCCGATCAGGAGAAAGAGAACGACGACGAGCCCATGGCCTACGTGCTGCTAGGCTTAAATCGTCTTTCCAGAGGTTCAGAGCCTTGTCGAAAAAGTTCACCTCGAGCCCAAATTAGTCCATGCTGCACAGGCTTTGCGAGCTAAGGCTGCCGACTGCCTCAACCAATGTCGGCATTTTTGCAAACCTTTGACAGTTGTGAGTTTTCTTGAGTAGTCAGGGCTTTGTACACTTGAGCCTTTCTTCGCTTGGTTATGCAAGGCTTTGTGCAGGAGACTGACAATAGTTCCTTTCTTGCTCGCGAGGGCTTACTGCTGCATGTGGTCGCGGAAATCACATGCACCGCCCGCTGTGCCTTTCGGATTTGTAGGGGCCTCGCGCAGGCCCTAAACAGCACTGTAGGGCTGGGATTTGTCGTTTCCTTCGGTGTGGCAACCTGTCTACATATTTGCTGCTGCAAGGGCCCGCGGCGATGTTTGCACGCTGTAGATTGGCAGTGCAGCGCTGGGTACAGTAGTTTTCCATTTTTCCGCGCATCCGATTTGCTGATTGTCAACCACTTGTGATCGACTTTTGGCAATTTTCCGGGAGACTGTAGCAACGACCTCAGCCACAGTTTGGCTACATTTGGCTTTCCCCTGGCACGCTGGATCTTGAGCAAGCTCGAGTTGTTCAAACATGAAAACTTGCTCGGTGGTAGCTTTGAAGGCAATGGAAATTCTCAGACTTGCGGTTACTATGCCCTTACGACCTTTTTCTGCACTTTAGAGGATGTTTAGGAGGGTTCGGTAGGTTCCGGTCCTTAATTAAGCAATTAGTCAATCATTTAGCTAGTTCATTAAGTAATTGCCTAATTACAGAGGTTTGCGAAGGTTCTGTACCACCGAGCCTTAGGCCTAATTATTTTGTTAGTAAACTTAGAGAAAAAAGCGCCAGAATTAGGTTTATTCAATAGATAGGCATTAAACTATTAGTAGTAAATAGTATATATATATATATATATGCCAAATTGTCTTTCAGCTCTATCATGGATTGAACTCCACATCTTTCCGATACCAGCCCTCAGGTCCCACGACAGTCCTTGAAGCCCAGAGCCGCCCCAAAAATCATCAAAGCTGAGAGCACCTACACGTGTCATAAGGGAGACCATGGGGGATCAGAGCTTCATACAGATTTCTGCATCATTACCGGTCGAGTTGGTTCATCTTAACAGAGCGCGAAGACCCCAAAATCGGACGCACGAAGGTTCAACGGTGATTGGGTGGATCGTGGACGGCATCAGCTGGAGGCCCCCGCAGCAAGCCTTTAATTGTATGTGGGCTTGGGGGCGGGGTTTTTAGGCTTTGACTCAATTTTTAAGTTTGGGGCCGAAGGATCCTATATACGCTTGCGTATCAAACCCACGCAAAAAATGACAAAGGAAGGGGTAGGGAAGGGTAAGGTAGGTGGTAGAGAGAGGCTGGTTAAGATGGCGGTGTTCGGGCCAACCGTGTATCCGGGACTTGTGATTTAGGGTTGAAGGGTTTAGGATTTCGGTTTTAAGGGTTTAGAGGTTGGTTTACGGTTCAGAGTGGTCGCATGCGAGACATTATGTCTTGTGTGTTTGGGTGAGTGTTGCAGCCAGTAGTGCTGCAGATTTGCCTGGCCCTCAGTTTCCTTTCTTCAGGGCTACCCGGCAGTCGCAATAGACCTGGATGAAACAAGGGTGCAGGGGTCGCCACAGCCCCAAGGGTCCAAGTACACGATAATCATATACTCTCCAAAATCCTAACCTACATAACTACTATCCTAAAACCGAGTACCTAATTATTGGGTCCTTTGGACCCTTGGGGTAGTTGAACAGTACAGCACTCGGAGTTGGCCTCAAGCACAATAATTGCAGGACGAGATCTGGCTAGACTTGAGTCCAGTAAAAAACTTACTTTGCCTTTGGTTAGTAGGGAAAGGAAGAATGGTAGTAGTAGTAGTAGTAGTAGTAGTAGTAGTAGTAGTAGTAGTAGTAGTAGTAGTTATAAGTGTACCCCATTCCTTCATTCCCTACTAACCAGAGGTAAGAGAAGGAGTGGTGCAGGGTTTAGGGTGTTAGGGGTAGACTTGAGTCCAGTAGCCAAGAGGGTGTTAGGGCGTTTGGCGGGCGCTTTCTGCTATCTGTAACCAACCTTCAGGACCACGCGAACATGTAAGGGCCGGATGCCCTCATCTCTACTACGGAGCCCTGTAAAGGTGTTTGAGACTACGCCCTCTCAGGGTTCCCTTATATATGCTACATGAATCTCCAGAAATGGTATCTGGGCCCTATAAGCCCTTTTTTGGTTCATGTCGTCCTGAATCAAAAGAAAGCACGAAGAGTCCAGAAAGCAAAAAGCCCAGCAGAGGGCTCGCTTCCTGGCACTTCTGGGTTCTAGCAACCTCGGATTCCTTTCCCCAAGGGTCCAAGTACCTAATAATTCATATACTCTCCAAATTCTTAACCTACATAACTGCTATCCTAAAACCGAGTAAGTCAGTTCTGAAACTCTCACCTAGTAGAAGAGTAGGTGACCTTTGACCTTTTTTGGGTAGTATAGTCCCTATATTACCCCTATATAACCTTTTTAGCCTTTAGTTCCCCATGATACCCGACAAGTAGGCTCAAGTTAAAGTTAAAGTGTAGCAAAGGCTTCGGGTTAGGGTAAGTCTGAGGGTTCAAAGTTGGGTTGAAGCCTTTTGGGTTTAGGGTTCAGGGAGCACAGTCCTAACTGGCGGAAGAGCGACTAACTACCAGGCGTCCTTGCATGCAAGCCTGCAGCAAGAAGGGTTCAGGGGACTTGCTGTCCGGACCCCTAAACCCTAAACCCTAAACCCTAAACCCTAAACCCTAAACCCTAAAACCCTAAAGCCCTAAACCCTAAACCCTAAACCCTAGTGAAGCACGGGTCGAAGTGCGCTGTCGCTGGCAGGTGATGGTTCTAATCTTGTCCCTGAAGAAGCGTGGCTGGAAATTGAAGTGGGTTGAATGGCCGGTATAGGGTTTAGGGTTTGGGGTTTAGGGTTTAAGGGGGTTTTAGGGTTTAGGGGTGTTGAATGCGTGCTTGTCAGGGTGCCTTTACATGGTTGTTCGGTACTTCAGGTGTTCATGTTTGTGTTTTCGGGCTTGTGTTTTAAGGGCCAGAGTGCAGAAGAAGCTATTAGATGGGGTCAGGGTTTCATGGCTTGGGGTTTCCGGCATTTCGGCGTACTGTTGCCGTACATAACCCTCTAAACCCCTGCGCCCCGTTATCGAGACGGGGCACAAATCGTAAAGCCGCTTATGGTCGTCTGCGTTGAGGGTTCAGGATCTAGAATTTCGACCTATATGTCTCTCACGAGCTGCCAAGCCCAAGGCAGTCCGCGCTAAACCCTTTCGCGGTAAGTTTAAGGTTGGGGTTCAGGTATTGGCAAGCAGTGATTGCCGGTTTTCCATGATCGGTTGCAAGCTTCTTCAGGCTCGGAGGAAGTCGATCATGTCATGCCATCGTCGTCATGCATGCACCCCCCAACAACCTCCTTAAAGCCTTCAGGACACTTTCCAAGATCCTAAATCACCCTTACGATGGGAACCTTGACAGGAACCCTATTCTATCCCTTAAGGGCCCCCTACTTTGCCCATCGCGGCCAAGGATCATCTACCCGAACCAGGTGTGGCTGAACCGGGGCAACCATGAGGACCGACAGCAGAATCTGCGAACTTCGAAGATAGGCCCGGCTGTTGTTCGGTTTATTGCGGGGGCGGAGGGTGGGGATACTCTCAATGACTTGATCCATATCCACAGAGCCTTAATCCGACTGGGGGCCGAGAGACCTCGTCTGTATGCGTCCGAGTTGCGAGAGGGTCTTTAAACCCCTTTTCAATATGGGGACACCCTTAAGACCCCAATACAGACTGAAGGGAGTCCTTCCATGTAATCCGAAATGAACACGATGATAAGTTTGCTATAGGGCTCAGGGTCGCTGTTTGTACTTTGGTCGCTGTTTTGGACTATGATGTTTAGGACAGTGATCTCCAATGTAGAGGGTTTGAGTTTCGTGGCTGTGGTGGAGATTTCCCTCGGGGTGTACGGGAGCCGACAGGTGCTACAACGTAGCTAGCCGATGGGAGAACTTGATAAATCTGTTTGCCTTACATATTTGGTCCGTCGTAACGGATTGAACTTTTTTGGACCCGGTTATTGAAGAAGAGAGATAGGGGCGGGTAGCACAACCTTAACCTCTTGCGCACCCCTGAACCTCAAAGCCCCGAACCCAAAATTCGCCCTAAACCCGAAACCCTAAGACCCTAAACCCTGTAGGTTTTCATTCTAGGAATGTCCTCCCTGGTGCAGGCAGCCTGGGCTTCGATAAAGCTTGCGGAGAACTCAGCATTCGGGGTTGCCTTCAACTCGCGGCCCCAGGATTCAGGGGGTCTAGCGGTAGGGACTGCTTAATTAGAGTCTTAGAGTTCAGGGTTTAAGATTTCTGGCTGAGGGTTTTGGGTGTTTTGGGTAGATATTTGGGGAAGTTAACCCCAACAACCTTCTGCCAGTGTAAGTGCGCGCAGACCTCGAAAATCTACATGCGCAGAGCCAGACGGTTTTTCGCGTGCACGAGTTTGTACACACGTGCGAATTTCATAGCAAGGTTCCCACATTGGCTGTAGTGACAGTCGTGGTGGCGGAAGATTAGCGGCGGCAATTCCGATCGCTGTATGTCTTCATAGTCCTCAAACTTGCCATGCGATAGGGTGGTCAAGAAACAAGCCATCCGGCATGTCTCAAGAGCAGAGCGGGCTCCGAAGGGTTTTGCCGTGTCCTTGTCCTCGCTCTGCGTCCGTGACGAGTGATCGCCGAGTTGAATCACGAAGCTTGGGTAGCACAGTGTGGTTTTAAGGGAAACGACAGTAGGCTTGGGGCTCTAATTCAAGGAAGAATACAGAATACTTCAGAACTTCTGGGCCCAAAGATGTTTGCTTCCTGGCTTCGGGCAGGGATCATCGACCCGACAAGAACAGTATGGAGAATATATCTAGAACCAGGCACGGGCAAGATGCGCCGCTGGTGATGCTTCACGCTGCCGTCATGATAGACATGCATCAACTTCATAATGGGCTGCACTCGTCACCGAAAGAAACAAGAAGAACCATGCCCACATGGGACTGCAAGATTCCCTAGCAAGGCTTCCGGGGACGTTTCGCTTTTCATTGATGTGTCTTTTTTCGGTTTCTGCGAGGATGCCCAAACAGCTCGAGAATGAGATGGAGGTTGCGGGCGTTGACGTGCTGGTTGTAGACCAGAACACGGACAACATCGAGCGTGCGGATATTTACAACTGGCTTCGTCAGTCGATTACATCCAACGGCGGCTCGATCGGCTTGGATTGTGAAGGTACTGACGGCCACAAAGGGTACTTTGGACCCTTGATGGTGCAGGTGGCTTCGCAAACCATTGCGGTGGTCGAGGTGCCCACGGCTCCTGGAAAATATTCCCAGCAGCTGCGGGAGCTTTTGGCTGATGAAGGCATCCAGAAGATCGTTTGCCAAGGGAAGGACGACATCTTGTCGCTGAGCAGATGCCGCCCTTCCATAGAAGTGCTTGGCCCAGTGGTAGATCTCAAGGACATGACGAGACTCCCAAAGAATCCAATGCCGGGTCTTGCGACCATCTTGACTGAAGGTGATCCTCAACGCGAGCCTTGGAGCAAACAAAGCATCAAGAAGAAAGGTTGGTACAGGCTGGAAACCAGCGAGGACATGCTCGAGGAGCCCGGGTTTGTGTCCTACGCCGCCGCAGATGCCTGGGGAACTCTTGTTGCATATGAACAGTTGACAGGGCAAGCACCTTCAAAACGAGCCAGAATGTGCTAGGATCCTGCTTTTCGCAGTATGCACAGCCGTGCTGAAATCTTGTGGTGAGCACAGAGCATGTTCTCTCCACCGTTTCAAGTAGGCTTCTTATATACGGACAAGAATACGCTTTTACAGGGGGCGTGCTGGAAGCCATCCTGAAGCGCCGGCAGGAAAAGAGTTTGCCACCACTCTGATTTCTTTGGCCCTGTGTCTAGCCATGGGGCTTAGGGCTTGCACGTCAAGCTGTATACAAGAAAATTTCCACAGTGATAAGGTCAACAGCGGCAGCAGCAGGAGTAGCCGTATGTACGCGCAACGAGACTTGGTAGTATTATTATGTTTACTGCTATTCTTTCTGTTATTGCTAGCATTAAAAGTAGTACTAGTAGTGGTACTTGTATTAGCTCACTGGTACTAGTCCGAGCGTGGTAGCAGCACAGTGGTTATGGTAGCAGTAGGGCCATCGCAATGGTTGTGCCTATGCTTCGTTGTACGCTCCTCACACAGTAGCCGTAGTAGTGGTGTGGTAGTAGTCGTGGCAGCAGCTGCAGGAGTAGGAGCAGACGCAGTAGAAGTAATCAGAGCAATCAAAAGGTATTCAGAATCGGTTATATGCAAGCTTCACAGCTCAAAGGCAACGCATGCACCTGCGCACAAGCCCTAAACCTAAACACATCCCCCGAGGTATGGAAGCACTGGGCGTAGACCAGGGCCGAAGAATATTCGACAGCTTTCAAGGCCTTTTCGAATGGTGCCCTGGCGTGACATTGCTCGATTTTGCTGATGTGGGAATGTGTGTTGGGGTGTACTGTGATTTGCGGGGTTCAGAGATTTAGGCCATTGGGCTTACCTTGAGAGTTCAGGATATTATGTTGCGTGTCGGGTCATTGGGTTTTTCGTCAAATCCAACGGAGCCCCGAAGCAAAACAAAAGTTTCTTGAGTTCCAACTTCAGGGGATGTATGCTAGTGAGCTAGTGCCCTGCAAAAAACTTCAGGGTCTTAACCTGGCCGGCGAGCTCCAGTCAAGCCTGTGTAAAACGACTCTTATCCACAAGTATTAATATCCCTCGTAACCCCCGCAAACAATTGCACGATACTCAACACCCAGTTCTAGATATTAAGGCGATTGGTTTTGTCCAACTGGAGGTCTTAATGATCTGATCAGAGCATCTTGCTGATCAGAACAGTTTAAGTAAGAGATATTGGAAGAACTGTGTGCAGTTCGTGCCAGAATTTCTAAACTCAGGATTTCTGGTTTGAGGTAAAGGTTCAGGGTTGGTGTTCGTTTTGCTCCAGGTCCTTTCGGCTGAGTGGCTTAGTTGTCGAGTAAGTATCCTTTATCCTACAAAAAGGTTGACGGTTCGTCTCCCTAGCAAACTGGACAAGCAAGAGGGACAGTGGAGAAGGGACTATGGGGGCTACGATAACTACTATTTGCTTAAGAAACCCCCAAAAAATACAAATAATAATCCCTATATTACCACCATAAGGAATATATTTTTTATTTTTTGGTGGTTCTTAAGCAAATAGTAGATAAGGGGCTATACAAGGACTACTATGGGGATTGACTCTCCCTTGGCAAATTAGTGTGCTTTTTGGCTTTGTTTAGGGAAGATTGCTGCACAATCGGAGGTGGATTCCGAGACTCGAGAGGCTGACCGAAGCCCTCAATCTTTCATCGCAATCTCCAGGTCTGAACTATGCGATATTAGCAATATCCCTGATAGTGCCTGTACAAGCATACAAAAACGCGATAACACCACGAAGCAGTATTCTGTTGAATCCATTGTATGATTATGAAGCCACTCAGATTTGAAAGCTGCGGGATGAGCCAGCTGTAATGCGAGATTTCGTACTCAAAGTTTGACAGGGAGCTGGCTTGTTCGAACTACGCAGGCTTGGGCTGAAGGTCCTAGAGATTCTAGGGTGTATGGTTAAGGGTTTGGAGCAAAACTTGTTTTTGGCAATTTTGTTTTGGGGATCGGTGAAGCACGCTGTACCTTCTGAACGTGTTTCTTGTGTCCCCTTAAACCCTACACCCTGAACCGTGGTAACCAGAGCCGTAACAGAGCCAAATCAGCGAGTTTTTGCCCGGAGCTTGGCATTGGAGCCCAAAGCTTAAAGTTCCAGATATTCTGGTTAGGGTTTAGGGTTTAAGGTGTAGGGGCTTATGATATCCGAACCTGGGACTCGAAGATAGCATGGAAGGGAGCCTGACAAAGTTCCAGTGAAAGGGATAGACTCAGAGACTCCAACGCCCTGGATTAAGCCTTGCGGTTGATGATATAAATCCTGCATTACCCATACTAAGGAATACGCCGTCATTCCCATAGTTGAGGGTCGTTAAGGTAATGCAGGTTTTGTACCATCAACAGTATGTATACCCTGAACTGTAGGGATTTAGGGTTTCAAACTGATGCTGAAAAGGACTCTGGGTTAAAATCTAAATATGAACCAACACTGTACTGATTCCCTGAACCCGAAACCCTGAGGGAAGAACCCCTAAATAGGTTCGGGGTTCAGGGGGCATAGGGGGTTCAAGAGTCTAGGCTTTAGCGCCGAAACCCTAAAGCCTAAACTCTTGAACCCCCTATGCCCCCTGAACCCCCGAACCCTATGCTGGGGCCGGCAAGGTTGCCTCTAGCGGCACGGGTCGAGCACAAGGTCCTCGCTCCTCGGCGTGTTTTTGGGGTTCGCGGGTTTAGGGGTTTAGGGATGAGGGTTTACAGTTTACGATCTATTAGGGTTTAGGGTTGAGGATCTATCAAGGTTTAGGGTTTAGGGATGGGGATTTAGGGTTTACGATCCATAAGGGTTTCGGGACGAGGGTTTCGGGTTTAGGATCTATTAGGGTTTAGGGTTGGAATCCTGGCTGCTTCGTGTGCAGCCTCTTGCGGTGTCATGAGCACACAGCTTGACTCCTCCGAAATGCGGCTTGGGCATCGGTGCTGCATGTCGGCCTCGGTGAAGATGATTGTAGGTCGTAGACTGGCTAGACTTGAGTCCAGTAGCAAAGACGGATCTACTAGGGTTGTGGGGTCTAGGGTTAAGGATCTGCTAGGGTTTTACATGCAATCGGTCATGCGGACTATCACAAAGCGAGACACTTCGCGACTAATTGGATACGAAGGAGTAGTGCTTTAAGGGTTGTGGGGTTC
This sequence comes from Symbiodinium sp. CCMP2592, assembly GCA_905221615.1. Taxonomy (NCBI): domain Eukaryota; class Dinophyceae; order Suessiales; family Symbiodiniaceae; genus Symbiodinium; species Symbiodinium sp. CCMP2592. Next base: position 458,043 of record CAJNDT010004190.1, read on the forward strand.
AGGGTTGTCAGGGTTCTGGCTTTATGTCCTTGAAGTTCCGGGCAGTTTTTGGTTGAGGGTTCTGGCTGTATGCGTTCTGCAGTTCAGGGTTGTGAGGGTTTAGGGTACAGGTCCTGTGCGGGTGTTGGCTTGGCTTTATGGGTTTTACATGGATTTTGCATGAGCTTAATTAGAAGGGTCTTGTTGGGGTTTCCTAGGGGTTTGGGATGGTTTGGGAATTAAGGGGCTAGGGTTTCGTCTTGTCTTGAATCTTTCACGAAGACCCCATGCCAAGCTGCTTTGTGAGAGTTCCGCAAGGGTTTGGGATTTAAGCAGTTAGCATTTTGTTTAGTCCCGGGTGAGAGGGGTCGGGTACCTTCTTTGAGCTGAAACCCATCAAAGGACAAGGGTATGTTGCAAGCATCTTAGAACCTTGCGTACTGGTGCATTGTGTTTTCGTTGAACCTGAAGACCCCGAAGCTAGAGAGCTAGACGGCTTCCTTGGAGACATGGGGTGTCCCATGCCTCTGTCGGAGTCTGGGCTCTAATTTGGGCCTGGGCTGACAGTCTATACATGTATATATATATATATATATATATATATATACATATTATATATATACATAGCTATACTAATGCTATCACTCACCCGAATGCCTTGTTGTAGCCATTGCGGCCCCCACAGTAGCCCGTTTAGCAACCTTAAAGTGGCCACTCTATTTTTGAAGGCCCCTGTAGTGACTAGAGTGTAATGCTGAAGCAAGGTGCTTCACGGCGGATTGGGCCCCGGCGTCGCGGCCTCAGCAGGGAGAGGGCTACGACCTCGGAGACATTGTTACGCTGCTAGTTACACCCTGAATATTGTGCGCAGTATTGGTGATGATGTTCTTTGGCACCCCAAACCCAAACCTAAAACCTAGAACCCTTGAAACCCCCCAAAGCCCCTAAACCCTATACTCCCTAAACTCTACAGGCCTCGTCCTTGCTAGGTAGGAGAGAAAAAAAGGACCCTAGAACCCGAAGCCCAGAACCCCAGAACCCTAAACCTTGGGTACGGCCCCCACTCAGTAATATTGGAATAATATTCATAATATAGATATAGTAAGACCTTCATAGTAGCCCTATTATAGACTCTTACTGTATGGCAGCCGTACCTAACCTAAACCCCAGAATCCTCAAACCCGGGACCTTAAGGTCCCAAATTTAGATCAACTCGAACCCCTGCAGATGCGGGCCCAAGAATTATCAGGACCATCCCTTGGGCTTTGAGTTCCTTTTGAGGGTTCAGGTTTTAGAGTTGTTGGTGTAATTTTCGGGGTTCTGAACATAGCTAGACTAGAATACGCCCCAACACCCCGGTCTAATCGCCCTCAACCCTGAAACCCTGAACCCTCTATTAGACTCTAGCCTCTTGGAATTTCAATCACCACTGACGTGTCTGTAACAACTAGGGAGACGCGATATTTGGGAACCAAGGATTAGATTGCACATCACATTCTTATGGAATCTGTTAGACTTCGGGGGTCACTCTTCACTTGAGCATATGAAGAGCAAAGAACAGAAATCCTACATATGTATACTTGAAGCTGCATGACTAGCTGTAGGCGCTTTTGATATTTAATTGGTTTCTATTTGATGGGCGCAAGTACTCCGAATCCCACTTGTAGCTCGCCACAGCACTAGATCCGAACCCCAACGCGAGCCCGCTCAAGCTGAGCTTCCCGAAGCCCCTTACATCAGAGTCGGAATGACAAGCAGTATTCCCCCAGAGTCCTGTATTGTCAGACTATAAGATTGGTCCAAGAGCCCGTTCTAATGCTCAAGGCTCTTGTTTTGAGCTTCGACCCCATCATAAGCCCAACGCAAGGACTGGACGCTGGATGACTTGTCCATGGTGGAGAGGCCCTTGACATCAAAGGCGAGCCCGTGCCGGCTTTGGTGAGAGTTCAACATCCGATATACCTGTATAGCTGCCTGGCCTCTCCCTCACAGTCCTTGCCCTATATGGGAGTTTCCGAAAATAGGGGACCCTAATATACCACCCTAAATAGTAGGATCCTTGTTACTAAGGGCCCCAAAACAAGGTACCCCTAATTTCGGAAATTCCCACGTGGCACAAGTGTTTGTGAATGGCATCCCCTGAAAGCCTGCTCTGATAACAAGGCCCTAAAATAGCTGAAGGTGTAAGCGGAGCCCCCCTAAGATTGCTCGTGCTGGCACTTTGAGGATAGTTGTTGATCTCCATTATCGGATATCGTCTTATGGAGGCACCTCTGCGTTCTTGAATGGGTTCCTTCCAGAACAAGCAAGTTTAGGATTCTCTGTGGAGGGGTCGTGGCTGTTCCAGCATTTTCGGTACATGCTGTGTGTGTGTGTGTGTGGGGGAAACCTCAAATATCAAAATTGCTTCCGGACCCATAAACCTTAATCCAAAAAAACGAGCTGCTTCTGAACCCCTTGCCTAGGCTTACCTTATTAACCCTTGTCGCATGTCCCTGTAGCGAGCTATTTCAGAGACTTGTTGCTTGGATCCATGCCAGCCTGTGCAGGTGCACGTGTCGAAACCCTAACCCCCTTTGGGGATGCGAGCATTGTCGTCTTGAGACCGAGCGTATGTTAAGTGTCAAAACCCGACTTTGATCCAAAGCCCAAGGCCCCAAAACCGCTTGAAATCCCCCCAAAGCCCCTATTAAACCCTACTCCCTAAAATCTACACCCTAAAGACTAAACCCTAGAAGCCCTACTCCCTCACTGCATCTCACTGCCCAATCTGCAGGAGCTCCACTTCGCCATGGAGGGCACAGCTTCTCGCCGCCTTTTCGGGGGACTTTAGGGTTTTTGTTAGGGCCTTTAAGGCTCTTAGGGCTTTAGGGGGTTTTGAAAGGGCTTCTGGGGCTCTTAGGGTTGCAGGGCTTTAGGGCTTTTGGGTTTAGGACTTTTGGTTTTAGGGTTGAGGGCGCCCAGATACCCAAACAACGATAGTACTGACCAGGCTTGCCATAGCAGGGATGGCGAATGTAGCAGTTGTGGGCATCGCAGCCCTCACATGAAAGGTTAGGGTTCAGGGTTTCGGCCAGTTGATTGCGTGATCTTTGTGGAGCCTACTTGTCTGTGGTACAAGTCTGCCCTCAAAAAGGGGCCCTAACTTAAAACATGCCTTGCAACTTGATCCTTGGTATCTCAACCCAAACCCAAACCCAGAGTAGACCTGAGCAGTACTGTCCGGTGCCCTCACTTGAAGCTTAAATCATGGTGTTCGAGCACAACAATCAATATATATATATATATAGAGATAGATAGATAGATAGATAGATAGATAGATAGATAGTCCGTCTTCGTTTTCGCGACGACCGTTCGTGCGACCTCTGCGGAGTTCGCAATTGAATCACGTCCGGCGGAGGCAGTCGATTCAGCTGTGCTGTGCTTTGCTTTCTTTCTGGGATACGGCCTCGGTCAAGGGACTGAATCCCTGGAGAAATGGAGACGATCCGCCCTCATGTTCCCGGTCCACGCTGAACTGGTCGAGGACGTGGAAATCCGCAAGTTGCAGCCTGATGATCAGGACCTGAAAGCAACTGAACGTACTGTTAGTTAGTGGGGAATGGAAGAATGGTAGTAATAGTAGTTATTGTACCCCATTCCTCCATTCCCTACTAACCAAAGCTAAGTGAAGGCCTTGCCCAAGCACGCCGGCTTGCTCAGCCGCGTGGATACAGGAAGAGCTCCGAGCCGGAACATGCTGGCGACAAAGGTAGCGTGTAAGACGCGATAGTGCTGATTCTGTTTCGAGATTGGGTATTTCCGCCACAGCACTGACAGTTTGGCCAAAGCGAACGCCCGAATGAGAACGCACCTTTGGCATGTTCTCCTGCGCGTTTCGAAGTAAGGCCAGATTTTCTTAGGTGTTTCTAAGCAAAGCACTTGCCTGACCGTTGAGGCAATGCTACTGTTCCAATGCGAGCACAAGTTCTTTTGCGGTTTGCACTGATTGCCAACCTAGCCACCACGCAGACACGTCTATCGATTCTTGCGCGTGCACACGTAGCATGTGCAGCTGTCTATGTACGGTTAGGTGTACATATACATGCCGTGGACCATGGCCCAAGTACCTCGCTGAGGGCCGACGTGATTCTGCAGGAAGTGCAATCATACACAGTGCAGTCGAACATGTCGCAACCTCTTGAACTCCAAGAGCCTTAATCCTTCGTGAGCCTGCAGCCTTAAATTCTGTATGAAGAGGAGGGCTCGGAATGATTATTGACATTATTCCTCTTGTTTCCGTGGCCTAAATAGAACTATATCGCATAGCAACCACCAGCACTCGAGTCTAAAATTTTCAGGCCTTCATTTGAAACCCTCATGAAGCCGTTCCTGTTCTGAGCGAGTGCGCGAGTCCAAGCTCTAAACCCTGAGGTGTACAACATCCTTTGGTCCGACCCTTTGTCGCACAAGCACCTTGTCTTGCATGGCTTAAGCAGGACAGCCTAAATAATTAGTCATGATGGTCCCTCCTAATTAGTGGCCCTTTATCGGTATATACTGCAATGTGTTCCAAAACCGTGCTTACTAATTGGGCAGGACTGGACTGTCCTCTTCAGAGGTGGCCCAGTAACCCATGGATCGGTTTAGGCACCTTCGTTAAGGGATCCTGTTTCTGAAGGATTTAGTAAGATTTCGGGACTAGAGACTAGTGGCCCTAAAAAGGGGCAGGTAATCCAGATCCATTCCCTGCATGGCCGATGCAGCATCTGAGAGGCTTTCATGTGAAGTTGAATCCTTACAGTGATGGCTAAAATCTGCTGCGCCCGCAATGATAAATACACTCACCAGGATGTCGACACTGTAGGATCAGGAACACATTGCCCATACTCTGGTGTCTGGGGCCCCTGATAAAGATATGTCATTGAACTCTTGTTGCCCAGGTCCCGTCTAGCTTCGAGCCCTCTAACTCGCAACCTCTCCGTCAAGGCTCAGGAATTAGCTATTGCTCGGATCCCATACTACGGGCAACCTCCAAACGAAAGGCTGTGATTAGAGGCTTGAAGAATTACAAGTACTCTTCGTGAGGGTTCCTAGTTAGAACATGTACCCCAAAACCGTGTTCTAATTTTGTCACTGTAGTAAATAGGACCTTTGAGAGATAATGCTTAGTTTAGGTTGAAGCCCTAAGCCCTAAACACGAAGCCTTTACACCCTAGACCGGAATTCGCGCGGTCACACCCAGGCCGGAGAACAGAAGAGACCCGCTCAAGAGCTTCGGGGTGCCTGCCACGGTGTTCTTGAAGGGGTTCAAAGGGTTGTACAACGATACTGCATGGGCTTTTCGGGTTCAGAGGCGTAGTTTTCTTTGCTCTGAGTTTGATTGAGTTTGGGGTAGGCAATTAAGGATACCTTCCGTGGGTCCGCACCAGGCCTTTCCAAGGCATCTGTTTAGCAGCACCCAGAGACTCGATTCAATACCAGTGGAACGAAACAGCCTTGCATCATTTCCTTGTATTTATGGACACCCGTGTGGTTTTGAAGCAAACCCTAGCCCTAACCCCTAGGCCCGTAAACTCGCCTGGCACGTCCGAGAGCCCGCCGAATGCTATCGTCTGAGCGGCACGCTGTTTGAACCAGGTAAGCTACCCACAGGCTCCATAGTAATTTCTTTTTGGGAGCAGTGTATAGGCCTAAGTATGACCCACAAAAGGAGCTGCAATTGGAACCCATGGGTAGGGACTGCTTGAACACAGCGATCACCATCCGGGTCTCGTGGCACCGTTAACTCGTGAAGACCGTAGCGTGGTTGGGAAGCAACGCCTTGAATTTCAAGGACATACTTGGAGGATCAGGGGACTTAGTAAGTCAGGTGGTAAGTACCTTAATTGGGGCTGTAAGTAATTATAAGTATAGTTACCTTAGTTATAACCCTAGTTACTAAGTCCCATGATCCTTCAAGTAGGGTTAGGGTTTAGGGCCTAGGGCTTAGGGACATAATGGTGTCCAATCTTGGCATCCGGGATATGTCCACAGGGCGGCTCGTTTTCTACGACGGCATCATGGACCCAGGGAGAGTGCCGTCCCGGCCGCGTGGTAGTGGGTAGGACAGGTACTTGAGAGACAGGTGCCCAAGTTTGCTGCAGCCGATGCAGGAACTTAACAAAGGCCCATTGCAGAGGCTGTTCCAAGCAATGGGAGCGGTGCCTGCGATATGCCGGCCGGCTGCCAGAGCCCAAAATCGGCCGTTCTTGAAGGATCATGGGACTTAGTAACTAGGGCTATAATGAAGGTAACCATACTTATTGCTTATAACCCCAATTAAGCTAACTTACTAAGTCCCCTGATCCTCGAAGTACGGTGAATGGGCGGATTGAGATGGGCCCCGCAGTGCTTTGTTGGATGCATGCGTAGCCTCTGGCAACTGCAAGTATCGAGTAGAAAGCCCCGAACTCTGTAGACTCTGGTAGTAGAGTACTCGAAGGATCAGGGGGCTTAGCAAGTTGGGTTATAAGTACCTTAATTGGGGCTATACGTAACTATAAGTATGGTTACCTTAATTATAACCCTACAAGTAGTACTAAGACAGCACAATGTAGGGAGCGAGCAGCGAACTAAGCATTTTTTTTGTCGTAATTGGTTCATGCTCCTGCCTTTTTTCCGGGTGCACGTGCGTGCGTATAGACGCATGTATACAGCAGAAAGAGTATATCCCCCGCCCCGTGTGAGAGATGATGGCTGTTTTGGTATGTGTACCCCCATTAGTTAAGCCTTGATTTGAAATGCCAAAACCAGGAGTAAACCCCCAGGCCGTAATCCCCAACAGAACATGACAGTGAAGCGTTGTTTGTTGGTCAAGAGATCAGTCGAATGTCATTGACAGCGAGTGCCCCAAAAGCTTTGACACACGGAAGCCGGGGTCAGAAGACCCCAGAGTCAAGCCGGGGGTTCGGAAAATGATAAGTTTGGGGTTCCTAAACCCTAAAGCCTAAACCCTAAAAACCATCCTAAACCCAGTACTATAGAGGGGCCTGAAGAGGTTGCTAATATGCATCCTGGGGGCTCCTTCCATGATAGAAGATATATTCCGACAATGTGTTCTAATTCGTAAGGGAGCTGTATGCGGAGGTTAGGGTTGAGGAGCTTAGGGGTACCCGGCAGTTCGAAGAGGCCTGGACAACAAAAAGGTTTGAGGGTCTCTGGGGGGGGGGGGGGGTTAGGAGTGTGGGGTTTGGAAGTTGAGGGTCAGGTTCTAGGGTTTAAGGATGTTTACTAGCTATCGATTTGGGATAATGTTTAGCCCTTTTTGCTCAAAATAGAGCCCTAACTATAACTATTTTTGGGGACTGTTGAAATCGATTCCTAGTTTAGTCGAGGAGGATATGGTTTAGGTTCTAGCGACTTCAGGGTGTAGGAGTCGGAAAAGGGCTGAGGTTGAGGAAAGTTCGAGGTTTAGGCGTTTACAGTTGAGAGTGTAGGCTGAGGGTTCAGGATGTAGGTAGAGAACAGCTGTTCCGGGCGAGAGAAGCCTGCTACAAAAGGTAGGTTCTCTGGGCTTTAGGATTTAGCCGGAGTTACAGGGTCCAAGGCCCAAGACCTAAACTCTCTAGACTATAAACATATGACAACGAAGGAGCGGGACTTCCCAGAAAGTAGGATCCTTATAATGACGGCGGTGCTTAATCATGTTCCTACTTTCCCTAATTACATCGCGCAAAGTGAGTAGGATTTCTACACCAGGGGTACCGAGTATCACGAAGAAACAACATTCTGAAGCTTGGGAAGCCCTTGCATAAAGCTCGCGAAGGTGCATGACAGCAAGAACCTCAGAGTGTGGTGAATGCAGAGCATGAGCTAGCAGATCTCTACTTGGAAGTTCAGGGGTAGCTATAAGTAGGGTTATCAGTAGGGTAACTATCATTGTAACCCATACTACGGGACTTATAACCCCAACTTATAACTACCCATGAACCTCCAAGTAGGGCCCAGTTTTTCATCGACTTGCGTGGTTAAGGTTCGGCGTGCCGGGCTTGTGGGCTGAGCTTTGGTAAGGGTTTACAAGGTTATTTAGACTCAGCCTCGTCCTTTTTTCATGGTTCCCCCAAAAGAATAAACAGACCGGCTAGTAGACCATAATTTTCTACTAAGGGATATAGGTATAGGGCTCTGTCTATTAAGTCTATTATTTCTAAAAGGACATGGGTGTTTGGATTTGGGTTTCGTAAGCTACCAGCAGGTAGAAGCTGTACGCTAAGCGATCTGGGAGGGTTTGTTTTCTATGCTAGTTTGGTTTCGTTTGAGGCAACCCTAAACCCCTAAACCCCCAAACCCTAAACCCCTAAACCCTAAACCCCTTGTTTATGGTTCAGAGGTTTGGGAGCTGCGTGATTGTTGGTTTTGGCGGATGTGACCTGGGTGGTTTGGCTGCCGGGTTTGCAAGGGAACCTCCAAAGGCAATGACGGAACCCACATGGGAGTTTCCGATTATTGGGGGGTACCTTATTTTGGTGTCCTTGTAATCAGGATCCTACTATTTCGGGTACCTTTTTCGGGTGCCCTATTTTCGGAAGCTACCATATATGGGAACACTTATAGGACCCTGACACCCTATGTTTTCTGCCCTCTAACCACTAAAACCTTTGAATTTTGCTGCCCTGCGTAGTGTTTGCACCTCGATCAGATGGCTGGGTTTTGATTTCGGGCGCTTTTGCACAAAGCTCCCCTGCGGACGGAGACTTGTAAGAGGCAGTCCTGGCGGGCAATAGCTCAATCCGTAAACCCACCAGGAAAGGAGACTGACCCTCAAAGCAAGACACCCGAAAGCCCGAACCCAATCCCGACATGCCCTAGCCTCCTCACACCGTGATCCCAAACGCTGAAGTTGTGTGGCTATGAGGCCCTCGAGACAAGCACTGGCAGGTCATGAAGAATTTCGGACGCCCCTCAGACGAACGGGTGCTGAGGGGTTTAGGGTCTCGGGGTTAAGGCATTTAAGGTTTAAGAAGGGCTTGTTGGTTTAAGGGTTCAGGGTCTGGGGGTGACGGGCTCAGGGTTGAGGACACTCTCGTGTAATCCTTGATCCATAATCGTAACATAGCGGCCCTAATCCTTTGAATGGGCCTAATAGGGTTTGGGGTTCTGTGCTAGTATGGTTTTGTATGGACTGTAAGTGGCAGTTCGAGATTATGCCTGACTAACTGCTCCGACCCCTCCATATAGCACGCTTCGGACAGCTTACTACAGGAACCTGATCAAGAAAGAGTGTGTCCTTCTTAGGGTTTCTACATATGGATCCTACTGTTTTGGTGGTTGTAGGACCAGGGTTTCTTATCAGGCTCCTACATTACTTCATGGTCAGGGTCCGTGGACAAGGAAGCCAGGCCACCACGAGAAGTGGGTACAGGTGAAGGTCTAGAATCCAGATATTTTAAGCGTTGGCACAATTGCCAATACTATTCCCTGGGGTTCCTTACCATAGGTAAACAGTTTTACTGACTCGATGCTATGATATATCCCCAAAACCCTATATAACCCTATTCTATGTATGAAGGCCCATAAATTCGGGTCTAGACAAGGCTAGGGGTCCAAACTTAACACACCGAAACTGAGGAATATACGTTAGACTGTATCAAGGATCCCTCTATGTTTCCAAGGGACGCTTCTCAATGCAAGTGTTTTGGTGTCCCTGGGCATGGCGCAGTTAGAGCTGCATGCGGCTTTAGGTGAAGGTTCGGGCTCATGGTTCGTGGTTAAGGCTTGTAGCTTTGCACGCAAGGGGCTGGGCTCTTGTTAATATCGTACATGATATCCCCACTCGTGCAACTTGTTGAAGGTGTTCAGTTTAGGCTCCACTTTTTCATTTACGCTGGAGGTCAAAGCCACGGAAAAGGGAGATTTTGGTGTAGCTGTTTTGGGGTTTCAAAGTTTTAATAGGGTCTGGGTACGTTGAGGGTTCCTGTCAGGATGTTCAGGGTTGGCTGGGTTTGCCGGCTTAGATTTCACCCTCAACCTTCAGCCTCGTAATATTTGGTGCATCTTTTCTTTGATGGGGCTTCGGGCTGGTCTAGGCTCAGGGACTTACAGATGGGAGCTTGATCATGTTTTACTGGGAATACGACTCTGTCCGACTCTTTGGGGCCTCTTCGCCAGCTTCGCATGTTAAGGAGGCTGTTGGAAGGTTTGGGGGGGTTCAGGAAATGCGGTGGTCTACTATACCACTATTGAGGCCCCCATAGTCTTAGCTGAACTCGAAACCTTCGACCCTGTCGTCACCTGTTGAGGCGATGTAACTCAGCGGTTCTGCAAGCAAGAAGGGCTTGAGCTGGTCATCCGCGGCTTGGTTGAAACTCCAGGGCGTCTTGTGAAGGACTTGGGCAGTTCTCTAAATTAGGGTCCAGTTGTAGGTCCCCAAAACACTACGGCACTCTCATGAAACGGCCCCTAACAGGGACCCTCATTTAGAAAATTGGAGAGTTGCACCATCTAAGTGAGGTTAACAGAGGGAAACCATATCATTACTTAGATCCCGATCAGTGTAACTTAGGTTAAACTCCTTAACAAGGAGTCAGCAGAAACCTCAAGGCTACCTTCGACGGATCCTTAATATGATTTCGTTATGATGAGCCCTTACATATGTAGAATAGTTGGGGTTAAGATAAGGTCCTGGGAGTCGTGGCGCACTAGGCGCTTGTTGATGGCTTTAATGGGTCTTATGCTTGTAGAGTTCAAGTTCATTTTGGAGGGTTCAGGGTTTAGGAAGTTTGTTTGACGGTTTCGGGCCTAAAGCCCTAAACCTAAGGAAGGAAACCTCTCTTCTCATGCGCTGCTCAAGATGTCACGGTTGACTCAAAGCGACCATGATTTGCTTCTGTGTGTGTGGGGGTGGGGGCTCTAGTCGAATTTGGCGTGCGCGCACAGAATCCGACGTGCACCTCGCTCTAACTATACTTCGGGGTATCATCAGATAAGGGGGGGGTTCTAGGATCCTGTGAGGACTTGGAATTCCCTTCATGTATTCAACACCCTCCGAGCACCTAAATCCTAAACCCTAAACCAATGCTAAGCCCAAAACCCTGAAGTTTAATCAATCCCCAAACATGACAGCCTCAACCTGAGCCAGAGATGTCCGTTCCGATTCCCTCCCGAGGATCACACCAGTTCACGAACACCTGCAAGGGGTATGAGCTGCTTCACGACGGCCCCTTTAATGCATGGAGAGCACTCAGGTGCTCTTCGGGGGAGTAGGGTACGTATGCGGTATAGGGCCGTTTGGGGTCCAGCATGTCGGCGTAGCTTTCAGGGCTTCGGGGCTGGCTGTTCTATATCATTCCACCTGCTGAAGTCTTGTGTCGATGTTAGCTACCATGCTGCGGACTTTCCTTCCCTCGCAGGGACCTTGTTCTACGAGAAGAGTGCTGCATAGTCACAGCCTGTGGAGTGGATGATAAGAAGAAGCATATCTTTCGTCAATAAGGTTTAGCCTTAGGATTAGAATATCCAGGCGACAGTCCGGACTGCCTTTACTTAAACACATGCTACCTGTTCATGCTTGAGGCTTCCTGGGGGTCAGTTTTTGTTTTCCAAGGTTCCAGTTCTACCCGAGATTCTACTCCACCAAGCTGGGGTCGCTTTGAGGTTCCCAGTCGGCCAGCACCCGAATCCCCAAACCCTTAACGATATAAGGTTCAAGGTTTGCGGACTAGGGTTTAGCGTTGCCTACACGATAGACCCGGCAAAGGCTACTTGCTGAGAGTTTTCTCCGCGCGGAACTACATGGGGTGCGCTGGATGCACCTTTCGACGTCTTGGAAGTTGCGACTTCAGATGCGAGCTTTCGCTTCGGGATTCCTGTTGGGTTTACGTAGGGTCGGTCCCTGTAACCGTCGCAGAACGACAGACTCGAGGTTGGGTTGATATGCCTTCTTGTTGCGCTGGAGATCAAGTGGTTTTGATGTCAGATCAACTATAGTCCCCTGGGGAACAAGTTTATATGTCTGCTCATATAAACCCCAAGAGCATATTCAACATATTACTTTATTATGGTTCTAAGGGGGTTATAGTCAAAGGTTCAGAGTTTTGTCGGAAGATGCCTCTGGAAAAACCGAGGACAGTGCCGAATGATGGCGGCATGTTGCTGCACCTTGATCGCAAATATTCTTGTCGAGGCTTCCCAAGTAGTACTCCAACCGGTTATCTTGGTTTGTTTGGGCTCATCTTGTTTTGTTTAGGCTCTTTTGGAAGCGGTAGAGGAATGATGGAATCCATACATATTGGCAAGGGTATACTGGGGAATGTAGGCGGAGCTTTGGCCAGCATTGCATGCTGCCGAAGGGTTCGAACTTGGCTTGCCACTACTCGAACTGCGAGAGCTTAAACTACTCTAAACCGCCCTAAACACAAATAAACCCTAAACCGAGCTGACTATTCGTATCGCTGCAGGGCGGCCTTGCCAGGCTTGTCTGAGAGTGTGTGTGTGTGTGTCAAAACACCCTTAAACCCAACAGTTTGAACACCTCCGACTTGCCTTTGAGCCCCGAACCTGGCTTGGCTTGGCCTTCAAAGCGAGCTGCTTTCAAGGACTGGAGCAGCCTGAAAGTTTGCCAATCTTGTTCCTCAGGATTCCTTATGGTCATATTGGCATACTTCAAGACCCTCTTCTAGTTATGAAGCCTTCTGTAGTAAGCTCCGAAGTGGACCGCCGGAACGGACTTCTGCCGGCAACATGTGGGATGAGATCAGCCTAAAGCCTAGACCTCCATCCCGAATGAAACCCGATAAGGATCTATAAGGGATCCTTTACTTGATCGTGCGGGATGCGTTTAGGGTTAAAAGGTTTTTACAAGCCCTACCCCAAACCTCCGAGCTCCAAAGCCCTACTCAGGATCGGCTACGGTGAGGATGCGTTCCGAACTCGGTCGCTGATGTTGTGACCGGGTTCACGGTTCGTGTTCCGGTTTTTGCTTCAGGTGCCAAAAGCGGAGCCCAAAGCATCGAAGCTTAAAAACTGATAAGAGCTTGTGTATGCAGAGGTCTAGCGTGGGTTCTGAGGAGTGAAAGAGTGGACTGGCACGGGTGAGATGTCTTTTGAGCGAAGTCCCTGCCAGTGGGGCTATGTATCAAGCAAGAACGCAGACAGGAATGCTCCTTGAACTCATACTTCAGCCGCCAGCATGTTCGGCAAGTGCTCACCATTCGAAGCACGGTAACGTGTACCACTATACCGGTTGCAGTATCTGTCCTGGCAGTGATGGACGTAGTGCGGGTCAGGGTTCCGGGGTGCGTGATCGTCACAGCAGCTGTAGTCGCAGAAATGTTGCTAATCCTTGTCGCACTTCCAGCTGAGACCCCAGTCGAACGAGAAGCAAATGCAGTTGAAAGGCAACTCATCGGATCGGTCGTAGTAGAAGTGGATAGCAGAAGGACGAGAGCGAGAAAAACCAGGAGGGGAAGGTTAGACTCTCTAAACCTCATAAGCTCTCCAGTATCATGCCCTGACGATCAGTTTATACAAGCCTCACAGTGATGGAACACTGAAGACGCTGTTTCAAGAAACGCCCATGGCTGTATCAGGCGTGGTGCGGTGTCGCTCGTGGTGCGCCCGCGCAGCATCGAGCGACTAACAGGCCTCTGCGTACCTCTTGGGAAAGCCTCCGGGTGGATGCCTATCATAGGAGGCCAAAAGGGGTTTTAGCCTATGGGGTAGGGATTAGGGTTCCCATCATGGGGTTCATATCAAGGAAGCCCTACCCCAGGAATCTTAAACCGCCCCTTTTGGCCTCCCATCAGTCTACCTCAATCAACAAAACCTACTTTCTGTATGGTCCCTATGATTTCCATATTAGGTTTTATAATAAGAACCTACTAAAAGTAGGGTTGGGTAGTTTACGGCAGCTTGCACAGTAGCAGCCTTTGACCCCTTTTCGATTCTTGGGTTCCCTTATTGAAGCCAATGTTTAGGGAAAAGGGTATGCTTATTGATTGATTAGGGGGCCAGTGGGCATTTTAGGGTTTAGGGTTTAGTAGCTTGCCCACTAGATGTCCTGGATTTGAGATCAGGTTTTGGCGTTGGGCGGTGGGGATCGCAGCTTCGGGTTAGGCTTCAGTATACCTATGATTCTGATTGGGAAATCGCGACCCACCTGCAAGCACGTCAGTGCCCTTGATTGGAGAACGCTGTGGTCTTCCTTGAGAATGACCCGAAGCCTCACCACCCTCACCACTTACCTTTGGTTAGTAGGGAATGGAGGAATTGGGTACAATTATAACTACTACTACTACTACTACTACTACTACTACTACTACTACTACTACTACTACTACTACTACTACTACTACTACTACCATTCTTTCATTCCCCACTCACCAAAGGTAAGACCAAGCATAGAGCTCCAAGCTTTGAGTATTCTCGAATCCTAAGCTGCTAGATGTGGTCCTGAAAACCTAGAGCCCTGAAGCCCCGAACTGGGAGTTTCCGAATACCTTGGGTACCTTGTTTTGGGGTCCTTATCACCAGGATCCTACTATTTAGGGTGCTATATTATAGGGTCCCCTGTTTTCGGGAACTCCCAACTCCCCCAAGCCCTCAGACCCAAAAATCCCCAACGCCTACCGCCCCGCAGGGCCTAGCCGGGCCAGACAGAACACCGGTGGCCACTTGAGCGCGAATTGAGATAAGGAAACTTTCCGAAAGTTAGGGGGACCTTATTTTGGGGTCCTTATAATAATGATCCTACTATTTCTGGTGCTATATTGGGGTCCCTTCTTTATTTAAATTTTCGGCAACTCCCATACGGCTTCTAGTGTTTCAGGTTCAGAAGTTTAGGGGTGTAGGGTTTAGAGTTTACAGAGTTTAGGGCATATCGCAAAAGGGGTTTTGGTGTGTAAGGTTCAGGGGGATTAAGTGTTTGGAGTCAGGCTCAGGTTTCACGTTTTAGGTTTAGTTTTGTTCTGAGTGTTTTGGTTCGGGAGACAGGGATCCGTAAAACGAGGGGCCCATAGCCCTGTAACCAGGAGCATTTGGAGTCAGTATAATTGTGGAACCTGCAGGAATCGTATATTCTAGTACAAGCATATGTGCATGGTTATGGAACCTCCAGAAATGGCACACTGTGGTCGTGACATAAGTGCATCATTACTGGAGCCTCCAGTAATAGTATACAGCTGACTAGTCACGAATAATCGATATTGCCAGAAATCTGCCAAACCTTGTGGCCCAAGGCCACAACCTCCTTGCATCCTTTCCTTTAGGCCTTTCTAGTGTATAACCGGGACCTATGAAAGCCAGTGTATCCGCCCGCTTTGATTGAGGTCACCAGGACATGGCATGTAGTTCTATAAGGGCTTAAATAAATACCAATACTATTTTGGGGGTTCCTTTTAAAGGGGTCTATGAGGGATCTATAGTAGGGTTCTATATTAAGGGCCCAAATACTTACCAATACTATTCTTGGGTTCCTCATTAAAGTTAGATAATGGACACCAACATCCTATTAAGGCCCCTATACTGCCTAACCATAAACTGTAAGACCTTGTTTGCAGAACTTCTTCTCGGCTGAGCAGCTATACGAATTAGTAGGTCAAGGTCCGCTAATGAAAGCTGTAAGCCTTACAACACGCCTGGAATCCCTGCTGTAGCCCGCCTTCAACCAACAGCCCAGAACAGCCAGAAGTGTCCCAAACCCCCTGCACAACCAAAGACCGTCGCATACATCCGGAAGCAGCCTCACAGGCTGACCTACAAAGCACAAGAAGCAAAGCGAAATCCTACTGTAAGCCCTTAGGGTTTCGGGCTCCCCTACAAACCGCTAGGCCCTAAACCCGCCCTAGGTGCTGTCCTCAATTGCGAGCCCTACTGTCCGCGGAAGCACTTGATGCAGCTCATCAAGCCGGAACAGGCTCATGGGTTTAGGGTTTCCTAGGATTCCTTTTGATGACTCACCTTTAAGAAACACACCAGAACCGTGTTCTCATTGTTAAGCCTCAGTCAGGGCTTTCGGCTTTAGCGGGAAACATTGGCTTTGCCGAGTCTTCTTTCAATGCTTCGCAGGATCGTATATAGTTATCGGAAGCAGCGACGAAGATGCGACTCTTCCCAGCCGATCAGGGAGAACCCGAAGCGCCAGAACGCCTGGGCCCAACTTTAGCAGCGGTTTCTCCAAGTCAACGCCTGCGGTTCTTGAGTACTTTCCTTCGGCTGCCGCTCAACCTCGTGTGCCATTCACGTTGAGGCTGAATGTTGCTTTGGAAGCATCTTTCCTGCCGCAGCTACTGGAATCACTGCAGGGCAGACTTTTTCGCAGCTCCCAATTCTTCTACTTGAAGAACTCCCTAATGCGCCCCCAAACACGAATTATTGTAATTATCAAGGCGATAATAAGATAATATTGGGGTTTGAGAAATCGGTGCTGCGGAATGCAAAAGGGGCTTCGGGGTTTAGGGTCATATATTCTGGCAGCCAGCAAGCCCAGTGTCAAAAGGTCTTAGCTATTCCGAGCAGCCTGAATTTCACTCTTGCGGTGTTCGCGGCTTTTTTTGTAACGAACCCTCCCTGATCCTATGAACCCTAAACCCCCAAAGGAGCCCTATTCTAACTGCATTACCCATAATTCAAGCTTGGGAGACCTGTTAGACTCAACAAATCAGCTTGGAGGCTGAGCCGCAAGGGTTAGGCTATCTAGGCTATAAGACTGGAAGGGAGCTCAAGACCGTGTTGGCCCTGTGTTACCACCTGAACCCCCGACCTCGAGATCCCCAGAAAGACCCTACCATTTTTCATCCCCAGAACCAGATGGTCTTGTTCGCTCTGATATATAGAAGGTTGAATAACTGCTGACCAGTTTTCTTCCTTAAGGTTCGATCATATAGTATAGGTAAACCCTCGAAAGCCGTATCCTCCTTCTCACCCCAGAAGGGTGGAACATGGATGAAGGGTGATCAGTGCTAGGATTCCCTTTGCGTTCAAGGGCATGAGGAGAATGACCCTTAACCCCTAAACCCTGGACCCTAAACCTTAAACCCTCAACCTCAAGCACCAAAGCCCCAAACCCTCCTTGGAGGATCACGGGACTTAGTAAGTTAGGGTATAAGTACCTTAATTGGGGTTATGAGAAATTATAAAGTATAGTTACTTTAGTTTTAGTTATAACCCTAATTACTAAGTCCCATGATCCTTCAAGTCAAGGACCCTGGGTTAAGCACGGGAGAGCTTGTTTCACAGGTGCGGTGTTTCGGCTGGACCCACCGAGTTGCTTCGGCTGCCATGGCTCTTTTTGGAAGGGGGGTTCAAGGGTGGGTGTTTTAGGGTTTGAGCGGGACAGGAAATAAGGGATTTAGAGTTGAGAGTGTAGGGATTAGGGTGTGCAGGAAGCCGGGCGAGGGTCGCGAGAAGTGGATGCCGCTGAGTTCGCCACTATTCGCACCGTTTCGACTCTTGCGAGCTCCACCGTTTAGTTCCTTCGATTCTTGCTGGAGCCAGAAGTCGAAGGGAGGATCCGGTCGTAAACACGTGGAGCAGGGCACCAGCTGCAGATGAGGCTTCTCTGCGGTAGCTCTATCCGGATGTGACAGGGGAATGATTGCAAGAGTATTGCAAGTGAGGCTCCCACAATCACAACACAGTCGAGGCTTCAATGCAACAGGGCTCGAAGTGCGTTCTGAATTGGGATTCTAGCGTCTCCTCAGACATATATAACTTTTTTGAATCCCGAGAGAATATTACCAATACTGTTTAAAATTTGTATGATGGTTCTGGGGGGGGGGGGGGTAGAGGTTCGTTCGCCCGTCGGGAAAAACATCCGCATCTCCCTGAAGCCGAGGATTCGGAGGATTTCCGATCCTGTGCAGAATGCGGCCGATCGGACGCAGTGGGATCTAGGGTTTAGGATTCAGGGTTTAGGGTTTAGGATTCAGGGTTTGGGGTTTAGGGATTGCATAGTCCAGGTGTAAAAAAGGGATTGACACGTGTCGTTTCAAGCTTTCACATAGTTCTTGTGTGTTTCCTCTTTCTTCAGGGTACCCGGCAGTCGCAATAGGCCTGGATGCGAAAGGGTTTAGGGATCAGGGGCCAGGGATTAGCAAAGGGTTTAGGGCCTTAGGGTAGGGTTCAAGATTCGTTCGGGAGCCTCTTCATCATCGTTTAAGGTCACAGGCGCTTCCCCGCGCGATGATGGGTAGGTTCAGGCTTTTCGGGTTTCAGGATTGTGGGCATGTTATAGTGAGGGTTTGCATAGCATTGTCCCTATACCTGCCGTGTATTCGCATAGCTTACGGTCTCTCGTTGTGTCCGTGTATCGCTGTGACCCCCGTGTGCCTTAGCGGGACTATCTAGACACGTGCATGCGGCTGCACTGTGCAAACGGGGAGGACGCCGGGACGTTTGCAGTTTTCTTGGTAGTATTATAGTATAATATCATTATGGTATAGTATTATTATAGTATAGTATTATTATAGTATATTGTAGCACAGTATTATCAAACCGACATACAGCCTAAGATTGCCTCAGGCAGACAGTTCGGTTTGACACTGGGAGACGACACCGAGAAACACGGAGCACATGCAGGGAGCTAGACGCAAAGAGGCAGCGGACAGATAGTCGTGGACCACTAGATAGTTACAACACAAGTATGTACACGTATCTTGTATGTGATGTTTATACATGTATATATATATGTATATATATGTATATATGTGCGCATGCATGCAGGCATGCATACATACATGAATGGAACCCCAAAACCACTGGTTACTTAGGGTTTCGGGTTCTGAGACCTCTGAAGCTTAGGGCTTAGGGTTTGTAGTTTGGAGTTCTGAATCCTGAAGTTCAGGGTTCTGGGGTTCTGAGACCTGAAGTCTAGGTTTTGAGGTTAACGGTTAAGGGTTTAGGGTTTAGGGTTTAGGGTTTAGGGTTTAGGGTTTAGAAACTTAGGAAACAGGGAGTTTCACCGGCAAAAAACGCATGACTCTGAAGCCCTCTTAAGCCTTCGCCCTCTGCATTCAATCGTGTGATCAAGACAGACCGAGCCTTTGGGGGTTGCCACCGATTCCGGGTTTCGGGCTTTGGGTCGAATTTTATAATTACCTATACTATTTTTTATGTTCCTTACTATAGTTGTAGTATGATATGCCCCAAAACCCAATTCTAATTAGGAAGGGCCCCTATATTCGTGTTTTGGGTCTAGGATTTTGGGTTTTTTGGTCTTGGCGTCCCTCAGGCATGGATGACTTGCAGGAGGATTGCAGCCGGGCATGACAGTCCTACAACCGGGTTCTGGATTTTTGGGCTGAGGGCTCATACCTGGGAGGGCTGACAACATGCAGATCTCCAGGCAACCCCATTATGCCATTATAGAAGCCCCAAAAATCACGGATTAAGGTTCTTAACTTGGTTGAAGAGCAAAATGTTCCGGCGTTTACTTGTCTGTGCTGTGTCTCAGCGGTTAAGCAACCCCCAAAACATGGAGCTGAAGCCCTTGGCGTTCTGTGGGGTATAAGTGCTATTAAGTGCTTCGCGGGGTTTAGGGCTTTTGGGCCTGGGGTTTTAGGGTTATTCTGGGTTTGTTTTGCACCTTGTGTTCTATGTCTTGAGGGCTTGTTCAAAATGGGTTGTCGCCTTTCGGGGTCGTGCTTGTAAGGCCTCGATCATTTAGGGTGTGCATGAAGGGCCCTTTAGTCTGAGACTCCCGTGACCCTAAACCCTAAACCTCGCCTGCATTGTCGGATTTGCGAGAGCCCAAACCCTTAACCCCTGAACCCTTAACCCTAAACCCGTAAACGGCTGATACACTTAAGCGGGGGTGCCTGTCGAAACCGTTTATACACCGTTATAAATGCTAAACCCTTGGTATTTAGGAGGGAAAATAAAGCCTTCCATAGTATAGGGCCTTAATAGTTAGAATAGGGTTTGCGGGGATATTATACTATGATAACTATTAGTAAGGAACCCCCCCCCCCCCCCCCCCCCACAACCATATTCTAATTATTAAGGCCCCTACATTACTGAGATCCGAGGCTTCTTCGCCTGCCGCGGCTGCGGGGACTACGCCACTTTGCCAGAGAAAAGGGGCCTGAGGCTTCAGGCTTGGGAACATGGAGCTTCGCTGTTTTGGGTTTAGGGTTTTGGGTTTAGGATTTACAGAGGTTTAGGCTTGGAATTCGGGTTTGTGGAGGGTTTAGGGCTTATAGTGCTTTCAGACTCTAGGCTTGGGCATATGAGATTTAGGGTTTAGAGGGGTTTAAGGGCATGTATTCAGGCGATTGCACAAGTCCTGATGCAAAAAAAGGGCAAGTTAAGGGTTGAGGGACTAGGACTAGGAGTACTAATATTACGGTTATGATTACTAGTACTAGACCTATCAACATTGCTATGGCTACTGCTATTACTATTACTAATACTAGGGATACCTTGCAACAAAGCAAGAACGTCACAAGAGTTATCTTGAGGCGCATTGGTGGCAATTCTTTGGCTTCGAAGTCTTTGACTTTGCATTTGGAGTTGACTGTATCCCTAGTTGCAACCACAAGAAGAAGGACAAGGGTGAGCAAGCGTTGTTGTTTATTCTTGGCACGGGGGGGCGGTTAGGAAACCTGAGGCTATACAATAAAGAGGCTTGAGTAGCTGATTGGTGCGACTGTAGCAGTCACTTGTAGTTCATAATCTGCTCATACTCCTAACATACCCCAAAAGCCTACTCAAATCATTATCGCCTCAGTACGCCATCGCGGTTTAGCGCCACCCAAACTTTGAGAGAGAGAGAGAGGCATAGAGAGAGAGAAAGGGAGAGGGAGAGGGCTTGTTGAGAGTTTTACTAAGCTTTGGGTTTGTGGTTTGGGCTTGGAGGTTTCCTGAGCGCACACGCCTCAACATCTCTCACCGATACCCGATTTGTTCAGGTGCAGAGGGTACTTGCTTGTTTAGGCAATGCTGTGTTCTCTCTCGAGGTGGGCTCTCATATCACATCATATCATAGGCCAAAATAGCAATATCATAATAAGCACTGTTCCATTTTTTGCCCCTGAAATATACCCCTAAACCCTAAACCTTCTTACAAAAACACCCTAAACCCTAAACCTAATGACCTTGATATCATGATTGGGCTCCCCCGAAAGCCCACTACCCCCTGAAGAAGGAATATGCCTTAAATGATAGAGGCCCTAATATTATGATCTAAGGTAGATTCCTTAACTAAGGGGTTTTGGGATTTCTTTTGCCCCTGAAATAGTACCGCTAAACCCTAAACCTAATGACATTGATATCATTTGTTGGACTTCCTAATTGTAGAGCAGGTAACCTTTAACCTTTCTTGGGTACTATAGTCCCTATATATTCCCTATATAACCCAAAACTCTAACCTTTAGCTTCCCATGATACCCGACAAGTAGGTTTTACTATATAACCCCTAAACCCCAAAAGAAAAAGCCCTTTATAGACCCTAAACCTAATGACCTTGATATCATTTTTTGGGGGCTCTGTGCCAAGCATCTCCCAGGATCTTTGCCTCGAGTGCGCCTCGAGGGTCTCACAGGGACTCCAGGCCTTACCTGTCGGGAGCTCAGGCTTTGTGCGATTTTGTTTTAGGACTTATGAAAAAAGGTAGGTTATTCAGGGTTAAGGTAGGCTTTAGGGCTTAGGGTTTAGGGTTTTCCTTCGACCAGGCCTGACGCTTCGAGTGCCTGTGAGAGAGAGAGAGAGAGAGAGAGAGAGAGAGAGAGAGAGAGAGAGAGAGGGGTTTTGGGCTCAGGGTTTACTGTTTTTGGGGCTGTAGGGTTTAGGGTTTAGGCGTACTTGGACCCATGTTGTTCAGTTTTTGGTTCCTGTACTCCAATCATTCTTGCTAGGGGTCTACGTTCAGTATATAGCAACCCTGAACTGGGTTCTTGTCAGGAAAGTTAATTTAAGTTACCATGGTGTCTTCATAAGGGTATCTTACTTCGTAGCTGAGTAGGTAACCTTGAACCTTTCGGGGCTTATATCCCTACCATGTTTAAAACGGGTTATCCTTTTTGGGGCTGGGGTACTCAGCCCCTAAGCTTAAGTTAAGCTCTTTAACCAATACACAGTTAAAAAAACACAACTTTTGGGGGTCTGGGGTTTGGGTGTGGGGTTCAGACCAAGGAGCCTTTGGAGTTTGGGGCCTTTGGAGTTTAGGGCCTTTGGGGTTTAGGGTTTAGGGGTTTAGGGTTTAGGGTTAGCTTTCCAAGGACTCAAAAAAGAAAGTGCTAATAAAAAGGAGCACGCGATCAGGAGTTGGAGCGGAGGATCGCATCTAAGGAACATTTTTGCTCAACTCCTGTTGAAGGCTAGCCTACCGCTCACAGGCTTGACTAGCGACCCCCCTTGTGAAATTTTATCAAAGAACGCCCTAAACCTTAAACTAAACCCTCCAGGACCGGAATCCTGCAGTTTCGGGCTCAGGGAATCTTGCTCAACTGAGGGGCTTTGGAAGCGTAGCTTCGCGCTAGACTCTAAACAACCCTCATTCAACTCCAAGTTCGAGTCTATACCCCACACCCCAGTGTCAAGCCCTCATACTGATATAGAATATAGAAGTTGATTGAGGGTTTAGAGTTTAGGGATCTTAGTATCGAGGTCTGAATAATTCGCCATATGGTTCTTTGGGGTTGTTTGGTATATTTATGATGTACTAGACAACGCCAACACCCTCTTCGAATTTTTGAGACCCCGGTATTACAGAATCCTTGTTAGCATCCCGTATGGACCTGCGCTAAGGAATCCTTCAAAGTAGCCCGTATTCAAACTCTTACAGTCCCTGTACTGGGATGCCCAGTATTACCCTTATTCCCTTTTTGTAGTCCTAGGTTCCTTATAAAGCTACCCAATAGCAAGAAAGGTGGCACTATCTATTCCTAGGTTGCTGGGCATCCGAGTGTATTAAGTCCTCTTCCGAATTAGGCCTTCAGCTCCTGCAGCTCATTCAGCCCTCCGTCGCGTTCCGTTGAGTCTGAGTCCAGCTTCCATATGACGGGCAGCCCGACAGCAAGGGGTTTAGGAGCTTAGGGTTTAGGGTCTTTATTTGTTCTTGACAGACTACGTAGATGTTCGCACTTCTGCCTTTTTCTTAAGTTTCTACAAGGTTTGTTTCATAAGGTCTTTTTAACGGTTCATGGGGTATAAGCAGAGTTATAAGTGACTTAGTTGGGGTTAGGAAGTATCTACGTCCACTGACTGTGTACATAAGGTGAGGCTTCTCGACTTTAGAATTCCGGTTGCTTTCAGGGTTTGTATTTGGTCGGGTTTATGAGGTTACAGCTTCGTGTCTGGACTTTTGGGGTTCAGGGCTTCGGGAAGGCCAGATGTTCTAGGACCTAGAG
Source organism: Symbiodinium sp. CCMP2592 (assembly GCA_905221615.1). Classification (NCBI taxonomy): domain Eukaryota; class Dinophyceae; order Suessiales; family Symbiodiniaceae; genus Symbiodinium; species Symbiodinium sp. CCMP2592. The sequence goes on from CAJNDT010004190.1 coordinate 481,325, forward strand.
TAGGCCCTTATTCCCTTTTTAAGGTTTCAGGTTCCCTTATAAGCCCCTTTAAACCAAAAAGGGCACCCTTTTTATTCCTAGGTTACTCTTGGGTCTAGTGTTCGAGGAACTTCATATTCCCTCATAGTCCCTAGGTAAGTACGGTATAATATGCCACAAAACCGATGCTACTTACGAGTGTTTTTGGGGAGCTGGGAGTTCCTTCAAGGAAAAACCAACTAGGTAGGGCTTTGGGACATTTTATATTTTCCCTTATTGGGCTTAAGAGGATCTTACTTACTAATATTTTTCAAAGGCTTTAAAAGCCCCACCTAGCCAAAGAATCGACGCCGGCGGTTTAGGGATTAGAGTTTAGGGTCTAGGGTTGAGAAGGGGAACTGTAACCGGGCTGCTGGGCAACGAGGCCTGCTGCAAAAAGGGTTGAGCAGGGTTTATGATTGAGGGTCGACAACAAGGTTTGTAGACACTGGTCCAGTAAGCAAGATCAAGGTTGAGGTGTAGTGCGGAAGCCTGAATAAGTACTGATATTATTCCTGAGGGCTCCGTATTCTAGGCATCGGAATATATAGGAATGCAAGGTATGGGCACCCTTGAGCCCTACTTTAACCGTTGAGGCCCTGTGATATGGTGTCTGGTTCCGTTTTATGAGGGCTTCGCATTTAGTGTGCAAGAGTGACCGCTTATGTTGTGAGACATTTTGTCGCTGATGTCGTTGTTGTCGGCGACGTTGTCGTTCTGTCATTAGGGAGTTTCCAGAAGCAAAGCCCGAACGAAAGCATCGTTATTAAAAGGAGCCTTGAAAACGGTACCGTCACGTTTGAGAAACCCCCGCACATCGACAAACGACTCGACGTTCAGCTTGCGAGGCTCTTGGACGCCTATGTCATAGACCCAAAAATCGCAACCTACCTGGACCCTACAAAACCGACCCGGAGAATGTAACCCTAAGAAGCTACATTCTTTACCTGTAGATTCCAGGCAACCCTGGAAAAACCTGTAGCCCAGACCTTAATGATAGAAACTGTGACCATGACGACCCACATGTTTATTCAGCATCTTTCAACCCACAGGCTGGGATTCTTGGTAAGGCAGAGGGTTAATTTCAGGGATTAGGGGTACGTCACCCATAATTAGAAGGAAGGTTTATTGTTGAACTGTATACCCCTATTGTGGTAGCTCACATCAAGTTCCCTAACCGCATCAAGATCCCAAGTCGTCCCGGTAGCTTCGGTTTCCAGGTGGTCAAAGCGACGAGGAATTGCACACCGAAGTGTAGCATGAGGGCGCGTAACGCACCCTCCGATGCACGTCCTCCAACCCATGGTTGCCGAAGTCTGTTTCTGTATAGTCCTCCTATGTCCGACCTAAGCTTCTTGGTGCTTCAACTCAAATTTCGTAGTTGGGCTCCGAAAGTTTCTCTAACCTTGTATTACCAGTGCTTGTTCGGTAAGTCGGTTTCGGCCTCTTGGAGACTTTGGAAGGTTCACAGAAACATCGGCATCTCATTAACTCGGTATTACCTGTGCTAGTTGGGTAATTGGGTAAGTCGGCTTGGGATGTTGGAGATTGTCAAGGGATCGCAGAATAATCGTCGAAGGTTCCAAGTGGCTCGAGAAGCCCCGGACAATGAGTTGCTAATCTCGGAAGCTGTAGACAGTCACCCTCGATTATTTCAGGTGGAAGCTCGAGTACATTTTTGATTAGAACAGCACCAGTGGCTGGAAGGCAAGCACCAAGTATATCCCTCACCTTTTCTCCCGATGCACATCCTTCCAATCTTCATCAACCATGGGATGGACTTCCGTTCTCGGCGTCATCCAAGTATATACCCGATTCGCAACTGCCCGAAGCCCTAAACCTTAAATGCGTGCCGAAACAAAGCCTTCAACTCAAAAGGGCTGCAAATGAAAAGGCCATGCCAGCCCATACCCCCAGAAAAAGCCCCCACCAGAGAACGACACCAAGCATGTGCAGCTGCTGCGGCCAGCGATGAATGCTAGCCACGGCTTTGCGTGTGAGATCTTCCTTAGCACCGGAAGAGGGTACACATATCCTTGACCGAAGAGTTCCCTACCTTAACCCTGAATAACCTACCTAGGTAAGGTTCCTGAATAGTGGTTTCCTTATAATATGTCCTTACAAGGGGTAGGCTATTCCGGCTTAAGGTAGGCTTAGCTGAAAGCTGATGTCGGTATCAAGCTTCACGCAGACATGTGTAAGATAGCAGGCGCACAGAAATTCGCGTGAGACGTGCAGATAGATGCACAGACACACAGGCACACAGAGAGACCGTCGGACACCTCGCAAGGTTTTCCAATGAACTGCATGTCACTGCTTTGCATTGCAATGCTTTACATTATGCTTACCACGCTAATTACATTACATACATTACATTACAATAAAACAGAAGCATTACACTAGACCGCGCTACTCTACTTTGCTTTGCATGACACTCGTGATTCATGCTCACTTGCTTTCTGACATTACGTGTAATTGCAAGCTTGAGCTTATGTGGGTGGTTGTCAAAACTATGGTCCCTTTTGGGGCACCCTAAATATTAGGTGCCGTATTCTAATAAGGACCCAAAAAAGGACCCTAATTCCTCCAAGGGGCCGCCTCATGGCCTGCAGGACTTGACTTACACTGCATTTGCATCTGTGTCGTTTGCATTCACTCAACACTGCGTGACATGTATACGAGAGAGAGAGAGAGAGAGAGAGAGAGAGAGAGAGAGAGAGAGAGAGAGAGAGAGAGCCAGCCAAACAAACAGGCGGACAGCCATACTGACAGACAGACATGCATAAATGCCTACATAGACTCATCAATCCACGCATATATGCATGCATACATGCACGCATCCATGCATACGTAACATGATGGCCGCAATAGGAAATCATTTTGCATTGCGTAGTAGGTAGCATGCCATTGCAGCAGCACGGCGACGGAACAGAACAGCACTATACGACCATGTACACCTCCACATTGACAAGCAGTGAACACATGTGGGCATGCACAAGCATTCATCCGGGCATGGGTTTGCGTTTGCATATGTGGTGCATGTGCTTTTCGTGCAAGTCTGCATCAAGAAAGTATGGAGATCCAAGGAAGCAGGCGCCAGGTACGTCATACGGGTGGTTGTCAATATGAGGGTCCCTTTTCGGGTCCTTATTACAATACGGCACGTAATGATTACGGTACCCAAAAAGGGACCATAATTTTGACAACCACCCAGGTATGTCATATACACTTGTTTTGTCCTCTCACTTGCTCATGGTAGGTGTACACACCCATGTGTGTGCATGTTTTCATGGACACAGACGAGGACTTCTCTGCAGGGGTCTTTTTGGCTATAGCCTACCCAGGGATTCCGGAACCTAGTATACTTGGGTTGTAAGCCCCAATAGATGCCTTCTAGTGGGGTATAGGACTTCAAGGACTGGATTCGTCCAAGGGTAAAAGGAGGGACCCTTAATAAGGACCCCTAAGTATATACCCTCAATATGTTATAGCTATTATATACCCATTATTCTTCCCGTTTGAATTCTAGAGAACTTTTTTTTGTGTGTGTGGGCCCTCTAGGACCTTCATTTCGGCACAAGTCCAATGGAGCCCGCGCAAGCCACAGCGAATAGTTCCCCGAGGACACCCAGGTCGTGGGAGGATCAAGGAACCCTGGTAACACGAAATAATTAGCAATACTATTTTGAGGATTTCTTATTCTAATTATAGTATAATGGGCCCCAAAACCCTATTCTAATTATTAAGGCCTCTATATTATCCCACACTACTACGGTTTTGGGTGGATTTAGGGTTAAGGCCGATTAATGGACCAACTTGCAGAATCCTCCCAAACGGTCTGGACACTGTGCAGAGACGTTTATCTTCTGCTGCTGTCCGTCGATGGCGAGCATCAGCATGGAACAAAAAGTAGTTCGATTGCATCTTAGACCCAGAGACTCCAATATCCCTTAATTAAGATGTAAGGAATATTCCTTAATTAGGGGATATTGGAGTCTCTGGGGGCCCTGAGCCGGGCAGCTTGCTTCTATGATGCTGGGGAGTCCCCTTCTGTCAGTCCCTCAGTGCTTTGGGATTCAGGAGTTTCCGAAAATTGGGGGTACCTTATTTTGGGGTCCTTATACGAAGGAGCCTACTAGTGAGGGTACTATATTCGCGTCCCCTAATTTCGGAAACTCCCATTTAGGGTGTGGGCGGTCAGGGACATCTGAGGCCAGAAGGCCGAGAAAATGGCACCCCGTGCTTGAAGGATCATGGGACTTAGTAACTAGGGTTCCTTAAAGGGCTCCTGAAAGGGATCTATAGGGTTCCTTAAAGGGATCTATAGGTTTTTATTTGACTTAGTAACTACTAACTATGCTTTTAACAACTTATATCCCCCATTATGGCACCCCCAGACCTGAAGCCAAGCTGTGAGCTGCTTGTAGTGCTCAAGCCAACCTTACCCCTTTGCGGCATCAGCACTGCGACGAGCTTGTCGGAGGCTCAGTGCATCAGGAGATCCTGGGGTTTCCCAGACACTCCGCGGCCCCGAACTTGAGGTAGATTTTGATTCTGAAGGATCACTTTATCTTCGTTCAGCAGCCTCCAATTATGTAGAACATGGATGAAGGATGCATATTGCCAGGTTCTTCAGCACAATTAAACCTAGAGGGCATGAGCCTTCTCTAAACCGCAAGCCCCGAACAATTTTCTGGTGTTTACGTTTATCTCCATGATACGGAAGAGACCAAAATGGGCTTCCAGCAACTTGAGCTCCAAGTTGGTTGCAAGAGGACACCGGCCCTCGCTTCCCTGGCCGGAGCGTGTCGTCCCAATCCTGGCAGCGACAGAGGGTGATGTAGGGGTCTGAAAAAATAGAATGCCCTTCCTTTCTGCTCCTGATAATGAATGTAATCACATACCTTCAAACTTCAAACCTCCTCTTCGAATTATTCACAATGAAGGGGCCTACATTATTTTCCAAGCTCGGGAGAGTCTTTCAGATACGGATCAAATGAAACCACTAGTCACTCTTCTCTTTGCGCAGACTGAATAAGTCTTGGGGTCCATACCTATTCATGCGCATATAATATGGAACCATAGTGACATAGTGCCACAAGGAACAGTGTTACAGCAACACAAGCTCCAAACCCGACGCCCTGGGTCGAGACAGTTCTTGAATGTGAAATCGCATTCTGAACAACGTTCCAGCGCCGTCAGTCATGCATACGCTGTACACTATCCTGAAGTAGGGTACGAGGAGTCGTCTTTTTCAACTGTGGGTTTCAAGAGCAGCGTGCAAACCTCTAAAGGGGAACTCTCCTCATGGCTCGCTGCATTCTGGTGGGCCTGGTGCTGTCGGTCCAGCTTCTTGCCGGCAACGCCATCGGCGCACCGCTGACAGAATGGCAAAACCAGGCTGTTCAGTGGTACACTTTTTCACTTTCAGGTTTCTGGGTTCCTATTATAAGATCAGAAGCCTTAAAAAGTATATACTTTTTTCCCAGTGGGTTACTGAACAGCCTAGAAAAGCAGGTCTTCAGTGAGGTGGAGAAGAGTGCAGCCCAGCAGTCGAAGGACGCAGAGCCAGAGCTTTTGGCCTTCCTCGATTCAAGAGACTTCCGTGGGAACCTTTCCTCCTGCTGCCCATCTGTAGCAACCCTTCCCGCCACAGAGCTATTGGAGAGACTCTCCAAGCAGTTTCAGGTGGGTGGTTATCAAAAATTATGGTCCCTTTTTGTTGAGTTACGGCACCTATCATTTAGGGCACCCAAAAAGGGACCTTAATTTTGACAACTACCGAGGTGGCCGAACTGGCCTCTGGTTTCCCTGCAGACCAAGATCCCAGCAAGATGTTTCCGGACTCTGCAGGAATCTTTGTCATGGCTGGGTAGCATTTTGACATGTTTATGGCCCTTATGGCTACTTAAAAACCCAGTGAGGAATGAACATGTAGATTTTTGATCCTATCCCAACCATGAACTAGGAATGTCCATCGGCTTTGGCATGAACGGCTCCTTCTTCTTGAATGACTGGCAAGCCATTTTGATGCACTCCACGGATCCAGACGAAGTATGGCATGGTCTTGAAGCCACATACTTGGCTTTTCACGTCAACTCCTCCAGAAAAGCCGTAACCATGGAGCAGTGGTTTGGCGGATGTTCCGGCAACAAGACTCAGCCGGTCGAGATGCTGCTATCAGCGTGCTATGAGCAGCCCTATTCCGCGGGCATGAGCATGATTGTGCGCTACGACTATGCGCCAGGTCATGTGAACTGTAGCATGTGGATGGCTGAGAACAGCTCTGAAGTCTCCGATGGCTGGAAGAGGCCATCTCATAATACTTGAATTAATTAAACACTTCACTACACTGTTGGGGACACCGCTATGACAATCGTATAGAAATGAAAGTTTAAGCTCTTCTTCGTACTATCCCTGCACTGTGGGCTTGCCCTAGCTAGGTGGGAGGCAAAAGAATTTTTCCTTTTGTTGGGACTGATCTCGGCAACTGAGATCTCTGGCGACCATCAGCGAACCGAAGAAAGTCGATTGTCCGCCGCAGGAGGCCGTGTTCAACATGCAGGTGGGTGTTGTGCAAATTTCGGTCTCAAAGCCTTAATGGGCCTCCTTTAATTTAGGGTTCAGGGTTTGGGGGTTTAGGGCTGTTGTCGAGCAGTTCAAAAAAAGGGTTTGTTGTCCAAACTAGGTTTCTTTTGGATTCCTAAACTAGAGGGTGTCTTCGTAGCAGTAGAAAGACCATGCTTTCGACAGTTAACCAGGTGTATGCGGCAGATGGCCACTGCCACACTTACGCCATGCAGAACAACTCGCAACAATTCGGGAGCCAAGATCATGCAGAGACCGATGTGTATGGCATGAAGCCATTTCAGACGCGTGGGGCACCATCAAACCTTATGGAAGCTGGCGAGCGTCCGGTCTATTCCATGGTCAACTTGAACTTGATTGACATGGGAAGTCCCATCTATGGTGACGTCTCTGCCGTTTTCGCGCAGAAGTACATCTTGAACAGCACCTTACTCAGCCAATTAGAGAACTTTTAACTTGTGTGTGTGTGTGTTCTTTCTTTGGTCCATGTTATGACGGTTGAGCTTTTTCGATTTGGTTGTTGAGAAAAAGAGAGGCACAGTGTTATCTCCAACCGACACTGGCTTGTATGAGATGGGCTGCCTCGACAAGTCGGTCGTCCCCGTGGGAGTCGCATACAACTGCAGTGCCCTAAAAGGCTTCCCAGGGTCAAGGTTTGGGGTTTAGGGTTGAGGCTTTAGGGTTTAGGGAAAGGGTTGAGGCTTTAAGGTTTATTTAGGGTTTAAGGTTTAGGGTTTAGGAGCCCCTGCGCCCTAGCTAAGCCCTAAACCACAAACCTAGAAGGCCCCTTATAACATCCTAAGCCCTACAAATCTAAAGCCCTAAGTCCCTCAACCCTTAAAACCGTCAAACCTTGAAGCCCGAGTGTGAGTGTTCAAAAAGCCCTAAAACCCCAGACCCCTAAGCCCCTAAACCCGAACACCCTAAACGCAGAAAGCCCTAAGAGGCTTCCAGCAGCTGGGTACACTCCAGCACAACAAGCACCTTTGCTGTGCTTAGAAATTGGTTCTGTATTTTTTGGTTCCTGCAATATCTAAGAAACAGCCTAAATTAGATGTTCCTGTTTCTATGAAACAGCTAAAAGTTGAGTTAATTGGTTCCTGTAATCCCGAAGAAGAGCTGATTTTTGCAATCCTGAGCCCTAAACCCCAAGTTCAGTATAGGCAGCTTTGGTTCCTATAACCCCTAAGCAAAAGCCGAACCCTAAGCCCTAAACTCCAAGTTCAGTAGAGGCACCTTTGGTTCCTATCCCTAAGAAACAGCTAAACTAAGATTTTTGGCAACCCTAAACCCTTAACCCTATTTTCGGTATAGGCCCCTAACCCTAAACCCTAAACCGGCACAAGTGAGAATCGACCACCCTTTCCTTTTCACACCGACTCCGCACCTAAGAACCTCGCCTGGCTGTGTCCGAGTTGCGAGAGCGTAAACCCTAAACCGTACCCTACCCTACGCCATCCTCCTACCCTCCCTAAACCCTAAACCCTAAACCCTAAACCCTAAACCCTAAACCCTAAACTGGAGCGAGCTGCGGGCGCTGCGATAGCAGCAGCGAGCGTGCCGAAGCGTCAGTGAGGCTGGCTCCGGAGCTGGCGCGACAGGCGCAGCGGAGGAGCCCCAGCACCGGCTCAGGTGCTGGCGCATTGCGACAGGCATGCTAGCCAATCAGAACAATATGACCCTAAACCTCCAACCTCGCAGCGCCCCATCCCTCTACTTGGAGCTGGGCCCTGCCCTGGCCTTGGCCCGGCCCTGACCCCACCCTGCCTGGCCCTGGCCCTGGCCCTGGCTTTGGCCCTGACTCTGGCTCTGGCCCTGGGTCTGGCCCGCGCTGGCCAGCTGTCTGGGCCTGGTTCTGGCCCTCTCCCCCTGCCCTGCCCTGCCCTGCCTTGCCCTGCCCTGCCCTCGGTTTTGGGCCCTCACGAGACCGAGCCACAAACCTTGATGTTGGCCAGACCTTGGTTTTGGGCCCGCCAGACCGAGCCACAAACCTTGATTATGGGCCCCCGCCAGACCAAGCCACAAACCTTGATTTTGGGCCCCCGCCAGACCAAGCCACAAACCTTGATTTTGGGCCCCGTACCAGACCAAGCCACAAACCTTGGAGAAAAACCCTAAACCCGACAAAGGTCATAGACTGGGTGGGCGGGTAGGGCGAGAGCGTTGAACCTAGGCGCACACCACAACACACGTCTCGCGTGGTGGTGTGCGCGGAGCATCGACACACCCTAAACCCTAAACCCTAAACCCTAAACCCTCCTACCCCTTAGGCACCTTTGGTTGGTGAACAAGGGCTTCTGGGGTCCCCTCGGTCTCCTCCACACGGCCTTCCAGAGGATGGAGGCCTCGTTGGGTGTTGGGTTTTGGAGGTTTAGGGTTCAGTGTGTAGGGGTTTCGGGGCTTAGGGGTTTAGGGTTGAGGATTTTGGGGGGGTTTGGATTTTGGGTTCACGGTTTAGCTGCAAAAAGTCAAAGGGTTCAGGGGTTAGGTTTTTTTAGCGTTTGGGTTCCTCATATCGTTCATTGGAGTTCCTGCTTGAAGTGCAGTACGGCAGGCATCAAAGAGCATACTGAAGTAAGGCCCCTTCATCAGCTAGTTGGCAAATCTTAGATTAAACCTGTTGGGATAAGAAGAAGCCTCCTCAGGACTAAAAGTTTGAATGTTGTCGTGCTTATGAACTCGACAACGAAGAGCCTCTACCAGCCCTTAAGCCTTGGCCCGAAACTCGAATTCCTCAAACCCTAAGCCCTAAATCCCTAAACCCTCTGCCTTGTGCCAGTGTGAGCGTCGAAACCCTACTTGAAGGATCGTGGGACTTAGTAACTAGGGTATAATTGAGGTAAGTATACTTATAACTACGTATAATCGCAATTAAGGTACTTTATAACCTAACTTACTAAGTCCCCTGATGCTCCAAGTAGACCCTAAATCCCTAAACCCTATAGATCCCTTTAAGGAACCCTACATAGATCCCTTTAGGGAGCCTGTTGAAGGTGTTCACCCTGGGTGGCCATACCCTGCAGCGAAGCTCACGCAGAATGTTTTCTATGGCTGGGCGCAGAGGCGACTCACGATCTCAATGAAGCAACAAGAGAACCGACAAACCAACAAACGACCTGTACAGCTTTACAAGTTGTTGGTTACAGTACACATGGCTCAAGAGGCTTACCTTTCGTAGCCTTCCCCTACGAGCCGAAGCATAACAGCGCACAAACACTTGCAGACTACAGGTACCTAGCAGCTATACAAGGGCCCTGAAAGCTAGCCACAACTGCAAACTACAAGTGCTGATCACTGACATGCTGGAGCGTTTTCAACACTCCTCCTTGGCTCGCTCGTCAGGGCGACGCCACAAGCTGCGTATTTACAGCATGTCATCTTCGCCTGACCTCGAACCTTCTGGCACCTCAGCGTGTTTAGAGACCTGTGCGGTGGCGGTCTCTGCAGACGCGGCACAAGTTGCGGGTGGTTAAGGGTGTATTACGCCTTAAACACCCAACAAGTCTGATCTAGAGGCTAGCTGAGTGATCAGTCCAGTTTGCCGTTTTGCATAAGTAATAAACAAAACTTTCTCGAGGATATCCAAGACTGTACATAGAAGTGCACGTAGGGTACAAATTAGGGTTTCGAGTGGCCTGGCTGGTTTACCCCCAGCACACAAGCGAGTGCTACAGGCCTTCTGCACACAGGTTCGGGACTACGAGTACCTATTAATTCGGGTCACCCAAACCAGTTAAGGTCTGACAGGGGACCGGCTTTCGCTGCTGCAAGGAGTTGGCTCATCACGACAGCTCCTCCTGGGCTTGTACCTCTGAATTAACACAGGGCCAAGTGCACATATGCTCTCTTTGGCTTGAGCGGCACTACCTGCTTTTCAAAACAGCGTGGCTGAAGCAAAAGGCTTCAACACACGGCCTACCCTTAGGGTGGCTGCACTCCCTCTAAACTGCACCATCATTTGAGCGCGGACCTCATGCATCAAACAACTGATTGGTTGGCAGCGCGGCAACTGCCTGACAAATGCCTTGAAGAACCTGGGGCGAAACAGTTGTTGAGTCTTGCGTTGGGGCACTTGGCAGTGCGAGTTGAAGCTGCGATGATGGCTGCTCCTCCTGGGTTGAAAGCTGGAGGGAATGATGAGAAGCTTGAGGACCTGAAGCGTGCGAAGCGTGCTGTGTTGCCTGCACGACCTGAAGCGCAGCCTGAAACACAGTCGCCAACGCTTGCAGTAAGTCTTGACGGCCTGGGATTGCTCCCGGCTGTAATCTCCTGCCAGTGCCAGCTGCAAACTGCAGCTTGTCCTGCTCCTCCTCATTCGAGCTACTCTGGTGTCCAGAGCTAGAGGACCGAGTACCGGCACCTAACAACCCTAACAACAAACCAGTTAAACCCTGAGGCTCAGCGGCAGGAGGAGGAGGAGGAGGAGGAGGAGTTGAGGAAGGGACAGGGGTCAGTGCATCCCCGGACGTTGTAGCAGTGCGCGAACCAAGCCCACTATCACCAAACCTACTAAAACTCACCTCCTCAGCACCCACCTGCTGCAACGCCGGCGCCTCATATCCACCAGCCTGCTGAGACTGAATCCTCCAGACTTCAGCCTCAGCACGACCGGTTTTCTCCTGTTCCTTTCGCAAGCGCTGCTTCAACCCTTCAAGCTGTGGCGCCACTTCTGCCTGAATCGCATCATGCGGAATAGATGAGGACTCGGTGTGGGGATGCCTGTCTGGAGACCCGTAGAGCAAGGGAGCCCTTTGCTCCATGGCAGCAAGCTGCTGCGCGTTGGCACCAGTGAACAACGGCATCGGCACTTGACACTCATCTTGCAGGACGCGGCCTCCTCTCTCGAGGGGCTGTAGTGGTCGCGACGGCCTTGGAGGAGAAGTCAGTGGACTGGGAGCCCACCCTTGCGGCAGTGGCTGTACGTTCGCCGCGCCACCAAACAGAGACTGCACTCTTCCTAGCAACTGACTAGCAAAAGCCTGAGCCCCAGTCTGCATGACCGCTGACGCCCCGTACGCCGTTGATCTGGGCGTTTCAAAGCCCTCAGCACTACTTCCAGGATTCGCTGCAGATGGGTTGTACCCTGAGACGCCTGCGGCAACATTGATCTGAGCGCTAGCCATTCCACTTTCGGTGGCCACACTGAAACCCTGAGTCACTGCAGTTGCATCTCCATGCACCCCACTCGCATCAGCGACCTCCGCGGTAGATACTGCTTCATACGTAACGCCAGCTGTACCCAAGCCTCCAACCTGGCCTAGTGTTCCATCGCCTCCTGTCCTACCGACTGCTGAAACTCTCGGTCGGCCGGCTGTTCCAACAGTTTCTTGTGGCAGCTGAGGGGATGGCACTGGACCAGCTGTGGAAGTCGATGGCCCCGACGACGCATCCATCATAGTTTGCTGGATTCCATCCCCAATAGGCTGCGCAAGCCCAGAGGGCGATGGCACTCCAACTCCGGCGGTTGTACCATTCACTGTAGTCTGCGGTGCATCCCCGCCTCCCCGCACACCAGGCAGAGAGGCCGGAGAAGCCACCGCTCCGGTTGCTTCTGGCCCAGGCGTTGGGCTCATCACCTGTTGAAGGTGTTCACCCTGGGTGGCCATACCCTGCAGCGAAGCTCACGCAGAATGTTTTCTATGGCTGGGCGCAGAGGCGACTCACGATCTCAACGAAGCAACAAGAGAACCGACAAACCAACAAACGACCTGTACAGCTTTACAAGTTGTTGGTTACAGTACACATGGCTCAAGAGGCTTACCTTTCGTAGCCTTCCCCTACGAGCCGAAGCATAACAGCGCACAAACACTTGCAGACTACAGGTACCTAGCAGCTATACAAGGGCCCTGAAAGCTAGCCACAACTGCAAACTACAAGTGCTGATCACTGACATGCTGGAGCGTTTTCAACAGAGCCCCTTAGTCCCCTGATCCTCCAAGTAAACCCTAAATCCCCACACGCCAAACCCAAAGAGGCTCCTTATGGTCATCACGCCCTGCATACCGGCTCCTTCCTGAACTACTTTGAAGGCGCTCTCCTTGGTCACTGGGTTCTGACAAAGGCGGGTTTAGGGCATTAGGGGTTTAGAGTTCAGAGGTTTCGGGTTTGGGGATGTGTGTTATTTGCTTTTTGTTTTCGGCCTATACTGCGAATGACTTAGGCTTGTAGTATATATATACATATATAATCTCAGAAGGAAAAACTTTTTCTCAGTGGGTTGCTGAGCAGCCCAGGTCAATTGCAGTACCCGGCGGCAATTCGCTTCCTCATCGGTGCTTTTCCAGCCCTTTTCGGCACCGACACTTCGCAGTAGAGTGGGTTTTGGGAACTGTGGGTTTTGGGGATTTAGGGTTTTGGGGCGTGGGTTTCACGGCTTAGGGTTAAGGGTATGGTTATAGGATTGACCTTTAACGTTTTACTTTTCGGGGTACTATGACTATAACTTCGGCAACATGAGATTACCCAAGCTTAGCCCTTGGATTGACTTTAGTCCCTCAAGAAACCGGACAAGGACATGGGAGTCAAGTTGCAAGCCTGGGCAAGGAGCCGTGGTTGGGTCTTGATTTGGGCACTTGGCCCGAATGACAAGGCTGTTCCCAGACACTTTGTCATAGTTGGGTAACATTTTACATTTTTCATGGGTACTTAAACCCAATAATTAATTAAGGCCCTAAACCCTAAACCTCAAACCCTAAAACCCTAAACCCTAAAACACTAAACAACAATGAACCAGGACAAACTTCCGACTTCAACTTTGCGCTAGTGGAAGGGAACCCAGGCTGTTCAGTGGTAGATTTTTTTCTTTGAGGTTTCTGGGTTCCTAATATATAACCAGAAGGCTAAAAAAGTATATACTTTTTCCCAGTGGGTTACTGAACAGCCCAGGAACACGTCTTTCCAAGTCAACAAGCGCATGATTGATCCCCTTGTCCTTTCGGAGACGACGGCGGCGGCAAGCTTGCCATTGGGCTCTGATGTAAGCGACAAGTTCAAGCAGATGTGGGCGGAGGTTGCCAACCTGCGGAACATAACGAACGTGACCAATGTGACTATGGCGCAGAAATGGAAAGACACTGCCACGCTTCTTCCGCAGCTTCCTGTTCGTCCTCTGATGGGTGGGGACTGCGAGGTGCAGCTGTTGAACGCAGAATGCGTTGGAATGACTTTGCAGGGAAGCTGCGTGTGCTATGCCAGCACGGAAGTCGTCAGCCTTGAAGAAATTGTTGTAGTGTGAGTTCCGGTGCATCGGTCAGACGTCTGATGTCGTCTCGGTGTACACAGCATTTGGAAGCCCGACAATGTGAAAGCTGAAGCTGTTGCAACCCTTCGAGACTGTAGTGAATGGTTGCATGAAAACTGAGCTATTTTGATACTGTGATACTCGCGGTCTTCCTGCGCGCAGTCCACCGGCACCTTCCGTGATCAGCTGCATGCGGGGATTTGCTTGTATGGGTTACAGTAGTCGACGGTCCTCTGGATAATGGTACGCATGCTGCTTTTGGCGACGGGTGCTGAATATGTCGTAGTTGCAGCAAGATGCGCCAAACTGATGTTGCCAAGGTATTTGGGTGGTTGTCAAAACTATGGTCCCTTTTGGGGTACCTATTATAATACGGCGCCTAATACTTATGGTACCCAACATAAGGGACCCTAGTTTTGACAACCACCCATGTGACTAGAGGTTTGGTTTAGCACTCACTTGCGGAAGTGACGTGCGGCGCATCTCGCCCTGTGGTGGCACAGGTAGACGGTGTTGGGGCTTGCTCGGAATATAGAAGCATGATACTATAGTCCTCACAGCTGACCTATTGGTGCGTGCATCCCGAAACCGTGGCCGGAGGCTGCTGGACGAGATGTAGACTAACAGAGGTTTAGGGTTGAGGGTGACTATAAGTAGACTTAACATAGAGTCAACCCCATGTAGTAGTACCATTGGATACACCACACATGCAACGAACCCTATCCTGGTCACCAACGTCCTGCATGAAAACTCAGCTCTTTGGCAGGACTCGGGATTCAATTTTCTGCCGAACTCGGCACTCGACCGCGTCACTCAAGCAGGTAGAAAAGGCCAAAACAAATAAACCCACAACGACCCTGCGAACAGCCTATCAACCTCCCAGCCCCCGATAGCCCTAAACCCCTAAACCCCTAAACCCCCTAAACCCCCTAAACCCCCTAAACCCCCCTAAGCCCCCTAAACCCCCTAAACCCCCTAAACCCTAAACCCCCTAAACCCCCTAAACCCCCTAAACCCTAAACCCCCTAAACCCCCTAAACCCTAAACCCCCTAAACCCTTTTAAGGGTTTAGGTTCCCTTATAACCCCCTTTAAACCAAAAAGGGCACCCTTTTTCTTCCTAGGATACTCTTGGGTCTAGTAGCCCTAACCATTTCAGCCAAGAAGTCTGAAACCGTCAGCCTTGAATCTCCCAAGCACCAGCCCTCAGCCCCAAATGGGAGTTTTCGAAAAGTAGTAGGGTACCTTATTCTGGGGTCCTTATAATAAGGATCCGACTATTTAGGGCATTATATTATTAGGTCCCCCAAATTCTCGGAAACTCCCAAATCCCCAAGTCCTAAAGTCTTCTTGCCTTATAAAACTGGATCCCGAGGTCCCAAACCCGCCCAACCTCAGGTCTCCAAACCCACAAGCCGCCCTCGGGGTTTAGGCTTTAGGGTTTAGGGTTTAGGGTTTAGGGTTTAAGGTTTAGGGTTTAGGGTTTAGGGGCACTGTCACGAGCACAGTCCTAACTGGCGGAAGAGCGGCAGACTACCAGGCGTCCTTGCAAGCAAGCCTGCGGCAAAAAGGGTTTAGGTAAGCCCCCAACCCTGCAAATCGCCAGAAAGAGATCCTCCCTGAGCCCAAAATCCTAACTCTACACCCTGAGCCCAAAAGCGCGTAAAGGAACCCTGGTATGGGACCTTTGGCAATCTCCGGGCAAGCCCCGTAACACCGAGGCAAGGCTCGAATTTCATGCGCCGAGGGGGCTGCCTCAGCTTCCCCGGAGGCTCGATGATACCTTGCAGGGTTCCAAAAATTGGGTCCTGCAAGAGTTCCATCAAGACTTCAAGAGCTCCTATTCAGGGGTTTATGCAGGTGTTGGTCTAAGGTCTTTTACTGCAGTTTTTAATGTCGTTGGCAGCGCCCAAAGCTCCTTGTTTCAAGCGTAAAGGTTTCTTTTGAAAAGAGTATTGTAGGGTCTCATCACGGTTTGGGAATCACCGTTAGTAGCACTAGCTTCTCGCCCTGGTGTGGCTGACTATACTCCAATATACCACGGAACTAGAGCCCTACTCTTATCATTGGGGCCTGCATGTGCTCTAATGTAGGAGCTTGAATAATTAGAATACAGTTTGGGGGGTATATTGTACTATAAACAGAATAAGGAACCCTATTCAGGCCCCTACATTAGCAGTCCGGCGGCTCGCCTGTGTTATTTGGGAGGAGGTCGGCACGTGTCTTACACTTTCGTGCTTTCGGGGATGATCTTGTGCTACTTTTCCGAGAATAAAACAACCAGAAATTATGCAACACATTTCTTTCAATATGATACAAAGGGCGCTGACAAACAGAGCCTACTTTTCTTGCAAGGTTCTACAGGAACCCTGTTGTACGAAGGAGAAGGACCCACAGCTTGCCAGAAAGTGTGTTTTGGTGGTAGGTACGGGTTTAGGAAGAGGCGCATCCGCAGCCCTTGTCCAGTTATGACGGCCCCATGCTTTTCCTACTAGTCTGCGTCTGCATTGTCTGCAGGTCGGGGAAGCTCCCCTCTGTCTTATGTACTGTGCAGCCAGTGTTCCCCACCTCGTGTCTCAGGCTTTAAAGACCTACCTCCACCCCACCTTGAACCCCATAAGTCCAAAAGGGAGTTTCCGAAAACTAGGGGTACCCTGTTGTGGTCTTATAATACGGATCCTACTATCTAGGGCACTGTATTAGGGTCCCCCATTTTCGGAAACCCCCATATATATTCTAGAAAGTAACTGCTGTGGGGCTTTGAGGGATCGGAGCCCTGATCAGGGTTGGCGTCTTGGCCAGGCTCTGTGGGCTTTTGGACCGGTTGGGCGCTCTGTTGGAACTGGGATTTATGTTAGTGCAGCGCAAGGGGCCTGACTAAACCCTACGGCCTAAACCCTAAACCCTTAAGCCTAAACCCTAAACCCTAAACCCTTAAGCCTAGATATGCCTCGCCTGGATTGTCCGAGTGTGAGCGCCGAAACCCTAAGTTTTAAACTGACGAACATCTTCAGGATTCTTTGGTATCGCAGCTGCCTTTCTGGCTCTCTCCACCCGTGCAATTGCGGAGACCTGCGGCTCGGCTGAAAAATAAGGGATGTTTAGGTTCGGGTAGCTTTCACATAATATGTAAGTTTGGGGTTCCTATAATCCTTTAGACATAGCTGAAATCATAAGTTTTCCTAGGGGTCTAAGTTCAGTATAGAGGCTGTGTAGGGCTCTCAGGGCAGCCTTGCAGCTCTCTCCTTCCACCTGGGTTGCTACTATAGTCTCCTCATTTTTCATTTTTGTTCATGTAATTTATAAAGCCCAAGAGAATATTGAAAATACCAGTTTCATTATGGTTCTAAGAAGGGGCTATAGACTAGCCCTGTTCCGAGGGGGCGCGGTTCGCTGGAAATTGCCTAGTAGTAGAGTAGGTAACCTTTAACCATCTTGGGTAGTGTAGTCCCTATATAAACGGTTAACCTTCATTTTCCCATGATACCCGACAAGTGGGTTTGTGTACATCAGCAAAGAAGCAGGTGAGGGTCTAGGTGTGATTGTGATGAGTTCCTGATTGAAGCATAGGAAACTAATTCCTGGAGGTCTACGGCCCAAGACGGGGTATCGATTTGGGATAATGTTCTTAGTAGACGGCAAACCCCAAAGCATCCGAGTTCCTGCAAACCAGGTGAAGCTTCACCTGTGACTGCACAGAATCTACTCCAATGGTCTCTACGTGCTAGCGCGGAGCTGAACTCCACGCTGAATGCGACGGAGCTGCGTTGGGCTTTGGGGTGCCGTGTAAGTTCCTTGTCCTTCAAAGTCCACTGTCGTGTAGAAACATACTTAAACCAGCTTAAACCCGAAACATGTATACTAAACCTTAAACATCCATGATCCTTCAACTGCCCTAGCACCAGCATTATCTGAAACTATTCTTCTTGTATCCGCAACCAACTCTAATCCTCCAAACCCTGAGCCCTAACACCGATTTGTGTCTGCAGGCAGGGCTTTGTTGCTGCGAGGGGAGATTTTGGATTGAGCATTCCCTACGCCCCGAGAAGCAGTACAAGCCCAGAGCGATGGAGGATGATCCTGTAGCGAGGCACAAGGCATGCTTTCGTCAAAAGCGCTGCCACATCTCATGACGCATGGAGCCCGATAAGAACAGATTCAAAAGCCCATATGGAAGAAAGCAGAAAAACTAAGATTCTCACAAAGCCCCGTCGCAATCACAAAAACAGAACCATGGCTTCCATCGTTCAGGACAAGGCGGCCAACGAGGCTGGGCTGGGGTTGAGAGAACCAAGATTATGTTTAAAGCTTCTTCTAGACTTTACAGTAGGCATGAGGCATCAGGGTTTAACAGTTCTGGGTTCTGTTGAAGTCAAGAGCAAAAGTTGTTTGTCTTGAATCCTGTATTGCATTGCAGGGATGCACACAAGCTTCTAACAAGAATAGCGGCTCGTCCGCTTGAAACCCGAATTCTTGGCCCATCCTAGAACCTAGCCCGATGCCCTGGATCACAAATTTGCGCAAGCTGTTTCAGTGGAAACTGGAACCTGTGACTTCGGGGTTTTTGGAGCTGAACCATCCGGAAGATGGGCTGCTGTTTGGTCCGGAATGTGGCTGATATCTGTCAATAGTCGCATTCCCAACGCCTAAGGCTCCGATAATAAAGTTGTCGGCATCAAACCCGAAACATCCTACGTAAATGACCATCCAGCGAGCCGTTCGGGGAAGTTTAGGGTTTAGGCTCTCGAATTCGGGCTTTGTGTTCAGGTTTACAGTGTCGGATTCCCGCAGTTGGGTGCTTCCCCCCTGGCCTTGAGCCCCAACCCCAAAACAAGGAGCATCTCCATTCGAGGCCTTCGAATGGCAGAAAAAGATTGCCGGCCTGCAGCGCAGCAGAGGGCAGGACATGGACCTCAGCGATTCCGTCCTGACCTACTCTCCATACATACCAATTGAGCCCAGATACAATGCCTCAGCTCCTGAAAATACAGAAATGCACCCCCTCGCCCCTCCACGCAAGATCCAGGTCTTCCACCAGCACCAAAACCTTCACGAGAGCATCTGCTGCCAAGACTTACCACTGACCAGATCTAGCCTATTTTGGGGCAGTGCAACAGCAGGTCTTGAAAACTTGAACCTAAACCCTAAACCCCTAAACCCTAAACCCCTAAACCCTAAACCCCTAAACCCCTACACCCTAAACCCCTAGACCCTAACCCCATTGCAATTTCCCACGCCTTCATTGAACCCTAAGCCCTAAGCCTAAGTGAGGCCCTTGAAAGCCGAAAGGTAGACAGAGGAGCTTACATAGTTACCGATCTTATCTTGGGGGGGTTCCTTATTAGACTTATAGTATAATGGACCCCAAAACCCTAGTCTAGTCATTCCGTAAGGCCCCTATATTAGAGAGAGGGAGGCTCGCCACGATGCCGTCGTGTTACATGGCCCGCCCAGCGGGCAGAGGACCCGTCCATGACAGCCGCGGCTGTGGCAAGCCTGGTGACCAATCTCGTGGTGTGCTTTGCTTCTTGTCTGCTTTGGACAAGTCGGTGCTCCTAAACCACGGCCTTCTCTGTTCTTCAACTGAATTGTCGAACCCGGGAATAGTAGGTCAGGCCTGTCTTGCGATGTTGACAGCGAAGAATCAACGCGAGCATGACGTTGAAGACGCTTATCGCCACACTCGTTTAACGCTTAAGCCCACATCAGGATGTCATGATACTCCTTAATTAGTCAGATGTCCTTCATATCAAGAGTCATGCCATACACCCAAACATGCATGCCAACGCCCTTATGCTTGTTTCCCTGAATGGCATACTAATATCCGAGGTGTGTTTGGGCATTTTCAGCAATCTCCGACAGCGCTACCCCCTTGCCGCGCGGTCAGAAGAGGGCCGACGGGGCCAGAGCCAGGGAAAAAACGTTCTACGAGGTTTTGAGGAAGATCATTCCTTCCGTTGCAGAGGTCTGAACACATGGTCTGTGTGTTATTAGCTGGTATATGACATTGTTCAGGCACAGTGCTTACTCTTGATCGTACTCCTGAAGTTCTGGACTGCTCATCATGACAGCTGTAGGTACGTATATGTATTCGTGGCTTCAGAGACATGAGTAAAGCTAGTCTCCTTCGGAGATATTCTTTCAGCCATAGAATGACCAATGTGCGGGTTGGTCTATATTCCTTCTCTATAGGGAAGTCAAGACTAGATCTGCTTTTGAGAATCTGGATGTAGAGGCAAGGATCAAGGCAAAACTCGGCTTTTCAGTCAAACAGCAGCATCTGGGCACGGTGCATGATCCAGGCGTTGAGGCCTTTTGCCAAGTTTGGCAGGGTTGTCGGTTCTTAGGGCTTGGGGGTTGGAGGCGATGCTCTTCGGAGCGGAAATGAAAGATCTTCGTTCAGCTTCATGCAGCAGCGGTTTCAGCATCACAATAGTATTGTAAGGGTCTGAATAGCTATCCTTAGGGGTACTTAGAAATATGTTTAAACTTTTGGTTATTATAATTCTTAAGAAAACAGCTAAGATTCTGGTTTTTGCCAGGGTTCTAAGTTCAGTATAATATTGTAAGGGCCTGAATAGCTATCGGTGTTATTGTGCAGGCCTCACGGTCATAGCTATACTGGGTTGAACCCGACCCGATTCTAACTACTGAGGCCGCTAGAGCATCCCAACCCAAAGATGTATAGCATGACACTGCAAACGACGAGCTGCATTCACAAAGCCGCCGCAAGCAGTGGTATCCTTTTTTTAGGGGTTCAGGGCCTAGGGCCTAGGGGCTATTGAGTTCTTGTAGGACCTTGATTCAGAGAACACCCGGAGAAGGGGGCCAAGATCTTGGCCCACCCAAGGCCTTAAAGTCTAAACCCCCGCTGCGAAACGGTTCTCAAAGTTGAGAAACCTAAATGCCCTAAATGCTCTAGAACTTTGAAAGGTAGCCTTGAAACAAATTACGCTAAACCCTGAACCACGCAGGCTTTTGACATGAACGCATGGCTTTCGATGTGGAGCCGAGTTGATCTCCACTGCTGATCGAAGTTTCCCTCCAATGCGGGCTCTTCCTAGGTAGGAGGGAAAAAGCTACCCTATACCCATGACCCCAGACCCTAAACCCCCCGAAAACTTACCTTTGGTTAGTAGGGAATGGAGGAATGGGGTACAATTATAACTATTTCTACCATTCTTCCATTCCCTACTAACCAAAGGTAAGAAAACCTTTCCCCCGAACCTTAACCGCTGGAAGCTTGCAGGTCTATGCTGGCAATGTCATGGACGGGGTGCTCGCCGATCCAGGCCCGTCGAGTTTGTTTGAGAAGTTTTGGGGGTAGGGTTTACTTGGAAGATCAGGGGACTTAGTAAGTTAGGTTATAAGTACCTTATTTGGGCTTATACGTAATTATCAGTATGGTTGCCTTAAGTATAGCCCTAGTTACTAAGTCCCATGATCCTTCAAATAGGGTTTAGGACTGTTTTGGGCACGCAATCCAAGCCAATGCTGAGAAAGAACTGGGGTTTGGACTGCGTTGTGCCTCTTTGGATACTTGGAGGCTCGTGAGTTATAAATAGGGTAACTACAGTTATAGCCCATATTAGGGGACTTATAACACCACTTATAACTACCCATGAACCTCCAAGTAGGGTTTCGGGGTTGTTTTGCGGGTTCAGGGCGCTTTGAGGGGCTTCTTGGCTGGGTTTCGGGTTTGGGGCGTAGCACTGTTTTTGGCTGTGTGGGGTCGGCTGAGGGTTTAGGACCTGTCTTGGCATTGGGAACAGGTTCGGCCAATACGAGCTTTGGAAGCGCTGGGCTTGGGTTTCAGAGTTTAGGAATTGGTTCAGAGTTCTCTCGAGTACTACACAAACCTAAGTAACTATCCATACTATCGTTCAATTTTCTGCTACCGCCACCGACCAATGTGTCTGTGCGCGGACAGCTGTCGTGTCAGTGATGACTGGGACAATGCCCCCCAGATTATTTGTGTTTGGGGCTCACGTGTGCGCATCTCAGCAAAGAGTATGCATGACGCACTGTGCTAGTGGTACTTGATTAGTTTAACAAATGGAACTGTACCTTAGCACTTGACCCCTGTACCTTTACCTTTGCTACTTTACCTTGACAATTGGAAGAGAGTTACATACATTACATGTAAGTTTGCGTGTCAAAGCCAAGTTTTGATATTTTACATGTATGCACTGTTTGCACTCATGTTTACGCCTGTCGTGTAGCAGTAGCATCAGCATTGAGATTCATGTCAAATGAATAGCAGCAGCAGCAGCAGCAGTAGCAGTAGCATCACTAGCATCAAGACTAACATCAACATCAGCGTTGACATGCAGTTTGCATGTACATTTGCTTTGCATGCGCACTACTTCGTGCTACGTTGCAGAGAACCAGGGTTACATACATGTAAATATTCACCCGTTCTGGTTAACGAAAAAGCTGTTCAACCGCTAACTATAAAGACCAAGCCCTTTGCGACTTTGTTCAGCTGGGCGGGGGGCAAAAAAGACACGACCCCCCGCACCCGCAGCCTCGACGCCACTCCAACCCTACACAGACCCGCAGCCCAAATCCCGAAAACAACAAGCCTATACTCGAAACTCCAGACCCTAAGCCCTACACACCCCTAAACCCTAAGGGAAAAAGACCCGAAACCCTACGGACCCAATCCACAGGGTTTAGGGTTTAGGGTTTAGGGTTTAGGGTTAATCCTAAACCCGAAACCCTACACGCCCAATCCTAAGCACCGAAAAGCCCAGAGCCCAGAGGATCGGGAAAGCTCGCGTGGCTGCTCCCAGCCCTTCAGGCACATCCGGGGCCTCCGAACTCTTTCAAGAAATACGTATCTTAGTAGCTGAAGGAGTGCGCGCTCTACGCTTTTGGGGATAATATTACCCCCTATAGAACTGAAAGCTGAAGCGCTTTTTGTGCTTATGAACTTAGGAACTGAGAGGTAGAAGCCTGCAGAATTACTTTTCCTGTTCCTGAAGCCTCCTTATGACAGTTCTCGATCCTGCTCAAGTCCTAGCATTTTCCTTGGATTTAACGCCGTGAAGTTCCAAGTTTAGGGTTCGGGAGCCACGAAGCTATTGTTGCGAGAGGGTTCAGGGTTTTAGGGTTATGGTTCCGGCTTAGTGTTTGGGGTCTACAGTAGGGTTGACCCCAAGAGGCCCCAGGGCTGCAAAAGGGTAAACGCTCCCAGAGACCCCAATATATCCCTTAATTAAGGAATATTCCTTAAATTATAAAAGGATCCCTAATATGATTTAAGGAATATTCCTTAATTAAGGGATATGGAGTCTCTGGGCTTGTCGGCCCAAGCATTCGTTGTACAGCAGACGTGAGCATGAAGGGCCGGCGCTTCGGGATCGAAGGTGCTTCGTGCAGGGTGCTAGGCCCGGGTTTTCTGAAGCCTCCATATGTGTAGCTAGAGCTCCAAAGCCTAACCTCTATAGAGTCTATAGACCCTAAGCCCTAATCCGTAACAGTCCCCCCATACGTAAACCCAATGCCAGTGTTATGCAGAGCACATGGGTTTGAGGGCTTACGGTTTAGTATAGGGTTTAGGGTTTAGTAAGATAGTCGTCTGAACATGCTCCGCTCTCGCGCCTTCTCATGGCTGACCCAGCATGCCAAGCGTTCGGTCAGCGTCGCTGCGGCGCAGCTGAAGCGCCAGGAGAGGGAAACCTTAAAAGTGAGCCGTGATTTTGCGAGCCTGGATTCGTGAGTACCCCCGTTTTGACTTTGTTTTTTGCTGGTCACTGGTCAGTCCGGAGGGAAGCTTACCACTCACGGCATTTACTCGAGGAGGTGTCCCGCTGTTGCACCATCATAAGAATTGAATCTAATCTATGGTTGTTTGCGTATATACCCCCCGCCCCCCACATTGGCAGTTAGCCCTAAACCTGGAACCCTAAACCCAAGACCCTCAAGTCCACATCCAAGGAACCGCGACGACATGCGGCGGTGCCGACCGCCGGCGGCAGATGGAGATATTAGCCCGGAGGTCTGGCTTACCATGTGGAGCCTTAACAGCTAGGATAGGGTTCTTTGCAGTTTCTGGTGGGTTCCTTGTTATGAAAATATATATATATATATATAATCAACATAATACTCATAGTAATGACGATTAAAATAAGAATAAAATATGTGTATATATCTATATATATATATAGTATAGTACATTTCGGTTGGGTTTTTGGGCTTTTGGGCGTTAGGATTAGAAGGGGTTCAGGGAGGCTTTAGCGTGCAGGATTGGGCTCAGGTTCTAGAGGCTCCAGGGCCTGGTGCAGGATTTGGTTGTAGGGTTTAGGGTTTTCAGGGTGTTTAGGGTTTAGGGTTTTTAGGGTGTTTAGGGTTTTTTTTAGGGTTTTTAGGGTGTTTAGGGTTTTTTTATGGTTTTTAGGGTGTCTGGTTTGGGGGTCTTTACAGGGTTCTGACAGAGTTGTGGATTGTGCAGGGCTTATCTCGGTCTTTCCTAGGCTTTCATAAGTGAGACTCTTTGACGATATAGAGGCTTCCCACAAGATTTTGCTATCTGGGTATGGTATAAGAGAGCTTCTGAAAATGTTTACTGTAGGGTCTCTGTAGTCAAGTTTTCCATCGGAACTCTATTGGATTCTGTGATGAGGTTTTACGCTTCTTCATTTATTTAGAGTCCACTTGGAGGTTCACGGGTAGTAGGAAGTGAGGGAATAAGTCCCCTAATATGGGTTATAATTATAGTTACCCTACTTATAACCCTACTTAACTACCCATGAACCTCCAAGCAGGTCAAAGCAACCACGAGAAAGATCGGCCGCTTAGTGAAAGCAGGACCGGGGAGGACAAAATGCACATATGACAATGTCCCAAATGGTCCTAAGTACCCACATAGCACAGAACAGGGTCTTCATTAGGATTCTTTGTTATCGTCGGTGCTGCAGTATCATCCCCTCCCATGTGCTGTGCTTGGGATCCTTTGGGCAGAGACTGCGGAGTGTAGTTCCCCTTAAGGACAGTAGGAAGCAGGTCTGAACGCCCACATGATTTAGGGTTTAGGGGTTTAGGGTTGCACAGATGTTGCCCTTTAGGGTTTAGGGGTTTAGGGTTTAGGGTTTAGGGCAGGACAGTATGGAGATGCTTGGCCTCTCTTCCAAGCGATGGACCCAAAAGGTGTGGTCGAGTATAATGTTGGCTTGAACATCTGCGCACCTCGGTATCCCCCACCATGTTCTCCCCATGATGGTACCATTTTTGTTTGCCCTTTCTATTTTTGTTGGTGGGTTCCCTTGTCTGGAAACTGTACCCTGATTAAGCCCTGTACCCTTATAATACCCTAAGCTGAGCCTTGGGGGTTTGGTTGCGGGGTACAACTGCAGGCTCCCCTTTTCAAAGGGGAAAAAGGAGGGACCCTTAATGGGGACCCCTACCCTATTAGGCGCTATTTCATGGGTATATAATGGCTATATCAAGGGTATATTACCTAGGGGTCCTTATTAAGGGTCCCTCCCGTTCCCCTTGGACCTTTAGGACCCAGGACTTGCGTCTGATCGTGCGACAAAGCTTCTGGACTAATTCCCTGCGGTGCGAACTTGTTCAGCTGGGCGGGTGGGAAAAATACCCTAAACCCTGGTTATTAAGGGACACTAGGATTCAGGGCTCTTGGTGGGTTCAGGACCCCAATACCCAACCCGTATACTTCTAGGGTTCTTATACATCCTGGAACTATTCTGATAGTTTACTTTGTTGCTTCCTTGGCCTGTACTGTTTGGGGCCTAACGCACCAGTACCCTCAACCCCAAACACCGGAAACCCTAAACCCAGCAATCATGGCCATTGCAACCTCAGATGCCTGCAACCGGAAAAGGATCGTGAAAACAACACGGCCCTAAACCTAAACCCTAAGCCCTGAGCCCCAAAACCGCAAGGCAAAAGCCGGCTGGCTAAATGAGGCTGAAGCACTTTGGGAAGAAATGAGCCAAGACGTCAAGAATGTCGTGACCTACTCGACCATGATAAAGGCTTGAGCTTCTAGTATAGGGGCGTAAGTGGCCTTGAAAAGCGTTTGGGGGATAGTGCTGCGCCAATATATATATATATATATATATATATATATATATATGGGCTTCTGTAAATAGAAAGAGCTTTGGGGGATGTATCGTAGTTTATCTATGTAGGGACTGTAGGGGGCATTAGATGAAGGTGTACGGCAGCATCAAGAGAGTTGACGATGCCGAGAAGCTCTTTGAGGAAATGAAGTCTAAGGCAGTGACGCCAAACATCATCACCTACAACACCTTGATCCAGGCTTACGGGATGACTTCAGTGGCGGATAAAGCGCGGAGCACTTTCGACAGTATTCCCGAAGCAGTCTTGGAAGAGGCCGGCTCTTCCAACAAGGAGGCCAGCTATGCAACGCTGATGTTCGCTTACGCAAGACACTTAGTTCTCCACTACCAAACTTTTTCATCTTGTGGGTCCATATGATTTGCAACTCTCTGTGTTTCTGAAAGTTTAAGCTCTTTGTTCCTTGTCCACGGCGGGCTCAAGGACGAGGAGACTATGCTTCGACGCGTGAGCTCTTCATGGACATGACATCCAAAGGAATCCCACCAAGCCGAAGTCATTTCAATGCCATGATCATCTCTTGTGCGAAAGATGGGCTGGCTGAAACCGCGAGAGCTGTCTTCGAAATGCTACCTCATTATGACATACTTCCCGAGTTCGACACATGGACGTCGCTTATGTCTTGCCACCGAAAGGATTTGGAGCAGTGCAAGAGGATCCTTGATGAGATGCTGCAAGCGGGCGTTAGTCCATCTCTTAGTGGCTTCGTGCTTTTTCAGACGTCCCAGTAAGCGTACTGGAAGCCCAACAGGACGTCACATTCAGATTCCAGGGGAAGCCCCACATCCTGAGGTCCATCCGGAATGACATACCAAGAGCTTCTCAATGCGCACGTCCTCGCCGGTGACGGACCCGGAGCACGGGAGTTGCTTGAGGACATGTCGAAGTGTCTCAGCAGTCCTGTAAGTAGCCTTTACCTTTTTGATTTTTGCGGAAACCCATAATAATCTCAAAAGTTTTCCCTTGCAGAATCCCTACGCAACCTCCATATTTTGGACATGCACTTAGTAGCTTGACTACAAAGGTGGGCAAGCCTCAAAGCCCCAATAACCCTAAACCCATAACCCCCAAACCCTGAACTTTCAACCCTCAATCCCACACCATGACCCTGGCTTGGGTATTGCCCCCACTCAGTAACAGTTGATTTTTTTTAGATAGATATATTATGCCCTTAGCAGTACCCCCATTATAGACTGTTACTGTCTGGGGGCGCAGTACCCTAACCCTCACACCTCCATCCTAAACCCTAAACACCTTAACCCTAAACCCTCACACCTCCATCCTGTCAGGTTTGGTCCCTGGGCGGACACCCGTGTCACCCAGCGCTTGATTTCGGAGGCCTCAAGGCTTCCATGATCGCCCCAACGTGAACCCTAAACCCTAGTATTAGTATTAGTATTGGTATTAGATTAAGTAATAATATTAGGGTTTAGGGTTGTCTAGAGTTTACTATAGGGCATTTGTCGGTGCTCTTTATTATATTATAGTATAATGGGCCCCAAATCCTAGCTTCCAAAACCCTTTAGTTAAGGAATAGACCTTAAATCATAATATGAGGGATCCTATTGCAATTTAAGGCATATTCCTAGATTACGGTGTTTGGGGGTCTCAGAGCCACAGGAGGAGCCTTGCTTTTAGAGACTCCAATATCCCGTAATTCAGGAATAGTCCTTGGGATCCTACTATAATTGAAGGAATATTCCTTAATTAAGGGATATTGGAGTCTCTGGGCTTCTGTAAGTTCATGAAACCCTACGTAATCCTCTGACTCCAAGCCCTAGGGTCTAAATACAATGGTTTAGGTAGGAGTTGGGGAAGTACCTTAGCACAAATACTTTAGGGAAGAATTTGCAGATTTGGGGAGGTACCTTAAGTTAGTTCTCAATGTTCCCTTTCTGGCCCAAGCGATATTCCATAAAAAGAATTCAGCGGTTTTGGAGACTTTGGGTCTATGGAGGCCTGACGTTTATCCTCAGTACCCTTAGGAACAACTTTTAAACAAGTTTTTTCATGTAAAACTCAAGAGAATACTTGGAATCGTATTTTTTATGGTTCTAGGAGGGGGATAGAGTTAAATTATTTCAAATTGCAGCAGTTTGTGAAATTGGAGGCCCGGAGCGATCCTTCCCCATAAAGCCCCCAAACTCCAAACCAGCAAAACCCTCACCAGGAGGATGCCAGCAATTTCAGACATCTACCCGTAGAGCCCGACACCTCCCACCCACGAGGTTTCTAGAAGCCGGTCGCGCTAAGCTGTAGAACCTTCATGGAACGGCCGAGAACAGGAGGGTGGAGGTGGTTTAGGGTTGGTAAACAGCACAGATCGAGACGAGTACTAAATGAAAACAAAAGCTGAGAACAGAAGGGTGTAGGGGTTTGGCGGACTCCTGCCTTGCAGGCCAGACCCAGTTTCGAAGTGGCTTTGTGCTCTTGTTTAAGTAGTTACGCAAGGTCAAGGGCGTAAGGTTTAGGGTATCGGGTTTGAGGATTTAAAGTCTCGGGTTTCGGGATATAATATAGGGTTCGGTGTTGAGGTCTCAAGGTTTAGGGTTTCAGGTTTAGGACTTAAGGTTGAGGGTTTAAGGCAGGTTTAGGGTTTTAGCGTCTAGGGCTATAGTAGAAGCCAGAAGGTTGGAATGTCATAATCCTCATGCTCCTAAGGTAGAGCATAAGGGATCCTGGCACAAATCATCCTAAACCAATCTCTATCAACAAGTAGGGGAAGGCGGCTGTAGTCGTCGTACTCCTTCGAAGAGCCTTGGCTCCGAAATGCTACGCCCAGCCGCCCGAGCGCCCCATCTTTGTGGAACATGCCAAAAATGATTGCCATTGCTATTTCTGAGGCTTCCTACTATAAGTATACTGTAGTCTACACAAAACCACAATTGTAGCATTGAGGCTCCGGTATTGTGGGTACCTGTGGGAAAAAAGGGGCGCCCGAACACTAGGTTCTTATATGAGAGGGACGGTGGTCTCTCTGCGGAAGACAGCTCAGAAGCGGCTGCTGAGGCTTCGGTCGCGAGAAAATCAAACATGCCGCGACAGTTCTTTGAAGATATTCTGGCATCTCTGTCAAGAGCAAGCATAGAGGCAACGAAGTCAGACAGGTATGCTGCGATCATCAGTGTCGTCAACACCATACTGAGGGCCAACATTCGTCGGCATCATGGTTCGTAGCGCGACAATATAGGGGTCTTGATAATTACCTATACTACTTTGGGGGGTCAGAAAAACAATCACGGTATAGTGGGCCCCAAAACTCCAGTCTAATTATTAAGGCCCCTGTCGTACATGTGTATTAGCTGTCCCCCTTCATTGCTTCGTCCTGCCTTAGGCTACAGCTACCCAAGGCTATCATACTGCAGTAAGAGGACTCCTCGAGAAGGAACCCGCTATGTAAGGGTTTGTGTTTTTTGGATTGAGGGAGATAGGGAGTTTGGGTTTAGGGGTTTAGGCGGTTGAGGGATTTAGGGGTTTTGGGATAAGTTTCAGCTCTCTGTTTCAAGTTTGGGACCTCGAAGAGTACGAAGAGACAGGCGAGCAGCCAAGCTGCCGCGATGAGTCTCGATGCCTGGCTGGCCATCGAGTGACTCAGCTGCTTTTCGGAGCTTTCTGATTGCATTCGGGACACCTATACATGGGTTGTTGTCAATATTATGGTCTCTTTTTGGGTCCTTATTCTAGTACGGCACTTAATATCTATGGGGTACCCAAAAAGGGACCATAATTTTGACAACCACCCACATGTTACTTGATGTTACTAGCCGTATCCTTCATGGAAAGAATAGTCCAAGACAGGACCCTATTGTACTACATACGGTCTATGCTACCATCATGCTACATTGCGAACCTCAATGACAAACCCGAAGCCCGCAATAAACTAATCGGATCCTGAGTACCTATACAGGGATACTTACATAAGCCACAGTCGTGTAATTCCTGATATGGAGACCTTACGCTGAAGTTTTTGTTGATTTGATAAGTGGGGGGGGCGGCCAGATCGCCAAGGCCACGGAGATAGCATAAGAGTTCTCATTCAAATTGTCCGCGTGTTTAAAATCCCACCGGCTCATCATTGTAAATAGACTTGGCGTCCCGGACCCGACGGCAACAGAGGTAGAGAAAAATGTTTGTTTAGATGTCCACATGTTTAACAATCACCACCGTAATTTGTATTGCATATGTGGGAGTTTCCGAAAATAGGGGAGCCTGATATAGCACCCTGAATAGTAGGTTATAAGGCACCCCTAAGTTTCGGAAAATCCCATGTGGGTGCTTGGGACCCGCTGAGATTCTGAAGCCAAGGCCCCATGCGGCCGCCTGAATATAGCCTCACGTCTCCTTCGTGGTTTTTGTTGCCCTACTCTAGAGGCCTTAATAATTACCTATGTTATTTTGGGGGTTCCTTCTTATAAGTATAGTATAATGGGCCCCAAAACCCTATTCTAATTATTAAGGCCCCTGTTGCCCTACTTCCTTGAAGTTAAGTTGTTCGAGCTTGTTTTTAGTGGCTGAGTAGGTAACCTTTAACCTTTTGGGGTTTGTATAATCCTACCACGATTGGGTTGGTTAGTTAGGATACTCAGCCCCTAAGTGTATATCTCGTC
The DNA here is from genome assembly GCA_905221615.1 of Symbiodinium sp. CCMP2592. Lineage (NCBI taxonomy): Eukaryota > Dinophyceae > Suessiales > Symbiodiniaceae > Symbiodinium > Symbiodinium sp. CCMP2592. The sequence goes on from CAJNDT010004190.1 coordinate 511,882, forward strand.
TTGAAAGCAAGATCCAGCTTTTTGAGGGCCATGCTATCGGAGCAGAGAGTTGCGATCTCTGTGGTGTGTGTGTGTGTGGGCGTGTGTTTACGTGCAGTGGTCGGCTGGTAATCCCGGACGTGCAAGTCCAAATGAATAAAGGGACCTTCATAGTGAGAAAAGTTCTTGTCGGCAGTACAGTGGACTGACATATTTGCGAATTGAAAAGAAGTGTGCAGAAATGGACGTGACATGCAGACATTCAAACCTTAAGAAGCCACACACACCTTAAGCTGTAGCCCTGCAACCTTCCAAACTGAAGGACCTACAGACCTTACATTGAACCTTCAAAGCAGAAGAAGCCACAAACCCTAAACTGTGTACTTGTCGGCATGTTGTGTGCAGAGAAATCCGAGTCTCTCAGGCTCTCCGTTCAGAGTGCTGCTCCAAGAACCCGACACTTCGACCCTGAACCCCCCTAAACCCCTAAACCCTAAACTCAGCCCAAGCCCAAGCCTTGATACCTATGGTGTGATGAGGGCCGTTTTGAGCAGGGACTTGCGTCGGGTTTTGAAAAATGGAGTGTTTTGTGGGGGCTGTCGCGCTACTCACTGTCAGAAACCCTTAGGAATCCTGCTGCATACCCTAAATATTTGGTGCCGTATTATATACTGGACCCAAAAAGGGACCATAATTCTGACAACCACCGGCTTCGGGAAACGTTTTCAGGATTTTGTGGCACAGGGTGTAGGGTTAAGGGCCCCAAACCAGAAACCCGGTGAGCCTTAACCCCAGACCCTAGCCCCATTCTCTAAAACAAAAGAGACTCGACCTTGCATGGCAATGGCTCTGCGACCCGAAACTGGAGAACCCTAAAACCTAAAACGCTGTAGCCCTAAACCCAAATCTAAAACCTCAAATCCCAAACCATGAGGTACAGCAACCTGGGGGCGAAGCTGATGGCTTGCATTGGGCAGCCTTTCCGCATGTCATACCTCAACGCCCAAAAGGCCCTTACAAGGTAGGGTATGACTGTTCTTTGTTGGGTAGGTTCAACGGCTCCGGAATTAAATCAACTGGGGCAACGGGACTCTGGATGCCTCGAGAATTTAACGTATACTCCTAAAGAGCAGTGGGCTCTCTGGGAGTTCAGAAGACATAGCGCTATCTAAATGGCAGTTGTCCCCAAACTTTATCTTCTTCACGAGCCATCAGACAAAATTGAACGATACAGACCAGATTAGCTTGGCACAGCGCACACACCTAGACGACTATGAGCCCAAGACCGCTTGCGCTCAAGTCCAGAAGCGTCAAGCCTTCAATAGACTAGACTAAGACAGAAGCCTCAAGAATCAAGAATACGCGGCAAAGGACCATATTGACGCAGCGCGTCCAAGATGCCACATGCTTCTGTCGCCTTCAGACATGAACGCTTGCGACCACAGCCGCCCCCCCCCTTCGGCCGCCGACCTCGCAAGCTTCGTACTTTGAGCGTTACGTCGTAACGCCATCTGTCAAACATCAGACTCTCTAGTTGTGTCCCTAGGCTACCGATGTTCTTCATCTTCGGTGCCCTCCACCGCTACTGTGGCCACGGTGATCTCGAAAAGACAGATCTCCTTGTGCCTCGTCTTGGTGGCCTTCTGCGTCCGTTGCGCAAGGTCTACGTAAGCGTGTGTGCTCGAATTCATGCACACGCGTATGCACACATGTCATGGGAGTTTCCGAAAATAGGGGACCCTACTACAGTACTCTAAATAGTAGGATCCTTATTACAAGGACCCCCAAGTAAGGTACCCCTAGAATTCGGAAACTCCCATGTACACGGTATAGTTACGTAGGGAGGGTGGTAAGTCGGTGGGCAGGTAGTCACAGTAGGTAGGTAGAGGTATAGGTAGGTGGATACGTAGGTACGTAGACAGGCATGAAAGATGTACGTTAAGCATACTAAAGCATGTCTGTGTGTATGCATACATGCATGCATTTTGCCATGCATTCTTGTCTCTGTGTGTGTGTGTGTGCGCACATGGTTTCCGCTCATGGTGATGGTGACGGTGCCGATAATGATGTAGATGTAGATAGATGACAACGACTGAGATGGCTAAATGGGCCCCCTGAAAGATCCTTACACAACCCTTAACAAGTAGCCCTTGGAATCCCCGCATAGCATTGCGGTTCGGCCGTTATTCGAGCCATGCTTCTGCATTATGGCTGGCATCCTGCATAGCCTTCATAACAAGGAATATGCCATGGTTCCATGGCTTCGGTTCCCGATGGGTATGCCGTTCGGGGTTGAGGGTTTAGGGGTTTAGGGTTTAGGGTCAGGGTCCCGATGGGTAATGCAGGTCTTTGTTCGTGAGACGTACACCTAAACCTCCTAAACCCTAAGCCAAGCCGCGAAAAGTCCAAATCAAGGAGAGCCTCTCCATCCGAAATGTTCACGGAGTCGGCCCCTTCTCTGCCTCTGGAGGTTCAGCTCCGTCTTTAAAACGACTGGGAGTTTAGAGTTTGTTGTTTAGGGTTTGCGATGCGTTTGCAATTATGTATAGTAGAAGCCAGAAAGTTGGAACATCATTATCCTCATGTCCTTAAGGTGAAGTGTGAAGGATACTAGCACTGATCCTCCCAAATCCATGTTCCAACTTTCTGGCTTCTACTACAGAGCTTAGGATTGCTACAGGCTTGAAGGCTTGGGCTCTTAGGGATTTTTGGGCCACCCAGGCTTTGAGCTGCTGTCGCTTCGGTTGGAAACTACAGAGTAATGTAGGGGCCCAAATAATCAGGAATACTATTTTGCGGGTTCCTTATTCTAGTTATAGTATAATATCCGCCAAACCCCTATTCTAATTATTACGGCCCCTCCATTACCGCTCTCAGGCTGGATCTACTACCTTCACGGTGTCTCTGCGCTGTGGGTGGTTCTGCTGGTTCGGTCCATCGTCTTCAGAGCTCAGGACTGCCGAGACGGATTTCTGGTTGGCAATGCCCAGTGTGCGCTGAAATGGGAGATCCCAATATAGCACCCTAAATAGTAGGATCCTTATTATAAGGACCCCCAAACAAGGTACCCCTGACCCTTGATTACACCCTCCCTAAATGAGAGTTTTAACATGGGATCCTTGGACTAAGACGCTGACTGAAACAGAAGGGACGGCTGTGATGGCCGGTATTTCCAGCTCGCTGCGTGTTGCGATAGTCTTCCATGATCGATGCATCGAACCGAGTGGCTAGTCCTTAGTCCTGGTAGTCGTGGTAGTGGAAGTGGTAGTTGTTGTCGCCGCAAGGGGACTAAGCAGCACAAGAGTTAAACAAGTGAAAGAGCAGCCTTAAGATGTAACGGAGCAACGTAAGAGAAAGATGACAGACATACTCACGAGAGGATCAGAGGTCAGGACGTAAGGCCGGAACGATGCAACCGCAGCGGCCTGCAGGATAAATATCTTCAGAGGCGTTTCGCTTGGCTGAAGAACGTACCTTGTCCAAGGCCGGCTGCAGACTACTATAAGGGCCTTCATAGTTACCTATGCAATTTTGGGGGCTCCTTGCTATGATTATAGTAGATTGGGCTCCAAAACTCTATTTTAACTATTACGGCCCCTAGGCCCTAGATTGCTGGATACGGAGTTGCCAAGGCTGGCCATCCCAATAACGTGTTACCCAGAGACCCCAATCCCATAGTTAAGTAGTGGTAGCTCTGTTGCACCAGAAGCTTGCGAAGCTGCTAAACCCTAAACCCTAAACCCCTCAACCCCTAAACCCTAAACCCCTAAACCCCTAAACCCTAAACCCTAAACCCCTAAAGCCCTAAAGCCCTAAAGCCTGAACCCGCAGCAACCTGCACGCCTGATCTGCTCCTGGGAGGAATCCTTTAAAAAGACGCCCTTTAGGGACCCTGTCTTGGGCCATAGCTTGGCAGAAGAGTCTTGTAGGGAGCCTTGCACTGTGCACATAAGGTATCTATAGCATGCCTGTAGCATGTGTGCAGGTTAAGCCTTATACATATATGTGTATGTGTTATATACATATTAATATACATATATATATATATACACATTTACATATGTATATATATATATAATATACGTTACGTATGCAAGTATCCGCAAGAGTCGAACTCGTACAAATGTTGTTCGATTCCGGAAACGACCGTACTCGTGGGGGTATTAAGACTTCTTGGTTTTGGCCTAGATTTTTTAGGTTGGGGAGATTTCGGTTAAAAAACAACACCGGATGGTGGAGTTTCTTGGCAGAGTCCCACCAGGTCCTTGTGTCAAACCGGAGGCAACTTGAGATAGCAAAAGGCCCCAATGTAGGATCCTTAATAGTTGGAGTAGGGTTTTGGGGTATATGATACTGTAGTTATGGTAAGGAGCCCTCCACATAGTATCATAGTTTTGGTAATTATTTAGGCGCATATATTATAGAACCCTTGTAAGCCCTTGTATAGATCCCTTATAGACCCCTTTAAGGAAGCCTTTAAACTTTGAAGGAACCTTCAAAATAATTAGTAGGGGTACTACCTCTATGTCCACCTTTACGGGAGTTCTTCTGGTCTCGAGTCCCCGCGGCCCGATGCTTTGACTTTCCCTCTTGAAGTCAGGCTTTTAATACGTAGTGATATGGGAGTTTCCAAGACTAGGGGACCGTAAAGTACCCTAAATCGTAGGATCTTTATTATACGGACCCCAAGATGAGCCCCATATGATACCCTAAGGGTCCGAGTTCTCAATACTATAGGACTTTTGCGACGGCTTAGGTACCAAAAGCCATAGACAAGGACTACTTGGACCGATAGGGAGACCTTACTTGGGCCATGATTGGGGATTGGCTGTAGCTGCCCTTTATAACTCTGTCCCTGATCCTTGAAGCTAATTACCTTAGAACCCGGCAGCACCCTGCAAAACCCTCCGGGACGTTCCAGAGACCCAAAACAATCTTGAAGCACCCGGCACTACCTAAGCCCTACACCGCTTACATTTCGGAAAACGACCCCTGCGTTTTCAGCTTTACGAAGAGACATCTGTTGTCCATTAGTCTACTACTTGTAAACGAGAAAACAACGGGCTCATTTTCCGACCCGAGCCCGGCCCTCCACACCGTGCACCCCAAACTCCAAAAGCCTTAAACTCTGAAGCCTAAACCTCTTAAGCCCCAGGAGGTGCCAGTGGCCTTAAGTTAGCTCGGATGGTTGGACAAGCATAATAAAGAGCTCAAACAAAATCTCTCCCCTAAACCCTAAACTCTAAACCCTAAACCCCTGGAGAAAAGGAGCTCAAAACAAAAAAAAAATCCTAAACTCTAAACCCTAAACTCTAAAGCCTGAACCTCTGAAGCCCATGGAGCCCCACACCATGCCCAGATGCAGCACCATCCTTGTGGAGGGCATCCCAGAAGAATGTCGCTCCGAGGACCTAACTCTGAAAACCGCTAGGAGTTTCCGATAATAGGGGACCCTAATATAGTACCCTAAACGGGTTTCGGGGTTGACGGTTTAGAGACCATCATGGAAGAAAAAACCCTAAATAGTAGGATCCTTGTTAAAAAGACCCCACAATAAGATACCCCTAATTTTCGGAAACTCCTACATGAAGGGTCACGGATCCATAAGGGAGTTTTCAAAAACTAGCGGTACCTTATGTTGGGGTCCTTATAGTCGGGATCCTACTTAGGGTGCTATATCATGCTGCCCTATTTTCGGAAAGTCCCATAAGGGTGTTATAACTTGTGGTGCAGATCAGAGTAGGGGGCGGCATAAGGAGGGCTCGAGATGACAGGTTTGTATTTATACTAGTAAGTAATATACGTATTTAGGGTTTTACGCTTTGGGTTTAGGGTTTAGGATTGTTTCTGTTGACATATACTTGTCATCTGTCTTGAACCCCCACTTGTAAGGTATGAGCCTGCAAGCAGAGCCCCCGTTCAGGGTTAAAAGTTTGGGCTAGCGTGGTTAGGTTTGTCTTGTTTCTGTGTAAGGGTTTCAGGTTTAGGGGTTTTAGACCAGTCACAGGATTCAGGTACCGGTGTTTGTTATCAGGGGTTGACATCAACCACTATGGTCGGGCTTGATTGCCAGGTCATTGCGTGTTAAAGAGGTGTGTCTGGATTTCAGTCATGTTCTTCTGAAACTTACGTGCCCCTTCACCCTGATGCCCCTACACCTTGAAGCCCTAAAGCGGAGCCGAAGCCATGCAGCCATGCCTGCCTGTGTGCGAGTGTGCAAGTCCCCGAAGCCCGGAAGCCTGCCGTAGCTGCTTGTGGCCGAATACTGTAGTCTCCTTAGAAAACTTATTTTTTATTTTGGTTCATAATTAGTGCTGACTCCAGGGTTTGTGGCTCGTCTCCTTGAGTATTCTTCGGAAGTCCTTCTCTGCTTTACTACTAGCAAACGCCAGGAGATTGTTAAAAATACGGTTTGTATTTGGTATTTAATCTAACGCCGGACAGTACGGAGGTCATGTTCCTTAACTAAAGGGTTTCGGAATCGTTGAGTTCTTTGGAGGTTTCCGCGAGTTGTTCATCGGTATGGGTCTACAGAGTATGCTATGAAACGCAAAAAGCTGTTCAGGCCGTTGGACTCTAGACTAATAAAGTACTTAGGAGTACTTTCAAAAGGTTTTCAATCTTTGGTTCCTTTAATCCCTAAGAAACAACTAAAGCTAGAATTTTGCTAGGGGTCTAAGTTCAGTCCAGAGAATGTAGGGTTTGAATATTCTTCACCAAAGCCGTCAACTCATACCAACTCAAAGTGGCTGATTTAAGCACGTGTTGTTTTCGCAAGGGTGAGTCTGCCAAAGGGGGGTTTAACAGGGGTTTGGGGTTCCCATGAAAAGCGTTGTGTCCGGGAATCCCAATCGCAATTTTCTGGGCGTTTTTCGGCCTGAAAACGAAAGCCCTGACCTCAGAGGATCGGGTGCGCCAGTTCTTTTCTGCCACTTTCGATGCGCGAGTGATGCAGGTAAACATGGCTCCTCGTCCTTGTGAAAGCTTAGGATGAGAGCTTCAAAGAGTTCGCAGGTTATCAAAGTTTTCAGCGCTAGGGTGTTTAGGTTATGGTTTTCGGCTACGCAGGGTTGACGGGTATTTCAGTTTTGCCCTTGTTGCATGACAAGGGCATTTCCTGAGTCATCATGGAATGTCAGAGTGCAGCGCCGTCACGGAGCATTGCGGATCCAGCCTTGCTGCGATATCCAGTCAAGCAAGATGCACTAGCTGCCTCTGTTTTTAGTGCAACATCGCATCTAGATTCCCTTCACATCCCTAAGGAGTGAGTTACACTACATACCGTGTATGTGTGGACTGTATGAATACACATAAACAAGCCAGCAGATACAAAATACTATGTAGCATGATCCCTCTTGAGTAGCCCATGGCTTATGTTGTAGCATGATCATATACATACCTACATACGTTTATTATGGCATTATAATCAGATGCATATATATATATATAGATGAACATATGCATCCACATATATGCATACATCAACATATACCTTTAAACACATACTTCTTCCTATACAAAAAGGACCATAAGGGAATCCTCATACTAGTTGTTCAGGCTTCTGTTCGGGGATTCCGAGGGTATCGGCTCAAGGTAGCTAGAATGACGAGTGGAGAAGATGAGAAAAGCGCCTGTAGCCTGTACGGGTTTAGGGTTTAGGGTTTTTGTCGAGTCCACAGCACATTCGGCACCTCGGTTCCTGGCATATGCATAGTCCAGGTGTAAAAGGGTTTTTGTCGATTCTACCGGTGGCGGAATTTGATCATTCATGCCTCACAAGAACTTCAAGCCTTTGAGAGTTTCTTCCTGTTGTAGGCTTTAGGGTCTGCGATATAGATCCTACTTGAGGATCATTGGACTTAGTAACTAGGTTTAAAAGGTAATCATACTTATAATTACTTATAACCCCAATTAGGGTACTTACAACCTAACTTACTAAGTCCCCTGATCCTCAAAGTAGGCTGTATGGGTTTTCTGTTTTTTGCAGCGGGGCATGGCGAAGTCGGCCGTTATGGCTTACGAGGGCCGTTTGGATGGACACCGGGCTGGTGTCACCGCCCTGTCTTTCTCCGAGGTCTGGGTTTGGGGGGTAGAGGGCCGCTTAGAGTTTAAGGGTCGCTTTAGTGGCCGGACACGGGTCTGCGGCACAGTCGGTGCCTCCGGTTCTCTGCATATGCATGGCCCAGGTATACAACAGGGCTTCTGTGTTTAGGATTTAGGGCTTAGGGCTTAGGACTTACGGTATTTTCCCTGATCAGGACGGCAAGAAGCTCTTGACCGCGTCGAAAGACCGGACGCTTTGTGTCTGGGAGGTGCACGAGGACACTGCAGACGGAAGCTCCAAGACCAAGAAGGTTCCCGTGGCCTCCGCGAAGAGAACCCTTCGGGGGCATAGCGACGTCGTTTCCCAGGCCATACTGGAGTCTGGGTCCTGTCTTGGAGTTATTAAAGTTATTATGATAAGGACAGCATAATGCTATTCCCATTATGGTAACGTAGGTGAACTTGCTGAAGACTCACCCAGGAAAGCGGCGGAGACTTCGCGCTATCCAGTTCCTGGGATCGGAGTGTCAAGCTCTGGACCCTGGATGAAAAAGAGGACGAATCCTGTATTCGCACGTTTTCCGGCCACAGGCACCAGGTGAATGCAGTCGTGTGGTCGCCCGACCATCGGATAATCCTCACAGCCTCGTGCGACAGAACAATCAAGGTCTGGAACAACCTAGGAGAATGCAAATTCACCCTTTACGATGCTTTGTCATAGTCGGGTAGCATTTTGCATTTTGCGAGTACTTAAACCCAACTAAGGAATAGAACTGTTCATGTTTAACAATATCCCAACCATGAACTAGGATGGGGACCACAAAGACTGGGTCACAGCTCTGGCCTGGAGCAGGGACACGGACGCAGATTATGTTCTCTCCGCCAGCTGGGACAAAACTGTGAAGGTTTGGAACACCAAGGACATGAAAATGTTGTGGGAGATAAAAGTTCCTGAGCCTAGTAGGAGAGTAGATGACCTTTATCCTTTTTTTGGGTAGTATAGTCCCTATATAACCCCCTATGTAACCAAGTTCCCCATGATAGCCGACAAGAACAGAGTCAGAGTAAGCAATTTTGGGGTTCAGCTAGAGAAGCTTTAACGTTTAGCCTCTTTGGGGTACCATAAGCCACATACCTACACCTTGAACCCTACCACTTCTCCTAGGCCACCGGAGAGAAGTAATTAAGGCTCACACTGGACCTGTGCTCGCCGTCGCTGTCTCTCCGGATTCCAAACTTGGCGCCTCGGGTGGTTCCGACCGTACCATCCTCGTCTTGGACTTAAAGGGGATGCCTGGTTTTGGAGTACAATACTTGAATACTTGTTTTGGAGTTGTCCCTTGAAGCACTGTGAAATAAAAGTCTATACTGTTTTCTCCCTGGTAACTCCAAAGTCGAGGAGGTGTGTCGCCTATGCCTTTGCGGTCGATGGCATCATCCGTGCGCTCGACTTCAACCCACTTGAGTTCTGGCTGGCAGCATCTGGGCCTTTCTTAAACAATTGAGCTTCAGTTGCTCCACTAGGGCTGTACTGTAGCCAAATCATGTTCTCTTATTCGGGTAGATGACCACTAATACAGAGTTCAGGGTTCGATGATAAATGGGCTAATTTTCTTCCTACACCTTAACCCCGAGGCCATCACCGAGATGTCGCAGAGTGGAAGAGTGCGTGTCTTCGATCTCCAGACGAAGACGTGCCTGCTGGCCGTCAGCCCGCCGGATGAGGGCCTCGCCGGCTTAGCAGTGACTGGCTCGCCCATTAGTAATGTAAGGACCTGGGTAAGTAGAATAGGGTTTTTGGGAGATCCTTATTATTACTATAGTTTTTCGGGCCCCAAAACCCTATTCTAAACATTAAGGCCCCTATAATACCCATCAACTCTGCCCTGGTTATTTCGCTGTGCTCCTGTGTAAGAACCTCATAAACCGTTTGAAACATCTTGTGAAGTCCTACATCGCACAACCATCTGTAAAGAAAGAAAAAAACAGGTTCCTTTATTACCTTAAGCCGTAAACCCTAAACCCTACCTTAAGAACCAGGTAAAGTGGGATCCTCAAGGCCGACGCCTCTTCGGGGGCTTCTCCGATGGTTCCGTGCACGTGTGGCAGAGCCCTAATAAAGGGGCCTAAACAATTACCTATAGGGTTCCTAGGGTTCCTTTGAAGGGGTCTACAAGGGCTACCATAAGGGTTGTTAGTATAGGGTTCTAAATAATTACCTGCCTATCTTGGGGGGTTCCTCATTCTCATTATAGTAAAATGGGCCCTAAAACCCTATTCTAAGTTATTGAGGCCCTACATAAATTAGTGAGCCCCGGCTTGGTAAGCCTCGCAACTCATAGGAAGTAGGGTTTGTATAAGGGTGCTGGTGGGTGCAACATGGGAATATTGGCGAGCGTATCTTCAGGGTGTCCTTATGGGAAAAGGCGGAGTAAGAACCATCCCTCGCTATGTGCGGCCTTTGGGGAAGCAGCTTAGCAGATGAGATTCCTATGCAACCATCCTGGTGTACTGCCACAGCTCAGCCATGCCCCGCTGTTATCATCGGACACAAAGCGACTTTCCTGCGGTGCGACTTGTCAGCTGGGCGTCTGGGAAAAGTTGCCATGGGACCTCATACCCGAAGCCGTAACATAGGGGTCGGAGTATTAGGAATGCTGTTGGTTGATAGCCGCTATGTTCCCCGAACAGTGTGGTAGCACTCAGAGGTTCTTGTGTTCAGGGGAAAGAGACTTGATGGAGGCCCCCCCAAAGACTTCACAACCCCGTGACCAAGGGGAGTACAGTATGCCCGAATTTGTAGGGGGCAGCGCTGTAATTATTGATTTTTGCACATTCGCAATTTAGGAGACCGCGAAACAATCCTTCTAGGACATTGCATAGAAACCCTTACCGATCGACCTGCAAGCGTTCCCCGAGACCATGAAAGAGCGCGAATCACACCACTTCCTTCATCCAAAGAGCAGAAGAGATATGTATGCATGCACATATGTACATATATATATATGTATAGATATTGATGTGTATATATATATATATACACATACATAAATGCATACATACATACATACATACATACATATATGAAAATGCACACATATGTATGCACATACAGATGTACAGACACATACTTTGAACATCCTCACCCCAATCATCGATTGGTGGCGTGCTCAGTGGACTAACTCTGGGCACGAACGCTTCAGGACTGCTTTGGTAGACTCTGGGGCTAGGCACCTCCAGGATAAGGACTCCTTAGCATTCCTTGTCGGATACGAGTGCCATTGCCATAGTTGGGAAACCTTTTACATTTTTTATGGATACTTAAGCCCAGTAAGGAATGAACATATACATGTCTAATCCTATCCCAACCATGGACTAGGTGCGGGTGGAGGGTGAGGAGAAGGTCTGCCTTCGACACTAACAACCCCACGCCAAGGAGGGGAACAAGGAGCAAAGAAGCCCTAGATCACCCTGCTCCGAGACCCAAACCCAGAGCTTTAAGTATCTTACACCCCAAAAAATATTAGAAAAAGCCAGGCTATATATACTCTCCGAACAAACCCCGTGCCCAGGTCCGGCACACACAGCTACTGGATCAACTCTCATTCGAGCCTTGTTCCGTTCAGCTTGCAAGGCTTCGCGCATTAGACAAGGGTAACCTTGAGCCGTTTCGGTGCACCTAAATCCTAAATCCCTCTATGATCACAAAGGTTCTCCAGTAGTTCCCCTAAATGATAAGGGACATGTAAAGAAGGCTGTAAACATTCAAGGGTATCATTGGTATAGTATAGGATCATAATTTTTTTACCAATACCATTTTCGGGTTCTGCATTATAATCACAGTATATAACATAGCCCAAAACCCTATACTAATTATGAAGGCCCCTACATTATAGTATCTTATAGATCCCTTATAGCACCCAGGAACCCTATACTAATTATGAAGGCCCCTATAGTACCTATACCTGCACCCGAAGGCCTTCAACCCCGACAGGACTTTAAGCTTTAGGGGTTTAATTGGGGTTTGGGGTTTAATTAGCTAGAGTTGACTTGGACACCCAAATAGCGAGCATTTGTTTAGTTTTGGTGGGTTGAGACTGCTGGTCCCAGAACCCTCCATCTAACCTCGCTTGTACAAACAGATGCCTAGCATTAGGGGTCGAGGCCCTTCGAGAGCTTTGGGCTTTGGGTAAACTCACCCCAAGCCCTCAGACCCAAAACCCCATAAATCCTGAGTCCTCAACACCTTACCCCCAAGCCATTGAAGTCGTAGATGTTTGTTGGCTCCTTTTGCACCTAAAACTTGAAAAGCCGTGAACCCTAAATCCGAAAACCGGGCTGATAACGAGTCTTCTGCAGACCTTGCCAGGCTTGTCCGAGTGTGAGTGTCAAAAAATCCGAAAACCCTAAACCCTAAAGCCCTAAACCTGAATCCTGGCCCTGTTTGCTTGGAGTTCGTTTGCCCCCTAACCCAGAGACTCCAATATCCCTTAATCTATGGAATCTTCCTTGAATCATATTCGGGATCCTACTGTAATTTACGGAATATTCCTTAATTCAGGGATATTGGAGTCTCTGGGAAACTCCTCAGTCGCTGTCGCTAGATTCGGACGAGTTTTCTTGCGATGCGACATTGTTCAGCTGGGCGGGTGGCACAAGCTCTAAACCCAAAAGCCCTAAACCCTATTTATGTAAACCCTAAGCCCTAAAGTTGCCCTAAAGCCCTAAACCTCAAACCCTAAAGCCTTAAAGCCCTAAACCCTCAATCCCGAAGCCAAACCCTAAAATCCTAAACCCCGAATCCTAAAAAGCCTAAATCCTAATTCCGAAAACCTTAAATCCTAAAACCCTAAAACCCTAAATCCAAAAGCCTTAAATCCAAAACCCTAAATCCAAAAACCCTAAATCCAAAGGCATTAAATCCAAAAACCTTAAATCCTAAATCCCTAACCCTAAAACCTTAAACCTATATGCCTCGCCTGGATTGTCCGAGCGCGAGCGCCGAAATCCTAAAACCCTAAACCCTAAAACCCTAAATCCTAAAACCCTAAATCCTAAAACCCTAAATCCTAAAACCCTAAATCCCAAAACCTTAAATCCTAAAACCCTAAATCCTAAACTTAAAACTTTTACCCTAAACCCTAAAACCCTAAATCCTAAAGCCCTAAACCCAAAAGAACTCCCAGGAGCGCTTGGTCGCCAAAGGTCGGCTGAGGGAGTCGGAGCGGCTCCTCGAAACTCGGCTTGCGTCGTCTTACGGTAGAAGCCAGAAAGTTGGAACATGGCTTTAGGAGGATTAGTGCTAGGATCCCTTATCCTTTACCTTAAGGGCATGAGGAGTCTAATGTTCCAACTTTCTGGCTTCTACTTTACTGTAAGCCTGTGACCCCAAACCCTACAAAAATAGTAGGTTATGACCCTTCAATTCGAGGATAGAGCCCTTAAAACGGTAGGGTTTCGGATCCCAAGGAGGGCCTTAATAATTACCTTTACTATTGTGGGGGTTTCTTATTATGATTATAGTATACTGGCCCCAAAACCCTATTCTAACTATTAAGGCCCCTGTATTGTGTGGTTTGGGGTTTAGAGTTTGAGGTTTCGGGTTTGGCTGGGTCGAAGTACTTGGAAGTTCATGCGTAGTGTTTAGTAGGGATATGAGTAGGGTAACTATACTGATAGTATATATATATATACCATACTAGGGGACTTATAAACCTACTTATAGCTACCCATGAACCTCCAAGTACACCTTGGAGCCTGAGCTGGCGATGGAGGCTGCGCTCGAGGAGGCTCCCTGCGAGACGCCCGAGACGCTGAGGCTGTGGAGCGCGGAGCATCCGCAGTGGCGGGAGCATCACAAGTTCGTCATGATGGCCTTCAAGTCCCCACGGTGGCCACCTGCGAGTGGCATGCCACGCTTCCCTACCGGATCCCGGAATCGTGCAGGATACCGGGCACTGCGCTTGGTACAACGCTCCCCAAAGGGTCTGAGTCCTCGGCGGGACCAGGGCAATGGACGCGCTGAAATGGATGGTGCAGGTGCATGAGAGCGTAAACCCTGACAAGCAAGGCACATCATAGACTAAACTCCCAAAGCTTTGGGTTTCTTCTCAAGGTTTAAGCCTTCCTTCTTACACTTGACCAACACAAGTAAGGGTTCCTCATTAGTACTATATCACATATATGCCCCAAAATCCAACTTCAGCCTGAAGCCCTGAAGCTTTGCCCCCAGGACTGCCCAGCCCCCACAACTTAGGAATATACGTAGGGGCCTGAAGCTTTTAGGTTTAGGGCTTGAGGGTTGAGGCTTAACGGAGGCCTGGATGCAAAAAAGGACTTTGGGTCGTTCTTGGTTTATATAAGGTACCCTGCAACCTTAGTCTAATCATCAAGTCCCCTACATGTGCCAGTGCCAGATCCTACATGGGTCCTACGGTTGATGAGATGATAGAAATCCTGCATTGCCTTAAAGACCCTGAACTATGGGAATAATGGTATATTCCTTATTATGGGTAATGCAGGACTTATATCATCAACAGTTTGAGTCTAATCAAGGAGCGAGACGGCAGCCGCCCTACGGCTCGCGTGCGCTTTGCTGGAGAGCCTGTGGATGCCATCAGCTACTTCTTAGGCAGGGAGGGGCTCCCTTACGATCTCAGATGCCATAAGCAAGGAACCTCATTATGGGAGTTGCCGGAAATTCGGGGTACCTTATTTTGGGGTCCTTAGAACAAGGATCCTACTATTTAGGGTGCTACATTGGAGTCCCCTATTGTCGGAGACTCCCTTATTGTTTGTAGAGATGTCTTTGATGGTAACTTCAGGGAGTTTTGAGATTGAGGTCCCGCTGATCAAGATTTGAGCGTTGTTGTGCATGGGCTGCCGGAGTTCGCACGAAGCCGCGTAGAGCAACTTGGTCAAGAGCTCTCTCCGAGCCTATGCACAACGCGAAGGACTAGGTGATGTGGTCCGCGTGTTGTTAGGATCGCTTTCCTACATCACAGCACTTGACAGCCCCTGAGCCGTCGGAAAGCGAATAGTTTGTCAAATATAGAAGGCGAAATCATTAGCAATATTATCCTGTAGGGTTCCCTTTGTTAATATACTATAATGTACCCCCAAGTCCTGTTCTAATTATTAAGGCCCCTACATTAGATACCTGGAGAAGGCCCACCATCATCGGCCCAGTGCCAAACGCTTCAAGGTGCGAAGCCACGAAGCCGCATAAGCCTGAACCATCCATAAATCCATGAGCCTTTTCACACCATAAGCCCCCGCAATCTTCAAACTCCATCTCCAACCCCTAAACCCAAAAAGTCCCTCATATGGGGGCCTTACTAACTACACTTAGGATTTGGGGGTATATCGGTATATTGTAGTATAACCACGAATACTTCGATAGACAACGCGAGAACTTTAAACGATTGGGCCTTTCATATTTGCTCTATCGTAAGAAGTTTGAACTCGTTGGGCCCGGAAGCTGAAGAAGAGAAATGGGAGTTTCCGAAAATTAGGGGTACCTTATTTTGGGTCCTTATAATAAGGATCCTACTATTTGGTACTAGATTAGGGTCCCCTATTTTCGGAAAGTCCCAAATGAATAAGGAACGTCACGGAAATGATATTGGTACTTCGTCAGGCTTCTATAGTAATCTAGGAAACTCGAGCCAAGCCCCGCAGTTGCCTCCAGCAGGCGAGATGCAGGACAAGCACCAGCTCATCCAGCAGGAGCAGTGAGCGTTTCATCATATTCCGAATATCGTTGCCGTTGCACTGTTCTTGTTATTGCTGCTCTCTTTCTAGCTGCTGCTAGTGGTTCAGGACAACTCAACAAGAAGCTACCCTTGCGCACAAGGGAGAATACCCCAAAAATGTTGGTCCTCAAGGTGTCTTGCGTGAACTTCACTTCGAAGCTGGTCTTCGTTTTGGAAGCGCGCAGCTTCGAATTAAAGAAAAGCGCCCATAGAGCCTCAGTGCTTCCGAAGCCCCACCCGGAGAGGCCAAGATCCCTCAACCGAGGAACATTCTTGAACAAATTCGATGAGCCTCAAATCTTGTGTGAGGCAAGATAGCTTCACTTCTGAACCCCTACACACCTAAACTGAACCTAAACCCTAAACCCTCTAAACCCTAAACCCCAGGAGGTGGCCAGGATACGACAGGAATCGGCTTCGCTGGGAGGCTTGAACTCGCATTGTGCCTTCGTCACCTTCGCCACGCGCCAGGATGCTGGGCTCTGGTTCAAAACCTTCTTTTAAAGTGATCTATAAGGGTACCTTTGTATAAGGGGCTCCTTTAAGGGATCTACAGGGGTTTTGGGGTTTAGGGTCAGTTCAGGATATCGTATTGATTATGCGATCTTGAATGAAGCTCTTTGACACCAACCAAGGATGCGGCGATCGCGAAAACTCTGGATTTCAGCCAGGACAGCGAGAATTGCACATGGTTTCTGATTGAAGTCCTTCAGTACAGCTGTGTACCTGGAGATCCCAATACCCGTTAATTAAGGAATACACTTTAAATCATAATATTAAGCCCCCTATAGTTTAAGGTATATTCCTTAGTTAAGGGATTTTGGGATCTCTGGGTACCAGTCTTGAGGTTTTAGCGTCCAGATCCTTTTGGGGGTCTAAAGGGATCTGAGGGCTTATTCGTCAGGGAAGGTGGAGTTTAGCATCGGCCAAGCCGCTGGCGATTTTTTCTGTTTCACCCGGCATCTAAAGGAAGCCTTACATCCTGCAACCTCCCTTCATTGCAGAAAAGTCCAGAAGAAACTACGTACTCTGAGCTGCAGAGCTCAGAGGTGAAAAGTTTCCGTTCTTTAGCACTTTGGGGTCTGCTGTGCCGTGGTTCAGTCGAGCAGTCATACACTCCGTTTGCCAACCGAGAACTACGGTTGATGATATAAATCCTGCATTACCTTAAGGACCTTAGACTATGGGGACTATGGTGTATTCCTTACTATGGGTAATGCAGGATCCTGAAACCAATGAAACCCCTAAAAAGGGAAGCATGACCCCCAGTAGCGAGTACGGGGTGGCCTTCTCTAACTGCGAGACTTCCGACGTCAACTGTTTGAAGAGCTTCTTTTAGCTTTCCAGCCATGGTATGAGCGAACCGGGCCGGAACCCGAAACCCCGAAAACTCTCATGAGATCCTTGCAAAAATGGAATCCCTTCAGACCCTTATACAGCCCTGCCAACACCTTACAAAACCTGTACAAGCTCCTGCACCTTCGCACCGGACTCCCTTTCGTCTGGAGATGTTTCATAGGACGGAGTGATCAGCCCTATTCTTTCAACCCCAGGGACCCTTGGGGAGGGTAGGGGGGAAAAACAAGGACTTAATAATTCCAATTTGAAGAAGTATAGTCCCCTACCCCCCTCCCCCTTACCCCACTTTGAAGGTCCTTATGATTGAACCCTTCGCAGAGGACGGTGGACATTGGGTGATCACTGACGCCGCGGAAGCCTCCGCCATCCGTTGGGGGAAGCTGTCACTGGAGCCCACAGTTCTGCGAACGGTGAGCGGTGCTTGGGCTAGTTTGGGCAAATCGAGGGTTATAGTTTAGGCTCAGGCAATCGGGCATAGGCATAGGGCGCAGAGTTCCGGGTTTAGGTTTAGGGGTTACGGGAATGTACGTGTTTTGCAATCAGTCCTCATATCAAATCCGGGCGCCTTGATTGGGAGTTTTGTAAGCCTCACATACTGGGATCTTTGTTGGTCTAGGAACCTGACTAAGGAACCTCGGGCATTTATTAGGGCTCCTTATATGAATCCTACTATTCGGGGGTTATCGGCCCAGGGTTTCTGAATCAGGTTCCTACATTATACCCACCCCCGACCCGTTGTTCAAAGCCGGGTGACCTTCGCAGGTTGATGTTGCTGTTGCGTCTGATTGTTCAGAAGATTCCGGGACTTCAAAAGACCAGATGCCACACTTAAGGGTCCTCAGCATAAGGGCTCGTCACTCCAAACGGGAACGCGAAGCCCTTCAGTTAGGTTCGCGGGACGTAGAAGCAGATGCCACCCATAGTTTTGTAATTTTCTTATGCGCCATGCGTTTGAGCTTAAAGCCTCAAGCCCTCAATCCTGCAACCGGGCTCCTCTCAACAGACAATGTAGACACGTGTAGACACTTCTTAGATGAAGGTTTCATGTTCTTCCCGTCACCAGTCTTGGGCAACTCCTTACAGCTTGGATCAACTGAATGATACCCGATACCGCTACCTGCACGCACAGCCCTCTGCACCGTAAATTTCCCCAAACCCTAAGCCCTAAAAGCTGTCTGGTGCTTAGTAGGGAATGGGGGAATGGATCCCTACAGTAGTCCCTATATAATCCCCAATAACAGGCCCCAAACCCATTCCCCAATTCCCTACTAAGAACCAGACAAAACAAGCCCAGAAAGGCATCCTGCTCATCACTTTTCTCTATGCGGGCTTCACCCCCATCTGCGTTGCCATCTCGAACCTGGCACAAAGCTTGGACCTAGGCTCCAAACGCTACTTGGAGGTTCATGGGTAGATAAGTAGGGATATAAGTAGGGTTATTATAATTAGAACCCATATTAGGGGACTTACAACCCCACATCTAACTACCCATGAACCTCCAAGTAAGGGAGGGAGGAAGGGTCTAGGGTTTGGGGCTTCTGCCTCAAGTAAGGGTCTCTACATCATGACCCCTGCTAGAACTTACGGACTGGAGTAGACCCCTAGTCTAAGGAGATGCCTCCCCCCCTTTAGAGGGAGCAGAATCGGGATCTGTGGATCCTAAGGCTTCCAATTCAAGGATGCTTATTAACCGGGGGCCTACATGATTCCTGAATGAAATCAGTCTTCGCGTGCCCTGAACTCCGGCGATCTGACAATCCCTGAGCCTCTACGACCCTAAACCCTGTCAGTTGAGTGATAGCCATAAACTACCTTAGAATTGTCTGTTCATACGGTTGATGATATAAATCCTGCATGACCTTCAGGACCCTAAACTAGACCCTAAACTATGGGAATTATGGCATATTTCTTATTATGGGTAATGCAGGATTTATATCATCAACCGTATGCTCCTCGGCCGCTTGTATTATCCCTGCAGCCTTGACCCGACATGCTTGCAATCTCGGAAGATAGACACAGG
This sequence comes from Symbiodinium sp. CCMP2592, assembly GCA_905221615.1. Taxonomy (NCBI): domain Eukaryota; class Dinophyceae; order Suessiales; family Symbiodiniaceae; genus Symbiodinium; species Symbiodinium sp. CCMP2592. The sequence continues at coordinate 531,037 of CAJNDT010004190.1, forward strand.
GAATTCGCTCTTCTGAATAACCTTGTCAGAGCGAGTTTTCGGACATGGGTAATAATTCTGCTCCTCCTCCTGCTCCTGCTCCTGCTGCTACTCCTACATGGGTAGTTATAAGCAGGGTTATAAGTAGGGTAACTATCATTCTGACCCATTTTAGGGGACTTAGAGCGCCACTTACAACTACCCTAAACCCCTAAACCCCTAAACCCTAAACCCTATAGAACGTATTACACAAACACCATAACCCACTTATAGCCACCCATGAGCCTCTTTAAGTAGGAGTTGGGACTGCCAGCTGCCCATGAACCTCCAAGTAGACCCTAAACCCTATTCCCTTATAGAAGCCCTATAGATCCCGTTAAAGGGACCCTTAAAGGAACCCTTAGAGCTACCCATGAACCTCCAAGTGCTGCTACGGTTGATGATCTAAATCCTGCATGACCCATAATAAGGAAAATACTATATATTTCTTACTATGGGTAGAATTTTTTGGGACTTATGGTATATTCCATATTATGGGTCATGCGGGGTTTATATCATCAACCGTACCACCATCGTGTCATCCCGTCAGGCCCCTTCCAGCCGCTCTGGTCAGCTTTCGCTCCCACCCTAGGGCTGACCGAGCCTGGGCGTGTTATCTAAGGGGCATGAATCAAGTATGTTTTTGATCTTATGCTATATATATATATATAGATATATATAAATATATACATATATATATATATATACATATATATATGCTTATTATTTCGTAATGTAGAGCTTGCTTATGCAAGGGGCCTGAATAATTCGTACCCAGCGGCCCCAAAGTAGTTACTTTTTGGGGTTCATATATCGAATTCTATAAGGTTATTCCAGAAAGGAACTACTAGGGGGCCTCTGGGTAATGCAGACCTTGCTTGAGAAAACTAGGGTCTAGGGCTTAGGATTTTAGGGTTCAGGGTTAATTGCTTTTTTTGACCATGCCACCTACAAGAACAATTGTCCACACATTGTGTTTAGCAGTGGTAAACCAGGAATCTGCATAACAGTAGCCCCTGGTAGACCAGAATTAGATCACTTCGTTCGACTAATGCGTGAGGCGATGCCGGTGTTTGTGTCCATCAGCGTATCATAGGCAACCCCAACAGTGTGGCAACGTGTTTCTCCGCTTCTTTAAACTCCGGCTATACTGCAACGTCTATCTCTTTAACTCGTTTGCAATGCTGAGGGTAGGGCTTACTGTTGTAGCTTTCACGTTGGGAGTTTGAGGCCGCAGGGCTTGGACATGTACACGCGTTTCGGGTTTCAGGATGTAGAGTTTCGGGTTTACGAGTTTTACGGCCACTGGCGCTGCACGATACCTTGACCTGGTGCGAGTGCTTCCGCTCCCCCGAAATCCCGTGAACGGAGCGTTTGACCCTCAACCCTGAAGACACGCTCCCCGGACTAGGATGAAAATCAGCATCAAATATCTTGGCTCGTATGGAAAGGGCATTCTACGATTAGTCAGGTGTCTACATTGCAACGCCCAAAACCTTGCAAGTTGACGCTACAGGACTACAACTGAACTCATATTGAGGGTCCTTCTACAGTTTGTACGGAATATTCAACATGTAATATAGGGGCCTTAATAATCAGAATAGGGTGTGGCGCCCATGACACGATAATTACAACAAGGACCCCCAAAAAAAAAACAGTAGAGGTAGTAAAGAAACGCCTCTGTGGTAGGGTGAACACCAGTACGACCAGGTCTTTCTGGCCATGCTCCCGACTGCACCTGGGCAAAATAGAAAAACCTGAAACCCTAAACTACACGTATGTAGCAGGGAGGAAAAGGGCCCTCAAAAAAAAATAAACTAACTATACATAAACAAAAGCAGAGAGGGGCAGAGGGTTTTTAACCTAAGAGTTTCCTTTCAAGCCATCAGAGGTCGTACAGGGTTTGTATCGGATTTGTTGAACTAGCCTTGTTGTTCTTTGATGCATCCCATGATTAGGGTTGCAGTTGAGCACCCTGTGTTCTTTACATAACTCCTCGTGGCCTCTCTATCTAGAGGCAAAGTTTTCATGGTGACCGGTGGTCTTCCGCAGGATGTAGGGTTTAGACAATTGGACGACACCACAACCGTAACACCATGAATGGTGTCCAAAATCTCCAAAGGAGCTTTTGATGAAGTCACATATACATTGCACGACCGCACGACCGTAACAAAATGAACGGTGCCCAAGATGTCCAAACGAGATTTTGATGCATGTGGTGAGCGTGGAACAGCTCGCATATGTGTTGGACAACCCCACGACCGTAACACCATGAATGGTGTCCAAAACCTCCAAACGAGCTTTTGATGCATCTGGTGAGTGTGGAATAGCTCACATTCACATTGGACCACCCCGCGACAGGAACACTATGAATGGTGTCCAAAATCTCCCGACGAGCTTTTGATGCCTGTGGTGAGTGTGGAATAGCTCACATATGCATTCCAAACGAACTGTGATGCATGTGGTCGAAGTCTCCTAACGAGCTGTTGATGCATGTGGTGAATGGTGGAATAGCTCACATTTACGTTGGACGACCCCACGACCGTAACACCATGAATGGTGTCCAAGGTCTCCAAACGAGATTTTGATGCATGTCGTGAGCGTGGAATAGCTCGCATATGCATCGGACAACCCCATGACCGTAACGCCATGAATGGTGTCCAAAATCTCCAAACGTGTTTTTGATGCATGTGGTCAAGTATGCGGTGATTGTGGAATAGCTCACATATACATTGGACGACCCCTACGGCCGTATCACCATGACTGGTGTTTAAAATCTCGAAGCGATCCTTTGATGCATGTTGTGAGTGTGTAATAGCTCGAATTTTCATTTCTCCGCGACCGTAACACCATGAATCAAAGGCAGGGGTACCGTTCTGATTGTCCAGAAAAGTACATAAGAGTATGGTACAGAATAGGGGCTGTACGGAGATATTACTGTTACTAGTGAAATTCCGAACTACGTACGATATAGGGATCATACGTGGATACTAAGACTCATGATTCAAACCTCCATCAATGTTGCACTCCGAAAAATCATGGGCCGTAAGCCTTTTGGTCGACGGATGGTCTTGCGGCCAAGCCGCAAAGACCCTAACAGTTTTAAGCTCAGTGCAGATAAGTTGGGCCGAGTGCGAATCATTCTCATTATTTTGCGAATGTGAGAACCGAACCCCAAACCTTGAAACCCCGCACAACGAAAGCGTTGACGGGCCTGCTCTGCACCGCAAGGTTTTGCTGCTGATCTTTGATACATGCTTCCTGCCTCGTTCGGATACAGCTGCGCAGCATCTCCTTCAATTCTGGCGCTCCGTCCCGCTGATAACGAGGTCTTCAGGCATGTTCTTTCCAAGGCTTGCAGAAGCATTCAAGTCCCGAACCAACAGCCCAGAAACACTTGATCATGAAGCTCCCAACCCTGAACAGGTCAAAGGCCAAAGGTTTAGGGTTTCGCGATCTGGAACCAAGAGTGTTGGTTTTGTGTAGGGGTTCGCTTCAGAGCGTTGCAGCCTCGCTCCACAGGTGCTGCATATTGCCCGTAGGAACGAGAACATGCTATCCTTTTTACAGGAACCCAGAAAAGCATATATACACACACACACACACACACCGATCTCGGCATCCCCTCATAAGCCCCGCACCACTGCAGGGTGCATTTTTCAGGGTTTAGCTCGGGGCTTTTAAGGCTTACTTGGAGGATCATGGGACTTAGTAGTCGGGCTAAAATTACGTGTAATTAGGGTCATGCGTAAATAACGGCCCTACTTACCAAGTCCCCCGATCGTTCAAGTAGGCTCAGCTGCCAAAACGCTCGAGGGAATCATCTGGCTGCATGGTGAGGGCTTGCTGGTTCGGTGTAGCTCGACCTTCAGCTACTAAAACATAGTTTTTGGAGAGTCCCTCATTGTTTTCATTAGGGTCTGGAACAAGAACCCATAAACAGGTAGGCTATGGTAGCTTAAGGGAGAATGCACGGCCGGATTTGATTTACGCGTCTAAGGTGCGAGATTTTGCATCTGTGCACTCTTTTCTGCAGCTCCACTTCATCCACATGCACTGGTACCCCAAACCCTCAAACCTTAAGCCAAGCTATGCTAAAGCCACACAATGAGCCGCGAAACTTCAGTGGTTCAGGATTCCTGTTGTGTACTCTGGAGACCTTGACACCCAAATCCTGGGGTTCTTGTTAAGGAGCTTAATTCAAGTTACCAGAGTAGGGATCTACATCAAAACGTATGGTTTCTTTGTAAGGGTAGCTAAACTTAAATTCCTGAACAAGAACCCAGAAACAGCTTGTACAGTGGCATAAGCATGAATACTTCTCGTCATGTTGCAGACAAAATCCACTGTGGTTTCGTTGTGTAGTTTCTTTTGTTGAGGCGCAGTAGCAGCAGGCGTCTTGAAGGTGAGCTTGTTCAGCTTCTATTATAGGATCCTTAAGGGGGGGTGGTTCAAGGGGGGAGGGTACTAGGGAGCTTTGGGGAACCTTAGGGAAGCTTAGGGAGTATTGGGGAATAATGGGGATTACTAGGTTACCTACCCCCCTTGGACCACCCCCCCTTAAGGACATCCTAATTCTACTGCTGTAAGTCTAGAAGCTAGCAAGTTTAGAGTTGAGGGATGCAGATGTGTCGCTTGAAAGGTCCATGGCATCGGGAAGACTGCTTGTTGCTATTCACTGATGTTCCAAAATTGCGGTGCGGTGTCCGAGGTACTTCGCATTCTTGCTCTTTTTCGTTCTGTTCCTGCCGATCATTGGCACGAACTTCAGGGACTTCGCCCATCAAGTGTACAAGAGTCCTGCTCAAGTCCTGGGCTTGGTCGCAGCGAGGTCGCCCAGATGCAACTATAAAGTGGCCCTGAACCCGAAACCCGATTCTGAGGAAGCGCGAATCCGCGCTAAGTGCTATAGCCCTGTGCCGTTAAGAACTCAAGTTTTCCTAAGCCTTGAATACTGCCCACACTCAGTAACAGTTGAAGAATGTCTTGAATATAGATGTATGAGGCCCGTAAAAGTAGCCTTATTGTAAACTGTTGAGGTCTGTGGGCAGTACCCAGCCTAAATCCTAAACCGAGTCGTAAGCACCGAAGTCGAAAGTACAGCCGAAGAAGGAGGCTGGCTAAGGGCTTATCAGTATCATTGTGTAGGGTTCGTGAACATGAGTATACGGCAATATAATATCAATATAGCCCAAGACCCTGTTGTTGCTATTGCGCGGCCCTTCCTTTTCGGGAGTCTCATTTCGAATTGGGGTAAGGCTTTGTGGTTGAGGTTTCCTCAGGTGTTCTAATCTGAATCTGCATTTGCCATAAAGCGTTCTGCTTTTGTTAAGAGGGCAGAGTTGCTTAATACTGCAGTTTCTGCTCAAAAGGTCTTGTACCGTCACTACATCGCCACGAACTGCAGAAGCTCAACAACTCAATCTATGGATGCTGTGGGATTATTGCAAGTATTAGCCCCGCGTATTCTATCTAATGCAGGGGACAGATTACTGAGTAACAGTGTTCCCGTAAAGTCCCTAGATAGCTTCTTAGAGCGAAGTATACCTCGAAAACCGGCGCCTTAACATCCAGCTTTTAAACATGCACGCCTGGACAGGTTTGTCCCTGCTTCGACGTCCCCTAAGTAAGAACGTTCAGGCCCTTAGATTACAAGAAGTTCCGGAGGTGTCGGTCGCCAACTGGTACTGGAGTCTCTGAGTCTCTGGGTATTATTCCCTAAACCCTAAACCCCAAGCAGTCAGCCCTGGGCAGAAGGCAAAGAGGGCTAAAGAAAAGAAAAACAGTCAACCCGAAGCCTAAACCTATTCCTTGGGACATCCGCGCACGGCAGGGTACCCAAAGCTGCAGAGTTCTTTTTCGACTACGTGGTGCTGATGTGGTCGGTGGCATGTGCCGGGCCTAGCAACAGCGTTGGCAAACGAGCACGTGGCAGGAATGCGAGCAAAGTGGCAGCAACAGGAGGAGTAGCTACTAGTGCCACTGCGCAGTAGTCGAGCTGGAGATGTTATTATTCTTGGTTGCTTTCTTCTAGTTGCTGTTTGTGGTGAGGCCGCAGTGATGTGGTTGTCGTTGTGGTTGTGGCGGTGGTGGGATTTTGGTTCTCATTGTTCTTATTGATGTTGCCGTTGCTGTTGTTCTGCTGCAGCGATGATCAGAGGTGTAGAGCTTGTTTTTCTAGTGGCTCTTATAGTGTGACTAATGTGACTTTACATGGAGCCCGAGGCGTATTCGATTACTGAACGCCCCCCACAGCAGTCTCAGTCCCACCGAGGTGTAGAGCTCTTGAGGGTCATGATCCTCCTGAAATTTCTCATCTATCGGCCAGCGTCCCAGCTGCCGCCTTTCTGGGTTTTTGCAGGCTTTCTGTCTGGTGCTAAGTAGGGAATGGGGTTCCTGAAGCTATAGGGGTTATACTGTAGGGGTTTAGAGTTCTTAGTTAGTAGACTGTTTGGTCCTTAGTAGGGAATGCGTTATTGGAACTATTCTTTGGGAATCGTCAATATATAGGGACTACTATAGGGATCCATTCCCCCATTCCCTACTAAGCTCCAGACCGCGTTTTGCTGCCCTCAGACCCCCCTATACAGGACGCCCTCGAAGAATCGAGGCGGAGACTTTTGGGAAATCCGAAACGCTGTCTGGTGCCGTTTTGATGATACTCTCGCTGTGCAAGGCTGTTTGGTCCTGGAAGCTTACGTCGTAGGTCGCAGGTGTCTATATGATAGGGACCCCAAATTAAGGTATCCCGAATGTTCGGAAACTCCCATATTGGATTTACTCAGGTCGCAAGTTTCAGGCGCTTCTTGGATGATAAGACAACCGAGCCTCTTGAAGACCTCCCATCGCTTTCCCCTTGAGTCTCAGATAAAAGTCTGAGTGAATTTTCACTCATAGATCTCGGATTCCGAGTTTCAAGTGTGTGCGTGTGTGTTTGTTTGTCTGTCTGTCCGTCTTGTCTTTGCCTTTGTCGTTGTCTTTGCCGTTGTCCTTTTCTTTGTCTTTGTCTTTGTCTGGTCTTGTCTTGTCCTGTCTGGTCTGTTTGTGTCTTGTTTTCGTCTTGTCCTTTTTTTCGTCTTCGTCTTGTCTCGCCTTGTCTTGTCTGTGTGTGTGTTGATTTCGTCTTGTCCTTGTCTTTGTTTTCGTCTTGTCTTGTCATGTCTGTCCGTATGCATGGCTGTATGTATGCGTGTATGTCAGTGTATGTATGCCGCAAGTCAAGTGAAAGTGAAGGTAGTGTGTGTGTGTGTGTGTGTGTGTGTGTGTGTGTATGTGTGTGTGTGTGCGTGTGTGTGTGTGGTGTGTGTGCGTGTCTCTGCGTGTCTGTGTGTCTGTGTGTCTCTGTGTCTGTGTGTCTGTGTGTCTCTGTGTCTGTGTGTCTGTGTGTGTGTCTGCATTTCCAGGAATAGTATGCATGGAAAATCAAGCGATTCAGGTCTTTGTACCCAGAAGCCGAAGCCAAGAAGATGGCTGAGCCCGAGGATCAGGCGGCGGTCTTTAGGGCTCCGGAGTTGTGCTGAGCATTGAGAATTCAATGGACGACACCCCCAAATATCCATCTAGGTAAGGTGTCTATAAGGCCTCCATAGCACGGGTTTTGGGTTTAGGGATGCGGAGCTCGTGGGTTTGTGTTCTGGAGGATTTAGGTATTCAGGCCGTTGTTTTAAGCTTGCCGGTTCTAGGGCTTCGGGGTTTGTGTTCGCGAGTTTCAGACTTGTGGTATAGGGCTGGGCGACACCAACTGTCGGGGTTTATCTTAAAGGCGGCGGTCTATCCCTGAAAGGTCCCAGAGAGGCCGATGCCGCTTAAGCAAGTATCGACGTCTGCAGGGTTTGGGCTTGCGCGGGCTGAGACTTCGGCTGCACTTCTGAGACCCTAATCTAATACTCAAACTAGCAGGATCCTTATTATAAGAACCCAAAAGGTACTCCTAATTTTCGGAAACTTCCATATCGGGATGGCATCGACATCGTGCTTTCGGGTCAGGGTTAAGAGTGCAACTATCTTCGGAGGGTTCGGGTGTCCTTGATTGCCGTGAACGTAGCAACCTGATTAAGAAACCCTGGCCTATAACCCCAAAGATAGTGGGATTCTTATAAGGAACCCATAATAAAGGCCCAAGGTTTCTTAATCAGGTACCTACATTAGGTTTGTGAAACCTTGTTGATATCTCCGTTGAGTTTTGTGTTCTGCAAAGGGGTTAGTTAGGGTTCATGTAGAGTCTGCATTCGTCAGCAGAACCTAGCTGCCCTGTCTTGTTGAGGGCTGCGTCTCGGTTCTTGAGTAGTACCCTTTTTCCCTTTGTTCGTCTTGGGTTCCCGATTAAAAAACCCAACAGTAGGACAAAGGGTACCCTTATTATTCAGGGGCTACTCAGGAACCTAGGCATTCTATTCTCGCACTGTTTACCATGCTGTGAAGAACTTGACCTGCCCCAAGCGCCTTCTCCAAGGTTCCTCAACTGTGTAAACAGAAGCCATTAGACCAAGAAATGATGTAGAAATCTGTAAAGCCTATCACACCCTGTGGTAAGACTTTGCACAACAAAGTCACCACCCCAGAAGACCGCGCAAAAGGACTACTGTGGTATGGGGGGCCGAATGGCCAGATGGAATCTGAACCTGTGCATTGGAAGCTCCTTGAAGTTTTGGGTTTAGGGATTAGGGTTGGAGTCTTCGGTATCTCCGGTGGAGAATTTGGGCTTTGACGGGATTCAAGGGTTTAGGGTTTAGGATTCAGGGCTTAGTGCATTGCAGTCCCTCAAAGAGAAAAGGGATTCAGGGCTTTAAAGTTGCAGATCGAGGTCTGGCTACTTGAAGGATCGGGGGACTTAGTAAGTTAGGTTGTAAGTACCCTAATATTGGGGTTAGAAGTCATAATAAGTATGGTTACCTGAAATATAACCCTAGTTACTAAGTCCCATGGTCCTTCAAGTAGACTTGAGTCCAGTGGCAGCAGAAAGGGTCTTAGGATTTCGGGCTCAGGACTTGACGGCTTTACACCCCCCCCCTTAACAAACTAGGTAGGGCTTTGGGACATCTTATTGGGCTTAAGAGGATCTTGCTTACTAATGTTTTTTCAATTCAAAGGCTTCAACAGCCCCACCTAGTAATGAAACCACGTTCCCAAAACTCCATCTGAAATCATCCCTGCCTTCTGAACCCTAAAAGCTTAATGATAGTCCCTATTAAATAAGGAGCTAAAGAGCCAATGGAACCCCCAAAACCACTGGTTAGTTAAATTGAAAGCAAAAGGGAACCTATTTTGATCCAGTGCGTTTCGATGCAGAGATTCTTCGCGATCGGAGTTGCATCTAGAGTTTGCAGTGATCGCGGTTTGTGACTTAGGGTGGAGGGTTGAGGGTTTGAGGGGTGTGGTAGTCAATGTTCAGGCTTCGTGGTCTATGGTTTTGGGATGGGATTATGGGATCTAGCTCCAGCATTGTAAGGCTCTGGGGTTTTAGATTTTTAGGTCTCGGGGGTTTAGTTGAAGGTTCAGGGGACTTTGGACGCAGGGTACATAAGGGGTTGAAGCACAGTAGGTGCCTCCGTGGAGCAGCCATTGATCCACTGAGGCTGAGGCCAAGCAAGCAAAGCCGCACAGCACATCGCAACGGTAGTTTAGGAGTTTAGCATTCCCGCGGCCCACGGCTCTTCATCCCAGGAGTGGTCTTCAGCAGTCCCACACTGAGCAGGGGATGGATGGCTGGGGGGATGGCTAGGATCTCCTTACGAAGGACCCGTGCAATAAGGGGGGGCCTGAACCCTATCTTATTCCTTAATTACCTATACTATTTCGGGGGGTTCCTTATTATAGTGATGCGTAGTATAATGGGCCCCAAAACCCGAGTCTAATTATTAAGGCCCCTATATTATGTCAATGGATTCTCTTATGCGGACATCTGGAGCATCATTAGGATGCAGGCAGCGTTGTTGTAACGTGCGAGTTTCAGCAAGTAATGGGAGCTAAACATGGACCCAGCCAGTAGATGTCAGACCCAAGATTCTGAGGAACACGTTCTTTTTGCATAGCGTAGACTCAGGTGTTTTTCCCCTGGTCTCCCTGGCCGTCCTCGTGAAGTTCCTGCTGCAGCAGGTCGCCTATGGCTACCTCCTCGTCGACGTCCCAGGGTTCAGGTGTTAGGGCGTCAGGGGTTTAGGGTTTAGGGATTAGGAGTTTAGGGATTTAGGGGTTTAGGGTTTAGGGGAGTGGATGTTTATCGCTTCAGGGCTGAGCTTACGATGCATGAACCTGCGGATGGAACCGCTCGAGTTAGTCTTACGGCTTTGGGCCACCAGCCCTCAAACCAACAACCCAAAAACGTCTACGCACTCGGCCCAAGGTTCGCTCTCGGCAGCCCAGATTACAACCTGCGGATTCAGATACACATTGTAGGAGCACGGTTCGAGAAGTGTTTGGGTTAGGGGGGTCTCGGATGAGCTCTCCACCAGATGTGTGACTGAGAGACTTGGACAACGGGCAGCCGAACTGTCAGAATGGTCGTTATGATGACGGTTGCAGTCATGTTGGAGATGGAGTGGACGAAGATGACGATGATGACAACGATGATGGTGGTGGTAATGAGATGGTAACGACGGTGATGCTGATTGCCGAACTCTAGCTAAGGAAATAAATCCGTAGGGAGAGCCTGCTCAGGTCTTTGCGGAGACGCGAAAGCCAGACCTAGGGGGCGTCTTCTGGGTACAGGCCTTGACTCAGCTGCTGCGCCTCGGCACTGCTTGGGTGGGTAGAGGTCCCGGCTTCAAGGGGTCGAAATCATAAGGAATAGCATCCCCTACTTTAGCGCCCTTACAGAATCAAACTAGTATGGACCCCGAAGCTCTCATCTAATCATCAAGGCTCCCTCATTACACAGATCGGCTTGTCCAGGTTGAGGGCAACATGACAATTGTGTCTGCAGCTTAAGGCTTAATGTCCACCCCTCATGAACCGCGTTCATAAGGAGTTTGGATTTAGGGGGGTTCTAGAGGGAAGGAAGAAGGCTCTGGGGCCTTCAAGACATATAGGTTCGACTGTGTTTCAAGCTTTGGGAGTCGTTTGCTTGTCACTTGAATATGACGTACATCATCCAGAACCGCTGCCCGAAATGTTTGTGATTACCCCATAAACCCTTGACTCTTGATGCCACACCGTTATGGCACATGGCTTGGTGGCATGGAGGCGGATGAGGAAGCAGTTCTCAGGTATTTGAGCAAAGGTTGAAAACCACTGTGTGGCACTCTACCCTAACACGCTAAAGCCCTCAATCTTGAGGCCTGCGTTCTTAAACCCTTTGTATCAGGGTGTGGCAGCTGCATCTTGCCGCATGTCAACAAACAAAATGACTCCACCTGCAGGGGCAATGTCACCAGCATCGGATGATATTTTTGTTGCATATGAATGGCTGGACGATCCGAAATGAAACAGAGAGAAATCACGTCAAGTTGTGCCGGGACTCAACAGAACCATGTGCTGTGGCTCTTGCTTATTGGGCTGTAGCTGAGAACCTACTTCGGGCCTTAGCCCAGGATCCCGAATAGGCGATGCTCCTTGCAGTGTTTGCTTAAAGACTAGAACACGTGCTCGCTGACGCCATTCTCCTGCAATCCCAATGCTTCACGGTCCCGAACCCGTTCGCAAGATGCATTGAGCCGGTAACCCGTACGGAATGCGGCACGACCCTGAACCCTGCTCTTCGATTCTTTTGGACAACTCAACCCTTAAGCCCTACAGCCTTGAACTCTAAGCCCCAAGCCCCCAAACCCTAAACCCCTAAACCCCTAAACCTCAAACCCCAAGCCCCCAACCCCGAGCCCTTCAACATCAAACCTGGGCCCTAAATTGCAGGTACTGCATGGCCACTCGGATGCGATCTGGTCGGTTTAGGTTGAGGGCCTAAGTTTAGGTTTGGGGTTTAGGATTTATTGATCCTATCATTCGGGGCTTCCGCAAGTTTTTCGAGTCGTTTAGCCCTTTCACGCATGATTGATGTTAGGTTCAGGGTTTACGGCTCGGTTTTTTAGGGATAGAGCTTTGGAGTCTAATCAGGGTTGTTGCACGTTTAGAGAACAGGGTTTCCAACTTGATTAACAGGGTCGAGGGTTTCACCAGCGAGCACTTGACCAGCTATTGCAAGATAAGATCAAGCCCAAGACGAATTCTGAACCCTGGGGTAGGACAGCATTACGTTTCCACGTAACTTCAAGGTTTCCTCTTCCTAAACCCTACAGTAGAAGCCAGAAAGTTGGAATATCATTATCGTATCCCCTTTAAGGTAAATTATAGGGGATCCTACCATTAATCCATATTCCAACTTTCTGGAGTTCCCTTTAACCGGACCCTGTGCTTTTGAAAGTCTGCAGTCATCTTAGGCCTAGACGCCAAGCCCACACGATCGGTCCCTGCAAAACCAATACACGGGCCTTAATGTTTAGAATGGGGCTTGGTGGTATATTATAGTATACTTACACAAAGAAGCCCCCCAAAATGATATTTGAGGCCGCTATATCAACAGGAGCGAGATTGAAAGCTCGTGAGAGTACAGGGGTTTCTGGTTGAACCCTGCGCCGCTTCTTAGCAGTATATAGACCTAGCTAGTGCTTGACCTTTTCGGTGTACTACTTAAACCCTGTACAATTCCAAAGGATAGCCTTAAAGACTTTAGTAACACCTGCAAATGTCCGAGGTTTTCTATGCAGCGCGGGCCTCAGCTTGTCGGAGTTAGAAGGGCGCTTCTTGAGCCTCCGCCGATATTTTCAGTGGTTGTAAGTTGTATGTTGGGGTCAAGATCAAGGGTCGCAAGTGGCGTGAAACAGCAGCAGCAGGTGCCGTGGTCCTTCTCGTCCTCCTCGTGGTCGTCGTTGTCTTCTCGGTAGTAGTAGTAGTAGTAGTAGTAGTAGTAGTAGTAGCAGCAGTAGTAGTAGTAGTAGTACTAGTAGTAGTAGTAGTAGTAGGAGGAGGAGTAGCAGTGGCAGTGGCTAGTAGCAGTAGCAGTAGCAGTAGCGCCAGGGCGAGGAGGCAGAGAATTGCCACCGCTTCTACTACCACTGCTTCTACTTGTGCCAGTACTTGTCTTGCCAATGCGGCTGTTTCCGCGGCTGTAGAGAGACTGTCGCTGCGACACGCACTCGTTCGAAAAGGAGAACCTCCCGAAACAGAATCTTATACTGCATTTGAGGGAAGTCAAGAATCCCCGAATAGAGATCTGCTTTCCACTTCCAGGGATTTCGGCATTAGGTCGTGATGACTGGAGTACTGCTGCAGCGCTCTGACGGCTACATCCCGGCTGCCCTCGCCTTGCTCAGCGGCTTCGTGGCAGCCCCTCCTCTCAAGTCAAGTCGATGTTGAGCAAGGTATTGGATGGTGAGCCATTCCACGCAAGTTCGGTCTTTGTGAGTTACCCTCTGCTTTGTTGGCATCTCGGCAGTATCCGATTCAAGTAGACTGCCCTGGTTCCATGAAGACCTAGCTTAGGTGGCATCTGTCGTGCAGTTCAAGATGCGCTTTCGGTGGCAGTCTTTGCCATATCCGGAGGCCGCTCCAGTTTGTGGGTCTGGGGTTCAGGGTGTCGGCCATCCACATGAAACAGTAAAACAAGAAACCCTAAACCCTCAAGCCCTAAACTGTAATCCTGCACCTCAAACCTTGCCCTGACCCTGAAGCCCCAAATCGTTAATCCTAGACACCCCGCAAACATCGTGGAAATCTCGCGGGAGTTGATCAAGTTATAGAGCCCTTCCAAAACCCCCACAGACCCTTCAGGGCGACTTGAGTCTAATTATGGCTCCCCTTCCGAAGCCTGCACACGTCCATTAGAGCTGCTTGAGTTTTAATATACATCCCCGATCCAAGCCTGCCACAAAAACCCTGAACCCTAAACCGCATAATTAAGCCTCATAGCCCAAAGTCTGAAGCCCTGTCCTAAACCCTCAACCTTCAAAGGACGTCATCAAGGGAGTATTGAACTCATTGGGTTTAGGGTTCAGGGCATCAAGTTGGGCAAAGGGCTTTTGAACGCACGAGGGTAGTAAGTGCAGAATGGGAACAGGAATGCAAGGGGTGAGGGATGTAGGGGTTTAGCATTTTAATTTAGCGCTTTGCGGTTTCCAACGTGAATTGGTTGATGGATTTGCGAGTCGGAGATTTGGGGCTTCAGGGATTCAGCGGTGTCAGAGTAGGATGCTCAGGTGGTGAAGATGGACAGGGATCATCCCATACCTGCGTCTGCGGCGCGGGACCTCAGGTTTTCGCAGCAGAAGGGTTTCAAGAAACGCGGGGGGTGAGGTTCACTGTGAGAAGCCTGCAGATCTTTAGAGATCTTACAAGTGTGTTGCAACCTCAATCTCACATCTTGATTAAAGGCCTCAGGAGTTATGGAAACGTTTTCTTTACAACTACAAGACTTTTAGGACAGGTAAAATTGAATTCGGTTCTGATGACCTCGCCCAAAGACAGAAGCGATCGTGAAGCAACCCGAGCCGCAAACAGGGCTGTGAAGCCCCTGCGGCCATTCAGCTGGGTGGCCCTTTGGGAAACTGCATAGTATTCCATGTGGTTACTTTAAATGGTATCTAGTTTATTCATGGCCCGGGCCCCACAACTACAACCCAGATCAGTGTTTTCAGCCCGGAAAGTTGCAGGGCGAATGACAGACAGCGCGTTTTTGTGTCGACCACTCAGGTCCGCAAAGAGGTGAACATGTACGTCCAGCCATCATTGAACGATTCGAGCTTGCCTCATTGAGGGTGCAAAAAAAGGTTCGCGCAGAAGCAGCTTGTCGTCATGACTCCGGCAACCGTTCGTTCAGCGAGGATCGCGAGCATTTGTTGTTAGATTTGGGGCGGCGAAAATTTCGGGGGGGGGGGGGCAGGGCGGACACAAAAAGGCGCCCACATCATTCCACGGCCATGTGAGGGATGATCATAAACAAAACGCTATCGGAGTTCAGGTATGCCCGTGCTGGAGTTGAGACGGAATCCAGTTTGTTCCATGATAACAGCAGACAGAACGATAATGCTGATGATGTTAAAGAGTGGACGAATGGCGATGCATGTTGTGCATGTTGAGGCCATGTCTTGCAAGGAACCTGTATCATTTCATGCAGATTAAGCCCTATGTGGTAGCAGCGCGGCGCATGAGCAAACGACACCACTTATTCCGCACAGTCCTCGCAGACTTTGATGTTTGATTTGCTTTCTGTTTCATGTGGGCAACAATTCAACTGTCAGCGCCGCTTTGCAGTGTTATTCGCATGTTCTTACATGTCGAAATCCAAACGCGTTTTAAAGGACGGCCAGAGCACAGAAGAGCGCGGTCATTTACATGTTAGCGGTCACAAGTCCCACTGGACAAACGACAAGGTCGATGTCACGGGGTCAACGAGGGAGTTTCCGAAAACAAAAGGGTCCCTTAGTTTGGGCTCCTTAAAATCAGGATCCTACTGATTACGATATTTGGGTCCCCCATTTTCGGAAACGCCCAAAACAGGGGTAAAGTTTTTGCACGAACCCCCAAGTTGCAAGCTCTTTCGCAGATGCCCATTGCATGTTGCAGGTGAGTTTGGCTGCTTTGGCCCCAGCTCCTAGCATCCGAGCATGTGCAGTTGCACGTAACCGCACGCGGCCGTCAGCTCATAGCTCATAACTAGCTTTCTACTTGCAGATGCATTCCATCACATATCACTCCGACGGCAAACAACTACGCTACCACAAGCGATCAGCGTTTCATGATGGATAAGAAAGAGGAGAAGGACCAGGAAGAAGAAAAGGCCTGGCAGACGAGCCGACAGTGAGGGTCGCTGTAGGAAGGCTTGCCGTTGTGCAATGATTGCTTGCAGTATGTTAGCCAAAAATATTGCAAGTGGTGCCAATGTATCATGTTTATAGATATTGTTGTAGTGAGCGTCCAATAACAATGGCAACTGACTGCAAGTTGAGCATTGTTGCTGGGCTCCATTCCCGCACACTTGATGCAGGAAGCCGACGCCGAAGCGGGTGCAGAAGATGGCGATAAGGAAAAGGGGGCTTACATGGTTTCAAAGCAGGCTTTGTCCGGACAGTCCTGACATCATTATGCTCTCTTGTTCGTTGGCTTCGTGAAACAAGGGGTTTTGCGATGTTGCGGATTGTTCTTGGAATCAGCGTCATACTTCCGGGGTTCATGTTCGCATCTCTTCTGTTCCAAGTGCCCCAGGTCCATTCCTGAAGAGATGCGCGGTCTTGTTTCCACAGAGAGGCTTGAGGTCTACTGAGTAGTTTGGGTGTAGGGTGTAGCGGATAGGGGTAAATAAGTGATTATGATTGTGGGAAACTTGGCCAGGATGCAGCGCAGGGAACATCGGCATCGTTGTACTCCTCGCGGGCAGAGAAGATGAAACAGATCAGAGATCAGCAGCCACTCGGTTTGCAAATGCGCAGGTCATGCTTAGATTGTGCATTGTTAAGTGGAGCCACATTGAAATGCATGCCGGAATCATAAACTAAGGCTTACGTTGAGGGTTTATGACTTGGGTGTTCGGGCTTTGGGTGGGATCCACCAACATAGCCAAAACAAGTCGAGCTGGTGAGACCCCAATGTCCCGTAGCGACGGAACCTTGATAGGGATACCTACTTCTTGGCTGGTGTAGGGCTCAATAGATTTAGGCTTTTGGGGAGTTTAGTGTTTTCGAGTGTAGGGTGTAGGACCCACGACATGGAATAACCTGAGTTTTTCAACCTTAATCACTATAACACACATGTCCCCAGACCCTTCAAAACAAGCCCTTAAACCTACATAGAGCTAAGAGGGCTAGGCTTTAGTAAACCCTGAAGGACGCGCACGGCCTCCATCCAGACTTGCTGGAACCAAAAATTTCAAAAACCCTCACCCCCCATATCGTGCAATTAATTCCTTATCCGAATCCCCAAACCTGTTGAACCCACCGGCTGGAGAAGATAAGGGCCTTTGGAGAAGGCGCAGCAAAGGCAATCGTACATAGGTTTTCGCACAGCGACGGTAATAGCAAAAGGATCACTAATCTAGGTGGCAATTTGGGAAACTTTTTAATTTCCCTTATGGTTCCTATAGAGGTACCTATTCATAAATACTTTTCAGAGTCCCAAAACTACAACCCAGTAATGAACAACAACAACAACAACAATAATGGTAGTAAGAACCATAGTACAGTACTGTTACTGATAGTAGCAAAAACATATCAATAGCATGTACCATTTAGTAATAAAGGAAAGTCGAACACGAAGCTTCGAAAAGAGAAAAGCTTCAGTGACCCAGGCGTGCCCTGGACCAGGCCGGGTCCCTTCTCGCGGAGCATTGGGTTTAGGGTTTTACGGATGTTTACGTTTCAGGGTTGAGGCATTCTGCTGGGAATTTGAAGATTTGGGGCCGCTGCGGCTGTTAGGTGCAAACTTAAACTGTAGCTTTACTTACCTTTGGTTAGTAGGGAATGGAGGAATAGGGTACCATTATAGCTTCTAATACTACCATTACTAATTAGTCAAAGGTAGCTTCAGGGTTTCAGGGTTTGGGTTTAGGTCTAAGGGTATGCGGGCTTTTTAGGTGCAGCAAGGCGCCTTAATCATGACCATGGGGTTTAGGGTTTTGGGGTTCAGGTTTAGAGTTTAGGGGTTTAGGGGTTTAGGCTACATATTCAACTCTACTTACTATAGGGGTTACAAGGCTTCTATACTGCGTGAGGTTTCGGGCTGTCGGGCTAACGGGGAAGTTTGAGGTATGAGGTTTAGGGATTCGGCTTCGGGGTTTAGGGGACGCTTAAAGGTTCGAGCTTTTCTGAAAAATTCTGTGGTTTAGTTTAGGGTTCAAGGTTCAGGGTTGTAGGAGAACTTAGGCTTTAGGGTTTAAGGGAACGTTGGGTTTAGGGTTTAGGGTAGGTTTTGCGGTGGTTGTAAGTTTTGATTTAGGGGGATTTTGCTTCCAATGTTTCTGGATCAGGCGAATTTTTCGATACATGAGGGTCTTGTTATCTCTGAAACTCCCAATTAGGGCTTTGGTGTCAAGTTTGGCTCTGGGTTTAAGAAGGGGTGTCTTGGGTAGTGCCTGAGATTTAGGGGCCCAATGTTTACACTTCGCACGGCCAATTTGCGTGCACATCAGCTTTCGCATCAGAGGTTAGAGATTTTGTGCCTCTCTAAGCGAGTTCCTGATCTCCTAAACTCCATAAGGTGTAGGGCAGTGTAGGCATTTAGCGTTCTAGGGTTCAGGGTTTAGGGTTGTGGACCCCAAAAAGGTCTCCCTAAGCACACGAAGTGGAGGTCCGATCTCCCCTAGCCCCTAACGACCTGGATGTCCCTGCCGCGGCGCTCAGTCTAAGCAGCATGCTTTTATAGTCCCGGTATGTGTAATTATACCATACTATACCCCCAAACCCCTAAACCAGTAACCAATCAGTATTTTCGGAACCACCAAAGCGCAATTAGCGGATTGTCGGGGTTTAGGGCTTAGAACTTTGGGGTTTAAGGGTTGAGGGTTTTCAAGTTTAGGGGTTCAGGTTTCTGGGTTGAGGACCTCGGCTTTCTCGATCTGTGAGGTCCAGAAAGCATGTACCACTAGTTTAACTTATCGGTCAAAACCCAACTTTTCAACTTTTGGGCTCTTATGAGGTAGGGTTATTCTGAAAGCTTGAACTTTTAAGTGCTGGGGTTTTTGGGAAGCAAGTATAGCAGCCCTGCACCCCTACAGAAACTCTAAATAGCTGTAGACCCAAACCCTTGAACCTCAACCCCTAAACCCGAATCCCGAAAGTTTGACAAGAACGATTTCTGAGCCCGTATACGATCGTATACGTACCTTTGCAGTACCAGTTAAGTAACCTGTGTTGCTACCGATTTATACTACGGCAAAACCCTTAAACCCCACGGCCTAAGTCTCACTCCCAAATCCCTAGCCCTAATCTATACACCCTAAGCCCTAACTGGGCTTTGCAGTACCATACTTTACTACTTCTTTCCTTAAAGGAACCATTATGAAATAAAGGTTTAGACTGGTTTATCCCAGCTTCCCAACTGAACCTTGAATCCCTAGTCCCTTAGCCACTAAGTCCCTAAACTTCGGATACCCATTCCCTAAGCCATAAACCCCTAAGCCCAGAAGTCCGAAAGTCCCCAGATGTTCGATCGTCCGCGAGGCCTCCACGCCCCAGGGTCTGCTCAGCGCAGGCCGCCCACCGAGGACCCAGGCGGCGTGCTTTTGGTTTAGGGTTTAGGTTTATATAGGCTTTTGGGTTTAGGGGTTCAGGGTTTAGGGACTTAGGGTTTAGGGGTTTAGGGTTTGGAGTTTAGGATTAAGTTTAGGGCTTAGGGTTTAGGGGTTCAGGAATTGGAGTTAGGCAGTCTAAGGTGATTTTGTGAGTTGCATGGGAAGTTCGGAGGAATCAGGAAGCGAGGTTTGTCGACATCTAGGTGAACTTAGGAAGTAGGTTATTGCCGGGTTCTGAATATGAGAACCCCAAGCAGTGAAAGCATGACCCCCAAATACTGCATTCGATTTGGGAGTTCCGAACATTGGGGCCCTTAAAATAGGGATCCTACAATTTAGGCTGGCGTATTAGGGTTCCCTATTTTTGGAAACTCCGATTTCGTGAGTCCAAACCCCGATAGACCGCTTCAAAGCCTGTAAAAACACCGTACAAGCAAGCGCACGTACCATGTCCTCTGATCTTTCAAACACACAAAGCCTTGAACCCTAAAATCCCCACGGAACTTTCCTAGCAGCTTGGTTTCGTGCAGTTTACATATGCTTTAAGGGGTCGCCTTTTTTGTGCCCATGAGCCCCGCAGCAAGTCTGAATCAGCGTTGGTGTATAGAAATAGAGCAGAATGTAGACCCCTCAAGGGCAAGCCCCTTTCAAGCCCCCCTTTTGTTCATGAACATGTTGATCTTAGTCTTGTTGGTCCTTCCATTCCTAAAGCCTAAACCCCTAAACCCTCAAGAAGTTGAGCTTTATTCATCATGGGGTCGGCACTGGAACGAGGGGGCCAACACCGCCAGTACACAAGTGCTTGAGCCCGCCTTGACGTTGCTCGGATTTCTCCGTCACAGGCCACAGCGTAGCATGAGTCATCAACCCCCAAAAAACCACCCACATCACCAAAAAACGGGTATCACATCCCGACACCAAGCCCCCCCAACCACCCAAGATGCGCCCTGCAGCCTGAACCCCATCCCTAAGAACAGCCCAAGAAGTCTCCGAAGCTTTTGAAAAAGATAGGAGTACCTCATTTTGGGCCCTTAAAACACGGATCCTACGATTTAGGTTGCTATATTAGGGTCCCCGATTTTCGGAAGCTTCCCTCAGCGCCCGAAAAAGTGATGGGCTGCTCCAATTCAACGGCGGCTGAGCCTGCCCAGCCCGAACCTCGGGATGGGTTCTTGGAATGCTGGCGCTCTATGTGCGTGTGTATATTATATTATATATATATATACACACATACATAATTAATTATACATATGCACATATGTATGTATATGTATATGTTAACCTAAGACCATAGGTGCGTATACATACATACAGATATATGTATATAATGTGTGTTCATGTTATGATCTTGGGGCCAAGCTGCTCAAGCTCAGGTCCAGTGGGCCAGGGCAAGGCATGGAGATTCCGGGGACTCGTTCTGAGATCCA
Organism: Symbiodinium sp. CCMP2592; assembly: GCA_905221615.1. NCBI lineage: Eukaryota > Dinophyceae > Suessiales > Symbiodiniaceae > Symbiodinium > Symbiodinium sp. CCMP2592. Next base: position 551,692 of record CAJNDT010004190.1, read on the forward strand.
CGGTTTGGGGGGTTGGCTTTACCACCACCCCACAACTACCCTCTATTATGCCCTAAGTACCCACTATTAAGGCTTATAAGGGCTCTATGAAAGGGTTGGCGTTAAATTGGGCCTTAATAGTTAGACTAGGGTTTTGGCGGGGCGGATTATACTACAATTACATAAGGAACCCCTAAAATAGTATAGGTAATTTTCATTTGGACTAGGACCCCGCCCCCCCCTCCCCAAACCCTGCATCATGCCCCAAGTACCCACTATTAAGGACCATAAGGGCTCCATAAAAGGGTACTTGGGGGGTGCTGGTAGATCGCGGGGCCGTAATCAGTAGAATAAGTGGACAAAACTTCTTTGAGCGTTGTTTGAAGTTGTGCGAGGGATTGAGATTTAAGAACTTCTGGTTTGGGCTGAGGCTTGCATTGTATCAACAAAGATCGCCTCAACCCTTACTTTCCATGACTCCACCAGATTTTGTTGAGCATTGCTTCCGAAGCAGGATATCCGGGTTGTTTGCTTTGAGGGTTTCGTAAGACAGGTGCTTGAACAGCTAGAACAGCGCTTTCGGTATAATATGCAATAGTTATACCGCGACTGTAAGGGGATCTTCGCACAAAGCTGTTCGACCTCCATATGGGAGTTTCCGAAAATAGGGGACCCTAATATAGTACCCCAAATAGTAGGATCCTCATTATAAGGACCCCCAAATAAGGTACCCCTAATTTTCGGAAAGCCCCAGTTGGGATCCCAAGAGTTACAAAAAGCTCAACCCTGAAGCCGCTCTCGGATTTTTCCGGGTGCTTTCCAGCGCAGGCGCGCCCGTCCCGGCCGCACCCGGAAGCGGCAATCTCCAGGAGGACTTGAAGTCTGAAGATCCGGAGGCTCGCTTCTTCTTATCTTTAGGGTAGTAGGGAATGGAGGAATGGGGTTTAGGGTAGTAGGGTTTAGGGTAGTAGGGAATGGAGGAATGGGGTACAATTATAACTACTATTATTACCATTGTGTCATTCCCTACTAACCACAGGTAAGGCTTGCTTCTGCTTGTTTTATTCAAGGGCTCAAGGGTTTCGGGCTTGCGACAGCATTCTGGGGAGGCTTCAAGGGCTGGGATTTGGTTTGAGTTTGATAGTTTGGGTACTTGAGCGAGTATGGAACATGTAGGGCTTAGGGTTCTAGGCGTTAGGATGTAGGGCTTTGGAGTCTTGAGCCTTCCGGAAAACAGAACACCAAAACCCCAGACCCTGAACCCTCAATTTCGCCCCAGTTGTGGAGCGGTTGCATGCTTGTGCGAGTCGCCAGGCAAAAGCTTTCAAGCCCGGAGCCCTAAATCCCGATTCCTGATACAGATGCCGCCCCTGCTCTGAATAGTGGAGATACATTGGACTATGTGGAGCCTTGCCTGCGGCGTGCGAGTGTGAGCGGCGAAACCCTTTAACCCCAAAAACTCCGCTTAGGAGGATGCCCGAAACCCGAAGCCCCGACTGGAAAGGTGCTTCGCCGGGCTATTGGCCAGGCATTGGCTGGTCGGCAGAAGGATGTGGGTCGGGAGACCGAGAGTGGGCGTGGAAGTTCGACTCATAAGGATCCCATAGTTTAGGGTTTTGGCTTTCTGTGTGTCACAAGGGTCTTGAGGGTTTTAGGACCTTACACGTCTAGGACATAGAGCGAAGTCAACTGTAAGAACCCATGATCTTGGGATCCTGCCAACAGCCTTATTTTATGGGACGGAGTCTATAAGTCAAGGCTCTATGTTGGGGTGTAAGGGCGCTTCATGCCGGCCTTAACAACGACAAGACGGTTCTGAAGCATGTTCTATTGCACTGGCAACCAGGAGCCCTCAGAAAGAATATCTAACCACTGGTATTGGGGGAGCTAAGGAGCCAGGGATGATGATAATCCCTACTAAATAAGGAGCTAAAGAGCCAATGGAACCCCAAAACCACTGGTTAGATATTGCTAATCATTTCGATGTCTTATAAAGCCTGAACTGAACGCGAAATCATTACTAAACCTTTCTGTACTCCGAAGCCTTGCAATCCCAAGCCGCCAAACCCGAAAACCCAAACCCCCCTGAACCCTAAACCCTCTAACCCGCAATCCACAAGTGATGCGCTTCTGGATTATCCCAAGACTGCCTGCATAAACCCTAGAAACCCTAAGTCCTAAGCCCCAAATCCCCTCAACCGCCAATCCCCAACCACCACGGCTAAGAAGCCGAAGCTCGACTGCGGAAGCTCTATCAGCTGCCACCCGACTGGGACCCGAAACGGCCGAGGGTTTCGGGTTTAGGCAGGGTTCCTAGGGTTCTTTTGAACTAGATATACTATGGGGATACTATAGTATAGGGGCCTAAATAATTACCGATACTTGTTGGGGGGTTCCTTATTGAAACTATAGTATAATACCCCCATACACTATTCTAATTATTAAGGCCCCTATATTAGCTACTACATGCTAATACTATAACAAATTCTTTATGGCATGGTTTGGAGCGCAGGGGCTTGAAAGGTGTTGGGTTTTATTGCTTCAGGATTCTATGTGTAGGATTTTGGCCATAGGGTCATGAGTATGGTATTGCCGCAATCCCATTTTTCAGGGTTCCTTGGTACAACTGCAGAATGATTTCGCCCTGTGCTCGGCTTGTGTGGTTTAGGGTCTTGGGGTGTGGGGTAAAGGGATCGGGGTTGGGAGTTTGTGGTGTAGGCCTTAGGATGTAGGTTCTGGGGTTTGGGGTTTAGGCTCTGAGGCTTGCGCTTCGGAGTGCAGGGTTTGAATTTCGGGGGTCTAGCATGAGATTCAGGTCAGGGCGGCATTAGGGTAATACAGTACGGGGGCTTGAGTGATTACCAGTACTATCGTGGGGGTTCCTTATTAGTATAACATACCCCAAGCCCCTTCTCCATTTATTCAGGCCCCTGTAATGGAACCCTAACATGGATCCCTTATGGATCCTTTTGAAGGACCCCTTCAAAGGAACCCTATTCTAAACTTGAAGGCCCTTGTATGAATCCTCGGGCTTTGGAGTGTTTCCGGCCGTTTAGGGCAGGGCTCAGGAGGGATTTAGGGTTTAGGAGTGTTAGGGTTTGGGATTTAGGGCTTACGGTTTAGGGTTTACGGTTTAAAGGGTTGGACTGACGACTTAGACATTGTATGGAGTAGGTTGTGAACGAAACCTAACTGTTGCAGCAAGTTTGAACACCATAGGCCTCATACCTTGAAGATGAAGTACACGAAATTCCATCAATCCACATTCCAAGTTTCTGGAGTCTGCTTCTGCTGAAAAGGTTCATATTTATGACTAGGGTGTAATTCCCTGCGGTGCGAACTTGTTCAGCTGGGCGGGTGGGAAAAAATACTAGGGTCATGAGAAGTTTGCAACAGTATCAAAATAGCCATGGGATGCAACGAACCAATGCAAACAGCCTGAGTTTGTATGTATTTAACAATCTACAGACATGCTGAAGAGTCTTTCTATGGAGTTCAGTGTTTATGGTTTGTAGCCATCTCACACACAACACGAGCAGCATGGAGCATTACTTGTAGCACCGACGACCACATCTCGATATGGATGTTTCCGAAAACTAGGGGCTGTATTAACTCTAATGTACACCATAGGTAAAGGATCCTCATCCTTTCAAAACCCCTAAACCCTAAACCCTAATGTACGTAGGACCTTTAGGTCCTATTTGGCGTAGGGCTTGCTCTGTGTCTTAATATATACTGTGTATATACGCAATTAAAAATTTAAAGAATTTAAAAAAATTAAAGGGGGCAAATCCTTTAAATATTGAAATCGTCCGGAATTAAAAATTTAAAGAATCCAAAAAATTTAAAGGGGGTAAATCCTTTAAATTCTGAAATCGTCCGGAATTAAAAATTTAAAGAATTTAAAAAATTTAAAGGAAGTAAATCCTTTAAATTCTTTAAATTCTGAAATCGTCCGGAATTAAAAATTTAAAGAATTTAAAGAATTTAAAGAATTTTAAAAATTTAAATGTCCAGCTCCAGCTCCAGCCCCAGCCCCCCAGCCTTCGACCCCAGCCCACGGGATTAAATTTTTTAAATTCTTTAAATTCTTTAAATTCTTTAAATTCTGAAATCGTCCGAAATTAAAAATTTAAAGAATTTAAAAAGTTTAAAGGGGGTAAATCCTTTAAATTCTGAAATCGTCCGGAATTAAAAATTTAAAGAATTTAAAACATTTAAAGGAGGTAAATCCTTTAAATTCTGAAATCGTCCGGAATTAAAAATTTAAAGAATTTAAAAAATTTTACAGGAAGTAAATCCTTTAAATTCTTTAAATTTTGAAATCGTCCGGAATTAAAAATTTAAAGAATTTAAAGAATTTAAAGAATTTTAAAAATTTAAATGTCCAGCTCCAGCTCCAGCCCCAGCCCCCCAGCCTTCGACCCCAGCCCACGGGATTAAATTTTTGAAATTCTTTAAATTCTTTAAATTCTGAAATCGTCCGGAATTAAAAATTTAAAGAATCCAAAAAAAATAAAGGGGGTAAATCCTTTAAATTCTGAAATCGTCCGGAATTAAAAATTTAAAGAATTTAAAAAATTTAAAGGGTGTAAATCCTTTAAATTCTTTAAATTTTGAAATCGTCCGGAATTAAAAATTTAAAGAATTTAAAGAATTTTAAAAATTTAAATGTCCAGCTCCAGCTCCAGCCCCAGCCCCCCAGCCTCCGATCCCAGCCCACGGAATTAAATTTTTTAAATTCTTTAAATTCTTTAAATTTTGAAATCGTCCGGAATTAAAAATTTAAAGAATTTAAAAAAATTAAAGGGGGTAAATCCTTTAAATTCTGAAATCGTCCGGAATTAAAAATTTAAAGAATTTAAAAAATTTAAAGGGGGTAAATCCTTTAAATTCTGAAATCGTCCGGAATTAAAAATTTAAAGAATTTAAAAAATTTAAAGGGTGTAAATCCTTTAAATTCTTTAAATTTTGAAATCGTCCGGAATTAAAAATTTAAAGAATTTAAAGAATTTAAAGACTTTTAAAAATTTAAATCTTCAGCTCCAGCCCCAGCCCGACCCCAGCCCCAGCCCCCAGCCCCGAGCCCCCAGCCACAGCCCCCCAGCCCCACAGCCCCAGCCCCCCCGCCCCCACCCCGAAACCTGCCCCCAACCCCAGCCCCAGCCTCAGCCCCAGTCCTAGCCCCAGCAGCCCCCACCTCGCAGCCTAGATTCCACACGGCGCCTCCAGCCCAGCTACCTTTCCCCACCCTCAGCCCCCAGCTCCAGCCCCCAACCCCACCCCCGCCCAGCCGCAGCCGGCCCCCAAGCCCAGCCCAAGCCCGAGGGAGGGCCCCAGCCCCCGGCGACACTTTTTGCGATTTGATTTTGGAACCTATTGGTTGAAAAAACCTTTAGGGGGACACTCATTGCGATCTGTGATGCTAGTAATGGAGTTCTTACAAAACCTTAGTTAGGGGGACACCCCTTGCGATTCGTGTTTTTGAAACATATTTATTACAAAATCCCTTAGGGTGACACCCCTTGCGATCTATGGTTTTCGGATCTGAGTTACAGGTGTTTTGCTGGACCACAGGTCACTTCCGCCAGATTTTGCCAGCAGATGTGTGAAATCCCTAGCCCTTGTTTTCATGCGGTATTTACAGGTGTTTTGCTGGACCACAGGTCACTTCCGCCAGATTTTGCCAGCAGATGTGTGAAATCCCTAGCCCTTGTTTTCATGCGGTATTTACAGGTGTTTTGCTGGACCACAGGTCACTTCCGCCAGATTTTGCCAGCAGATGTGTGAAATCCCTAGCCCCTGTTTTAGCGCGGTATTTACAGGTGTTTTGCTGGACCACAGGTCACTTCCGCCAGATTTTGCCAGCAGATGTGTGAAATCCCTAGTCCTTGTTTTCATGCGGTATTTACAGGTGTTTTGCTGGACCACAGGTCACTTCCGCCAGATTTTGCCAGCAGATGTGTGAAATCCCTAGCCCTTGTTTTCATGCGGTATTTACAGGTGTTTTGCTGGACCACGGGTCACTTCCGCCAGATTTTGCCAGCAGATGTGTGAAATCCCTAGCCCCTGCTTTAGCGCGGTATTTACAGGTGTTTTGCTGGACCACAGGTCACTTCCGCCAGATTTTGCCAGCAGATGTGAAATCCCTACCCCTTGTTTTCACGCCGTATTTACAGGTGTTTTGCTGGACCACAGGTCACTTCCGCCAGACTTTGCCAGCAGATGTGTGAAATCCCTGGCCCTTGTTTTAACTCGGTATTACAGGACCACAGGTCACTTCCGCCAGATTTTGCCAGCAGATGTGTGAAATCCCTAGCCCTTGTTTTCATGCGGTACTTACAGGTGTTTTGCTGGACCACAGGTCACTTCCGCCAGATTTTGCCAGCAGATGTGTGAAATCCCTAGTCCTTGTTTTCACGCGGTATTTACAGGTGTTTTGCTGGACCACAGGTCACTTCCGCCAGATTTTGCCAGCAGATGTGTGAAATCCCTAGTCCTTGTTTTCATGCGGTATTTACAGGTGTTTTGCTGGACCACAGGTCACTTCCGCCAGATTTTGCCAGCAGATGTGTGAAATCCCTAGCCCTTGTTTTCATGCGGTATTTACAGGTGTTTTGCTGGACCACAGGTCACTTCCGCCAGATTTTGCCAGCAGATGTGTGAAATCCCTAGCCCTTGTTTTCATGCGGAATTTACAGGTGTTTTGCTGGACCACAGGTCACTTCCGCCAGATTTTGCCAGCAAATGCTTGAAATCCCTAGCCCTTGTTATAGCGCGATATTTACATGCTTTCTGCTCGGTCGCGGCTCGGGCAGGGAAGGCTGGGCGTGCGGAAGCAGGCAGCCGTGCCCACCCACCCCGTCCCATCCCACCACACACCTCACTCCACCCCTCCCTCTTTATCATCCACCTCATCATCTTCACTATCTTCCTCCTCCTCATCCCTCGTCCTCCTCCCATACCCCTCCCTCCCTCTCCCTATCCCTCCCACTACCCCCTCCCCTCACCTTCCTCACTCTCCCCCACCTCCACTCCCTCTACCTCTCCTCTTCCCCTTTCTCTCTCCTGGAATCTCCACCCCCCCCAACCCTCCCTTCTCTCCTTCTTAAATATCCCCCTAAGGTTTTGTGAAAACTCAGATCCCAAAACCACAGATCTTAAGGGGTGTCCCCCTAAAGGTTTTCATGACAAGTAAGTGCAAAAAGCACAAATCGCAAGGGGTGTCCCCCTTAAGGTTTTGTGAAGATTCAAATCCCAAAACCACAGATCTTAAGGGGTGTCCCCTAAAGGTTTTCATGACAAGTAAGTTCAAAAATCACAAATCGCAAGGGGTGTCGCCCTAATATTTTGTAAGAACTCAGATCCAAAAATCACAGATCGCACGGGGTGTGCCCCTCTCAGGCTTTGTAAGAACTCAGATCCAAAAATCACACATCGCAAGGAGCGTCCCCCTAAAGGCGTTTGTAAATGATCCACCCTGTCCCTCTCACTTGCCTCCTACCTCCCCCACTCCTAACTCATTCCTTCCCTTCCCATCTCATGTCTCCTCACCTCCCATCACTTTTTCTCCCATCCACTCATCTTCTTATCATCTTCTTATCACCTTCATCACTTTTTAATTTGTCTTATGGGGTCTATAGAGCCCATATAGAAAGCTTCATAGATATATAAACCTTACAGATCCTCGAGATAAAGAACTTGTAGGAACCGCTTATGTTTCCCACAAATGGAGTCCTTTATAAAAAATCTTTGAAAGATCGATTATATGGAGCCCTCATACACAGTCTTTATATACTCCTTATAGAAATCTATAGATCCTTTGTACAGATCCCTGATATGGAACCCTTTGTAGAAAACCCTTAGACTATACAATCCAAAGAACGCACCCACCCTCCACTCCCTCTACCTCTCCACCCATCTCCCCACTCCCTCCTCTTCCCCTCCCTTTGTCCACCCGCCCTCCCCTCTCCCCACCTTTTCCTTGCGCTCCCTCTACCTCCTCTCTCCACCCACCCTCTTCTCCCTGTTCCTCTCCACCCTCTCCCCACTCACTCACCCAACCCACTCAGCCCGGCCAGGCTCCCCAGCTGGCCCTGCCTCAAAGCAAGCCGGGCGTGCTGGCCGTGGATCTCAGCAGGCCCCTGCCCACCCTCGAGAGCCCACCAGGCTCAGCAGGCCAGGCCGCAGGCAAGCTGCGAGCTGGCCGCCTTCGGCAAGCTGTCTAACATTGTTTCTTATCCACTTTCACCTATTCCCCCGCTTCAGTCCATGCCCTACCTTTCACTCCTTTCCAGACCCTTCTGATATGAGTAAAATGAGAGGAGGAGGTCAGAGGGACGAAGAACAGCTCTCTCCATTACTTTCTCATCTGCTTTGACCCCTTCCCTTTCCTGGCTCCATGCATGCCCTGCGAGAAGAGAAGAATAAGAGAGAAAAGAGGAAGAGCAGAGGAGAAACTGGTTTCCCCTCTTTCATTACGTAGCATTTCTTTTGGCCACTTCCTCCACACTTCTCGTATCTTCCTCTCTCTTCTTCCTCTGCTGGGCTTGAAGCTCTCTCTCGCCCTCTCCGCAACTCTCTTCTTTCCGTCGAGCGGACGAGCGGTGGGAGAGGAAGGGCACAAGGTGAGTGAAGACGAGAACACTTCTTCCTTGTCTTCCTCCACAACCTCTTCCTGGCTTTTTACCAATGAGACGGTGAGATAGGACAAGCAAGGCACTTTCGACTGCTTTCTGCATCGCTTCCCCTCCCCTCCTTTCTCTCACTCTCTGCCTCTGTTTTTGCTGGTCTTTCTCTCTTACTTTCTCTCTTTGTTTCTGTGTTTGTTTCCTTATGGCTCTCGTTCTTCTTCTGCCCTTCTCGGATTGTCTCTCCGTTTCTGTTGTCTTTCTCTTACTCCCTTGTCTTCTTCCTTGTGAATTGTCCTTCTTCCTTCTGAGTGATAGAGGGAGAAGGACGGGAGGCAGGAAAGGCAGGAGGAGAAGGAATAGGGGGCAAGCGATTCTTTCCAAAGCGATTCTTTCCAAGCGAACATAATAGGCGGAGAGAAGCGGAAAGGGAATGTGCAGAAGTAGACGGGAAGGGAGGGAGGGAGAAAGAGGGATCTGGAGAGAACAATGAAAAGGAGGATGGTGAGGTGATGAGAAGAGTGCCCTTTGCATGCCCTGAACTCTCCGTTCCTTTCATTTCTCCTTCCTTATGAAGATGAATAGGGTAAGAGAAGAGGAAGAAGGCGAAGGGCAAGGAAGTAAGAGAGGCGAGCGAAGGAGGAATTCTCCTTTCTTCTCCGAACCGTCTTCCCGCATCTTACCGCTTCCTTTCTGTTGTCTGCTCTTCTTTCCTTATGTCTTCGCAGAGCCTTTCCTCCTTATCCTTTTCTTTCCTCTGGTCATTCAAAAAGGAAACGATGAGGAGACGCGAACTGATTCTCCTTGCTCCTTCTTACCACACTCTGCTTCTCTACATCCCCCTGCTTTCTTTATACTCGGTTTGGTGTTCATGTCCTCAAGAGGCCCCCTTAGGGAGGAAGTTGGTGGCCTCCAGAAAGTTGTGGAAGTGTCTGAAGGCGCCTACAAGCCTCCTCGAAGCCCTCGCGAGGCCCGGAGTCCTTTGAGATACGGCAACACTGGTACTCTCTCGCTTCCTCTTCTGTGTCCTTCTTCCTAGTCTTCCTCGTTTCCCTTTCTTTCGCACTCGACTTCCCCCACTCTCTGTCTATGACTTTCTCTTATCCACTTTCACCTATTGCCTCGCTTCAGTCCATGCCCTAGCCTTCACTCCTTTCCAACCCCTTCTGACATGAGCAAGCATCAGGAGAATGAGAGGAGGAGGTGAGAGGGACGAAGAACAGCTCTCTCCGCTACTTTCTCTCATCCGCTTTGACCCCTTCCCTTTCCTAGCTCCATGCGTGCCCTTTGCTAAGAGAAAAATAAGAGAGAAAAGAGGAAGAACAGAGGAGACAGGGGCTTCCGCCCTTTCATTACGTAGCTTTGGCTTACGCTTCTTTCTTGTGAATCGTCCTTCTTCCTTCTGAGTGATAGAGGGAGAAGGACGGGAGGCAGGAAAGCCAGGAGGAGAAGGAATAGGGCAAGCGATTTTATCAAAGCGAACATAATAGGCGGAGAGAAGCGGAAAAGGGAATGTGCAGAAGTAGACGGGAAGGGAGGGAGAGAGAAAGAGGGATCTGGAGAGAACAATGAAAAGGAGGATGGATGAGGTGATGAGAAAGAGTGCCCTTTGCATGCCCTGAACTCTCCGTTCCTTTCATTTCTCCTTCCTTATGAAGATGAATAGGGTAAGAGAAGAGGAAGAAGGCGAAGGGCAAGGAAGTAAGAGAGGCGAGCGAAGGAGGAATTCTCCTTTCTTCTCCGAACCGTCTTCCCGCATCTCACCGCTTCCTTTCTGTTGTCTGCTCTTCTTTCCTGATGTCTTCGCAGAGCCTTTCCTCCTTCTTATCCTTTTCTTTCCTCTGGTCATTCAAAGAGGAAACGATGAGGAGACGCGAACTGATTCTCCTTGCTCCTTCTTACCACACTCTGCTTCTCTACATCCCCCTGCTTTCTTTATACTCGGTTTGGTGTTCATGTCCTCAAGAGGCCCCCTTAGGGAGGAAGTTGGTGGCCTCCAGAAAGTTGTGGAAGTGCCTGAAGGCGCCTACAAGCCTCCTCAAAGCCCTCGCGAGGCCCGGAGTCCTTTGAGATACGGCAACACTGGTACTCTCTCGCTTCCTCTTCTGTGTCCTTCTTCCTAGTCTTCCTCGTTTCTCTTTCTTTCGCACTCGACTTCCCCCGACTTTCTCTTATCCACTTTCACCTATTGCCTCGCTTCAGTCCATGCCCTAGCCTTCACTCCTTTCCAGACCCTTCTGACATGAGTAAGCATCAGGAGAATGAGAGGAGGAGGTGAGAGGGACGAAGAACAGCTCTCTCCGTTACTTTCTCTCATCCGCTTTGACCCCTTCCCTTTCCTAGCTCCATGCATGCCCTGCGCTAAGAGAAAAACAAGAGAGCAAAGAGGAAGAAGAGGAGAATGGGGCTTCCGCCCTTTCAATACGTAGCTTTGGCTTACGCTTCTTCTGGCCACCCCTTGCCCCCTTCTCTTATCTTCCTCTCTCTTCTTCCTCTGCTGGGCTTGAAGCTCTCCCTCGCTCTCTCTGTATCTCTCTTCTTTCTGTCATTTCTCAATCTCGTCCTTTCCCTTGTCCACTTTCCTTCCTGGTTCCCACTTTTCCGCCAGACAAGAAAATCAAAGAAAGGAGAGCGGGCGAGCGGTGGGAGAGGAAGGGCACAAGGTGAGTGAAGAGGAGAACACTTCTTCCTCGTCTCCCTCCACAAGCTCTTCCTGGTTTATCACCAATGAGACAGTGTGATAGGACAAGAACAAAGAATGAATAGACGTGGAGGTCAAGGCACTGTCGGCTGCTTTATGCATCGCCTGCTCTTTCTGTCTCTCTTTTTGATTATCTTTCCCCCATGTTTTCTCTCTTTGTTTCTGTATTTCGTCCCTTATGGCTCTCTCTCCGTTTCTTTTGTCTGTTTTCTTACTCCCTTGTCTTTCTCCTTGTGAGTCTTCCTTCTTCCTTCTGAGTGATAAGGGGAGAAGGACGGGAGGCAGGGAAGGGAGGAGGAGAAGGAACAGGGCAAGCGATGGGACAAAGAGAGTGAGAGAAAGTTGAAGATAAGTATCAAATCAAGCATAATGTAGTAGGCGAGAGAAGTGGAAAAGTAAATGTGCAGAAGTAGAGAGGAAAGGATGGAGGGAGAGAGAGAGAGCGAGAGAGAGAGAGAGAGAGAGAGAGAGATGGACAACGCAATGAACACGATGAAGGAGGAGATTATGAGGAACAGTGTCACTTGCTCTCCCTGAGCTCTCCGTTCTTGTCGCTTCTCCTTCTAATTGTGAAGAAGGATAGGAGCAGAGAAAAGAAGGCAAGGGCAAAGAAAGTCAAAGAGCCGAGTGAGGGAGGAATCCACCTTCCTTCTCCCAACCATCTTCCTCCATCTTATGTCTTCGCTTCTGTTTTCTATTCCTTCCAGCAAGGGAGCAAGGAAAGAGGGGACAGAAGAGATGAGAGAGCGAGACACGGCAGAGAGGAAGACAGAGCGAGAAAAAGAGAGAGAGAGAGAGAGAGGCGGAAGAGAGACAACGCGAGAGGAAATGAAAAAACGAACCACGTCGAGAGGAACTGACGTCGTCCCTTTGCCCCTCCCTCGTGTTACCCCTGTCATTGACAGCAGAAGGCGACAAGAAAAGAAACAGAAAAAGGATCAATCAAAGGAAGGAGAGAAGGGAGAGACGAGAGAATGAAGAGTTCACTTCGTCCATCTTCATGCCTATTCCTCTGTCATGACTTCAATTTCTGTGTCTTCTTGACAAACGGCAGAGTGGATAGGCAGGAAGAGGAACGGGAATGAGAGAAAGACACAGGACGAGAAATACACAAGACAGATTCTTGATGGTTCCCGGCGCGAGAGGGACGGGAGGACATTGTGATAGACTGTGATAGACCCTAAAACCAGCACGGAGAACTTGTGAGAGCGTAAAACCATCTAAATCCTCATAAACTCCAAACCTTAGATCTTCCATAGTATACTGACCCCGGTAAACCATAGTTAGGAGCTAAGACCCTAGACCCTTAAACTCCTGTCGAGACCTTTACACTGTACACGCTTCGGCCTCCCGATGTCACCGTCGTGCCAGACCTTGTCGTCGCCGTGTTGAACCCAGTCGTCGTCGTGCTAAACCGAGTCGTCGTCGTCCTTGTCGCCGTGGTGTTGTTGCAGTTTAAATACAAAGCCCAGCAGGATTGCCAAATAGACCCTAAAGGTCCATGCCACAAACCCTAATAGTCCTGAGCAAGATTTTGAAAGAACCCCTCTCTCAGAGATCCTGAGCGACATATTTTTGTCGCAGGATCTGCAGGCCTTCTGCAATGGGAAGAGGCTCAAAGGCCCGAAAATTTGAGAAATTTGCAGCCTTTGCAGAGACTACTTGGAGGATCAGGGGACTTAGTAAGTTAGGTTATAAGTACCCTAATTGGGGTTATCAGTAATTAAAAGTATGGTTACTTTAATTGTAACCCTATTCACTAAGTCCCAAGATCCTTCAAGTAGTAGGGTAAAGGGTCCTCGCCAAGGATCCGTACTCTCAGTATTCCTCATTGGGGTTTAGGGTTTCAGGCTTCGGGTTTAGTATTCCTTTGCTCAAGGATGACGGGGTCTTTGGGTTCGGCATTTCGGGAGTTGGGGCTCAATGGCCTTGGGCAGTTGCAATGGAGCTCTTCGAGAGCAGGCGTCGCCAACATGTTGCCGCACTAGACCCAAAGAGCCCGAAGACCGTGAATTGAACAATATGCCTTTAAGCCAAAATCAGAACACCAGAAGTCCCATACAGTTTAAAGTTTACCGTATGTTCCTTTTGGTCAAGAGGCGTTGTTGGGCTTTCGGGGTCCATCTTGGATGATCATGCTTGAGATTCATGGGTAGTTGTAAGTGGGGCTATACGTCCCCGAATAGGGGTTATCACTATGGCTGCCCTACTTATAGCCACACTCATAACTACCCATGAACCTCCAAGTGAGCTTCATGATCCTGAACACTAAACGCTAAAACCCTAAACCCTAAACCCTAAATTCATGATGTGCCCCTGAAGACTTCGAAGACTTTGTGTAATATAGGGGCATAAGTAATTACCAGTACTGTTTTTGGGGTTCCTTATTATCCGAAAAATAAGGGGTACCTATTTGGGGGGCCTTACGACAAGGTTCAATTTCCTTTACTATTTTGGGGGCTCCTTGTTATCGGATAGTATAATGGGCCCCAAAACCCTGTTCTAATTTGAAAGGCCCCCTTTTTTGAACTGCCAGTGGAGACGTTGTTCACTCAGAACCTACTGTGGCGTCGTTGAAGGGGAAACCACGGAAAGGAACCACCTTGGAGTATATCGGACCCAACACGAACCAGGGGGGCCTTCAAATGGAGTGCGGGGCGGGAATTTTGCACCAAAGCACTGTGGAAATCTGAAAGCTGAAGGTCTAGATGAGCGTTTTTTCCTTGTATTCCGAAACCCCTGCATCTCTCCTCTTCTAAACCCCCCAAACCCTAAACCCAACCATGTCCAAGCCAACCATGGACATGTCTTGACTCAGCACGCCCCACAACGCCTCCGTAAAGTGATGTGAAGAAGCCCCTTCTTTCGGGGCCGTAGGACCTATACTTGGAGGATCAGGGGACTTAGTAAGTTAGGTTATACTTGTAAGTACCTTAATTGGGGTTACAAGTAATTATAAGTATAGTTACCTCAATTATAACCCTAGTTACTAAGTCCCATGATCCTTCAAGTAGGGTTTGTGGCTTCGGGTGTAGGCTTTAGGGTTTAACTTTGTTCTTCAGGTCCGTCCGGTATCAGCAGACAATACCTTGTTCTTTTCTGCACTTAATCCCGCCAGGCTAAACCCTACACTCCAAACCCGAACCTGGAATTCCCCCCAATCTGCAGTGCTTGGCTTCAGGTGGCCTCGGTGGACGCAAGGACGGATTCACGGTGTTTTGGGGGCTCGAGGGTTTCAACTTGTGAGACTTGCTACACGGTACCAACATGCATATGCCCTTTTTTGAATGTGGCCCATAGATAAAGAGGGATTAACAGATTTGTTGGTGCAGACTTTTGGGGTAGACGTTTTGTCGCTTGCGGGGACTTGTTCGGGGTTGATGGGGGCCGCCATTGCAGGTGGTTCGTAGCACCAGACAGCAGCAAGATTACGGGTGTTTGATTTAAAGTCTTGGGTCCAAGCGCCCGACCACAAACGACTCTTTCATGAGCCCACCTTCAGGGGAATTATGTAGCATTCAGATCCTGATTATTCTATAACGACTGCATTTCCTTGCAACTGGGGAGGGGTAGACAGCCCTGACGGTAATGTTGAAAGGACTTCCTAGCCAAGCCCCTTGAAGGAGCCCATAAACGAACCCTGTACTTGGAGGATCAGGGGACTTAGTAAGTTAGGTTATAAGTACCCTAATCGGGGTTAGAATTAATTGTAAGTATGGTGCCTTAATTATCACCCTAGTTACTAAGTCCCATGGCCCTTCAAGTAGAGGAGCCCTAAACCCTAAACCCTTCATACGAGCATGATTTTGGCTAGGTGCCATACTTTGATACTTAAGGAACCATGAGGAGCCCTTAACGGAAAAGATTCTGGGAACCCGGGCCAGGCCTCTACGGTCGTGGCCTTCCAACCTCAATCTCCCGAGGCCATCCGGAGCGAGTCGGGTTTAGGGTTTAGGGTTTAGGGTTAAAGAAGGCTATATACGAAGTACCCCTAAGAAATAGTATTTCGAATTACTTCACTTTCAAAGAGAAGGCTAAATTCTCCTTCCTCAGGGCTCCTTCGTACAAAGGTAGCATGTTTGTTTGTTAATCCAGGGGTGTTTTGGAAATATTGGTTCTACGGGTTCCTTTAAGCCCTAAACCCTAACCCCTCAGGGCTCCCTAGTATAATGAGAGCCTGGTTTAATACAGAAGTTAATGAAATAGTTAGGAATATTTGTCCCTCGGCTTCCTTGGTATACAAATAGTATAGTAGAATATACCCCTAAAGCCTTTTCCAGTGGGTTTCAGGTTTAAGCCTACATGCCTAGGGTTCCGTCTTTTATCTGATTTCCCTATGTACTGCCCTAGTGCAGATTTTGGCCGGTTTTCTCAGACACTCTTTTTCTCTAGAAGCTTCCCTCTTCTGCCGTTAAGATCCCTCTCCTTGACATTGTTTCTTCATTTAGGGGCCTAAAGGCGGTGTCAGGCTTTTGGCGGCGTTAAAATGACCAGGGGTCTCTGGTGTGGGATTTACTGCGACAGGATCCTGATTCTAAGGGCCTCCGAAGTCAGCGGAACCTTTGATTTCGAAAGGCAAGCTTCGGCAAAGAGGATTAACTTCTTTGAACGATGCACTTTGCCTATATACATGCTTTGCAGAGAAGAACACTCATCATAGGCTCGTACTGTCGGGAGTTTAAACTGTGTTTGGCCCATGGGAGGTGAATGGATGAATGTTGATCTAGGGAGCTCGCAAAGGTTATCTGAGTCGTACTTTCACAGAAGTAACGGTTGGCTCCATGGTCGGGTGCATCGAGTGTAAGGCCCGTGTCATGAATGCAGCCGGGACCTAATTAAGACCTTAGACACCAAGGCCTAAACCCAGTCACAAACCACACAATGTGTGCAATGGCATGCCGACTTCCTGTACCACATGCACTGGCTTTCTAACTGGTTCTCTTCTGGAAACCCATGCAAAAAAGCAACTTTTCAGCGCAGCGCTTCTACACTCAAAGTACAGATAACAGTTGCAGGTGCCTTAAGGGCTACACCCTCATCCCCGAGCCCCCAGAACCAAAGTACCATAACCGCTATTGCCTCAATACTCTAAACCCCGATATCCTAAACCGATATGCCCTGACTCCTAAGCCCCAAACCTTGACCCCAACACCCTAAGGCTCTTGTGGATGGGTGCCACAGATTCCGGTATGCTTTCTTGAAAGCAGTTGAGCTGTTCTCCAAATTAGGGTCCCTTTTCGGCTCCTTTGTATGATTAAGGGTGCCGTACTATTTGGGGGACCTACAAACGGACCCCAATCTAAAGAGCTACCCAGTTCTTGACACTGCGATGTAGTTGCCCCCTTAGTTTAGAGTTGTGCTTCTTCGGATCCCTGACATATTCCCTAACATAGTACTTGAAAGGAGAGGTCTTTCCGGTTTAGGGTGTTTAAGCTTTAGGGACCTTGGGCGTTGGCCTTTTGGTGGGGGTCATCACAAGGTGGGGGTCATCACAAATCAGGGGTCTGCAGAAGTAGTGATCCGTTATAAGTGGTTCCTGGTTTAGCGAAGTTGCAGCCGTCGGTGTTGTGGCTTGAGGGTGGGTTGAGTGTTCAAGGTTTAGGATGCCCTAAACCCATGCTGAAAGAAGAGCCCTTATAGGAGCCCTGAGCCCTTCATACGAACCCCAAACCCTCAATGGGAACCCGAAGCCGTTGTTGTGTCTTCTCAGGTGGTCAAAGCTATGCAATCCGTGCTCGACGGTACATATCGCAAGGCAGGGCAGCATTCACTGAAGCATAGGGGCCCTAACAATTTTAGTAGGGTTACGGTGCATGTATTCAAGCTTCCTCCAATTCTGCAAGCTCAGCCCCAATCTCGGAAGCATAGGCCTAACATACAAGCCTGGACACTTGGCACATACTGCAAGTCTGTGGGCCACCTAAGCCAAACCCCATTCTAACCTTTGAAGCCTCCTACAACCGCACCCAAACCCCCACTCTAGTCATGAAGGCCGCGTCAGAGTTCGGGCGGAAAGCTTATGCCTGAACTAGTAAGTGTGCTGCGCAACCTTTTGGGGGATAACAGCATCCGTAAGCCCTACACTAATTAATGCCCGCCGCCCTAGCATAAAACTGCAAGTCTGGAATCTGTGGCGTTTAAGACCGCTTGTCTCCGACCAACTAATGACGCCCACAAAGGCTCCTTTGAACGCTGCCTGAGGCCTTAGGACTCAGGGGCTAGGGTCCCAGGGCTTAGGGTGAAGGGCTCCCTGAAAAGTCCTGCAGAAAGCCCCTGAATTACCCAGAGACTCCAATATCCCTTAATTAAAGAATATTCCTTAAATTATAATAGGATCCCTAAGGGATATTGGAGTCTCTGGGTAGGCTTGCGTCTTGTAGTGTCCTTGGTTACAGGTCCCCGGACTCGATGAACCCTATCTACCATAGGGGCTTACATGATTACATACACTATTTTGGGGGTTCCTTATTATAGTTGTAGTATCGTGGGACCCAAGACCCTATTCTAATTACTAAGGCCCCTCTATTATCTAAAACCGTTCCGGAACCCAAGGAGCCCTCAGGGCTCTCGTCATCGTCACGTCCGCCCTCTCCCGCTGTCTCACTATCACCACCACCATCACCACCCGCACCGCAACAAGTGACAGCAACAGCTTCAGCAACAGCACCCAAGCAGCTTCGCAATAACCAGAGAGGGGGGGGTGTAGGGGGGGAGTTGCAGTGTCCATGAAAGCACCAGTATCAGCGCATGGTTCAGGTTCATGTTTAGGGTTGAGGCTCCTACTGTTGGTGATATAAATCCTGCATTACGCATAAAAAGGAATATACCATTAGTCCCATAGGTTGGGGTCCTTAAGGTAATGCAGGGTTTATATCATCAACCGTATGACCCAAGCTGAGAAACCCTGAATCGTGCCAGCCCTGAGCGGTCTTATGCTTGCCACGCAGTACTGCAATATGGGGCTCGGAGTAATTACTCATAGTTATTCCTTTTAATATCAGCCGATTATAGCTCTAAGTACTCATAATTATTCCTTTAAAATTTGCCGATTATAGCTCTAAGCTAGCATAAGACACCCCTGGTCCTTGAACGAGGAATAAATAGACCATATGGCTCTCTCAGGAACCTTTGAAAGCTTCTCACCGTCCCTTTTGCAATTGTATGACATCCCGGGCAACTCCATCGAAGAGCAAGTGAAATCGCCCATAAAGCGCTGGACAGTAAGGTGGACAGGATCATGTCTTGGGGTGCTTTGGTGACGAACCGGTGAAGCTTCAGAGTTTTGCATTGTCAGAGGGCACGGAGGTTTGCGGTCTAGGGTTTTTGGATTCTAGAATGGTTTGGATGATGAGTATGTATATATTTTAAGCATGATTCCGTAAGATCCCCAAACAACAAACGACCCAGATACTCACGTCGTTTGGGACCTAGGGGTCGTTGAAGGCCGGCAGCTTCATTCAACATAGCCTGCTCATTGATAGCATTCAAGGGAGACAACACAAAGCGCATGGCCATGACCGTTGCTCATGATGATTGCTGAATCTACCTTTTCTTGTTTTTGGCCCCCCTAAACTGTCAACCCTAAGCAATGAACGCAAAACTTAAACTGTACGCTAGTCACACAGGTCACGTCGCCGTGTGTTACGCAGTCCCGCTTTGAAGTGAGGAGCTCCGCAGCTTCGCAACCATAGGGGTGCTGCCATCCGGAGAAAGAGAAAACCTGATTTACGGGAAGTTTTTGGGTAGGTGTATGTGGCCTCTAGGCCAGGCATATCCAGGCATTGTAGTCTAATCGCACTAAGCTTGTCTCGAGTTGAAAAACGGTTGCGGTTAGATGCGGTGCTGCGTCGTTTCGAGCACCCTAAAAGTATCCAACATCGATGTCCAAGCTTCATCCTCAGACCCCACCGTCGGCACAGGACGCGTGCACAAAACCATGCGGCTTGCGCAGTCCGGTCTTAAGACTTCAGCACAACCTCTGCGTCAGTTCACACAACATATTGGGCACTCAAGCTGATGATTCAAGCAAGGCACAGCCTCATGGGTGTTGAGCCGCAATGCAATGTGTTTCCAGGCGCGACTGAAGAGCATATCCCGGGCTGAACAAGCACAAGCATTTTAGTTGGCTTGGAGCAAAACGCACCGTAGTGTTGACCATTGGTCATGGCCGATGCCAGATTCCTGCCCAAGGAAGCAAAGCACTGTGTTTGGTTTTGATAATGAACAGATCAGTTTGGCCAAGCTTCAACCCAACCTAATTTTCGAGTCCTCAACCTTAGAACCTACAAAGCGAAATCAAGTGACCAAATGCCTCAGGTTTACACCCGGGATCGCCGAGGGGCGCCAATCCCGGACCGCTTCGTGGTCAAGGACGTTCATCGAGTGTTGAACGACCAGGCAACTTCAGTGTTTTTACGGCATAAGTTCAAGCTACGGTTGTTTACTGTAGGTTCAGGTCAGGTTGAAGCTTCAAGTCGCCGATGATTATAGCAGTAGTCAAATTCGAGGGGTCAGGAACAGAATCGTGCTGCACAGAAGTATTTTCAGAGGAACTTGCAGGATATGCAATCGTTGTACCGGCAGTCCCCAACCCGAATCCGAGCCGTGAGCCGCCCCTTCCTTCTTCAGGCCAACTATCTGAAATCGGTTTGGGTTTCCGGTTTCAGACTCTCATGCACCTGGCCACACACTACGCGGCCAGAAGACTGGTACTTCCATTTACGGTCAATCCCTGTAGAGTTTACGGTGGGATATTTGGGCTACTTGTTTAAAGTTCTTGCGGATGTTTCGACCGCAGACATCGAGTGATCACATACGTGACAAAGCACGCGCGTGTGCTTGAATTGTGTCGATGTTTATGGTATGCCGGTATGCCGACTTGGGAGCGTGTGCACGGAAAAAGCAAGATGATATCCAGGGTAGGGTCGCGTGTTCATCACAGGTTTTTGCTGGTTACTTCGGTGTTCGTACTACTCGATGATTCATGGCCAGATTGCCGCCACCCCACCCGGACATTTTGCCCTGTAGACCAAGCCTTTCGAGGGCTTTATTGGGCTCAGGCTTCCGGGTCGAGGGTTTCGACATTCCAAAGCTGCTGAAGTTGTCAACCTTGCATACTTGCTGCAGTCTGCAGGTCTGGCGTGTCCACTGGCTGCATTTTGGCGACTGGGTAGTGGGTTCCGCTACACCCTTACCCCCTCAAATATAAACAACAAAAACCTAAGCAACAGCGGCAAGGTCAAAAACACGCAAGTCCAAGAGCCTCAAGGATAGGATATCATGAGAGCAAAACGTGAAAAACAGCTCCCAAGTGTCACCTAGTAATCTACGGACGCATGAAGTTAAGAAGGCCCTGAGCTCAAGGGCTTCGTATTTGGAGCTTACAATCTGCACAGAACTCGCACAGTACATGGAAGGTTCTTAGACCACAGGTCAGGATTAGGTTTAGGGCCGCCCTTGAGAACGTTTCGCGGTTTTTCGACGGTTTAAGACCGAGATCGCAGTGATGTTGCCGAACTTACTCAAGCTCAGACATCGAGGAGACCCTTACAGGTTATAATATAATTGTAGACAGCCGTACAAAGACAGCATGAAACACCGAAACCGTCCTTTACCCCAAACCCCAAGACCTCAATCAAGACATTTAACAAAAGGTCCTTTACTTCATGGGGAAGCCCCAAGCCGAAAATGTATTTTTCTGGCATTGCAGGTTTTACATGCTTATCGCCGGGTTGTTTACATATTTGTACATACCGGTATATGCATCTGCAAACATATTCTGCGTATATGCATTTGTATGTGTATCTGACCTGTATGTGTATATATGTGTATATATGTACCTGTGCGGCCATAAACGGTTTTTTTTGCAGCTTGAGTTCTTGCCTCGGGGTTCTCATTTTTCCGAAGCTTCCAACTCAGCCGTAAAGCGTCATGGTTCCGTATGCTGATCATCATTGCCCTTTCATCTTTTCGCTGTAGCGCAACCTCCGTACAAGCTTTCATACTCCCCGGGCCATGGTACGAAACTGGAAATACTCGCTTTTCCGAATCCCTCAACCGCCTGTATATGTGGGGATCTTTAACCCGAGGAGCCAAACCCCTACACAATTATACTCCAAACCCTAAAGTGGGGCCGAGCATTTCGAAGCTTGCTTTTATAGTGGGCGTGTGTCGGCCTTCTAGTTTTCTGAAACTGGGTTCATATGGAGAGTCTGAGAAATCAGGTCGCCCCTCAGCGAGGGCTGACCTTTTGGGGTTGAAGTTTGTGGGCTGGGTTTACGATTTTGGGTTGTGGGCTTGGGTTTCGGCGGTAGTGCAGGTGCCAAGCGGCTCTACACGAGAGTAATCGGATGTTTGAAGCCATAATACCAGTAGTTATCGTTCTGAGTTTCAATAGCTCTTGCTGATCATGACAAGGAAAGAGGTGTGACACAACGCACAACGCCCCAACTCTAAACCGTTAATCCGAAATCCTTCCCGCACCCTTCGTTCAATGGGCTTCTTACTCGGAATCAGGGGTTCTTTCGTGTTTGGCGTGTGGGGCAAAGAGGGCTGCTTATCATGAAAAACCTGGACTCCATGTCGCCTGCAAGGAATAATGCAAATGGCATAGCAATACATAGCAATACACAATAGAATATAGTAATACCATACACTAGTATATACTAATACACAGTAATATCAATAGGGATATATATATATAATAAATATATATATATATATATATATAGTTATATGTATATTTATATTGATATTTATATTTTATATTTTAGATATATATTTATATAGTAATATACATGTGTGTATGTATATATATATATATACACATAGATAGTTCTATATTTTTTGTTTAGTAATACAGACTACTATAGAAAAAAAATCCTGCAAGGAATATTGCGACACGCGGGAGAAGATCCGCAGCAAGTTAAATGGAGAGAAGCCATCGCTGCCAGATGGATCCCACACGGTGAATGTTCTTCAAAAGCAGCTCGATTTAGGGTTTAGGGCTTAGGGTTAAGGGTTTATGGTTTGGGGCAGCTGCATGTAAAACCATGCGTTTAGGTTTAGCCCTTGCAGCATAAGAAGGAAATAGCAATTATGACTACTATCGGGTCATTATTGTTGTAGCGGTTGCGTCTTCTGGCAAACCGCTATTTGCAAGTATGACGGTGCACCATTCATTCCTTTAAGCTATGTCCGATGCTTGTGCCGATTAACACCGTTTGGGCCTGGTTTCTGGGATGCCTCCCCCTAAATGGGAGTTTCCGAAAACAGGGGACCCTAATATAGTACCCCAAGTATTGGGATCCTGATTATAACTATCCCAAAATAAGGTACCCCAAATTTCCGGAAACTCCCACACCCAACCACAAAACGCAACACGTAGCCCAAAGATCCTGTTCCCGGGTTTAAGTGTTCGGAGACCATAAGGGGCAGGGGGGGGTAGTGGACTATACTTCCTTAAATGGGCCTTATTCGGTCCTCATTACGGGCATTAAGGCCCCCTACCCCCCCTCCCCCTACCCCTGTAAGGGAGACCATGCCCCTCACGGCCCCAAGACCCTGGCATCCAAGCCCGACGTATGAATCATTACCGGGCATGGGGCTGCAATGGTACAGTTGATGATATAAATCCTGCAGTACCTTTATGACCCCAGACTATTGAGATGGTGGTATATTCCTTATTATGGGTGATGCAGGATTTATATCATCAACCGTATGTTTACAAACCATCCTTATGCAACATGTTCCCACAAGGGAGATTCCCTAGTGCATGATGAAAATGTTCGCAGGGTTCTCGGCAGTTCTTAAAGCAAGGTATTCTGGGAATTTATGATTTCAGCCTAGTATACGGGTTGGCGGTCCTTGGGAGTTGATGTATGTAGGGGTTCAAGAAGTTGGCATTTGTGCCGTGAGCTTGTCCTAGGAGCAGAGTAGGTAACCTTTAACCTGTTTGGGACATTATAACTACCATATACCCCCAAAGGTTAACCTTTGCTCCAGGATACTGTACACATAAGCCTTGAGACGTGTCTACATGTACAACGACAGCACTGCTCAGATTCCGACCGTTAAGGGTCATGTGTGAACCCTCCTCTGTTTGGGAGCCGTCCCCGCTGATCGGCAAGGCACAGCAAAGTTCCAGCAGCATTTCACGAAGTTCAACCTGAGCCTTAAGCCGGGAGCAACCCAAGAAGAAGAAACAAAAACGAACCCCGGACCGCATACCCCACCCCAACCACAAAAAGTTCTTTTACAATTCCCTAAAATACCCCACCACAACCACCAAAAAGAGCTGCACAACGAAACGAAACCCATCACATCAAGCCCGAAGCCTGGAACACATCTCCGCCAAAACTCCACTGAAAACCCTGCAGCGGACCTAAACCCTAAACCCCAACTCCTAAACCCATACACCTGCAACAAGACCCTACACCCCAAACCAGGCAAAAAGGCATTGAAAACGCGTAAGTCCTACCCTAAAGGATAAATTGCACTGAGGGGTGGGCTCGGAGCGCTTCCCCCCTTGGATTCAGCCGGGGCCCCTGCTTTGGTGGGTATTATATTTGGAGGGGCAGGGGGCTTAGTAAGCCGTTTATAAGTAGGGTTATAATTGGGGTAACAACATTTAGGGTACTCATAACTCGCCTTAGAACCCCCTCCAAGTAGGGGCTGCAATAATTACCGATACTTTTTTTTTGTTGGGGGGGGGGGGGGGGGGGCTAATCGCAATCAAAGTATAATGGGCCCTAAAACCCCATCCTCATGATGAATTAAGGCCTGTTTCTGGGTTCCCCGGCTTGCCCCAGTTTAGGGACTAGGGTTTTGGGTTCAGGGGTTTTGAGGATTGTGGGTTTAAGGATAAGGGGCTTGGGAGTGGAGTTCGGGGTTCAGGGATTTGGGTGGTTGGGATTAGGGTTTAGGGCCTGGAGGTTAGGGTGTTCGATTTCGTGCCATTCATGTTGAGTTTAGGTTTATCCGGGTTTGGAGTTTCGAGCTCACGGCCCGGCCCGAACAGCATTGAACGGTTTGGGGTTTAGGGCTATCAGTTAGGTACTGCTCCCATACAGTAAGAGTCTATGATTGGGCTACTATTCAGGTCCTAATATATCTATATTATGAATATTATTCAACTATTACTGAGTGTGGGCCGTACCCAAGCTATCAGGTTTTAGAGCAGGTTACGGGTTTGTAAAGGGTTTTGGGTTTGTCGATGGGGTGTTTCCTGCTTGAGGGATCGTGGCAGTTATAGCTGAGCCTATAAGTGCTTCATAGGGGCTTACCCACCCTCGCGATCCTTTCCGATACCTACTTCAAGCATCATGGGGCTGTGGACAGGGCTTGGGGCCGTCTATGACTACCTGTTTGAAGGTGCTTTTGGGGGTATGGGTGACTCTTCATTTTCTTGGTAGCTGAATGATCGGGGGGCTCCTCAAGTCGGCTAAGTGCTGCATTATAAAGCATAGGGGTCATAAAGTATTCCTGTTTCTAAATTCCGTGTTATCAGACTTGGAACCTCGCTTCCAGCCTTTGCGCCAAGTCCATCGTGTATATACTGTTCTTCTCCAAGACCATCGGGTATATACCGTTCTTCTCCAAGATCTGGTCCTTAAACCCGTTGGAATTAAGATTCCAACTTCAGGTCTGTGGAGGATCGTAGTTGGGAGTCTTAGGATGAGGAATGAGGGCCTCAGGCCTTTTGCCCTAAGCCCAAGGCTGAAAATTTGAAGGACTTTGGCAAGGGTCTTACTTGGAGGTTCACGGGTAGCTATATAAGTAGGGCAACTATAATGATAACCCAGAGTAGGGACTTACAGCCCCACGTATAACTACCCATGAACCTCCAAGTACGGTTTGACGGTAGGGGCTATGATCCCTGAAGCCGTTTACTGTTTGTCAAGTTACTGCAGGATTTCGGGCGCAAGGTCTCCAAAGCACTCTCCTGTAATTTGGAAGCCTGAGTAATTGGTAATCTTATTCCCTACGGGCTCCTCATCAAATACATACCATAACCCATACCCCATCAGCGTTTTCCTTTGATTGAGGCCTTGTATTATCTCGAAGCCAGCTGCCCACAAACCCCCAGCCCCAGTGCAAGCAGAAGAAACTCGAGAGAACTGGACTCTTCAGTCAGTAAGAGCGGAAGCGAACCAGAACTTATGGGATTTGGGGTTCGGGCTTTTTGGTGTGGGACCAGAACTTATGGGAGTTGGGGTTCGGGGTTTTTGGTGTGGGTTCTAAAAAGTTGAAGGGTTTCATCCAACCCAAGATGGAGCTCCCAAAAAAAGCGCCAAGGAAGTGAATGAGCATTGGCTCTTCCATGGGACGACTGCCGAAGCTGCAACTGGCATTGCAGAGAACGATTTCCGCAGCGACCTAAGTCAGGTCTGCTCTTCGCCCTACTTAGGGGCTCATGGGACTTGGTCCGCAAGTGCGCGAACTTGTAGAAACTACTTAAAGGTTCATGGGTAGTTATAAGTAGGGTTATAAGTACGCTAACTATAGTTGTAACCCATCATATAAGGGGACTGAAAGCTTTATTTATAACTACGCATGAACCTTCAAGTAATCGACCACGTGCACATATCTAGAGTCTAGAGAGTGCGGGCTGCTGATCTTCTATGTTGCCGCAGTCCCGGTTTAGGGTTCAGGGTTTCGGGTTTAGGGTTTTGGCTAAGACGCCTGAGGCACGACGCAGAAACACAAGCAGAGATTCTTCCCGAACCCCCCAACTGTGGCATCTTTCACCCTATACAATCCCAATGTAGGAACCTGATTCAGAAACCCTGGGCCTATACCCCCCCAAAATAGTAGGATTGATAAACGGAACCCAAATAAAGGCCCAGGGTTTCTTAATCTGGTTCCTACATTACACCTTAAGCCCTAAACCCTGAACCCTATACAATCCTACACCTTAGCAAACCATTGCAGATGTTCAGGCTTGGACCTTTCCGGATCCAATGCTGGAACTCTCTATGGAAAGGGCGGCACCCTTAGTTGGGTTTAAAGTTTAGGGTTGTGCTTGGATTCCTGAAGCGCGGTGATTCGAGGCTTCGTCTTGGGGTTTGTTTGTTGGGACTTATGCTTTACCCATAGGCCCCAAAGTTGTTCCTTTTTTGTGGTTCACATATAGAATCCTAAAGGTATTCCCAAAAAGGAACTGCCATGGGACTTGCCCTTCGGGCAGACGTGCGACCTTTGGCCTTCAGCTGCATTGAGCGCAAGTCTGCAGCAAACACTTCCTGAAACAAGCGCACTGATAATTTAAGATGACCCATATTAGGCCCCTATTATGGGCATTACGGCCCCCTACCCCCCCTTCCCCTTCCCCTTCCCCCCTAAGGGTCCCATGTGCTCAATGCTTTAGAATTTGGGGCTTTGAGGGTTTCGGATTCAGGCCCGTCAGGTTGACGATGTGGGGTCAGGGAGTGTAGTTCCGAGGTGGTCACGGCATTGGGGAGTTCAGGCGTGACTTGCAGAAGTCCAGAAATCCGAAGCGCCTAGATTAGTTTTGAAACTCTAAAGCCAGAAACCTTCTGACCATAAACCTTGAATCCTTACAACGCGAAATTGCGAGCCACATTCCCCAAACACGCCCTGATACCAAGGCTAAGCTGTCAGCGAAGCGTCCCCGGAAGCCAGACAAAACCAGAGCATCGGTCCTACGGTTGATGATATAAATCCTGCACTACCCATGATAAGGAATATACCATAGTTCCCATAGTTTAGGGCCCTTGAGGTAATGCAGGATTTATATCATCAACCGTAGAAGTCCAAAGCCCCCAAATCTGCCACCTTACTTACCTGAACGGCGCAGGGCCTCAGAAGTGTTTTTTGTGGAGATACTAGGATGCCCAGTAGTACCCATATTCCCTTTTTGTAGTCCTAGGTTCCTTATTAAGGCACTCAATACCAAAAAGGGGAACCCTCTTTATTCCCAGGTTACTGGGCATCCTAGCATACTGATAAGAAAAGCCTTACTTCTGATGCCCGTTGGAGGCATCTACCTTGCAGAGAACGCCACAAAGCTGGGCACTCGGAATTCAGGGTTCCTGACAGCGTTTAGCATGTAAGGCTTAGTTTGCGACTCCCCAACAACCTCAATCCTAAAACCCTCAAGTACCCGACCCGAATCCAAAGACCCTTAATCCCTAAACTCAGATCTTAAATCAGGACTCCAGTTTCAGGGCTGTGGCGGCTGGTTTCGGTAAGAGCTGTGGTGGCCTGGAGGTCTTCCAGCAATCGTACAAACCTAACTTGCCCTTGGTTAGTAGGGAATGGAGGAATGGTAGTAATAGTAGTTACAATTATACCCCATTCCTCCATTCCCTACTAACCAAAGGTAGGCTAAGGGGCTTAGGGTTTGCGGCTTCAGGGTTTCGGGTTTGGTTTCTGTTGTGGGCCGCTAGATTTGGAAAGGCTCAGATGCGGGAAGTGTCGAGCAGGCGGCCTTCTTTGCAGCGATGGGCTCTCCGGCCAGGAAAGCAGGGACAAAAACTGACAAAGGAATCGCGCTCGACACTAAAGCTCGTATACACACCTTCTAAAACCCTACAACAACCTATAGAAGCCCTGAATAAAGCCATGAGTAATGTAGGAACCTGATTAAGAAACCTTGGGCCTTTATTCGGGTTCCTTATATGAATCCTACTAGTTTGAGGTCATATAGGCCCAGGGTTTCTTTCTCAAAGTCTCCCCTGGAGGTCCGATGAGTATGGGGAGGGGCCGAAGGGCCCGGCCTCAACAGGGGAGGAGGCGGAGATGGGCTTTGAGGCCGGGGGGATGACATCTTTGGCGAGTTTGGTTCAAGATCGGCGTTAAGGATTTGGTATCAGTTTTTAGGGTTCAGAAAAACCGTAAGATTGGGGCTACGAGTTGGTGTCTAATATGAAAATATCATGAGGTGAAGCCCTGAGCACAGAACCTTTGACCCTGCGCCCGAAGCCTAGGTGGGGGTTTCCGAAAACACGGGACCGTAACATAGTACCCTAAATGGTAGGATCCCCTAAATGTGGTCATAATTATGGTTACCCTACTTATAACCCTGCTTATAACTACCCATGAACCTCCAAGTAGATCCCAACCTCGCGACTGAGCAACCTCCAGAAAGCTTTACGAGTTCCTCGGCGGCTCGCAAGCGGCAAATAACACTAAACTGTAGAAACCCTAAACCCCACAGGCTCAACCCGCTTAGCCCGCAGACCCGATGAGATTTGTAAGGGTCTTACAACTTTCCCTTATGATGAGTTTAGGATTTAGGGTTTCGGGGTTTTGAGTTTAGGATGATCCTATCCTGAAGTCGCCCAGGCTTTTTGTCTTCCGCTTTGCTGGTTCATGGTTTCTGTTTTAGGGAGCTGCAAAAACGTAGGTTTAACTCACCTCTATTTGGATTTCTGCATATTTCTCTTCTTGCTATTCTGTGGACATAGAGTTGCTATTCGTAAAGACTGCTGTGGGGTTAAGAAGTCTTACAACCCAACCACATGCCGGCCTAGAACGCCGAGACGAAGCTGAAGCTCAAAACCATGAGCCCTAAATGGGTAGTTGTCAAAATTGTGGCCCCTTCTTAGGTACCCTAAATATTAGGTGCCGTACAATAATAAGGAACCAAAAAGGGACCATAATTTTGACAACCACCCGAACTGAAACCACGGTTTGGGTTCATGGTGCATGGGTGAAAGCCTGCGGCCTAAATGCAATCGAAGCGAATGCTTCGAAAGAGCGTGGAAGAAGCTTATACTATAAGGGCCGTATTATTTAGAACCGGGTTTGGGGGCACAGTATGCTATAAGTATAATAATAAAGGAACCCCCACCATGACATGGGTAATCATTTAGGCTCCTATATTATCCGGCCTCTCGAAAGAATAAGCAAACAAGCAAACCAGCAAACATAGACTAGTAAGTACATTGCGGAAGTTTGAAAAACTGGCAGAACAAATCAGTAAGTGAAGGATCCTAAACCCTAAAACCCTAAGCCCTAAACCCTAAAACCCTAAACCCTAACAACCTGAAGCCCTAAGCCCTAAGACCCTAAGAACCCTAAAAACCCTTAACCCTAAACTAAGCTATGGCAGCTTCAAAATTAGAGAACTGCGAGGCTCCATAGTAGTTCCTTTTTGGGATTGCCTTATAGGATTCTAAATATGAACCCCAAGAAGAACTGCTATGCAGCCTTACTTGGAGGTTCATGGGTAGTTATAAGTGGGGTTATAAGTTCTCTAACATGGGTTATTGTTATTATTGTTATAGTTACCCTACTTATAACCCTACTTATAACGACCCATGAACCTCCAAGTAGACTCTAAACCCTATACCCCTATAGAATCCTTACAGATCCCTTTAAAGGGACCCTTAAAGGAACCCTTATAACTACGTACTTATAACGACCCATGAACCTCCAAGTAGACTCTAAACCCTATACCCCTATAGAATCCTTACAGATCCCTTTAAAGGGACCCTTAAAGGAACCCTTATAACTACGTACTTATAACGACCCATGAACCTCCAAGTAGACTCTAAACCCTATACCCCTATGTACGTAGGACCTTTATGTATTATTTGACGGGTCTGTTTCCCTTCCAATAATTTCTTACGCCTTTTAAATAATTAAACGGCCCTTTCAAATTTTAAATGGCCCTTTAAAATTGTAAACGGCCCTTTAAATTCTAAACGGCCCTTTAAAATGTTAAAAGGCTCCTTAGACTCTTTCAAATTCCTAAAACTCCTTATAATTTGAAAGAAACGAAATTATATTGGGGCCAGGCACGGCCCATTTAAAATTTTAAACATCCTTAAAATCCTTAAAATTTTGAAAGCCCTGTGTCTGGCTTTCAAAATTTTAAAGAATTTCAGGGTGCTTTTAAAATTCTAAAAGGCCCTTTAAAAATTTAAAAGGCCCTTTAAAAATTTAAAAGACCCTTTAAAATTTTAAAGGCCTCGTTAAATTCTTTCAAATTTTGAAAGCCAGACACATGGCTTTCAAAATTTGAAGGATTTTAAGGATTTTTAAAGAATTTAAATGGGCCGTGCCTGGCCCCAGAACAATTTAATTTAAGGAATTTGAAGGCCTCTTCAAATTTTAAAGGGCCGTCTAAAATTTTAAAGGGCCTTTTAGAATTTTAAAGGGCCCTTTCAAATTTTAAACGGCCCTTTAAAATTTTAAACGGCCCTTTAAAATTTTAAACGGCCCTTTAAAATTTTAAAAGGCTCCTTAGACTCTTTCAAATTCCTAAAACTCCTTATAATTTTGAAAGAAACTAAATTATATTGGGGCGAGGCGCGGCCCATTTAAATTTTTAAAAATCCTTAAAATCCTTAAAATTTTGAAAGCCCTGTGTCTGGCTTTCAAAATTTTAAAGAATTTCAGGGTGCTTTTAAAATTCTAAAAGGCCCTTTAAAAATTTAAAAGGCCCTTTAAAAATTTAAAAGACCCTTTAAAATTTTAAAGGCCTCGTTAAATTCTTTCAAATTTTGAAAGCCAGACACATGGCTTTCAAAATTTGAAGGATTTTAAGGATTTTTAAGAATTTAAATGGGCCGTGCCTGGCCCCAGAACAATTTAATTTAAGGAATTTGAAGGCCTCTTCAAATTTTAAAGGGCCGTCTAAAATTTTAAAGGGCCTTTTAGAATTTTAAAGGGCCCTTTCAAATTTTAAACGGCCCTTTAAAATTTTAAACGGCCCTTTAAAATTTTAAACGGCCCTTTAAAATTTAAAAGGCTCCTTAGACTCTTTCAAATTCCTAAAACTCCTTATAATTTTGAAAGAAACTAAATTATTTGGGGCGAGGCGCGGCCCATTTAAATTTTTAAAAATCCTTAAAATCCTTAAAATTTTGAAAGCCCTGTGTCTGGCTTTCAAAATTTTAAAGAATTTCAGGGTGCTTTTAAAATTCTAAAAGGCCCTTTAAAAATTTAAAAGGCCCTTTTAAAATTTAAAAGACCCTTTAAAATTTTAGAGGCCTCGTTAAATTCTTTCAAATTTTGAAAGCCAGACATGGCTTTCAAAATTTGAAGGATTTTAAGGATTTTTAAAAATTTAAATGGGCCGTGCCTGGCCCCAGAACAATTTAATTTAAGGAATTTGAAGGCCTCTTCAAATTTTAAAGGGCCGTCTAAAATTTTAAAGGGCCTTTTAGAATTTTAAAGGGCGCTTTCAAATTTTAAACGGCCCTTTAAAATTTTAAACGGCCCTTTAAAATTTTAAACGGCCCTTTAAAATTTTAAAAGGCTCCTTAGACTCTTTCAAATTCCTAAAACTCCTTATAATTTTGAAAGAAACTAAATTATATTGGGGCGAGGCGCGGCCTATTCAAATTTTTAAAAATCCTTAAAATCCTTAAACTTTTGAAAGCCCTGTGTCTGGCTTTCAAAATTTTAAAGAATTTCAGGGTGCTTTTAAAGTTTTAAAAGGCCCTATAAGAATTTAAAAGGCCCTTTAAAATTTAAAAGGCCCTTTAAAATTTTGAAGGCCTCGTTAAATTCTTTCAAAGATTTTGAAAGCCAGACACAGGGCTTTCAAAATTTTAAGGATTTTAAGGATTTTTAAAATTTTAAATGGGCCGTGCCTGGCCCCAGAACAACTTAATTTTAAGGAATTTGAAGGCCTCTTCAAATTATAAAGGGCCGTCTAAAAATGTAAAGGGCCCTTTCAAATTTTAAACGGCCCTTTCAAATTTTAAACGGCACTTTAAAAATTTAAAGGGCCCTTTCAAATTTTAAACGGCCCTCTAAAATTTTAAACGGCCCTTTAAAATTTTAAACGGCCCTTTAAAATTTTAAAAGGCCCCCTAGATTATTTCAAATTCTTGAAAATCCCTAAAATTTTGAAAGAGACTAAATTATTTTGGGGCGAGGCGCGGCCCATTTAAATTTTTAAAAATTCCTTAAAATCCTTAAAATGTTGAAAGCCCTGTGTCTGGCTCTCAAAATTTTAAAGAATTTCAGGGTGCTTTTAAAATTTTAAAAGGCCCTATAAGAATTTAAAAGGCCCTTTCAAAATTTAAAAGGCCCTTTCAAATTTGAAAGGCCTCGTTAAATTCTTTCAAATTTTGAAAGCCAGACACAGGGCTTTCAACATTTTAAGGGTTTTAAGGATTTTTAAAATTTTAAATGGGCCGTGCCTGGCCCCAGAACAATTTAATTTTAAGGAATTTGAAGGCCTCTTCAAATTTTAAAGGGCCTTCTAAAAATGTAAAGGGCCCTTTCAATTTTTAAACGGCCCTTTCAAATTTTAAACGGCCCTTTAAAATTTTAAACGGCCCTTTAAATTTTGAAACGGCCCTTTAAAATTGTAAAAGGCTCCTTAGACTCTTTCAAATTCCTAAAACTCCTTATAATTTTGAAAGAAACTAAATTGTATTGGGGCGAGGCGCGGCCCATTTAAAATTTTTAGAAATCCCTAAAATTCTTAAAATTTTGAACGCACTGTGTCTGGCCTTCAAAAATTTCAGGAATGTAAGGGTGCTTTTAAAATTTTCAAAACGCCCTTTAAAAAATTAAAAGGCCCTTTAAAAATTTAAAAGGCTCTTTCAATTTTTAAAGGCCTCCTTAAATTCTCTCACGCTTTGAAAGCCAGACACAGGGCTTTCAAAATTTTAAGGATTTTAAGGATTTTTTAAACTTTAAATGGGCCGTGCCTGGCCCCAGAACAATTTAATCTTAAGGAATTTGAAGGCCTCTTCAAATTTTAAAAGGCCCTCTAAAAATGTAAAGGGCCCTTTCAAATTTTAAACGGCCCTTTCAAATTTTAAACGGCCCTTTAAAATTTTAAACGGCCCTTTAAAATTTTAAACGGCCCTTTAAAATTTTAAACGGCCCTTTAAAATTTTAAAAGGCCCCTAGATTATTTCAAATTCTTGAAAATCCCTAAAATTTTGAAAGAGACTAAATTATTTTGGGGCGAGGCGCGGCCCATTTAAATTTTTTGAAATCCCTAAAATCCTTAAAATTTTGAACGCACTGTGTCTGGCAAAAATTTAAGGAATGTAAGGGTGCTTTTAAAATTTTCAACAGGCCCTTTAAAAATTTAAAAGGCCCTTTTAAAATTTAAAAGACCCTTTAAAATTTTAAAGGCCTCGTTAAATTCTTTCAAATTTTGAAAGCCAGACACAGGGCTTTCAAAATTTTAAGGATTTTAAGGATTTTTAAAATTTTAAATGGGCCGTGCCTGACCCCGGAACAATTTAATTAAGGAATTTGAAGGCCTCTTCAAATTTTTAAAGGGCCGTCTAAAAATGTAAAGGGCCCTTTCAAATAGATTTCGAAGAGTAGGATCGGGAGAAAACCACAAGAGACTTTGAATAGGAATATGGGAATACTCTCTTCTCCATAGGAGAATAGGCGTAGGGCCATGGACAGGAGAGAATGGGCGAAGCATGTTTGGGAGTAGGGAGTAGGATGGATTCGACCCTGGGGGTGGGAAAACAAAGCAATGAAAGGGAAATGATTTTCAATGAGTTGTATTGATTTTCAAGAGAGTAAGAGTAAGAGCAGGAGAATTGAAGTGGCAGAGTAGGAAGGTAAGTGTAAGAATAGGTGGATACGTGATACGTGAGTAGGAGTACGGGAAAAGCACTAGAAGATTTGCATAGCAGGACAGTAGGAATAGCAATAGCAGATTCTTGCACAGGCTCTTGCATTCTTGCTCTTCTACTCCTACCTTTCCGTTTCCGTTCTCCCACTGTCATTCTGCTACTCCTTCTCTTGTATTCGCTTTCTCCTGTTACGACTCTCCTTCTCCTATTCAGCTTCTACTCCTGCCTTCCTCCTCTCCTACTCCTAATGTATGACTCCTCCTCTCCTACTCTAACTGTTACTATCTCTCCGTCTCTTATTTGCATATACATTCCCATCCCCCGACTCCTACCGTCCCATGCCGCTACTCAAGCTCCTGTTTCCTCCACCCCCTTATCCTCCTACTTTTAATGTTCCACTCCCATTCTCTTGGTCTTACTCCAACTCCTTCATGTCCAATCTAGACTACTTACTTGTTCTATTCTTTAACTCCTACTCGCTCAATTTAGTGTCCTACTACTCCTTACCCGCCCTGCACCTCCTCTTACGCCGACTTCTACCGCTATTCCTGTTCTTACCCTGACTCTCCCCTACACACATCTTGAGCCTTCCTAGTTTTCCCAATTCCCACCACCATATCTACTGTCTTATTGTTATTCCAGCTCTCTTATGTCTACTTCTAGACTACCTGTCCCACTCTTCTACTTCTACTCTCTCTAAATTTGTTTCCCGCTCCTTACCACCCCCCATCCCGCACTACACCTCCGCTTAGCGCTACTTCTAAGGTTCTACCATGTTCTACCGCTACTCTTGTTCTGATCTTGTTCCTACAGGTACGGTATTCCTAGGCTTGTCCCAATCTCTACATCTGTTGTTATTCCTACTGCCCTACCTCGATGCCTACTCCGTGAAGGGGAGGAAAAGAAGAGTAGGAGTAGGAGAACAAATGGGAAAAGAGTAGGTAAGAATAGAAGAGTAATCCAATGGAAAGAGGAGACTAGGGGCAGGGAGAATACGAATCACATCACAGCGAAGGAATAGAAGAGTAGGAGCGGTAGAAAACGAGTAAGAAACCAGGAGTAAGAGAGTAGAAGTAAGAGAGTGGGAGAGGAGAGTGTGTTGTTAGAGGAGCAGGAGGAGGAGAGTAGGCAGAAAGCAAGAGAACAGGACAGCAGAAGAGTAGCACAGGAGGAGAACAGGAGAATGGGGGGTGGAGAATAGGAAAGAAGGGAATTGAAAAACCTCCGGGGGATTGGAAACTGTCAAAGGGCAGCAGAAGCATGAGCATGGAAGTAGGAGAGTAGGACTGTGAACATGGGAATAGGAAGGTACGAATAGGAGACTAAGAGTGGCCGAGAGCAGGAGTGGGAAAGCAGGAATAGGAGAGCAGCGGTATGATAATAAGAAGAACAGGAAGGTAAAGTAGATGAAAAGGAACAAGAGGGTAGGAGTAGGAGAGTAAGAGAACAAAAAGCAGGAAGGTAGGAGTGACATGATGGGATTGAACAAAGTATGAGATGGACTCCGATTCCCATCATATTCCCACCCCATTACCTGTACTTCCCTATTCCTATTCCTCTATTCCTGCCGATTAGTAGGATGAATTCCACACCAGGGGTACGACAAAAGTAGTGTAAGGGAAATGATCTTTCAACCAGTGGTAAGTAGACGGTTTCAAAAGAGTTTTTTAAATAGTCGGAGAATAATTAGGCAGGGCAGGAAGGTAACTGCAAGAATCGGAGAATAGGGTTAGGTGAGTAGGAGTACAAGATAAAGAGATTAGAAGAGTAGCATAACAGGATAGTAAGATGTCATATCTTGCTCCTACTCTCTTATTCGTATTCTTCTGGTACGTCTCTTCTACTCCTTTTCTGCTAAATTCTACTCCTGCCTTCCTACTCTCTTACTCCTAATATGTGGCTCCTCCTCTCCTAGTCTAACTCTTCGTCTCTTGTTCGCATATTCCTGTCCTCCGACTCCTAATGTCAAACTCACTGTGCACATTCTCACTCCCATTTTCTCCGCCCCCTATCCTCCTATTTCAAACACGTTCTACTCTCATTCTCTTTGTCTTATTCCCACTCCCTCATATCCATTCCTACTCTCTCAATTTAGTTTCCGATTCCTTGCCCTCCATGCACCTTCTCCTAGGGCTATTTCTAACCGCTATTCCTGGTACTCTCTCCTACACGCATGTTAGTTATTCCTAGTTTTGTGCGATTCCCACCACTGTATTTCCTACTGCCCTACCTCGATGCCTACTCCTTGGAGGGAAAAGAAGAGTAGCAGGAAGACAGCAGCAGTAAGAGAATACGAATGGAATGGTCGCAATAGGAGAGCAGGGGGAGTAGACGCAAGGCGAGTAATCGAATAGAGGAAGGAGACTAGGGGTCGGGAGAATACGAATCAAAGCAAAGGCACAGAAGAGTCGCAGCAGGAGAGTACGAGCAAGAAGCCACGAGTACGAGAGTAGTCGGAGAGTGGCAGTAGTGGGAGAGTGAGAGTAGAAGAGCAGGAGTAAGGGCGTAAGAGGGTGAGGAGTGGAGGATAGGAAATAAAGAATGAAAGATCACTGAAACAGGAAAGGAGGAGCATGAGAATGGGAGTAAGTGAGTAGGACTAGGCAAATGGGAATAGGAAGGCGCGAATTGGAGAGTGAGAGTGGTAGAAAGCAGGAGTAGGGTAGTAGGAATAGGAGAACTTGCAGGTGACTTTGGGCTGCACAATCTTAAACCCGACGAGGAGCCCGAGCAGCTACGACACCTCAACCCTGAGCCCTAGCTGAATAATTTAGACTCAATACTATACAAAGAGAGACCCGTCAAATAGTACATAAAGGTCCTTGCCACATACCCCTATAGAATCCTTACAGATCCCTTTAAAGGGACCCTTAAAGGAACCCTTATAACTACCTACTTATAACGACCCATGAACCTCCAAGTGGACCCTAAACCCTATACCCTTATAGAATCCTTATAGATCCCTTTAAGGGGACCCTTCAAGGAAACCTTATAACTACGTACTTTTAACTACCCATGAACCTTCAAGTGGGTTAGAGAAGCTGAGAGGCTCCTCGCCCACCTCCTGGGCCTCCCCCACCCTTGGTCCGCACGCTTTGGGCTCGGTACTGGCGGGTTGTCCTTGAGTTTTAGGTTTTAGTGTTTAGCATTAATGGGCTTCCCTGAGTTTTGTGTTTTTTGGTTTGGGAAGCTGTGGGGATTAGGGTGAATTTTGCGGGCGTCGCTTTAGGCCTTCCTAGTAGTCGAGTAGGTAACCTTATAGCGCCTATATAATCCCTATATAACCAGAAAGGCTAACCTCTAGTTCCCCATGATACCCGACAAGTAGGCCTGTAGGCTTTGGGGGAATCCTCGGGCTTCGGGACTTTTGCAGATTTTTGAGATGTCGGTGTTTCCGAAAATGGGGGACCCTAATTTAATACCCTAAATAGTAGCATCCCTATTATAAGGACCCCAGAATAAGGTAGCCCTGTTATGGGAAACTCCCCTGTCGGCGTTCGAGTTCTCGAGGTTTTGCAGGCCCCATGGTTGCGAGTTTGTGGAACCTTCTTCGGGGCACTTAGAAATCAGAAATAATCTTTAATCACTTTAATCTTTGGTTATTATAATCCCTAAGACGCGGAAAATACACGATTTTGCTAGAGGTCTAAGTTCAGTATAGACCTTGGAACTGCCATAGAAGCCCCTGCTGCTTCTCCAAGACTCCCAAACACCATGGATGGGGAATGTAGTGCAAATCATATCAGGGGTCGCTCTATATCACTTGGCAGGGCTTTTAGGCTTTAGGGCTTTCCGGCTTTAGAGTCTTAAGTTGCGTAAGACATGTTGTTTGCCAAGGGGTTTAAGAGTTTTTGTGTTCATGTCATGGCTGCCGTGAAGCAGGGACTTGCGCTTGGGGTGTGATCCTTCATGGTTTGGGATGTACATCAGGGGCTTAGATTAGGGCTCGGAGCGTTTAGCAGAGCTGAGGATCAGTTTAGCGCTTGCAACAGCCATGACATCTGAAGCTCCTGGTGCGGTTTAAAGGTTGCAGACGCTGAACCCAACCGTGTCGGTTTGCGCGTCGAGCCTTCTTTAGGGTTGAGCCTCATGCCTCAAGACTGAAGCAGAACGCCCAGGTCCTACATTTTGGTCTGCCGCTCTGCGAAGCTTTGTCTGCAAGCAAAGCTCGTTGTATTCCGAAACACGCAGGCAAACACGAAACCGAGGACTGCAAATTGAGCCGGTAGTAGATCTCGCTGTGGCGGTGGTGCCTGTAGCTTAGTATGTAGTAGGAGCTGTTTCCGTATTCGAAGCGGCCCGCCCCTTTCTAAATACCTGCTGTCCTGAACTGGAAACGAAGACCCTAAGCCCGAGTCTGAAATTCTGCAATAGACTCGATCCTAAACCCTATCCCCTACCCCTCTAAGTAACCCCCGACCTCGTATCGCCCGAGCCCGTAAACCCGAAACCCCTGACTTACGTGGTCTTCTCAGGCTGGGTCGGGTAAATTACAACGACGAGCAGCGTCCGGATCCGGACAAGTTGCTCCGTTGAAGTTATCCCGGGGCCTCAGTTGGGCTGTAGGGCTTAAAGTTTAAACCTCTGCTAGTTCTATCAGAAGTCTGTACTTCAGAGCGCTCAGTTTCAATTCAAAGCCTAGTGGCCTTGGGACACAAAAATTCCAAGCAACGGAGGGCGTAGGATTTCGGAGATTCGGGTCCTGGGTCTTGGGGTCATTTGGTCCAAGGCCAGGGGTTGTTAAACGCCCTGTGTTTACGTCGGATCCTTACTATTCGGATCCTTAGTATCATCCCTAGAAGGTGGACGGGGGGGGCTCTACATTTCGGGGTTCGGCTTAGAGGCTTAAGGGTTCCAAAGCAGGGGGTCGGAAAATATCCCCCCCAAAAATGTTTTAATCTTCACATACTGTAAGTTCCCGACTCCTCCGAAAGGCTTCGGAGGTGCAACTACTCATAGTAGTAGCGAGTAGGTAACCGTTGACCTTTCTTGGGTAGTATAGTCTCTTTATAATCCCTACATAACCAAAAAGGGTAACCTTTAGTTCCCCATGCTACCCGACAAGTAGGTACTCAGTTCCTCTTAAGATAGTTCCTCTTAAGATCAAGGTTCAGTTCTAGAAGGGGCCTAGGGCTTGGGGGTTTTGGGTTTCGGGGTTTAGAGGGTTGGGAACTTCAGGAGCTTGGGGTCGACTTCACGGCTCAGGGTGCTCAGTAAGTGGGTTAGGGTTCAGGCTTTAGGGCTACTCAGTAAGTAGGCTCGAAGTGCTGCTATATGAAGGATCCCCCTATGTTCTAAAGTATGTGTTCACGGGCTTTCCTCAGATATTCATGGCGTTCCTCTTAAGTTTCACGGCTTGCGACGAGAACGTGGTCCTTCTTGAGATGGTAGGGAACAACATGACGGGGCTGCTGTTTTTGGTTTCTACCTAATGTAC
Source organism: Symbiodinium sp. CCMP2592 (assembly GCA_905221615.1). Lineage (NCBI taxonomy): Eukaryota > Dinophyceae > Suessiales > Symbiodiniaceae > Symbiodinium > Symbiodinium sp. CCMP2592. The sequence goes on from CAJNDT010004190.1 coordinate 590,974, forward strand.
AGACAGATACAGTAAGGGTTGACGGGGCTGCAGTTTTTGTGTGTACCTTGTTGTTGTTCTTGTTGTTGTTGTTGGTACAGACAAATACAGGGACCCATAACTTCTTAAAAAGCCATTCGACATTCTTCGGGGATACCTTGTGGTGTTTGTAGAGTTTTGGGGAATGCAAGCTATAGTTTACACAGCGTCTGCCCCATGATAGAAACGCGGTGTAGGCTGGGTGGCTGTTGAAAAGCGGGGGGGTCAAAACAACAGACGGGGCTCCAGTTTTTGTCTCTAGAAGGTAGAGACAAAGCCCCCATTGAAATCAGGACTTTGTCTTTTCCTGCTGGTAAAAACTTACAACCACCGCCTGCATTAGACCACATTTGCACACCAGGTATGAGAGGATCTTTATGGTATTTCGAAGGATCCTTAACGGTTCAGAATCCCGCTACGACCCTTCAAAATCCCGCTGCAACCCTAGAAAATCCCGTTGAAACTCTTCATAATCGGGTCACTGCCCATCAAAATCTCAGTCAAACCCACCAAAATCTCATCACAAGTGCGATGCTTCGAAATCCCATTGAATCCATGCAAATACACACAAAATGCATGCAAATACACATCAAGTCCAGCAGACCATCCAAACACTATACACCCTAGCCACTGCTGTTGTTGTTGTGGTGATGGTGGTTGTTGTTGTCGTAGTTGTTCGTTCGTTCTTTCGTTCGTTCTGCTGGTGGTGGCGTTGATTTTGGTTTTGGTGTTTGTTGTTATTGTTGCTGTTGGCTGTTGTTGTTGTACCTTGTTGGTACAGACAAAAACAGCAGCCCGTACTTGTTGTTAATTAGGAGCAATTGAGAATGCTTCCGGCGACCGCATAGGGTGCCTGTAGAGTTTGGGAAGTTCAAGCCATGCCTGCCCCATGATAGAAATGCGGTGTAGGCTGGGTGGTTGTTGTAAAAGGGGGGGGTCAAAACAACAGACGGGGCTCCAGTTTTTGCCTCTACTACAGGGGGTAGAGACAAAGGCACCAGCGAAATCAGGACTTTGTCTCTGCCCCCTATAGTAGAGGCAAAAACTGGAGCCCCGTCTGTTGTTTTGACCACCCCCCCTTTACAACAACCGCCCACATTACACCACATTTCCACCACAGGTATAAGAATCTGCGATATCCAGAAAGGGGTTCTGATGGGTGTTGGAAGGGCTTGTCTGGAATTTTGAGGGATTTGCATTGGATACCCGTACACTCAAAACTATAGTTATTAGTTACTTTACAGTAGTTTGTACAGGCCTCGCAAATGCATATTCTGCACGGCGGGGAACTGAAATACACACCTAATCCATTGAAAATACACACCAAAATCATTGAAATACACACCAAATCCACTGAAATACACACCAAATACACACCAAATCCACTGAAATACACACCAAATACACACCAAATCCACCGAAATACACATTAAATCCACTGAAATACACACCAAATCCATTGAAATACAGACCAAATCCATTGAACTACACACCAAATCCACTGAAAACACACATCAAACAGTATACATCACAGGCATCCACAGGCACTGTGGTATTGTTGTTGTTGTTGTTGGGGGGGGGGGGTAAAACAACATGACCTTGCTCCTGTTTTTGTCTCTACCTAATGTACAGACAAAAAGCAGATATATGGGTTGACGGGGCTGCAGTTTTTGTTTGTACCTTGTTGTTGTTGTGGTTGTGGTTGTGGTTGTGGTTGTGGTTGTGGTTGTTGTTGTTGTTGTTGTGGTCGTGGTTGTAGTTGTAGTTGTGGTCGTGGTCGTGGTCGTGGTTGTGGTTGTTGTTGTGGTTGTGGTTGTGGTTGTGGTTGTGGTTGTGGTTGCGGTGGTTGTTGTTGTTGCTGTTTCTGCTGCTGCGGCTGCTGCTGCTGCTGCTGCTGTTGGTGTTGTTGTTGTTGTTGCTGGTATTGGTGTTGGTGTTGTTTTTGTTGTTCTTGTTGTTGTTGTTGCTGCTGTTGCTGTTGTTGCTGTTGTTGCTGTAGTTGTTGTTGCTCTTGTTGCTGTTGTAGTTGTGGTCGTGGTCGTGGTCGTGGTCGTGGTTGTGGTTGTGGTTGTGGTTGTGGTTGTGGTTGTGGTTGTGGTTGTGGTTGTGGTGGTTGTTGTTGTTGCTGCTGCTGCTGTTGGTGTTGTTGCTGCTGTTGCTGTTGCTGTTGCTGTTGTTGCTGTTGTTGTTGTTGCTGTTGTTGCTGTTGTAGTTGTGGTCGTGGTCGTGGTCGTGGTCGTGGTTGTGGTTGTGGTTGTGGTTGTGGTTGTGGTGGTTGTTGTTGTTGCTGCTGCTGCTGTTGGTGTTGTTGCTGCTGTTGCTGTTGCTGTTTCTGTTGCTGTTGTTGTTGTTGTTGTTGTGATTGTGGTTGTGGTTGTGCTTGTGGTCGTGGTCGTGGTCGTGGTCGTGGTTGTGGTTGTGGTTGTGGTTGTGGTTGTGGTGGTTGTTGTTGTTGCTGCTGCTGTTGGTATTGTTGTTGTTGTTGTTGTTGTTGTTGCTGTTGCTGTTGCTGTTGCTGTGGTTGTCGGCACAGACAAATACAGGGGCCCAGAACTTATGCTGGTAAGAAGCATCTCGACATGCATCGGGGGATCCCATAAGGTGCCTGTAGAGTTTTGGGGGTTGCAAGCCGTGGTTTACTCAGCATCTGCCCCATGATAGAAATGCGCTGTAGGCTGGGTGGTTGTTGTAAAGGGGGGGGTGTCGAAACAACAGACGGGGCTCCAGTTTTTGTCACTTGGCGATGCCGACATCTATCAGCCGCGCTGGCCGCTGGATCACTCGGCAAAGGAGGTGGTCACTCGCTTTTGTGCAAGTGTAAGAGCGGCAGCAAATTGGGGGGTGCGGACCTCGAATAGGTGCCAGCTGCAATCCTGCACTGCATCCTCCAGCGGGTTGCCAGACTGGGCCATCAGCGCGGCTGCCACGCCAGCAAGCATCAGGCTTCAGCACCCCGTTCACACAAGCATGGTTCATGGGCTGGGCTATAAGCTGTGTTTGCAGATGTCCCCGGATCAGCCAGCAGGAGCCCACGTAAATAAAATGTCTTTGACACCTATGTCCTATGTTCTGAATGGCAAACACCTGCGAACACACAGCATGGGTAGATGCACGAAGGAGCGTTACAGAAATATCGGTTCCTGCAGGGCACTCAGCAGCAGGTCTCGACGCACCCAGATGGGCTGAAACAGACAGGGAGGCAAGCAGAGAGGGATGTAGGGCGCGAGGAACTTTAGAAATGCCGAGGGTAATGCAGAAACAACTTCATGAATGTGGTCCACATAATGAAAGACATGGATACGCATGACGCACATGCACGAGCCAATAGGATAAGCGAATAGATGAGCATCCTCAGCAAGTGCCGTCTCAATTCAACAGTAAGGCAACTAGACGTTTGCAGCATTTTTTGAGTCTTTGATACACTTTGTGGTGATGTTGATTGTCAGGCCTGCAGTTGCGGCCTCGCTGGCGTCAACAGCCAAATCCAGCGCTACAACGCTTGCCTCGAGCCCAGGAGAAGCAGATGACGAAATGCGAGCTTGAGGACCCGGAATAAATCATCCAAGCGCCAAAGATACAAACATCGTCATCTGCTCCGAGGCGGCGTGATTTTGCTCCGCCAGCAGTCTTCGTTTCAATCCGGATGAAAAATGAGATGCAACTGTTGTAACCCCACACCCCGCGCGGTTAATGTATATACAGTCTGTCACGGGCTGATCCGAAAACGGCCACCATACAGTAGACGCTCATGGTTTGGAGTGCCAAGAAGGTGATAAGGTTCATTTCGAATGCTGGCCAGAGCTTGACGCTTTCTGCCAATGCTGTGCAAAGCACATGCTAATTAATGCATCAATTAACCGTCATGTCTTCGCGCTGAAGAGACAAACGGGTCAGCAGCTTTTTGCGTCAGCCCATTGTTGACCTCTGCGTTCTGAACTTTGGAACTCGGAGTTTGCTACTGCACCACGGCTACAGATTGCTAAGGCAAGGCTACAATATTCCCGAGTTGCTGGACCAGCTGCGCTGCCAGCCAGATCCTTGGACACAGGATTCGTCTTACAGGGACGCCCACAAGTAGGAAGGGTTACGATTTCGTGAAAACACAATTACTACTAGAGGAAGCGGTGCCCAGGAATCCGAGACTAAGCACCGACCCCTGCGCAAGGTGATTGGTCCTTCAAACTCGGACTCGGACAGTCGGGTAGACTGGCGAAGAGCCCAAACCCTGCAGAGAAGACGATGTGATGCAACCCACTGGTTCCCAGGACAATCAAACTACGCAAGAGATGGTGGGTGGCAACAGGACTTAATAAGTGGGTCAGTATCTCCGCAAGCGATGACTGGATTCCGAATGAGAACCATTGTGGACGCCAGACCCAGAAAATCTCAAATGTATACAGCATGGCAAACGTTTAACCCTATCAGTCCCAGTCTAAGCGATTAGAGGGTATTGGGTCGCAACTGCAGAGTTCTTAGGGGCGGTGGCAGTTGACCAAAGCTGCCAGCAACAAAATCCACATCAAACTGGGTACGTCTAGTTTATACCCTAGACCAAAGACACTCCGAAATCTGCGAAGGCGAGAAGCCCTGTACCCTAAGCAGCGGCCCTGAAATCTTATGGCGAGAAATCCCGGCAGATCCCTCTTTTTTCCACACCTACACAAGAGCAGAGTGATAATGGGCAGGGGCACAAAAAGGAGGCAGAACTCAGGATGACGCACTGCGGCGAGGCAGGCTTGGCTATGAAGTTTGACGATGGGTAGCAGCGAGCACCGACGGGAAAAGAACCGGAAGAAATTTAAACAGTCTGAGAGGGCAGCTTATGTACATCAGTACATCTACTGTGGAAAGATCTGCGAAAAAACCAACAAGGTGGGCTCAAGCGTAATGAGGTTGTTCTTCGGTGATGCTCGTGATGCAATGCAAGAGCTTGGATACGAACGTGCCTCGAAGGATGTAGTTCGTCGTCGAGAAAAGGTTTAGGCAGGTTTTGACATGCTGTAGATGAGATGAGATGGATCGGACCGACAGATTACAAGCTGTATGATATTAGTACACTAAATACACACAACACGTGAGTACAGACACATGGTGCCACATAGAACGTTCGTGATCCACAGCCTGAAGCCTTTCAACGAACATAGCTCTTTCAGTGAACTGGACCTATTTTTCAGTGAACTGGAACGCTCTTTCAGTGAGCTGGCCATTGGCTTTGGGATTCCGGTCGGGTTAGCTTAGTTTAAACAGCCCAAGCTTGGGCTAGGCTACTCAGGTTGTAGTAGCTTAGGTTAGGCGCCCATGGGGGTTAGTTTTTGTCAAGTTTACTCTGGCTGAAGTTGGATTCTGTTTGCTTCGGGTAGGTTGGGTTAGGCTTGGGTGGCGTTTTGGTGGGTTGGGTTTGGTACGTTAGTTAGGTTAGCTCGACATAGATTCCGTCAGGTCAGGTTGGGGTAGGTTGTTTTAGGTGGGTGGGTTGGGTTGCGGTGGATTATTTTGGGGCAGGTTGGGTTAGGTTAGGTCAGGCAGGCTGGGTAGGTTAGGATGGGATAGGTTGGGTTGGGTTAGCTTAGGTTTGGCTCGAGGGATTGAGCTGGAGGAGGTTGGGTGGATTTGGTGAGGCTGGGTGGGATATGTGGTTGGTTTGGCTGGGTTGTGGTGGGTTGGCTGAGGTAGTCAAGGTTACATTGGGTTAGGTGAGGTCACGGAAGGTTTTGTTTGAAATAACAACTCAACGCCAGGTTGAAGTGTGTTAGGCAAGGTAGGTTGGGTCAGGTCAGCTTCGGGTAGGTTGGGTTAAGTGGGTGGGTTGGGCTGCTGTGGGTTGGCTTATAAGGTAGCCAAGGAAACTTTCCGTCGAGCAAAAGTTGGAAATCTGCGGTTAGCTTGGGTTGGGTTACCTTGGGTTAGGTTAGGTTAGAACAGGGTTGGATTGTGCTGGGTTGGCTTGCGTAGCTTTGCTTAGGGTGTTGTAGGTTGGGTTGTTGGTTGGCTGGAAATTGGCTTGTGCAGGTTTCCGGGTAGGTTGGGTTAGGTGGGTAGATTGTGGCGGGCAGTGCTGGGTTCGCTTAGGGCTTAGGTAGGTTAAGGCAGCTTGTGGTTAGATTGGGTCAGGTTGGTTCGGTTGAGTTGGGTGGGTCAAGGCAATATTTTTTGGCTTACTCCGGGTAGTTTTTGGCGACTTGGCAATAGGTCGGGGTTGGTTAGGTTAGTTTGGTTGGGTTGGTCTGCTAGTCTAGCTCGACGTAGGTTGTGTCAGTTGAGGTTGGGGCTGGTTGGGTTGGGGCAGGTTGGCCTGGGTGCATAGATTGGTTTTCTAGACTTAGGTTGGGCTGGGGTGGGTTGGGTTCGGTGCGTAGATTGGGTTGGGCTGTGGCGGGGTGGCTTAGGCAGGTTGGGTTCGGTTGGGGTAGGTGGGTTTGCGTTGTCAGAGGTTAAGTTGGGTTCGGTTGCAAAGGGTGGTGTCCTAGGTTGGGCAGGTTGGGTTGGGTTTGGTCAAGTTGGCTGGAGGTCAGGTTGGGGTAGATTGGGGTGCGGGAAGGTTTCCGAGTAGTTTGGGTTAGGTTGGGTTAAGTGGATAGATTGGGTTGGGTTGCGCTGGACCGGCTGTAGATTGGAGAAGTTTGTGGTAGGTTGGGTTGGTTGGGTTGGTTGGGTTTACAATCAGGCTCCCACCATCTAGGGCAACCATTAATCTACAACCGAACTTGTGTTTATTGCGAGCTGCCTCCCATTCTGATATGGGCTGCTGCAGATTCGGGGGAGACTCGTCGCGGAGCCCTGATTGCCAACATCACTCGTGCGGTTACAACAACTGTATTGAATCCGTGCTACGGGAGACTCTGCATTACGTTTGTTCGGGATCTTCCGCTCCAGAAGTTAGAGGGTTTGCACGCCTTGTAGTTGCTTCAATGTCGCTTCTGCCGCCTTTTGTGTTCCAGCTGGCGACCAAGTATCGACGCTTCCACAACAAGGGGTTTCAGTCAAGCACTAGTAGCTAAAGTTTGACCGAGCCATTCAGACAACCTTGCATCCCATTGTCCAAAACCCTCAATGCTGAAAGCTCTCAACTGTGAACCCTAAGCCATAAACCACAAACCCGGAACCCTGAACCCTTCGCATCTGACGGAAGAAGACTAACACAAACATGAAGTCAAGATGAGAGGTTGGTCAAAAGCTGCACAGACGGGCACTTCCAATCCGTGCTGGGCGACAGGCGCCACAACCACAAGCGAGACCGAGTCCTTAAGGCTTTGTAGGTTTCTGGTACTAAGTCTCCAATATTCAACCTTGAACTATAATTAGGCCAAGCAGGTATTCTACAGGATTAAGTTGAAGCGGATTTTATGTACGAATACTCGTCAGGTGCTTCAACTGGCAGCCTGCCTAGCCTTTTGGGGGCTTTAAGCATGTACCTCTAGCACCAAAGCCGAAGTTGTTGAGACATAAGGTTTTCATAAAGGTCTTTTCAGCGGTTCCATAGGGTTCTGTCAGAGCTCCGTTTAAGAGCAGGGTACTTGGGACCGCTATAACCTTTCTGGTTCTCAAGCAGCAGCAGCAGCAACAACAACAACAACAGCGGAAGAACTTACTCAGGGTTGTGGGGCCTGGACAAATATTGACAGCATCAACGTAAAGTCCTGTTTGGTATAGTAGTTTTCCCAGCAGCCAACTGTTACTTAAAGCATCGAAGCCTGCAAAGCTGTTCTGACCCTGCTAGTTTCTATCTACTCGATTTTCAACTCGGGCAGCACGAAAGCTCGAAACCCCGAAGGCTCAACTCAGGACATGACCCTACGTCCTACTCCCCCAAGCCCGCAACCAAACAAGACCAAGATGAGATATCCCAATCTAGTACGAAGCCCCAAAATCCGGAGCACAAGACCCGAAGCGGAGAACCACTGACCTGACTCCAAACTTGAAGCCTAAGCCCCAAACTCAAATCCCTCACTTTGAGCTGCCTGCTTCCGTTTCGAAGGCTCAAGCTCAACAAGACGTTCCGCGAGATCATTGTGCATCTTGGCCCAGGGTAAGGGGTGTCGTGGTAAAGGTAGCAGTCGTCGTCGCTGGCATCAGTATGATCGTCGTAGGAGTAGGAGGAGGAGGAGGAGGAGGAGGAGGAGGAGGAGGAGGAGGAAGAGCAGAGGAGGCATGCATCCATATGTACCTGCATGCATGGCTACATATGTACTTATACATGAATACATACATACATACATGCATACATGCGTACGTACATAACTACATACATTCACACGTAGTTGGAGACCAAAGTGTGCCCAGCTACGTAGATATCTGCTAATGTACCTGGACAAATTTCTGCATGCATGCGCACGTGCATCCGGCAACATTGCTGCGAGGCAAGGTACATCGGATGGGCCTAAATTTAAGTATTGACAAATACTATTTTGGGGGCTGCTTATCATAGTTATAGTATCGGCCCCGAAACCCTATTCTAACTACTAAGGCCCCTATATTACATCAGATACACACTTGCAGTGGTAATCGCATGCTTGCCTACATGGATGGTTGTCAAAATTATGGTTCCCTTTTGGTCCCCTACTATAATACGGCACCTATTCTTAGGGTACCCAAAAAGGGACCTTGATTTTGACACCGAAACCCGATTGTGTTCATCAGGGCCCCACATCACTATGTTGCAGTTGTTAGAGTTTTGGTCCCAATCCAGGTACAATGACGACCACGTCTACCCAGAGTTCATCGTCAAGGAGCATGATTGCGTGGAATTCCGCAGGTTTTGGGGGTCCTTTGTGTAGCCAGCGCCATGGATCTGATCTATACTCTTTGCCGGCATGGAAGCCTGAACTGCAAAAGTAGTTAAACCTGTTTTTGGGGCAGAAAGAACCTTGCCAGGGATTACTGATGGGCTGAGTAGGTAACCTTTGACCTGTTGGGGCGTATATAACCTCACTATGATTTGAAAAGGCTATCCAATCATCCAACACCGCGGGAATTCTAAGGCCTAACTATTCATAAAAGCCGGTTGATGCCCCCCTTCAACTGCAAACCGGTAAGACCTAAATCCGAATGCTTCGCAGACACTCGCATGTTGAGTACTTGGAGGTTCATGGGTAGTGAAAAGATGTTAAAAGTAGGGTTATAAGTAGGGTAACTGTCATTACAACCCATAGTAGGGGGCTTATAATCCCCACTTATAACTACCCATGAGCCTCCAAGTAATGGCTCATAATTTGGGAGATTACAGCGCGAATGCGTGTTTCTTTCGCTCCACTTCATTCACACATTATTCTCTTCATCAGGCAACAGGTGATGCAAAAGAGCCCAAACGAAAAGGCGCAAATCACGCACTCACTCTGTTCATTTGCATTTGGCCTTTTAGTTGGTCCTTTTGCATTCAACACTAACAAATATTAAATCCTGTAAAGTTAGTTCTTTGTAACCTTTGATGATTCAATAACGCTCATTCGTGACATTGGCTTGCGTCTTTGTTTCACTTTATTACAAACGAATCACTCATTATAATGGGTTCCCGGTTCCAGGTCCTTCTTGATTCCCATTATGATCTGGGTCTTTAGGCGGAATTAAATCTCGACTCTAGGACACAATAAATAAAGACCGGGAGCGAGAGACAGACGAACGGAATCTCATGTCATCCTAATTTATCACATCATCTGTTGAATAGGAATGGAAACCAAAGGCAAACTAAATCCGTAATCTCCTGTGGCGTTGAGATTGGAACGCAAGCGCGCGGCGGTAAGGTCTTGCAGTTGTTGCGTCTCTGGTCTCACACCATCTTCGTCAAAGCTTTTGGCAAGATGGATCCTGCTTGTGGCTGAATTGCGCTCTCGATCGGACATGTGAATTTCAAACGCAGCCTGCCAGTACGAGCGCATCTTCTTCCACGAGCGCTTTGCTGCTGTCTACAAGGCATCAGAATGACCGAAACCCTTAAGTTTAGGATGCCCGGTAGTACCCTAATTTTTGTTTTTGTAGTTTTTAGGTCCCTATACAGTTACCCAATACCACAAAGGGAGCCCCTTTATGTTCCTAGGTTACTGGGCATCCTGGTAAACTTGCATCAGTAGACAGCACACACAAATAGAAAGTCTAATTACCCTGCACCCTCGGGAGGGCCTCAAATCCCCAAATAGTCTCCGAGATGCCCTCTAGCGGTCTAGCGAATAGCCCTAGCATTGAACCTCCTGCGCTGAAACCCACGAACCCTAAACAATGTTGAAAGCCCTTGACCCTCAACCTTAGTTCCTTTTGAAAGGAGTGACCCCTGATCTTGCACACATCTGTTAAAGGCTCGTGGGGAACGGCTTTTGTTTTGCCTGTTTGGTGATGCTGTCTTGTAGGGATCTCACAGAAGTATTGCTGCTTAAACACTAAACGGATCAGAGATAACATTCAGTTCATTACCGTGAAAATCCAGCATCCTTTGGCGTGGGCTGGTGACTTGCTGTGCTATACTACTGAAAACAATGAACCTCCCTTGGGTGTGCCGGCCAAAGCGATGGGGAACCAAATTTTGTAAGGTCTGATCAGGCTTTGGAGGAACTTTGTGGCAAGGTTCCACGTGCCCATACGATCCAAGACCTCCTAGTGCAGAACAAACCCTAGGCCCTAAATCATGGTTACGGAATACTTGTGAGGTCCTATAAACCCAGACCCTAGCGCCTAAACGGTTTCGGAGAATCTGTATGGGTGGTTGTCAAAATTATGGTCCTTTTTTGGGCCCCTAATATAGTACGGCACCTATTATTTAGGGTACCCAAAACGGGGACCCTAATTTCGACAACCACCCGTATAGTCAGTCGAAGGCCATGCTTCAGCGAAGCATCGCCGGACGCTTCACTGGCCCTACGAAGGAGGAGACGTCGGCCCTGCTTTCTGATCACCATGTAGTAGAATTAGTGACTTACAACGTTTAAACGGTTAGCCTTTAGTTCCGCTACAACACCAGCAAGTTCAACAGCTGAGTAGGTAGCCCGTCAACCGTTCTGGCTTTCCAACCCTTCCAGATCTTTGCAATTAAGGCATGCTGTGTCTATCGTCGTTTTCATTGACACCGGGCAATCTTGGAAGGCTTGCAGCGAAATTCCGAGTTGTTGAAGCCTGTCTCACCCGCTACTTGCAGGCTCAAGAGGACTTAGCACGTAAGGTGCCAACCAGTTCCCACATACCACTGCGGACTGGGACAGATCCGGCAGCTTAGGAAGTTCACTAGTGTATTTGGCCGGTTCCTCCCATGAGCTCCTTGTTGAGCAACACCTGACCTCAATCGTATTCCGGAGGAACCAGCACCACCAGCAACTGGGACTCCCACATTGTGGAAACCAGGCACTAGGGCTCCGGCATTGCCACAACCACCCCCCGAACCGCCCTACGCAGTCGGCTCCACTTGGCAACCGAGGGGACATCGGCGGAAGCCCTGGACGTATGACCGTCCCTCCTTGAGACACAGGCTATCCTTGCTGATCCAAATGGGCAGCTTGGGACCCAGTGGATGTCGGCGTGTGAAACCCAGCTGTCGAGCTCTCATGCTGAGCATTCACTAGCCTCCCTGCAGCAAACTGCCTCATCGTTTGAGTCCGAATTGGAGTAACTCAAGGTCCTCCAAGGAGAGCAAATGAGACTGGCGAAGACACCGCCCCACTTGCCTGTTTCGGAGTCCCGCTTTGCCAGGAAAAGTGTGAGTGCAGCTGCTTGCGCCAGTCGGCGCTTGAGAACCCGGTTCTCCTTTAGCACCTGAACCAGAAGCTCCTCTACACCTGAAGGGACCGCCCTGTCGGGCACCAGTTCCGCCTCCCTTGGCCAGGAGCACCATCACCTTCCATCAACATCAGTTCACCACACTCGCTATGGAACGAGCTGGCTGTAGGCAACCCGAAATCAGGATTCAAACCAGTGCCCCCGACTCTAGGGTTCCCGAGCGGGCATCTTCGCAGAAGCTTGACACTCCCTGATTCGGCATGGCCGCCGCTCGGCCTGCTTCAACCAAAGCTGCTTGAAAAGCTTGATCCATCCGGGCAGCCGTAGCCTTGAAATCACTTGCAGGTGCGGGACTTCGACGATTCCCCATTCGATCCATGGCGCACCGCACCGTGCTTCGAACTGTCGGCTCTTAACCACGGACACCACCGTCCTAGAGCCGTTGCGGGCTGATAACTTACACGATGATAAAAACCAAAAGGGAGACCCTAACTTTTAGCATCTAGGAGAAAGGGGACCAACTCACTGCCCTTGGGACTACAAAAGTACGAAGTAGCCAAACCTTCCAGATTTACCTGAACACATTATTTTCGAGAAGCAGCCTTCGGAAGTACGCATGTCCTGTATGTAACAATCTGCTTGACTTGCTTGACTTCGGCACGTTTTCAGGCTCAGTCCCGGCCCATGCTGTTGGCAGAGCAGTGCGCGTGGTGACCATTTACCATTTGCGAAACGGTCCCTGTGCCGTTGTGTGCAGTGTGGATGGTTGCCACTATGCTGCCTCCCGCCAGGCAGCGCCAGAGATGTGCCGTTTGGCCGATGAAGCAACTTGTGCTGCTACACACGACTTGGCCACTTCTGGCACAGATTGTAGCTTGAAAATACTGCAAAAAGCAATACTCCTGGTATTTTGAAAACATCATGCGGCCATGTCATCCCTTTTCATTTGGATGGCCGAACTCCGGCCATCCGTCTTCATGATTCTAGGTATCGGGTTTCTACGCACTAGCCAAAATGACCTCAAGTCGTGCAGGTCCCAAAGGAAATCTCATGTCCTACAAATTTTCCGTTGGCCTCTGAACAATTCAACAGTCTGTCAGCCTTGAGGCACTTCACTGCGACCCCCTTCCGGTATGCCGGGATGGGGTTCAAGGCTTCAGCAGCCCTTTCGCAGAGCTATTGGCACAGCTCTTGACGCCGGACGATCGCCAGAGCCTGGCTAGCATGGACTCATGTGTAGCAATCGGGGCCACTGAAAGCTGGACGTAATCGGCATTGTTGATGTGTCATATGCATTGAGGGGCAGAGATAGAGTGTGTGTATGTGTCTCGTGTCTGTTTTACATGGCGCGTGCTGTCATAGTCTTGCAGTCCTTCCAGCAATTTTAGCGAACCTGACGGCCAGCCTGGTTCGAGCAGAGCCAAGAGCTCAGGGCAGGGTCCCCAACACATGTCAGCTGCGAGCGAAGCACCTTGCGAACGGATCTCGGGCCAAAGATCTGCTTGGATATTGGCGCTGTTAGACTCGGGGCTTCACGTGGTCAAGCCAGATGTTAAAGTGAGCAAAAACCCGTTATAAGTATGACAGCTTCGACTGCATCAGGATACGTATACACCGAAATGTGACCGCTTATTCAATCATCCGCCAAGACCTAGACCTAAACCCGAGCCACATTACCCAAAACGCGAACCCAAAACCCAAGCCCCCACCACAAACCCTGACAGCCCCAAATCAAAACCCAACCCTAACCCTAAAACCCTAAACCCCCATTTAGCCCTAGAGGCGCCAAAAGCTCTATGAGCCAGAAAAAACTAGTATATTAACATCCCTTGAAACGTTAATCTTCTGGAAGATCTAGGAGCTAGACGTGCTGCAGTCCATGTGGCAAGTGTGCCTCGGTCCTCATCAGCGAGGATTTTAGAGCTTAGAGGCTTCCGGTCCTTTCACAGTCAAGCTGGGTGTCTACGACCCTCAATTTCATATCATTTGATTTCCAAATCATGCATATATATATATATATGCTCACCGCCCCCCCCCGTTGACAGACCATGCCCTTGAGATAGTGTACTCTCGTTCGGTGACTAGGCTGAGATATTGCATCTAAACACACCACCATATATATATATATATGCACAAAGAGAGGGAGAGGAGAGCTCGCTAGACATGTCTGCAGACAGATAGATAGATCGATAGACAAGCAGACTGAATAGACAAATGAACAGATGGATAGGTTCGATAGACGTATCGATAGACGCGTGTATTTCTACGTGGAGGGTCAACAGGAGATTCAAGTTCGGCATTGTGGTGGAACTAAGGTGTCTGGCATTGCAGGGTTATTGTTGAGATGGAGTTTGGTTTCGTGTCTAGTGCGGGGATGGGGTTGCGGAAAACCCTGTGCTCCGAATCCCTACCAAACGGGATTAGGCCTTGGGGATATTGTAGATCCCTGATTTACAAACCTCTCTCTCTCTCTCTCTCGGAATGAGGGCGCAAATCGGGATCTTAACTTGGGGCCTGTCACTGAAAGGGTATTGAATTATCTGGGGTCTACATCAAGGAAGAAATTTTCATTGAGCGCCTCAGGTTTAGGGGAGAGGGTTGGTTGGTGTACGATTTGGTGTGTGGCTTCCGACGACGGGACCCTGAAGGACGTCTTCATTGTAGTATACAGGCTTGAGTAATCAGACCAGGGTATTTCGATATGTTAGTATAATTCAATGTAGCTACATAATAGGGACCATAGGTAGATGGGATACGCCTACTGATTCGTCAGCCTCAGCCCTAGACATCAGGGCCCGGCACCCTTGACAACCTTTGCTTGATCTCAGGTACTCCATGCCCAACAAAGGCCTGGAGACGTTTGATTTCCGTGGAAGTTGGCGTGGGAAAGCCCCCAAAAGAGCGGTGCAGCCCCAAAAAAAGGGCACCGCTCCTAAAGCCTACAGCCTAAACCCCTGAACCCTGAATCAGAAGCCTTTGGAGGCTCGGGGGATCCTTGTGGACTTGCAGAGAGCCACAAACCTACGATTGCTAGTTCAAGTTCGATGGTGGCAGCGAACATGATGGCTGCATCGCCTTCGGCGTCGATACTTTTCAACCCCGAAGTCTGTAAACACCCTAACGAGGTCCTATGAAGCCCTTGACGCTCTATAAGCGCACCAGTATTCCCCTCGGTCCACAAACCCTGCGCTTTAGATCCCACAACAAGCAAAATCAGCAGGTTGCTGGACCCGAAACCCCAAGCCCCCCTAAAGCTAAACCCTAAATCCCATGCGGGTTGGTATCCCACCAATCGGCGGAATCGGCAAGTTGCTAGTACACCTTAGTCCCTGAACCCTAGACCCTGTATCCCACACGAGGCAAGCTCAGCAAGTTCTAAAACCCTACATAAATCCTAAACTCAATTCAATGGCCCTCTAGGCCTCCATCCGCATGTCTCTAAACCCTACACCCTAAACCCTTTATTTCGAAATTCCGCGCCCGTTATCCTGCAAGAGGCAAAATCAGCAAGTCCCAGCTCTTGGACTTGCTTTTGGCCATCTACCAACCGCCAGCGACTGCGACCAAAAGCTTTAAAACCCCCACCAGGGTTTAAAGTTTAGGAAGAGACTCAATGCGAACGGACTACGATGCCTTGTCAAGTTCTAAGGTGTCACTATAAGAGCTGTGAGCAAGACCGTGTAAAGTGCAAGGGAAGGGGGCACGCCACGCGTCCCTCGTCTCTGGGAGTAGGCTTGTGGTAGTGCTACGCACGCCGCAATGCCTATCCATCCTTTCAGTATGACCGCCCATGCAACGTTTGGCTCAAGAATGAGCACAAGCTCTAGAAAGCATTGCCCATAGCTAAAGTGCTATAATCTTTTGTGATCCTCCGAGTAGACAGAGCTATCCCGTGCACAGACGATCCACCGCCGGCCGCGAGTGTGCAAAACGAGCGAACGTTGGATCTGCCTGCATAGGAGTGCGTGTGTGGAAGTGGAAGTAACGGTGATCCAGCTTGTAGAAGGCAACCACGCCAACAGTCAATACAGCTCTTTGTGGGGTGAGCGATACAGAACATTACCAGGATCAAATCCCCACGCAGGTTATCAGCCGTACGCGGCTCTGCCTTTCTGCAGCAAAGACTACTTGATCTACTACGACCACAATGAACTCGGGATCAAGTCAAGATACGACAATGACTTTCGGTGCCGATGTGGCAGCGCCAGCCGTTGGTGAGTCAACAGCTGATGACACAGTGGTGCAATCCGTTGATAGCTCCACGGAAGATGACAAAGGTCAATCTTCTGCGCTTGCCATTGCAAAGGCAGTTCCCAAAGCGAAAGCAAAGAGTCTACCAAGAGCATCCACGCCTTCGCGTCCAACATCCACAGGTTCGAGGACGAGCAAGGCTCCAGAACGACGATCCGAAGCGTCTGGTTTTCAGGCACCTCGGACCCCGTCGAGGGCAAAGGACAAGGGAGTGAAGACTTTGGAAAAGAAGCCGCGACCATCATCTTCAAGAAGCTCTTCAGCACGATCAAGGACTTCGGCCACTCGTGGACGTGACAAGTCCATGACGTGGAATCGAATGGTTACCAATCAACCACGCGAAGCTGACGATCTGGATATGACTCTGGATACAATCCCTGCACGGGGTGACGCTTCGTCAGTGACTACACCAGCCATAGCCGATGGTCCGAATGCCTACCAGGGATTGACAATTCCGCAACAATTTGAAGCATCGAATCTTGCACAGCAGATGTACTATCGAAGTCAGGTGCAGGAGTACGAAGGTGTTGTTCAGACCCTGATGGAGAAGATCAAGGAGATGCAGCAAGAAGATGAAGGATCTGGGATTCGCATCGAAGAATTGGAACGACAACGTGACCATGCATGTTTAGCCATGAGGCACATCAACAATGTCAATCAGGAGATGAAGCGAGACTATGAAACAGCTTTGTTTCGCATGGATGAACAGAACTCTGCTCAACAACGTCAAGCACACGCCGTTGCCGAGGAATTGGCTCAGCAGTTACATGTGTTCCGAACGGAAGCAGCCACTAACTTTGTGCAGTTGGAGGCAAGAGCGCAAGGCGATGGTGAGCTTATGGCACGTGAGTATGAGCATCTGACTCATGAACTTCATGAACAAGCCAGAGAGAACTTGTTCCTCCGGTCGAACACAGCAAGTTCAGAACAAGCCTTACAAGCGATGCAGGAACGATTCCACCTGGTCAGGAATCAGGAGTTGCGGGCCGTAAACGAGATTCAAGGGCTAGCTGGAAACAGCGCAGCCATTGATCAAGAACGACTTCGGCTTCGCGAACGCCTTGGTGAGGAGGAAGAGTACCGCAAAATGGCTGTGAGGAGGATGCAAGATGCAGAGGACCGACTTCATCAGAATGAGGATCATGCAAGGCGCGCATTGCCCACCTTGCACGATGAGCTGAGCGAACTCAGGAAAACGCTCAAAGCACAAGAAGATCTTCAAGCGAGGACACGCAGCGAATTGGAGGCAGCACGGAACTCCAACTACCATGGCGGAGTGACACGGCCTTCGAGCATGCCCATGTCTTCGAGGACTACTGAGTCTGGCTGGGAGCACGTAGGAAAGGAAGTAGTGCCTGCATTTTCCGTAGGAGGTGAGGTGCGATCCCCTGAAATACGGTCCCCAAGTCAAATTAGTCCAGTCGCCAAAGAGAAGTTCGCATTCTCAGAATCGGACAAGGACAAGAACCTTGCGATGGATCGCATCCCATTTACCGGTGGGAACTTCTTCACTGGCAACATCAAAGGTGAGGTAAATAAATCCTACGCAACGCCAATCGTGGCGGATGCAATGCCCGAGCACTACGTGCCAGGCGTTAGCAGTCCAGCACATGCGCGTTCCACGCCCAGTGCAGCCACTCTGTTTGGCATACCAAGCGGATTTCATGGGCAAAGTGATGCGGCAGCCGTGCGTGACCGACAGCTACGTGAACTCTTGGAGGATCGCGGGATGTTGAGATCGAAGTCCACAGCATCTGCCAGCTCCTCAAGACCTGTTGGTATCGACGGCATTATCGCATCTATGAGGGGCAACGACCCCAATGGTGCCCCTGTCACCTACGATGCTTCCATCCATGAGGCAAGGAGACGTCAGATCGAGAAAGAGGTCGCGGAACAGTACGAAGAGAAGATTGCTGATCTGCGAAGCGAAGTACTCAAGGCCCAGAAAGCCGAACAACGTCTCAGAGCTGATCGTGATGAGTGGAGATTATTCGCTGAAACGATTCAGGAAGACAATGGAGACGATGACGGTGATGAAGCTGGCGACGAGAACGAAGAGGGAGAGCAAGATGAAGGGGCCGGCACGGGGTATGACCCTCCAGATCCGCCTAATGATGACGATGATGATAAGAAGAGGAACGGTGGAGGCAAACCTGAACCGGATCCTGACCCTCATGCGCGTGATCCTGACGGAGACGCAGATCCTGAGGTCACGGAGGTGAGAATTTCCAGGAGAGAGGCCGATAAAGTGACAGTCCCTCCATGGCCTGTTCTCACTCACCTGAACAACTGGCGGTCCGTATGCACGGCGAATGTCCTAGGAGCATCAGCCGACCCAAATCATGAGGACTGGATGTTATGGCTGGCACCAGCGTTCAATCCATTCCCTGATGTCGAAGCACTGAACGATTCAGGACACAAGAAGTTCAAGAGCATAGACGTCAAATTGGGGGTTTCCATGGTCGCAATGCTACGCGCTGGTGGTGACAAATCCGCTGATCTGTACCTGGAGGTGAACCGGAAGGCCAACGATTACATCAGCAGGCCCGAAGGGAAGATCATCAAAGGACGACAAATCATTGCGATGATGTATGAAAGTTTTCGAACGCATGATCGTCTCGACATGATCATCACTCTCGAGTATCTGGTGAAGCTCCAGTACCAAGGCGACAACAAACTTCATACGTTCAAGCAGACGTGGTTGGAAGTTCTTGGACGGATGAGACCAGAAGACATACCATCCAAAACAGCTCTCCGTGATTGCTTGCACAGCAAGATCAAGGACTCGCCCGCAATGAAGATGGATTTGGGCATGCACTATGACCACTTGCCCTACAATCATGAAGACCGATCGTACGACAATCTGATGAAGATCATCGATCGTACCATCATGCGGAGACGAGAACAATCAAATCTCACTCAGACCCAAATTGGTTTGCGCCAGATGCTTGAGGGCAAGGATTTGCTCGCTGCGCCGGCCAAGGTACCTGAGAAACCAACGCCTAATGCAGCTCCATCCGCAAAGGTCAAAGCTTCGCCTACCAAGCCGGATAAAGCAACACCTGTACTACCTCAGAGCAAAGCGAAGAGTCATGCGAAGACCAAGCCAAAGCCCAAGAAGAAGACGAGGAGTGAGTCGGCGGACAACAGAGGCGACAAGAGCAAGAAGCAAATCCGCTGCAAGTTCCATTTCACAGATGCAGGGTGTCGAAATGGTGACAAGTGCCCATTCAGTCACTCGAAGAAGACTCCAGAGCGACCCTTTACGCCGAGGACGAGAACTCCAAGTCCATCTGGAGGAGGAGGAAATAGGATATGCTACTCTTTCAAGAACACAGGCTCGTGCTCAAGAGAGAATTGTCCTTTCAAGCATGAGGCCGCAGCTACCCCAGCTCCGGAACCAAAGGCGAAAGCCAAAGCCAAATCCGAAGCAAAGGCAGCTCCAGCGAAACCGAATGCTAAGGCCAAGGCACTCCCTGCGGCACCCGCCATTAGATTGTGCCGAAGGTGGAATCCATCAGCCCCGGCTATATGGAAGCGATCTTCAAGACAAGATGAGGAAGAGTCAGATTGTCCATCCGCTGACAGCGACGCTGACTCGGATTGTTCAACCGACGACGAATCCTCGGGACCGACTACGTCGACCCGAAAAGAGATCAAGCGCAACGTGACATTCGCTGGCGACGTGAAGTTCACTTCTTCGTGTCCTAGAAAATCGAAGAAGGACAAAGAACGGAAGGTGAAGTACGTCGACATGGAAGCGCTTGTCAACGATGAGGATCGCGCCGTGACTTTGGAATTCGCTAAGCACAAAGCGAGATTGAGGGCACAGATCATGAGAGACATGGTTGACGACGATGATGATCAATGCGGAGATCGAGTTTCATTCGTACGGATCCCAGGAACGTCTCGGGTGGAAGAGGTTTCCTTCTACGACGGTGAGGATTCCATCGTGGAACGTGAACTCGACACTGCGCACAGCAAGCGGATCATCAATCAAGGCGTGTTCAAATGCATGGTTCAACCAGTCATCCTCAAGAAGAAGATCAAGTTTCTCATGGACACTGGATGTGGCCATGACCTCATATCTCAGAAGAAGATCGAGAAGCACAGTCTCGAGACACTCGTGACTCCAGAGCCCATATCATTTCAGACAGCAAGTGGAATCACCGATACCGATCTTGTGTCGAACTTCCAGACTGAGTCGTTCGAGGAACCGATCAACGCTTATGTGTTGGATGACACACCGTCGGTGCTTTCCATAGGTAAGAGATGCATGAACTTCAGTTACGGGTTTGTGTGGCCACCCGGAAGGGAACCATTCATGATCAACCCGCAGGGCAAGAGAATATCTCTGTTCGTGAACGGTGACATTCCGTACATTCGTGCCGGGAGTTCCAAGTCACTGGTTCATGATGATCCGGAGGCCAAAGCAATCACCGAAATCTTCAAGGGTGTGCTAACCGCGGGTGATGTTGACGTCAATGTCGCAGCTGCCGCTGAAGCTGCACCGAGCGAAATTGAAGCAGAAGAAGAAGGTGACGCTCATGAACGACCTCCTGACCCTGAACCCCAGGAACCTCCTATAGAAGAAGTACCAGAGTCCGAGGCCGGACGACCGCCGGACGACGAAGGAGCAGGAGTGGGTGAAGTTCTATTGGACGGTGACGATGAGGTGATCATTGATGTGGAAGGCGACGGTGCGCCGAGCCGCAAGGCCAGAGTCGGAACACTGAAAGCCGAAGCAAAGACGTTGGCACATCTGTGTACTCATCGCTACCGCAATCCATATTGCGAATCGTGCATACGCGCGAAGATGAAGCACTTGCGGACACAACGAGGTGCATTTCAACGTGTGATCAAACACTGGGGGGATCTCGTAACGTTCGACTTCCTCGATATGCGCAAAGCCGCCGAAGCAGGCATCGGACTCGATGACGGAGCACGTGAAGTTCTAGTCATCAGAGACATCGCCACCAAAATGATCGCAGCGATTCCCACGGCCTCAAGGAATACTGACGAGGTTGTCATGGCCATCAGACGCCTAATGGGGAGACGCAAGATTCATATGGCGTACAGTGATGAAGCACCAGAGTTCGATTCAGCCATGGCGCAGTTGAAGATCGTGATAGATCATTCCCTTCCAGGGAAACCCAGTAACAATTCACTCGCTGAACGATCAAATCAAGAAGTGATCAACACAGTCGCCGCATCCATGCTACACGCCGGATTACCCGCCCAATACTGGTCCTTTGCGCTGAATTGCGTGATGCAGAACCTCAACATTGAAGACGTGGAGGGCGATGGTGATTCAGCATGGAAACGAATGACTGGAAAGGACTTCGAGGGAAAAGCCATACCATTTGGGGCCAAAGTCTTCTTCAAGCCGACGGATACAAGGCCGAAGACATATGGCAACAAGTTCGATCCAAAGGGGATCCCAGGCATTTTCGCCGGATACATCATCACTGCTGGTCAAGGATGGTCCAAGAAGTATCGCGTATGGGATATGAAGGAGTTTGCCAATGCGAACTTGTCGATGGACGCATCTGTTCCCAGGAAGTTGATGAGACCGTACGAGACAGAGGTTATCTACTTCCCAGAGGAGATAACATTTCCCCTGAAAGCTGAGTACGAAAGGATGAACTCAACCATTGAGGGACTCAGGGACAATGTTGACCTCGCTGGCAAGGAGATAAAAGACGTCGATGACGGGGATGACGGTCCGCCTGGAGGAAATGGTGGCAACGGGGATGATGATGATCAAGACGGTCTACTTCCTCCACCGGATCCCGGAGAAGACCCTGATTTGCAGGACATAGATCCATCTGACATAGAGACGGAGCCGTCTGGCGAAGTCTTCAAGTCAGCAGAACATGAAGCCATTGATGCCATAGGAGACAAAAGACTCGACGAACTAGACGAAGAGCTAGGTCTACGTGCAGCACCGCCTCCTTCTGAACCAAAGGTCACTGGGAAAGATCGGCGATCGCTCCGCGAAGTCGGTCCAACCGGTAGACTCATCCCCGAAGGAGACATCGAAGAACCTGGAGAGATCATCAAGATCTTGAAAGAAAAGAAGTTGGCTCCTGAGGAGATCGAACATTGGAGTACAGGGAAGAAAGGGGACGGCATTGTATATCTCACCGATGATGGTGAAGCCTGCAAGATCGATAAAAGGGGAGTCCCATACAAGATCCGAAGCGACGGTCGACGAACTCTCCCTACACGGCGACCTATCCATTCCTATTCTCCGGAAGCATGGAAGAAAATGAGTGAAGCAGAGAAGAAGGCAGCGTACAAGAAAGAAAAGCGAGACAAAGCTCGAGTTGCCAAGAAGGACCGGAAGAAGGCCGCGATAGGAAAGAAGATAGTCACCAAGGTTTTGGACAACATGATCTTTCCCAAGATTGTTCCATGTGAAGAAATTGATCTGCAACTTAACGTGTCCATTGACGACGACGATGGGTGGTCCTGGGCACAGCCCTATGTGGATCAATACACACAAGAACAATTCTTGGCAGATGTCGTGCCGGCCGTTCCGGCGCATATGGTCATGGATGATAACTGGATTCCGTCTATGCCGTGTACGACTTCTCACAGAAACGTACATCGGGAAAAGAATCATGCAGGAGGATCATGCTTCAATGCCATGGTCACTCGACCCGTCACACGCAAAGAGATGGTCAATAACCCCAAGGCCATGGAAGCTTTCATGAAAGAGTGGAAGGGATTGTGGGACCAAGAGGTGTTTGATTTCTCAACTACGCGTGAATATGACGATGTCGTTGCCGAGGCAAAGAAGAAAGGTGAGAAAGTACATATGGCGCGAGTACATGGACTGATATATGAGAAGAACTATCAGCTCAAAGAGGACGATCCTGCCAGGAAGTTCAAAGGGCGAGGCGTACTACTCGGTGATCAGGTCAAGGATCAAAATATGGAAGCCGCGTTGTTTCAGGATTTGGGGAATTCCCCGGCAACGTTTGACGCCTCACGGTGGGCAGATTACTACGGATGCCTCCCTGGCAACGATGTCCAGATGGCGGATGCTATCCAAGCCTACATTCAGGCGAGGTTATCGGGCACTCCATGTTGGGTTGAACTGCCTGATGAAGCCTGGCATCCATCTGCGAAACGGCATAAATTCCGTAGACCTGTATGTCGCTTGATCAAAGCTCTATATGGACATCCTGATGCAGGAACCATGTGGGAACAACATTGCCATACCGCGGTACAGAAAGTAGGATTCAAGCCGATTGGCGACGAATGGCCATCATTGTATTTCCACCCGCAGATGAAGCTCTTACTTGTCATCTACGTGGATGATCTCAAGATGGCAGGGCCCAAAGAGAATCTGCCTAAGGGTTGGGACATGCTGCGCCGAGAACTTCGATTAGAAGAAGAAACGCCACTAGGTTTGTATCTAGGTTGTCGCATCTCCAAGGGCGAGGCAACGTTGCATGACAAAACGAAGGTGCAGACCGTTACCTACGACATGGAGACGTACCTGGACATGACAGTCAAGAAGTACTGCGACGTGACTGGGTTCGATCCGACAAAATTCAAGACGGTACCATCGCCGAGTCCGGCTGAGGAGACTAAGAATCACCCAGCTCGCGCTCCGGCACAGTCAGGTAAAAGCCATCGATGCACGTGGTGTGGACACACCATGCCTGTTGATAAGGATGGTCGGCTTGTTCCGCCTCCACCTATTCCCAAGGCGCCAGAGGAAGAGGAAGTCAACGAGGCTAATCGCGGTGCACTTGCCCCGCAGGCAGCGAGCATTCTCATGAAATTGCTTTATGCCGCGCGCATTTGCCGCTTTGATCTTCTGCGCAGTATCAACAATCTCGCACGCAAGATCACGAAATGGACCAAGAAGGAGGATGCGCTGCTTCATCATCTCATGGCCTATGTGCACCAGTCCAAACATCACATGATGATTGGATGGGTCGGGAACTCCTTGGAGGACTCGTCCATCGGACTGTTTGCAGATGCGGACTATGCAGGTTGTGGAGAAAGTTTGAAATCTACCTCCGGTGCTCACTTGCACATTCAAGGTTCTCACACAAGATTTCCCTTGGCGGGACTTAGCAAAAGGCAGGGGTGCTTGAGTCACTCCACACCTGAGGCCGAGATTGTCGCGGCCGACTTTGCCATGTCACGTCTTGGATTGCCTGCTATCACGTTGTGGCAGCAGCTTGGGGGTCAAGACCCCAACTTCGTCTTCTACGACGACAACCAGACCATGATCGGGGTGATTCGCACGGGCAAGAATCCGACAATGCGTCATTTGGAGCGTACCCACGGCATCTGCATTGGCTGGATGCACTCTATCTTTCAGGAGGGTTACGTTTCTCTTGCTTATGAGGTCACTGCCAAGATGTCGGCGGACATACACACCAAATCGTTCAAGGATTCCGTATCCTGGACACATGCGTGTCAACTTATCAACATTTTTCCGCCGGCCCTCATCGGCTCCCAAGAGATTATGGATCTGATGCGCCCTACTCATACCCAGAGCACGGATGAGAAGGGTCAACAGCACTACTCGTTCAAGAGCGAAGTGCCCTGTTTTCCTTACACGCAGACGCCGATCCTCCCTCAGGTGTTGTATCGCGCTGGCTTGTCGAGTAAGGAAGGCTTGCAAGAACATGACAGTGTGGACCCCATCCTGGTTGTCAAGTTCCCGCGCATGCTGCGGGGGCCGCCTTCCGCGTTGCCGCCTGGTCGCTACCTTCGGTCGACTTGGATTCTTCGTGAAGGGCAGTGGCACCAAATGGAGGACCGTGCTGCTATCCTTGATCAACCGGGCAAGTTCGACCGCTATGTGGAGCGTGCTGTGTTTCAGTACCGTCCGGTACGGGGACATTTGCGCGCGGCCGCTATTGCGGACGTCCTTGCGCCGCCGTTTCTGCCTCCTCCTGCCCCGCCGTTGGGCCAGTCTTACGTGCGCGCCCTGCCCGCCAAATGGCGTGCGGTGGTTGTCACACTGGCGCGTGCCATCCATGGGGGGTACCAGGGCTTTACATTACCTCTTTGTTTCAACGGCCTGTCCAAAAGTCAAGCCTCCCAATTCGGCTATGACCAATGGTCGTCAGTGTACGAGGATGTATGGCATGATGCGGCCGAACAGAAAAGGGAATATCAAGGGTATGATGGAGCAATTGTGCCTCACGTGGTTGATTTCGCCGAAAACAAACCCAAGGAGGGCCTGGTGATCCAATTCCTCGACCACGATGGAGGGTTGGTCCATACTTACAAAAATCCTTACAGCCGTTGGAAATACCGTATCACTATCAAAGATGCTCCAAAGGCAGTGACGGTGTGGACATTGGTAGGAGTCGATGAGGAGAACTGGTGGAATGAGTATGCTCCTGGCAAGGACTGCATTGCGCAGCATGCTCCCGATTCTCACTACGACCCTGGGTTGCAAGTGAATGTTCTGAGTATGGGGCGAGAAGTTGACGACGCCATGTGCGCCTACCTCTTCGATGTGGTGGAAGCAAGGAAAAGCAACCCTAACTCCGTGATCTTCGTCGGTGCGGGGGTGTTAGGCAAGAATTCGTGGCTGAGTCGGAAAATCGCCAACAACCCTGAAAGGGCCAGATTGCGGACGGACTACCCATGGGGGGAGGTCGTCCAAAGAATTGCGCGCAGAGCGGCATCGTGGGGAAACCAAGTCATCATTGAGGTGCCTCCTCGCGTACAAGTTCAAGAAACCAAGCAGTGCAAGGGACTTCAGGAAGACGCCGTGTGGAAGAGCATCAAGATCCAAGGGTGTACTCACGGGCAACGTTATATCTTCCGAGATCCTGTATCTCCCGGAACCGCCGTTGAGCTCGGCTACTGCAAGGATGAACGGGAGTACTTTGCCGCAAACGTCGCGTTGCATCCTAAGTCGTCTGACATGTGCTCAGCCAAACATGTGCACATGACTGATGCGGACGCTAAGGATCGATCTGATAATTGCGAGTTAACCAGTCAAATTTCCAGGAGATTGCTTAAGACCTTGAAATTTCAGGCAACGGGCGACGGGAAATTGGTTGCAATGCCGTCAAAGGCTGAAGGACGAAAGCCTGACCGCATAATTGTTGACCTTTGTGGCATGGGCAATGGCTACGCCGTGTCCAAGTCCACTAAGGGATGCGCTCGCATTACGTGTAAAGAGCTGATTGGCTCCAGTGCCGACGAGGATAGCCTTGTCGGTGCAATGAAGAAGTCGTGCCGGAATGACCTGCGCACACCTGTGCTGTTCGTGGCATCGCTTTTGCGATCAGGTGCCAGTCCTGGAGGTAGCGAAGGGGCTTGCGTGGGGGGTGAGAAGCGTTCCGGTGGGAAGTACAAAGTTTTCAGAAGTGTCTTGAAATCTCTCAAACGCCTGCTGAAGAAGTGTGCGGAATTTTCCGACGTCTATTTTTCGCTTGACATGCCTTCTTCATGTTCATGTTGGTCTTGGCCAGAGTTGCATGCTCTTGTTTCAAGTGGCAAGGTGACAAAGGTTAAGGTTGATGATCATGTTGGTGCTGATGGCGATGGTGGTGGACGCAGGATCATGTTCTCTAACATGCCCGAGGCGGATCGTTTGCTGGTGAAATCATCTGGTTGCTTGGACCATGAAACGGGGAACAGTTTGTCGCAGTGCATTGAGGCGTCATGGCGGTCAATTGCGAAGAATGTTCGCAGCCTTGTTTGAGCTCATGCTAGTCTCAGTCGTGACGCACATGAATCTGAGGACACTGCATGGCAGCAACGTCAGTGTGTAAACGCTGATGGAGGGGCTACTAGACAGCCCCGACTAAGGAACAACTAAGGTCTGACCTGACTGATCGGGGAAGGGTGTCTCTTACAGAGTACCTGGAACCGTGAAGTCATATAGGGGTAGGTACTTCTCTCCTACGGAGGAAGGACCGGGTCCCGAGCCATGGAAGAAAGCTACAATGCCTATGAACTGTCCTTCGAAGGAGTGGCCCATGAAGAAGTTTTCCCACCTGGTGGAATGATGCGGACGTTCATGAAGTTCCACACGTTTCTGCAGATGTACTCTGAGGATTCGTCGCAGAGCGTACCGCTCCCGCCAAAGATTACGAAAGACAAAGTGGTCGACAATGATCTCATCCGCACGTGGGCAGCATTCAAAGCACCACCGCTGGTCTTGCTATTCACTTGCGCAAATCTGTCGTCAGGAGGGGACCTGTCCATTCGAGTTCGAGAGATCCTCAAGGCTTGCTTATTTGCCGCCCCGGAGGAGTACATGAACAAACCCTATGGGGAGATCCTCGCCATGGTCATCAAATTTGGTGGAGGCCTCAAGCACGTTGTTGCTGATTACGGAGGGAAGTTCCATGCCATCACAAGGTTTATGGTGGATGAGGAAGTGATCCGTGATGATGCAAAGCTGGCTGTGGTTGAACTGGAACAAGAAAGGCAACAAGTTCGGTTCGATTTGAACACCGCGACCAGGAACATTGTCAACGCGGATGTTTACTACAATCTCGCCGTCCTCATCAACTCCGTGGAGACGCCTTACCAGGCCGTGACAGATACAAGAATTCAGCAGTGGTATACGGTGAACCAGGACTACTACCACAAGTTGCCTATGTCAGGCAGGGCACCCGACCAATCCGACTTGTTGGGAGAGCCTACGTTACGTAGGGTGTGCAAGCTGATGTACATGTTCGCAAAGCATACTGGATATGGGCTTCGAACCTACAACCAAGAATGTGCAGCGAGCAGCGACGGCGCTTCGCCGATCAATGTCCACCAGCTGGCTTTGATGATGCGCACAATGCCCCAGGGCATGGGACATCCGCTCGCCTTTGCGATGAACTCGCTCCAGGCATTCAGCATATGTCTCTACGTGCTTCATTCCTATGTGTCGTGGGTAGATCCACACAGTGGGCTCCCGCATTACCGATGGACTACTGAGGTGCTCCCCGATTCCGACTATACCACGTATGCCTTTCTCAAGCACCATGTGGAAGCAGTATGTGCAGCTCAAGACAAGAACGGATTCCAGTTGCCGGAGACGTTCCGTGGCTACGCCTGGAACCAATGCGGAGTCGAATCTGGATACGTGGCTGACTGCGCTACCAAACGTGACACCTTGGGCATATGGGAAGCTGAATTCCAACAGATGAGAGCACCGAGTCCGCTGATGCAAGATGATGGCCTATTTCCGCCCAATCTTCAACGGCATCCTAACTGGGTATACGCGTCGGGGAGAGTTGCGATGCCTACGGCAAGCAATCTCGAACCGGAAGGAATCGCGCACCCTGAACATGGAAGGACGCCGGGGCAAGCGCGAGACTCCGCCACACAACCTCGTGCCACTCCAAGCCACGGACCAAAGAGGGCAAGGACGGACGAGGCAACGGCATCGGCATCGTCATCTTCTGCAGCACCTCCTCCACAACAACATCCTCCACAACCGGAAGAGGAACCAACGCAACCGGCATGGGAGGAAGCTCCAATCCCTGCTGGCGCTCAGGAAAGCTGGTATCATTATGTCAACATCATTGAGAAGGGCTGTCGCTCTGCTTTGCTGACGACGATCCGTGATCGCGACGAGTACCCGGCTACCATTGACGAGACGCCAAAGTTTGTGGCCAACCACGACGTGGGGACCACGCCTATTCAGCATTACGTCAGAAGACTGGTGACCTATTTGGCAAGGGTTCGTTCCGTTTCCCAAAGTGATGACAAAGGTCTCAACCTGAAGGTCTACGTGAAGCTGAACACAAAGGCGTGGCTTCGGATGTACTCACGACTATACCACGCACTGGCGTTGGTGTCATGCGTGCATCTTCCTTCTCCTCCAATGCTTACCTCGGCAGTAATGATCGAGGCAGATCGCGACCTTGTCGAGAGCGATTCCGTTCCGGAAGAGGCGAAGGTCAACACCATGAACACGCTGAATGGATTTCGCAACAGTTTGGGTATGGGTGGCAAACCCGACGCCGCGACTATGCGCTCTCAGTGCACGATCCTCGTCCAGGACTTTGACATCATCGCAAGAACTAGAGGATCAACGCATACGCTGAGAGAGAACCTCAGCATGCATGGATGGAGCGAGACTCACATTGTGAGCCCGTCGATCACTACAGGAGCAAATTACAACTTTCAAGTTACGAAAGGGTCATTGGAATCGGTGAATGCCACATTGGACGGTTTGTCTGAAGAGCAAATCGCAACCGTCACGTTGCACTACCATCTGTCTCTCCAAGCAATCCTCATCGAAAACATGTCCTTTCCGATGAGTGACGTTGGTGACGGAGCGGCAATTCGTGTCAGGTTGCAGCAACAGCTCAAGGAAACGTACGTTGACCCTATCATCGCAGCAGGGAAACGTACCACGCGCCCTCCAATTGTCAACATCAACCACGACCTACGGTTCGTTGGAGCAGCTAGCAACTACCTTCTCAAGAAGGCTTCTATGTTCAACGGTTTCCACGCGCTGGGAATGTACATTGAACTGGAGTTGCGGGCCCGAGCATGCGTGGTGATTCATGGATCTTCGTTTTGGTCGAGAATGTACAGCCAGATGAAACATTCGTCGTCGAGCGTACATTCGCTGTCAGCCGAAAAGCTGCCGGCACCGGACTCTCGAGTCAGGTTCAAATTGGGCTACGCTATCTATGAGAAGCAGCTGTTCAGCGAGAAGATGGTATCCGCGTGTTTTGTCGAGGCATCGAGAATCCGCTCATGGGACGAAAGTGTCCGCGTCGATACAGTTGCGCACCCGTCGCTCGTCGAGATCTGGGAGGACAAGAGTGAAGTCACCACGTCCACAAAGATTTCGCAGACGTGGTTCACGGGAGAACAGCAACAACAAATCAGGTCCGGTGCCCAGGGCGATACAGTTGCTGAGTCGTCCACGGTCACTTGGCAGGACTTTGACATCGCCATGACTGTTCCCGAAGCCTACTATGACAACAGGCACTATTGGTTCAGGATCGACACCTACGCGACCGCAAACACTGGCTATGTCAAAGGGAGAGCGTTCTATTGCCCAGGCTGTGACGCTATGAAATTGGCTGAGTGCTACGCACAAGCCTTCTTCAAGCCAACGGGAAACGGGTACCCTGGACACTGCATTGGATGCGCACACACTTCAGCTTTGAAGGTGCAGCATCTCATCAACTCCTTCAACGACTTAGTCGCGTCCCAGAAATACACCTTGGCGTGCGCAAAGCACCTCTATGACCTGAGGCTTCAATTTGTGGACCCTCGCCAGGACATCAAGGAGTTCCTCAAAGCATGTGCGGAAGTGACCTACGAAGACATTGGCAAAACGGTTTCTCACTACGGTGGTCTCCGGATTACAGCCAGTCAGGCCATCGAGTACGCGGCATGGGGAAAAGCCAAACAGTTGGCATGGGACAGAGGATGCGATTCCGAAGGGAAGACCTGCTACATCTGCTACTACGATGCCGGGAACTGCGCTTATGCTGGTTTCATGAGAATGCTTTTGACTCCGGAAGAGCGCCAAGAATGCTACAGAGGGTCAGCTTTGCCTAAGGAGGAACTCTTGGGCGACACATTGGAGCTGGCACTCGGGCTTCTTACAATAGCGATGAGGTATCCAAATCATTTCCCAAATTGGGGTGGTCTTGAAGGGGCAAATGCGTGCGTGAGAGGAATCGAAAGATCGTTCTTCCGCTATGCGTCGGCCGAGGCTATCGAGCTCATCACGGTTGACTCCCCACGCAAGAGGACACCACCCAAGAAGAATGAACAAGTCGCTGAGATCGTCAACAACTTGTCCGCTGACCTCGTGATTGATTTCACTGTGATCGTCGATGGTGATGTCTACCCCGTAGAAATTGCAAGGAACGACGAGACACAGGCCGTTGACAACGTCACGGGCGATCCAGGGGTTTCAGTTGCACCACCAATACCGACACAGGACGTTGACGTGGATGCGCAACCTGAAGAAGAACAGGGTGCTGAAGAGCCCGATCCCAGGCAGAGAGTTCGTGAGGTGCTCGTCACACAGCTTCAGGACTATGTGGGAATACTTGCTCAGGGCGAAATGTCGGTCGGGAGCAATAACTTCATGTTCTGCATTGCTTGTGGCAGTGAATCACATCATCTGTCCGATTGCACCGAAAATGCTGCAACCCGAGATCTGATACTTCGAAGCATTCAGGTCATCAGGGACAGCCTTCTTGGTTATCCACGTCGACCACCTACGCAACAAGCTGAGCCAATGGACGTTGATACCACAGACCATGTGAGTGTTGCTTCCTCGGACCGACGACCCAAGGCCAAAGCCCGACCGCGACGCGGAGGCGAAGCCGTTCGGGGTGATGTGGTCTTGATTCGTTACGAGAACAAGCACAACCTATGCACGGAAGTGGAGAACCGTCGAGGCTTACATGACGCTTGTGGTGTACCGCTGCGGGAAATGGGACCCGAGAACAGTCAGCGGGTGGTGGATCTCATTGAGCAGCTTTCGGACCATCGTGACCGACGACTGCCTCAACGAGGAGATCGTCCAAGCTTCGAGTATGATGAGAATACTCAACAATGGGCAAATTCAGGCTACGAATCCATCGGCGGCGGAAGGCCTATCCGATGCGGAATTCTTGACCTGATCCCAACCAAGGGTGCAAGCTTCATCAACAATCGATGGGACATCGTGAATGAAGTTGTCCTTCGCAACATCAACCGTCATCGAAGAATGAACGCAGAATGGGCGCTATCCTGCATTCAATCTGACTTACGCCACAGAATTGCCAGGCGCCCAGGTTCGGAATGGCTTGACAACCGGTGCCAAGTGGCATTCAGCAGCGTTATTCGATGTGATGAAGGAGGGTGGGTGCTGATAGAGGACTTGGTGAGGCATGAGCAACTATGGACCCACGAAAGTAGACGCATTACCGAAGCGGTATCAAGGACCGACGAGTACCAAAGGAAGAGAGTGTACAATGAGAGACTGCAGTTACTGTTCCAGGGGAATATGCTTGCAGCCACGAAACGCCACAAGGCCAAGATCCGGCTACAATTCTTGGGTGTGAGAGTGAAGAACCCCGGCACAGAGACTCTTGGATCTGCGAACTCGAACATGTTGGTGTCGGTTCCCGATCAGATCACAGAGATCCAGAACAACGACCGTTGCCGACACAATCAGAGGTACCTGAACGTTTGCAACGGCTGGGTGAAGCCATGGGCTGTCAGGGCCACAAGTGGTCACTCTACGCACTCCGATCCCCAGAACAATTTGCTTCAGTTGGACAAGGACCGGTTCGCAATATCTCCATCTATGACCCTCTTGACACGTCTCGGGGGCGCGTTCCACGCTACGGCATGCCGCAACTTGGATTCCATCGTTCTGCAGGGCGTCATGCCTGGTTCGGAGGATCCTGACGGGGACTTCGATCGATTCAGGACAACCGAGGTGGCAGACTCCACAGTTACTGGGGGGTATTCGCGCCGTTCGATGACCGGAACGCAACGACCAAAGCTCGGGTACACGGGCCGCAAGCCAAGCACATGCCCCTTGTGGTCCTCCATGTCGCTTCGACAGATCTTGCCCGAGAAGGTGGACGTATCACTGACAGCGGTGTCATCATCCTTGGTCGAACGATATCGTTCCAGTTCGTGAAGGAGGTATGGTTTTGCGTCCCGAATCCTCAGGATACACATTCGTTCGCTCTGGGGGAAAAGATCTATGATGAACGATTGGAGAAAGAGATGGTGTTGGACTACAATGGATCTCCATTGCTTCCTGAATTCGAGAGGTATCGAACACCAAGCAAGATCATGGAATTGCTTTGCGAGATGCCTCCTGGACCCCATGACACAAGCAAGGAGCAGATAATGCGAGACCTTACCACTGTTTTGGAGGCCCACAGGGAGAACACAGTTCGACATCACTACATGGACAAGGGCATCAAGTTTGTCATCAAGAACTGGCGACCCGAAGATCTACGAAGAGATGAGGATGGCAGGAGAATGAGGGTATGCCCAGCGTGCTACAACATTGTTCCAGCATGCTTTTCTCGATGCACATCCTGCTGGTCACAATTCGTTTCTTGCGGATACTACCAAGGTACTCCACAACGGGATACTCCAACGGAGATCCCAAGTGACTTCATTGCTCAGACGATGGAGGCTGCGGCAGCAGCAGTACCTGAGGCAACCGTCGAGGAACAGGAAGCCATGGAAGCGGAATCGGTTGCGGAACCCGAAGCAATTCCAGAACCGTCCGTTGCTGGTGATGACGATCCAGAACAGGAACCTGATGAAGAAATGGACACGGAACCGGGAGAGGACTTTGACGACCAAGTACCAGATGCAGTGGCACAGGAACGACGTCCTGTCCTCATCGCCGGTCAGTCTTTGAACATCGACCCTGAACTGCAAATCGCCCGCACTGCCATGCAGCCGCCCTACTACCACGGCAAACGGAACGCCCATTGCATCGACGCCAACATGGCCGCTCTTTCGTACATGGCGTTCGTTGTATGCAGAACCATCTACAAAGCTTGGTCAGGATTCGCGAAACGGGCGACTATGCCGTTGTTTCAGATGAGAGAGAATTTCGCACATGGCCAACGCTATGATGTGCTCGGAAAGTGGGGAACTTTGGCTGGAGTGGACAAAGAAACAGGTGTGAGCAGGGACGTGACTGATGAGGAGATCCTTCGCTTTGCTAAGGAGCCTGAAAACCTCAAGTCGTATGATCCCAACGGGACTTACACTTTGAAGCGCTTCCGGACGAACCAGATGCTTTCGCTATTGACACGGGGAGCCAACATGATGGGAATCGGCAGAGATAACTTCAATCCAACCACGTACTTGAAGAGTAACAAGGATGAAGACGTGAAGGCAATGCACTTTTGTTGCCTCAACGTCTTATGTGAGGTTATCCCGATGGTGACAGGACATCAACAATTTTCGGTACTACGAAACACGCCAACTGGACCAGTGGACTTTCTGTACATCGACCCGGTCGGCATCCTCTTGACTCATGCAGATTATTCCGTCCAGACCGTTGGATTGCTGGTGGACCACAACGTGCAAATGCCAGCGCACTTCATGGACAGATTGGTCAAGTCTAGAGTTGAAAGACAGCAAAATCCGAATACTCGACGTCCTGAAGCATTACATCACATTTCGGCTGAAGAGTATCTCCCTCCGGGTGGTACTTCCATCATGGACACGCCAGTCACTACGGAGGAACGTGCAAGCGCTTCCTCGGCAAAGGGACCTTCAAAAGGACGTGAGAGAACCGGAGATGAGCAACATGGTGGATGGAACACTAATTCCTACCACGACTACATCGCCGGCAAAGGCCGAAACAAAGGCAAGGACAAAGGAAAGCAGAGGAACCAGTATCCAGAGGAGAACCTCCGGCCCTGGGAACGCGATCCTACGTCAACGCGAAGATGGTGGCGAGACAACGCATGATCTACATCATCTTCCAGCTTGTGACCTCTGTGCTTCGCACGTGGTATTCCATCGCGAATGCTTCTTTCTTCGGTGACGCCTGATTCGTTTGCCATTTCAGGGGATCGTTACCGACGTAGATGAGTGTCACAACGTTTCTAATTGGGATGCAAAAGCTCTGATCTATACGTCAAAGTTGCGGCGGAACAAATTTTCTGATATTCCTATCGTGCCATCTTCCGGGTGAGCAGCGTCGGAGACGCAACTCATGGGGGGTGCGAACGGACTACGATGCCTTGTCAAGTTCTAAGGTGTCACTATAAGAGCTGTGAGCAAGACCGTGTAAAGTGCAAGGGAAGGGGGCACGCCACGCGTCCCTCGTCTCTGGGAGTAGGCTTGTGGTAGTGCTACGCACACCGCAATGCCTATCCATCCTTTCAGTATGACCGCCCATGCAACGTTTGGCTCAAGAATGAGCACAAGCTCTAGAAAGCATTGCCCATAGCTAAAGTGCTATAATCTTTTGTGATCCTCCGAGTAGACAGAGCTATCCCGTGCACAGACGATCCACCGCCGGCCGCGAGTGTGCAAAACGAGCGAACGTTGGATCTGCCTGCATAGGAGTGCGCGTGTGGAAGTGGAAGTAACGGTGATCCAGCTTGTAGAAGGCAACCACGCCAACAGTCAATACAGCTCTTTGTGGGGTGAGCGATACAGAACATTACCAGGATCAAATCCCCACGCACTCAAAAACTCTTGAACTAAGAAAGATATACCTCAAGGAAAGGGGGCCTCCTAAACGTGACTAGACATACGTAGCTTTCGGAGTTAGTGGGTTTCAGCTCGTGGGTTTGACTCTTGGGTTTGGGTAAGGCTAAAGACAAACCCCTGTAGCCCTAATCTCGACTCCCGAATTATCAATAATCCTCGACTCCTCACAAGTAGCCCTTAAGTAACTAGAACCCAAAGTATACCCCAAAACCACTAGCCTAACAACAACGACCCCTACATCATGTATACTAAGCCAACAGGCTGTTTACTGGCAAAGGTGGATCAGATCCTTGGGTTCAGGGTTGAGCTTTAAGGTTGGGTTTAGGGTTTGGGGGTTTAGGGGTTTAGGGCTTGGGGTTTGGGGGTTTAGGGTTTAGGAGTTTAGGTTTAGGGTTTGAGGGGTTTAGGGTTCAGGATGAGGAAAGGTGACCCGGTGCAGAGTAGAGTGTGCGGGTCACGACCGCACATCCTCAGACAAGAGCACTTCTGGAAGCCCCATACCCTCAAGTCAGAAGATATCCCTCGTATGATGTTCAGTGTGCAGCACATTTTGCGGAAGTGGGTGCTCTGGTATCCCTGTCCGAGCCGAGGACAACGAAGATGACGACTTGGACCAAACGTTCAAGGTGCATATCGTGGGTTCTCGCCAGGGCCTTGAATCACGTTACCAGAACAACTAAAGTGCATTCTCTCTTTTTGAAACCGCATTGTGTTTACTAGAGCCAGGGTTCTGTGAAAGTGTGAAAACTATTCAGGAAATGTCCGGCCTCGATTGGGAACTGACATACATGCCAGTACGCGATGTGGGCCGGCCAGAAACTCCGACGTGCATTTTTCAAGGTCCCAGGCCCCGAGACTGTGAACTGAAAAAAACCCTTAAACCCGAAGCCCTCAAGCCTCATACCTTCGGACGGAGGATACTGGAGCCTCTCCGTAACACACCCGGAGTAAATGTAAATAATATTGCAGATGCATATCTACATATATGTGTTTAAATATATAACCCCGAACCAAGCACCAAACCCAGCCCTCAAACTCAACCCTTGTGTCATGACCCCCGAAGCGCAAAGCACCCATGTCAGGAGTGGGACAAGACAGGCAACGGGAAGATTGATTGGGACGATTTCCTATCAGAGGCGCCTGTGGTGGCTTGGGCCTCCAGGGTCATGGTTTGGGGTTTAGGGTTTAGGGTTTAGGGTTCATGGTCGAGGCTTTGGGTTTTAGGGTTTTGGGGTTCAGGGCTTTAGGGGTTCCTTAAGCAGATGTAGGGGCTTGGGCTTTAGGGGTATGGTCTGCTCTTGCGAGGGGTTTGGCTTTCGGGGTGCTGAGTTTCGAGCTAGGTGGAGGGTTTAGGATTGGTAGTCGGTGGTCTTCCTGGAAACCAAAATTAGAAATCCTAAATCCACTGCATTCCACGGGACCCCTCACCAAGGAGACCCAAGACCGAACGTTTTGAATAGCCCTCAGATTATAGGCTTGTGCATGATTGTTGCGCCTAAATTAAATTTACCGAAGTCTCAATTTTAGAGACAGCCTTACACCCTACACCCGAAAACTCAACACCCGAACGCCGAACCCAGAAAAAGGCGCCCTAAGCTCTATAAAGCCGGCATCATCAGGCTTAGCCAGGTGTTCTGTTTGTAGTAGTGCTAGCCTTGCTCGTACAGTTGATTTACTAGTGGCGAGGGGGGTGTTATATTATCAGGGTATGAAGCGTCTTGTTCAGTTTTTTGTCTGCAGTGTTTTCAATACACAATCAATATTGCCACCCTTACCTTCCCTACATATGCATACTATACTATACTACACCCCAAAATCTAGTCTAATACAGATACACTGAGATTCGTATATTCGCTCCCACATGGCTCCTCGCAGGTGACGCAGCGCGTGAAAGACAAGATTTCGTGTTCAGGCCGGGAAGCATTCGGAATTTCTGGTTTCAGGGCCTGGTGCTTAGCAGGGAATGGGGGCGTGGATTGTGGGGGCTATTATTGGGGTTTAGAAAGGGACCACTATAGGGATCCACTCCCCCATTCCCTACTAAGCGCCAGGGAGTTCAGGGTAAACAGTTTTTGGAGTTGCAGTTATTCAGACCCCCGGGAGGATCCACAAAGTGGATCCCTTAATGGGGGGTTCCTATGAAGTACCCTTAGTAGTATAGGGCCCCAAATTAGGGGATCTACTTTCTAGATCCTCACGGGGGTCTCGGTACGGCGTAATATACGGGTCTGAATCATCAGTAATGCAGTGCCTGGGGCTTCCGTAGTGTAATGTCCCAAAGCCAACCCTAGCCGGCCTATTCAGGCCTCTAGATTGAGAGGTTCTTAGTCTTCTTAAGGAACTTCAGTCAAGGATTCGACGGTGATTATAGGCTTTCAGAGTTAACAGGTGCCAGGTCTTTGGTCGTTGTGGTCTTTGGGTTTAGGGTCTTATTTTGAAGCTCGGGGGTTTGGCTTTACCGGAGAGGTCCTGATTCGACATCGCTGTTTGTAAGAAGCCCGGGACGTTTTAAGTCGTTGCAAGCTTTGGAGGGTTGTGCATGATTATACTGGTGCTGATGCTTCGTGCTAAATTCACTCCAGGGCGCCGTTTGCAAGACCCTGCTGTAGACCCTCAAGACTTGGCGATTGAGGATGGAAAGGACAAACTCTCCCATCTGAAAACGGCATCCATATCTTGAGGAAAAGTGCAGCAGCTTTGCAAAAAGGATCCTCTGTAGTACCCTTAAAGGGAACCCTAAACCCTACTTACTAAGTCCCAAGAACCTCCAAGTATCAAAGCCCTCAGAATGCCCACTAAAAAGGGACTCGAGTTCAGAGAACCGCCCAGAATTGAAGCGGAAAGCCCCACAAAACGGCGCCCAGAGCAGGACCCGAGCGCTTCGCAGAAGTCTACAGGCGGGCCAATGCTGTCTCGTTCTGGGCTGCAGGGGTTTAGGGTTTACGGGTTTATGGTTAGGGTTTAGGGTTTTTTTTTCCGGTTTAGGGGTTTGGGGTTTAGGTTCTAGGGCTTGGAAATAGGGTTTCCTTCAATATCAGAGGTACCTTGCATGTGGCTGTGTGCAAAGGGCATTGATGATCAGCGTCACTTTACTGGCGCATGAAGCTTGTGGTGAGTGAAGACCAGTTTCGTCATGTGGAATATGGCTCAAGCCTGCAGAAGCGTAGAAGCAGCTTAGAAGCATATAGGTCACCGAAGCCAGGCTAGCAGGCGAACATGGCAGTCTGCCCACAGACCATCGATGAATCTTAGGGGTACTTCGAAATGTTTTTTTCAATTTTTTGTCATTGTAATCCCTAAGAAACCGCTAAAATGACAATTGTTGCTAGGGTTCCAAGTTCAGTATAGGAATGGCTGCTCAACGTCCCGAATCTGCTCGAAGATGAGGGCTGGCAGATTGGCCATGAGAGTCCCGCTGGCAAACTCTGGAAACAAAGCTGTCCATGGGGTGGGCATCTCGTAAGGCTCTCCTGCCACTGGGTTCTGGAGCACCGTACTTTAATCCTTTTTTTGGGGGGTACCTGTTCCTTAATTAACGGAGCCCTAAACCCTAAACCCAGAACCCTATGAAAGTCGCGCGTTTGTGCACTTTGTCTTTCTGGTGACTTCGAGTCTCCCTTATAGTAACCCTTCTAGACCCCTTTTAAGGAACCCTGTTCCAACTATTGAGGCCCCTTTAACGGAACCCTATTCTAATTACTAAGGCCCCTTTTTAAGGAACCCTATTCTAATTATTAAGGCCCCTTTTTAAGGGACCCTATTCTAATTACTAAGGCCCCTTTAACGGAACCCTATTCTAATTACTAAGGCCCCTTTTTAAGGAACCCTATTCTAATTATTAAGGCCCCTTTTTAAGGAACCCTATTCTAATTACTAAGGCCCCTTTTAAGGAACCCTATTCTAATTATTAAGGCCCCTATGACCAAAGCTCAGGCCAGAATCTCAAGATCAACAACTTCTCAGACAACTCGCAGCTCTTCGTCCGACCAGACCCCCGGGGCAGGTTTCTACAGGACCACTAGTAATATAGGGGCGTTTTTAAGGGGTTCCTTTAACGTGTGCTTTAAAAGTGGATCTATGAGGAATACTATAAGGGCTCTACATTCATGACTATTGCCGTATAGTTACTTTTATCTTACCCTAAGGCTCCAGTTACCTAAAAAGTAGGTTCCTAACCATATGTTATGTACCCCAGTAACCGACTATTTAGGTATCCGGAGCCCTAGGGTTATTTTTTCTACAGGACCTATGAGGAATACTATAAGGGCTCTATATGAGGCTATTTTAACGAATAGTGTTGTAGTTACTTTTTTTAATACAGGACCGTTCCGAGCTGAATGAAGAGGGCTTTGAGGTGGTGCAGCAACTTGGATCTGGCGAAGCGATGATCATGAACAACGCATTCTCGCGCTTCTTCGATCGTGAAAGGGGGAACTTTAAACTTTCTGGCCTTTGATATTAGCTCTGTCTTAGAAAGTTTGAACTTCTTGGGGGCCCGGTTGTTGAAGACGAGGCTTCTTCAAGTTGTGCAACGTCTTCTTCTCCTTGCATCACAAGGAGGAGGGTGATAGCCTAACGTTCCACTTCCCCACAAAGAAGGAGCTTATGTACCAAGCGGTTCGGCACAACTATCCGGAGATGGGCGACAGTATCCTTGTCGCCCGAGGTCATCCCCAGCCCTTCTGTGGTTTCGCTCATGGCCGTCGGCAGAAGGAGCCAGGCCTTGTGTCGATTTCCTTGACCCTGGCAGTGCCCACTGTTGCTGACTGGGTTTCCGTGCCGATTCAAAGCGTGATCACCTCGGCCAGAGCACTGATGCTCTGGCACATAAACCATCCGGGCATGGAGGAGACTGTCTGGTGCTTACTAGGGAATGCGGGAATGGGTTATGGGGACTATTATTGGGGTTTATATGGGGACGACTATAGGGGTCCATGCCCCCCTGCCCTACTAGGCACCAGGGAGTTTATAAGGAATTCAGTTTAAGTTACCAAAATAGGGATCTATAAGGGCTCCTTTAGGGGATCTACTATTGACAGGAGATGAGGCGCCTGGATCAGCAGTTCTACGTCGTCCTTACCATCCACAGTTGGCCAAGGGGGCGACCGTTTGTGCCAGTGTCGGAGCAGAGTGCCGAGGACGTGGAGGAAGTGACGACCATCGATGCGGGACGAAGACATGGGCTGGCGTATTGGTGCCGCTGCTATATAGGGGCCTAAATAACTACCTTTTCCATTTTTGGGGGGGTATTTTCCGGGGGGGTCCTTGCTATAACTATAGTAGAGAATGGGCTCCAAGAATCCTATTCTAAATAAGTATTGAGGTGCCGCTACCAGCCCCGCATGGTTGGCAGCAGCAGCTTCCTTCTCTCGGACTATTTGATGCTCTTCTTGGAAAGACTTGGTGAGCATGTGGACATGCACCAGTCCCTGGATGGGCAAGAGCTACAGCACTACCAGTGCGCAGTTCCAGACCATGAGTGGCAGCGTGTGAAGGATCGCTTCTACAATGCTTACATGCTGCAGAAGTCGGCGTATCGACGTGCGAACGGGGGTCAAACGGCACCAGGCATGAGTGAGCATGCAGAGCCCCGCTTTCGCACAGACAGGGGCCTCCGCATGCAGCAGCCTCTGTACAGGGCGGTGCCGACTCCCCCAAGAGCCCCGGCGCTAGTGATTCACAACACCTTCCTGGAGTTGGAGGAACCGGAGGAGTTGGGAACTGGTGCGTTCACGAGAACCCTATCGAGATCAGCCTCACCTCGCACCTTTCACAATAACTTGATCCTTGTGACCTAGTGCGCTAGAGATCCGCTTATTGCTGCAATCTGCTCTGACTCAATGGCATTCTGCTAGGCAGAAGGTTTGAGCTTTGAGTTCGTCACATAGTTCGCTCTGGGTACCGTTGCTCGGATACTGCCGTGAGTTGTACAGATGAAGTTCTTGGGCGCTACGTGTTCTTGCAACACTGGTTGATGTGCTGTTGTGCAGAAGCTGCGATGTGTCCTGGCGTAGCCGAACATATTGCTTTGTAGAGAAGCTGTTCTTTCACAACGGGTCCAACCGGTCAAGAAATCCCGGAGAGAAACAGGAGCAGCAATGGGTCTGAAGGGTTATCGTTATTTAGAAGCGATTAGTTATGATAGGCCTGCTAGCAGCCGACATGGTTGTCCTCATGGTTCTATGCCTGAAGAGCTTGATGCGAAGACATGCCGAGCAGCTATTGGTGCCAGAGCGGCCTGATAGGCTTGCGATTGTAAAGGACTGGCTTTTGAGGTCTGAACTGATACAAGTAACTTCTATCCCCCTGTGTTAGTCCTGATACTAAGGGGCGCTACAGTAGATAGTTGTGAAGACGGCTGGAAATGGCTCATGAGGATAACCAGCCTCCTGACAACCTGTCTGAAGATCACGATCCCAGTGAAACAGACGGGATGTGTTAGAGCCTGCTCAAAACTCCACAATATCTAAAATACAAATGTTCCCGATGGTTCCTAGTAGCACAAGATTTCACTCCCCTATCCAAACAAACCTACGTTGCTCCCACTCAGACCATAACCCCCTTCACCCCACACCCCTAAACCCTTATCCCCTAAACCCCAAACCCCTAACCCTAACCCCTGAACCGCCTAAACCCCTATATACGCCAAGCATGCCCAAAGCTGCACGAGGCAAATGTTGGAGCGCAAGAGATCTGGCGGCTTTGATGGCTCTTCTCCCAGCCATCTCTGGTTTAAGGTTTAGGGTTTAGGGTTTTAAGGCTTTGGGTTTAGGGTTTAAGGTTTATGGTCCTAAGTGAACTTCAGAAGTATGGTACATGCATTGCGGCTGCATAGTGCTCGGATCCCTTATACTTTGCCCCAGCGGCCTCAGGATAGTAATGTTCCAGCTTCAATACGAGTTTCAGGGGTTTGGGGTGAACTCCGGGTCTTCTGTCTAGGCAGCTACTTGAAGGCGGTTTAGGGTTTAGGGTTTAGGGTTTAGGGTTTAGGGTTTAGGGTTTAGGGTTTAGGGTTTAGGGTTTAGGGTTTAGGGAAGTTTTGGGGATTTAAGCCTTAGCTGGTCTTCCCTCTATGTGTTGCGCAGGCTCCGCTGACATAAAGCACTTGCTAGAGGGCTTTTGTGAGGTTTTTTTCCTGGACATTTCACAGCCGAGGCCTTATACCCTGAACCCTAATACCCCTGGAAGCCTTTTAAGGGTTCCTGGCCATGGATCCTGAATTCAGGCTTTGTGGAGTCAGCACTTCCGAAGAAGGTGTAACATGGACACAGCTTCGGTGCTCGTATCCCGGACTACGGTAGGATGCCGCAAGGCCCGGTTTAGGGTTTTGGGTTTTAGGGTTCCAAGAGACCCCAAAACCCCCTTAATTAAGGAATATGCCTTGAAACATAGTAGGATCCCTCATATGATTTAAGGTCTATTTCCTGATTACAGGGTTTTGGAGGCTCTGGGTTTAGGGTTGATCACTAGGCTCTTTGTATCAGACAAGTTCGGGTGGAAGGCGTGGGGCTTCACACAGATGCAGCCGGCACATGGGGAGTTTCCGAAAATTAGGGATACCACATTTTGGGGTCCTTCGGAAGCTCCCGCATCATAACGCCAAGCACGTCTCAAACACAGCTTTAATCTAGGTAACGCATGGGTGACAATTAGCACGCTGGGTTATTGTGGATCCCTTGATGCCTCTCGCACATCAAACGCAACGAGGAGTTCAATGTAGTCCCTGCATTAGCTTTGCCTCAGGCTATTCCAGTGCAACTCAAACGCCGAATTTTGATCTCAAGCCACTCCCTAAACCTAGTAGTAGAGTAGGTAACCTGTAACCTTTTTTGGGGTAGTATAGTCCCTATATAATCCCTATATAACCCAGAAGGTTAACCTTTAGTTCCCCATGATGCCCGACAAGTAGGTAAAGCCGCGCCGCCCCGACCACAACTCTGGAGGTCCTGATGTGGGCGAGAGGGCCGTGTTGAGAATGGTGTGGTACCAGTACTGCCGCTTGGTAATTGAGCTCTTACGGTCTTACTCTTGGATGCGGGATTGCTCGAAGGTTGCCAGCATAGGAAAGTGCAGCTTTCACTGAAAAAAGACGGCAACTCTGTAGGGGTGGCTTAGGCAGGATTTCTGAGGCGTCCGGTCCGAGCTCAAAAACCTGCACTCAAATCCTCGAGATTTCAAGCAAAAGTTCAGGGCTAGGTTCAGGGCTTACACTTAGGAAGTTTTTATGATGTTGGACTTAAGGTTCTGCTCACTTTAAACCCTTTGGCTTAAATTCTAGAAGGCTCGATCACAGTTTTCCCATGTCGCGCAAAGACGTCATCCTCCAGCTTTACCATGTTGTGTTGGCGAGCGGTCTGCTACGTGCGCAACGACATGAGCGGGCTTGACATGTACAGCAAAGCGGTGCAGCTTGCCCCGGCTGCCCAGGACGTGGAGGGGCTCGCAAACGTGCGCGCTGCACAAGCCCATCTTCGCGGTCTGATTCTGCTGAATATTCGAAATCTTTGAAACACCAGTAG
Organism: Symbiodinium sp. CCMP2592; assembly: GCA_905221615.1. Taxonomy (NCBI): domain Eukaryota; class Dinophyceae; order Suessiales; family Symbiodiniaceae; genus Symbiodinium; species Symbiodinium sp. CCMP2592. The sequence continues at coordinate 634,626 of CAJNDT010004190.1, forward strand.
TCAAGTCAGGAGCTAGATGGGCAAGAGGCGGAAGGAGGGACAGGTGCTTCGGAACAAAGCGTCCAAGCACACACCCAAACTGGGCCCCATGGTTCCTGATCTATGTGTTGAGGGGCCGCCACCCAACCCCCCGTTGCGTCACCGTGCTTTCGGCTTGCGGCAATCCACGCGGAGGAAATTGCACCTAAGCTTCGAATCAGCATATCGTTATTTGTTTGATTTTGGCTTGCTGGGGGTAGAATACCTTTGTTCCGTGGGGTCATGTGGGGGGGTGTTATTTATCCGCAGAGGCGGGCGGAGTGACAAAGCGAGGAAGACCGCATCAAGAATGTTTGGTTTTAACTGTTCATGTTGCCTCTCTGCTGTTGCTGCTACTGTTGCTGCTGCTGATGTCATATCTACTTTCTTGTGACGCTGTGGCTATTGCCGCTGTTGCTTGCAAGCCGGATGGGCATGTTTGAGCCAGCCATCAACCACAACTCAGAAGGAGCCAAAGTCTTTAGACGTCACGCAAGACCCGTGCCCTGCGGACCACAGAGAGCCGGAGGCCGGGCCCATGCTGTACAAACTACTCGTGGTTCTTGCTATGTTGCTTGCTGCATATGACCGGGCAGTGGTTTATTTCAGATGCCACCCGCCAGGTATGGATGCAAGAGATTCAACCACTCAGTGTTCTAAAGTTGGCATATTTTGACTGCTTTGTCAAGCCGTCAAGCCATTGGAGTTCTCGCATCGACGCCATGCGCCGTTCGTGGTTGCCATTGTGGCAAACTGCCAGGGGTTGAGGTCATCAAGCTCCCCAATACAAGCCGATTCATGCCGAAGTTGCGTTTCGGCCCAAGCGCAAGTACGAATGGGTGCAGACATCATGGCCAATGCAACGGTTGTTACACGTGCCGACGACGTCCCCCCGCGCCACAGGCCGCCTTTGGGGTCCCCCGCCCCGAGTAAACATCTGTTTTTTATCGATTCTTATTCGATTTTTCTGGAGCCTCGATGGTTTCGAATTCTATTTTCTTTCTATTCGATGGTTTCATGATTTTTGTTCGAAGTCACCACTTGAAAATCGATCAGAAATAGGAGACAAATCGAACACAAACCCCATGCGCCCCAGGCCGCCTTTCAGATCCCTCGCCCCGAGTACCCATTTGAATTTTTTCGATGTTATTTTAATACGATTTTTGTTTTGCGATTCTTCCGGTGCCTCGATGATTTCGATTTTTCGCTTGGTATTCGATGATTTATGATTTTTATTCGAAGTCACCATTAGAAAACCGAAACAACATCGCATGAAACCTGGATAAAAATCGAACATTGGCTCCCCCCCCACCCCGGGCACCGATTTGATTTTTTTCGATCTTTCTGGCCCATCGATGATTTCCTTTTTGTTGTTATTTGAATTTCATTCGGTTTTCGATTTTCGTTCGATTTACAAGTTGTCTGTTCATTTCCTCTCTTACTAGGGAGCTGCGTATCATAAATCTACCGGGAGGAATGACCGTCACACGCTTCCCCGATGTCATCTACATCGGAGGCCACGAACAGCACGAAAGTGACACCGCATGGACATGTGAGATGCTTTGAAACAAGCAGAAATGTTATGACGTATCCTTGAGAAGACTTAAGGCCTGGGTGTTACGGTGTAGAGTTTCGCATTGGCAGGCTCGGCCTTCGGGTTCGAAGTATAGTGGTGCCCTTGAAGTTTGAATGACAAAGCATGTGCTTCCCGCATCGCCTGCGCTTCGTCTCGTGATCCCTGCTAAGAAGACTTCAGACACCCAGATAGACAAACCTACATTTTGTGTTTTTTGCTTGATCGCCATCGACTGGAAATCAGAAATGATGCGCTTCTGCCAGTTCTGCAACCATTAACGTTATGTAGCCAACAGGCTGGTTATGAGTATGGTGGCCAGTAGTGTAGTCGCTGGAACAGCGATGGTGGCACTGGCAACTCCCAGCTCGCAACCAGCTGCCCATAAAACCCAGTGAAATAGAGTCTCGGAGGTCGAGATCACGTTTGTGGTTCTGTATCCGGGGTTTCTCCAGGGTGTCGACCTTAGGCATCCTTTGATCTCAGTAAGGAGTTTTCGTGTTTGTTGGAAGTCATGGTAGCTGTGCGGCAAGAAGAAATGGTTTGGGCTCCATTTTTGAACCTCCGATTTGCCTTCAGACGTGAGACGCCATTGGTAGATCGCGACAAGACTCCGGATAGGTCTTGTCCCACTGTACCCCTTTGAAGGGGGAGTTTGGTTTATCGATCAAGCATCTACGTCAAGTTTTGAAATTCTGTCGACGTTGCCCTTCCGAATACTTAAAATTCCAACTTTCAGGTCAGTCGTCTCATGGTGCACAGCGAGACAGAGTCTGGTGTCGTTCTTCAATGAAGCCTTTCAAAGTAGACCTGTGCGTATGCAAACCCCATTATAGAGTTTTTATAGCAAGGGTAGTAACATAACTAGAAGGGTGCACTAAGAAGGGGTCAGTCAGCGTTCAATGTTTGGCGTCGTGTGGTTTTGGGTCGCTTGACTTTCGAGACACCCACCTCGCGGTACAAAAACGAGGAATGTCGGGCGACCTGCTACGAATATCAACAGTGATTGGTAATAAGCACCGCAACACTAATTTTACGATCATAAACCAAGGCTGCAACTTTGAACCCTCAAACCCGAGCATGGGATGATAAATTAAGACCAGCCTAGAGGCCAGAATCAGCGGACGATCGACAAGATGCAGCTTTTGGACCTCTTGAAGGCTTGAAGGGTTGGAGCGTCGGTTCCAAACGAATGAAACTTTTTGTCCTTGAAGTGATGAGTAGTAGCGTTTCGATAGACGCCCTTGCGAAAAGCTCCAAGGGGGTTGCATGAGGTTTTTTACGTTTAGGGTTTCAGGATTTCAGGGCTGTTTGGAGGCTTTAGGGTTCGCAAGTCGTTCATATTTAGGAGTTCAAGAAAAAACATACATGAGGTTCTGGAGGGCATTTAGTAGCAGCCTCAACTGGCCTGACGGGTCAATTTTTTCAGCCGTCTTGGTCGTCTACATATGGTGATGGCACTTCCAGCACTAATATGTTTCCTGCCGGCCTTCGAAAGGGAATGGACAAGCATGGTGTTAACGTCCTTGACCCTTGACAGGCAAAGTATCCTTCCTGAATGATTGGAATCGTTTTCCGTGTTTGGGTGGAATATGCTATTACCGTTGTATGGGGGCTTGCTGTAAGACTGAAAAGAGCCATAATCCGGCAAATACAGGGTTTCAGTTTCAGGAGCGCGTCCCCCTGGCACCGAGTGACTCCAAAACCCGTTAGTTAAGAGCTATGCAAAAGTGCTGCAATAGTGCTTGGGGGTGTCTAAGAAACTTTAGGACCGATTCCGTAATTAGGGCGTTTTGGGGTCGCTGGCAGGCTATCAACCAGCCGCCTGCCAATGAGCACGACGACTTAGACGAGACCTTCAAGGCTTTCCCCCAAGCGTGGGAATTCCACTCGAACGACCATCTTAAGGGTCTCACTGTGATTTAGGGATGTATTTGAATAGGGTTTTGGGGCCCAGTATACTATAACTGTGATTACATATGATTAGGAACCCTCAAAGGGGATTGTCGGAAGGTCTGGGTTGTACTGGGGTTTTGCATTCAGTCTCGGGCATTGTTCGTTCGAAAACATGGGTAGCGTGCTGTAGGCTCGCAGCTTGGCTGGTCTGAAAGTTCGTTGAACGCAGGGACATCTAAACGCCTTAATCAGGAATGGAACTAACTAGGCGTTGCATCTGAGAGTATAACGCGATCTTTATCACAATTTTAAGCTCTCCTCCTTCATTAAGGGATTTCAGAGTCTCTGTGACGGGTGTTCATTTTTGACCGCTATCCAAGGTCACGCACAACGAGCAAGGGCTCCGAAACGCGACCGAAGAATCACCACAACCATTGCAAGGGAATGACAAGGCGTTGAATCCATGGACTCCAACGCCCCTTACCTAAAAAATCTACCTTAACATGCTTTCATTCATGGTTTCTCTATGACTTAAGGGATTCTCCAGGTATTTTGCAGTTTTTGGCTAGCGGCTAAACTCGTTGACTGGGGTTATCTAGGGCAAAACTGCCGAGGACAGTAGGAGTTTAGACTATAGTTCATTGAGACCCTAACTCTGAACTACAATAAATCCGAAAAGCTACACCCTGAGGGAACGTAGTTTCCAGTGGACGGATAGATAGATCGCTAGGTAAGTAGATAAACAGACAGATAGAAGCACTGCAATCCCCAACCCTGAACCGTAAGCCCTAAGACCCTGAACCTTGAACTCTAAACCCTGGTGCTTAAAACCCAAACCTTGAGCCTCAAACCCTACACCCTGAGCCTCAAAAACCCTAAACTCTGAACCTTGAAACCCTCAACCCTGAACCTCAAACCCAGTAAACCAGGAGATCGACACCAAGGGAGATGGAGTCATCGAGACGCGGCTGCAAATCAGAGCCGACAAGCTTTCGCCAAACTCCATAGGAGGTGGAGTTGTTTTAGTTTTTTTTTGTTTATGGTTTAGGGGTGTGGTATTTAGGGCTTTAGGGGTTTTAGGGTTTAGGTAAATAGCATTTAAAATTTTTGGGTGTAGGGTTTAGTATTTAGGCTTTTGGAGTTGTTTGGGGCTTAGGAGCACAACTCAGGGTACCATGGTAAGGAAGGAAACAGGGCCTAGGAGCTTAACACAAGATACCATTAGTAGAGATGAGGATAGCAAGTTCAGGACCGGATTTTGTCAAGGAGCGTAGTTTAAGATGCCAAAGCAGGGATAGCATGTTGGTTCGTTGTGCAAAACCTGCCATGATGATCGAAACTATGCTTAAATCAAGTGCGTGTGCGCGGGTTTGGCTGGTCTAACGACTTTGGGCTTTGAGGTATTGACCCAAGACTCCAAAGATGTTTTGAAAGCAGGACTTATATCCTTAACCTAGACACTGATCAATAAGCCCGCCCTCTTTAAGGATCCCGATTAGTCTTTAAGGTAGGGGGCTTTGTGAATCAGGGGTTGCCAGGGCAGTGGTTGGTCTACTTGGAAATTCTGGGGAGATAGCAAATACGCTATACTTTGTGGGGTCGGATAAGGGTCGCCATAATTACCAAAAGTATTCATGATACCGATTCCATACTTTATGTAAAGTCAGCATACACCAAAACCCTGTTCTAATTATGACGGCCACTATAGTAGCCGTATAGGCCCCAATGACGACACCTAGGATCCTAAAGAGGACCGGCAAAACCAGTCTCATCATACGAAGGCTTTCCAAAACTCCTATAGAACACCTATGACAGGGGCCCCAAGAAGGACATAAGCATGAGCATTCTACAAGGAGATCCTTACCTCCTTGGTCTTCAATTTAAGGGGATTTTGAGGGGATATCACTGCCCTAGATTTTGCGAATTTTTTGAAGCCGTATTATGAAACCCTATTACGCGGTTAGAAGTAGTGTTGTCTTGAGCCTAAATACAACCACACTAGTCAGGATCAAGGAACCACCTTACGAATTCGCGCCGAGCCTGCTGCACCAAACCAACAGTCGTTGAGCAACCGTGACAAGGGCTGCCCAGTGAGCACCAGGGTTCAAGGTTGCGGTTTATGGCCGTTAAATAGGGAAGATGACTTACATGACAAAACTCCAAACTCAAACCCTGAACCCTAAACCCTAATACAGATTCACATGAGTAGTTCTCTAAATAGGGTCCTTTTTCGGGACCCTAATTTAGAGAACTACCCATCTAATTTCAGGCCCCCAACTCCCTCCTCAGCCAAACCGAGAACCCCAAACACAACCAGAACTGAATCCCCCAAACAACTTGGTAAGCCGTCGACTCGACGTGTCTCTACATGGGTAGTTCTCTAAGTTAGGGTCCCTAATGTAGGTTCCGAAATAGTACGGCACCCTTATTAAACAAAAAACGGTATGGTATGCCCTGGCCCAATATTTTGAGAACTGCCACAAAGTGACAAGGAGGCAATGTTCGAAGACCTTACGTCAAGTATTAGGAGAGGATATGTGGGTTTGGGTGTTCGGGTATGAGGGTTGCGGGTTTAGGGCAATGAAATTGAAGGTATGCAGCGGGAAGCAGTAAGTCGGAAACTCTGAAAAACGCTAAAATCCTAAACCCTCAACCCCTTTGAGCCGGTTTCCATTTCCGAATCCGGCAGCCGGTGTCCTTGGGTATGGGGTGTTGGGTTTATAGAAGTTGTTAAGGGTTTTGGGCGCCGAAGTCCTGAGCGAAAGTTTTCTTTTTTTAACAAGATTTCGAACGGGGCTGGGCTGGGGGTTCGGGGGTTCAAGCTGAACAAAGACACGCAATTTCTGGTTGTTTCTTTCTTGAAGCTTTATGGGTTTGGGGTTTAGGGTCGGTGCTGCACCGCCCAGGACTACGACGAGTTTCTGCAGGCTGGTGCACGGCGAAAGTGTGTGGTTTGGCTCAGGGTTGACGGTTGGGGTCAGACCGTTGCTTGACTGAGTTCTTGTGACGGAAGTTAGTTTAAGATACCATGATAAGGAAACCGTTTTATTTGTTTACTACAGATCCCTGTTTTGGTAGCGTACACTAAATGCCTCAACAAGAACCCTTTTCAAGGGATCGGGGTTTCCGATTTGGGTTTTGGGACTTGGGCGGGCTTGGGTTGCGTGCTAGTCCAGATCTGGCAGGAGACAAGGACTTTTGGTATAGTTTGCGTGAGGTACTGTTGATGGTAGAAATCCTGCATTACCTTAAGGCCCCTAAACTATGGGATTTATGGTATATTCCTTATCATGGGTAATGCAGGATTTACATCACATCAACCATATGTCTTGCTGGTTTCACGCAGATTGTAGTCCCAATCGAAGTATCTATAACTAAGCAATGTTGAAGTATTTCACAGGCCTGTCCAACTCCTGAACGGTTTGCTCTACTCCCAACCGCAACGGAGCCACAAAATGCACGCTAAGCCGAGCTAATCCCTAAACCTCGGTATAGCCTAAACCGCTAAATTGCACCCTAAACCCGACGACTTAAACCTTAAGCTGTGCTTATACTTCTTAAAAGCTAGACTAGACTGTAGGTCCTCATGATACCTTGAACCCCGAGCCTTAATTCTGGACGCTGCGACGGAAAGTCTTAGGAGGTTTGCAGAACCCTCGACTTCAAGTCCCTAAAAACCCTCAACCCTAAACATCAAGCCATAAATTCTAAAGCCCTGAACCCTGAAAAGCAAAGCGCTGAACTCCAGTTTAGGGTTGGGGGTTTACGGTTTAGGCTTTTCCACAGCATTAAAAGAAACCTTGCAACCCTAAATTCGCGCAGGAGATCGCACAGCGCGTGCAGGATGGAATCGAGTGCTGAGTTGAGAGAACTGTAGAATCTCGGTGCGAAGTCGCCGGTTTAGGCTTTTTTGCGTTTAAGGGCTGAATAATGAAGCTTAAGCGGTTTAGGATTGAGCTGTATGAAGGCTGTTTCTAGGTATTCAGAAGAGGTTTGACAGGCTGTCTATATGCAGTTTTATGGAATTGTTGTAGGGTCATACATACAAGAGGTGTGCTTTCAAAATTATTTGTTTTTTTTTTAGTGGGTTATTTGGAGGATCATGCGACTGGGTTGATCGTTTATGTGTTGGTGTGATAAGTACCTGAGCTGAAAGTGCCGTAGTTCAGGTGGCCCTGGTAGAACAACAGTTCGTCCTCCAAGCCTCTACGCAGCATTGGGGGGATCTAGTGTTCTCGGAGTGTCGCAAGCTTAGGGCAGTCTTCGTGGGTCTATCTATTGCAAACCCTGATCTTACTAAGGCACTTTCAAGTCTGTGGAGAGTGGTGGTGGGATTTCGCAGGGATTTGAGGGGTTTAAGTCTGTGCTTTCAGGGTTAGGGTTTTAGCCTTTCGAGTAGAAGTTTAAGGTTCAGTACTGTTTCGGCTTAAGGTGGAACTGTTTTCATGTGGCACACGGACGCGTAGCTTTTGGGTGCTGTGTGGCGGGCGAAGCGGCCGGTCTGGAAAACACCCAAGTTGGCCTCTTCATTCCTACTGCTACTCCTTGGGGAGCTGTAGTTAACTACTGTTGATGATACAAGACAAATCCTGCATTACCCATAATAGTGACTATACCATGGTTCCCACAGCCAAGGGTCCTTGAGGTAACCTTGGTAATGCAGGATTTATATCATCCACCGTAGTAATATTTTCTGTGACTGCTACTACGGTAAACTGGAAGTCTGGGCTGCTCTGTCTATTAGTCTGCCGTTACTCCCCACTGTGGCTTTAGCACGTCTACTGCGGCGGTTGAGGCCATGACGCTGGCCAGCTTGAAAGTCGCAAAGAACCTTCGCTCTTACCCGTCTCTTGAGTTAGGTTGTTAACCTGCCAATTTGGGGTTTCCGAAAATGAGGGACCCTAATGTGGTACCCTAAATAGTAGGATCTTTATTATAAGGACCCCTAAACAAGGAAGGTACCCCTAAATTTCGGAAACTCCCATTTGGACAATCCTAAACCCTAAACCCTAAACCGTGTTCCGGCACCGAAGTTGCAAGGGAGGGCGCACCTGCCGCACGGCAGGCGCACCAGCAGAGTTCAGGGTTATAGGGCTGTCAAGGTTGATTCAACGAACAGTCCTGGGCTTCGCGATGCTTCACACATATGGGTGGTTGTCAAGATTAGGGTCCCTTCTTTGGGCTGGGTACCCTAAATGATAGGTGCCGTATTATAATAATGGGTACCCAAAAAGAGACCATAATACTGACAACCACCCATATGAATCTCTGAGCTTAACGTTTGCACTCCAACAAGTAAGGTATCGGCACAAGTGTTTGTAACTACGGTTGGGCCTTCAAGCAAGACAGACTGCCGCTTTGCAACCGACCGCCGCTGTCTCACATCCGGACTGCACAACATGCACCACTTGCAGGGCAGCGGTACGTGCTGCTTCAGGAAGTCTCCGATGCACGGTAGAGCGCTGCAGATTTAGAAATGATCTGTGCTTTTAGTCCGTATACACAACACACTACACTATACCCTACAGTGTTTAAGGCAGCCATATTTCTTGTCTTAGTTTTGGGTAAGTAGTCATGCAGGCCAGCATGCTAGAATGTTCTTGGTTCGTGCAGGGTTTAGGGCGTGCTGAATGGGTTGTTCCTGGGCCCTGGCCGTAGTCCAAAGTGTTAGACTAGACTATACTTTACTACAAGATACTTTACGATACTACAATGTAGTACAGTACAAAATAGAATAATAAGTAGTCCTAAGCGAAATGAATTGAATCCTCACCCCCCCAACTCTCGACCCGCCTCTGAATCCCTCAACTCTGAGTCCGCAAGCCAAACATCCGGGAACCTAAAGAATTGAGTCTACTTAACCTTTACAGCCAGGGTTTAGGGTTTAGGGTTTGGGAACCAGAAACCCTAAACCCCAGTAAGTAGCTGTCTGCAGCGTTTATTGCTCCCTGTCGTGAAGTCAAATTACTACGCACCGGGACTTCGTCTGGCTTGTCCGAGTTGCGAGAGCGCACACCCCAGTAAAACCCTTCTAAACCATACTATAAACCCTGGTTAGGCCCCTTACAGAACTTCTGCGCCGGGGCTTCTCCAAAGCAGCCCGGATCCCTCTTGCGAAAACTCGCCTGCGAGAGGTGGAGCCCCTGTATTCAAAAAAGGAATATGGGGGTTTCCGAAAAAGGGATCCATAAGGGTTCTTTAAAGGGATCTATAAGGGTTCTATAAAGGGTTTAGACCTTACTTTGGGGTGTTTAGAATAAGGATCCTACTATTTAGGGTGCAGGGCTGGGGTCCCCTGTTTTTGGAAACTCCCGTTTGTCTGGAGAGAAAAGCACGAGTTGATGGGGGGGCATACTCTGACAGAGATTTGGGTGGTTGTCAAAATTAGGGTCCCTTTTTGGGGTACCCTAAATAATAGGTGCCATATTATAATAGGGACCCAGTGAGGGACCACAATTTTGACAATCACCCATTTGAGAGGTTAAGAAAGGGTTGGTTTGGTTTAAAGTTTAGGAGCTGAGGTTTGATGGCTGAAGGGTTGAGAGTATTTCTTCGAGCATGAGTTTTGTATTCGGGTTTAGGGTCTTGTTCAGTATTTGGGGCTTATAGCACATTGGAAGATCATGGAGTTTACCTAGTCGGTTCTATCATGTAGGGTTATAGGTACTGTACTTGGTCTTGCTTTACTTATAAGTTGTACAACCAGCCTACCTACTGAGTACCGTGAGTTTTCAGATAAAATTTGAAGTAGGAGATGAACAGATTTGGTTTTGGCACTTTGGCATTCGAAAGCCCTTTGTCCGCAAGTTGTGTTGGCTCTTGTTGCTTACTCTGCCCTATTTCAGTGCCCATTGCTGTTTAGCACGTACATACTCACATAAGGCTGGCGCAATGCACCCGAAGCCCTTAACCCTAGAACCGCAGCTGAAATGCGGAGGCCACCGTGCCAGCATCGATTGAGCCCTTGACACCAGGGGAGCGCCGCACTCAGCATTTCGAACTGAGGGGTTGGGGCTTTGGAGTTAGGGGTTAGGGCTTGCGAACCGAGTCGGGAAAGCCACCAAGATGTAGTCATTAGGTTTGAGTACCTGGGTTGGACTCAGGTTACAACTTATGACAATAGCTACCTCACAACTCGAGATATCAAGTCTCATGTTCCTATAGGTAAGTATGCATGATCAGAAACTAAGAAGCCACCCAAACAAAGCGTTTGGGGGCAGCCCGACAGGCTGTATCGTGGGGTATCTCTCACTTGTTGGTACAGCTACACAGAAGCTTATGAGAATAGAGGCCTAGATAGTTACCTAGACTATTTTGGGGGTTCCTTGTTTTAGTTTTAGCAATCTAATGGACCCCAAAACTCTATTCTAATTATCAAGGCCCCTATATTATTAATCCCAACCTTATGGTCTTTGTTGTTTTTGCTGTGAAATCGCTGGGGTCCTGCTTTGGGATGTGTGGTGCCCAATGGGGATTCCAGAAACCCCTCGGTGCTAATTTCTGTTTTGTTTTAGTTGAAAGTCCCGGGCTGCAGATGCGACTTGTTTGCTGCAGAGTGTCGCATACATCGTAAGTTAAACTCTGCAGTTAGAAGGGTAATAGTGGTTTAATAGGAATATAATAGGGCCCTAATATGATCCTTATAGTCACTATTAAATACAGGGTGGGGGCAGCTTCTAAGTCGGCAGCTACATTTCCAAGCAGTAGAAGATTCCCCGAAAGCGTCGCACTTTTTCGGGTTAGGAGTTTTTAAGGCTCCTACGAGGTTTTGCAGCACGACGTGCGCCCATTTCCCAACATGTACCCGAGTCGCAGGTATAGGGTTTGGTCCGGATCTTGCTTCTTTCGCTCCAACTTCCGTACTTACTTCCGCCTGTACATACACAATCTCACATAAATTACATAGCATTACACAGCATAAGTTGCATTACCGTCCCCTTCACTTCCCGAGCGTAGCATGGGATGGCACTGCGTTGCATCTGCTAGCGTAGCATACCGTGCTGTGCCGCACTGTACCACACCAGGTCATGCCATGCCATGAGCCTTCCCACACACCAGACCAAATCAGACATCACGATACCACGGAGACAAACATCTAGATGGGTGGTTGTCAACACCATAATTTTGAGAATTACCCAGATAGGTATGTATGCATATAATGTATTTACAATATGAGCTACTTGCTGCTTACGAGCTGTTTCACATGACAAAGCATTTGGTCATCATCCGATTCTGAGGCCCCACTGGGATCCACTGAGAACGTTTCAAGACATTCTTGTTCAAAACGCAGTAGGCTTGATTCAAAGTCGAAAAACCTTCTCAACAGAGATAGACCACGCTTCTGAATGCTAAACCAGGAACTTGCGAGGTCATTACTGGGAGCAGAAGCTTTTTCAGCTCTTACTACGTGGTGTGGGGGGGGCGAAGCCCGAAGCCACAACCCCTCCCCACCCAAAAGCAAAAATGCGCGCCATCGTGACGGGAAGCTGGCGCTCCCAGGGATCTTAGTAACTGGAACAAGGAGGTTTCCGAGCCCCACATTTCGACTATCCATAACTGGTTCCTACACATGGGTGTGGTTCTGCTGAACTGAGCTAAATGTATGGTTTAACTTTGTAAGCTCGTCCCCAATACCAAACATGTTCCCAAACCAACCCAAAGCCCAAGGCTTTGCGCCCTCCGAAGAACCTGTCTAGGAACCCTCTAGAAGTCCTATAAGCCGCACAGCCCTCAGGCAGAATGCTGAGCGCCCCAGTTGGGGAAGGCCTCCATATCGAAGTTGAAGTAAAGCCTTTTTTGAAGGCTTTCTAGGGGTTAGAAGATGCTTCTTTCTCGGGTTGCTGATTTCGGGTGTGTTCAGGCTGTTGGGGGCTCCCAGGGCTTAGACAATATTTCTGGTGGGGTTTATGACGTGGCGTTCTCGTCTTTTACTGTTGCTTTCAGGGTTTCGGCGATATCTCCTTCAAAGCTCATGAGTCTCATTCGTTTCTTCGTGTCATTATGGTTGTCTTAGGCGCTAAACTTGATTTATGAGGTGTTTCCATCATTTCGTTATTTTCCTCTTCATGTTTGAGGGCTTCTTGTCGGGCTTCGACTTTTTTAGAGTTCGACCGTAAACCCTTAACCCTGAGCCTATTTCGATCTCCATGCTTCAAGCTGAGGGTGTCGGGCTCAGGCCTAGGCCGCACATCTTTTGGTTCATTTCTTGCGCGGCTTCGCGCCACCGTTACTTTGACCAAGCGAAGACTTTGCTTTCGGTATGGGGCTGAGTCCTAGTCTCTACATGAAGGTTTGTGCTTGGTATGATTCAGGCTTCACTTGTAGATAGGGTGATGAAAAGATGAAAACCTTACAAAAGACCCTGATCCTTTTTCGAAATCTTGGACCCTGTGGTTTTAAAGATGCACCCTGTGGCTAAGGAAGGGTTTTCGGGCCTGGTAGCCAAGCATTCCTTCCGGGAGCCCCTAAATGGGAGTTTCCGAAACTAGGGGACCCTAATATAGTACCTGTATATAGTAGGATCCTTATTGTAAGGACCTCCAAAATACGGCACCCCTAATTTTCGGAAACTGCCATAAGGGCCCCAAAATAAGGTACCCCTTACTTTTTGGAAACCCCCAAGTCCTAAACTGTAAACCCTCGGCCGGGCGAAGCACTTTGACTAGTCGACCCATAAAGGAAAGCCCAAAAAGAACGGCGACATATGGGTAGTTGTCAAAATTAGGGTCCCTCTTTAGACTCCGAACAAAAAGAACGGCGACAGAGCAGGAAGCCTATTTAGAACCCAGGGTGTCTGAATCTGCTGTGTTTGTGTATGTGGGTTGGATTGCCCTGAACCTCCGGTGTGGTTGTCGTCACCACCGTCATCAACGGCGTTTGCGACAGTTTCTGTTTCAAAGAGCCCCCCTAAACCTCAAACCCTAAACCCCTAAACCCTACAGACCTTAAACCCTAAACCATGATCGCACAGGTATTTGTTGTATTCGGTTTCGTGCTGCACATCCGCGGGCCGACGAGATGGGCACAACTGCCACAGCTTTGAGAAGTGGGTCAAGCTGTGTGAGTGAGTGAGGGAGAGACTGGGAGTGCATGATGGAGTCGTAGTCGTAGTAGCAGTGCTTGAAAGAATTTGGAACAGTCACAAAGTAGGTCGGTCTGTGCGTGTTTCTCAAATGAAGTCGTCCAAGTTCTTATTCTACCTAGACCCTGCTTGGTACGTCCCCGGAGCGAGCAGTAGCAGCAGTGGTGGTGATGGTAGTAGTAGTGGTAGTAGCAGCAGCAGGAGCCGGAGGAGGAGTGGTAGTGGCAGTGGAAGTGGCCTTCGGAGGAGAAAGGGCAGTTGGAAGCCTGACAGTGACGGCGCTGAACCCGTAAGTCCCTAACCCGGAATGCTTACACCCGAAACTAACCACTCCGTCGCAGGTTTGCGTTTCCGAGTTTCGGTTTGGGTTCTGGAGTTTACGGCTGTGTTAGATTTCGTAAAGTTCAACATGTAGGGTTCAAAGTTTAGCCTAGAGTTCACTAAACTTACTAAGCCCTGAAAGCAGCATAAGAGGTACATTACTGCTACGATCGAAATTCCTCCTGAAAGAGGGCTTATATGGAAGACTATATAGGAGATTACTTTTTCAGGATAGGGGCGAAAATAGGAGTTTGGACGACAATCATATGGGTAGTTGTCAAAATTAGGGTCTCTTTCTGGGTACCCTAAAAAATAGGTGCCGCATTATAATAGGGACCCAAAAAGGGACCATAATTTTGACAACCACCCATTTAGGCTAGGTTTGATTGCTCGGGCTTGCGTGCTTTAGGGAGTCAAAGATCAAGGCTCCGCGGAGCATGGATCTTGATGGTTAGGGCTTAAGATTCGGGCTCGCTCGTCGGTTTCACATAAGTTCGATTTTGGATACTTTACTTGCGGGGAGTGTAAGGATTATTAGGCTGGTCTTCTTGGTTTCGGATTTCAGAATTCGGGTTCACAGGCTCTCTCTGTTCGCCGTTTTTGCAAAGCCATCGGGGCTTGAGGGTGTGGGTTTTTGAATGAGTTTGCAAATGGTCCCACAATTTGTGGCCGCGATTGTCAATGTCTAGCTTGATGAACGGGTGCCGGATTGCTCCCTCCACGCCCAAAACGATGGCAATGAAACGATGAATAACGTGCTGAAAGATGAGGATGGTGATCATGATGCTGCTGATGGCGATGATGATGATGATGACGTTGATGATCATGCTGCTGCTGATGCTGACGATTCGAAACAACAATAATCCTCATGGTGACGACGGAAATAATGATCGAGATGCTCACAGCAGTGGCCAGGAAGACCCAGAATAGTGTGATCAGGGTCATGATCATGATCATCAGTGTCGTCACCATCATCATCATCATCATCATCATCATGCTGGAGGTCCTGGTGGGCAGTACCAACAGCATCGGAAGCTGACTCTTTGTCATCACCAAGACTTGGGTTCAGCTTCATGGTTTCCGCCGACTTAGTTTACCCTAATCGAACCAAGCTCTAACTCCTAATATAGGGGCCTTAATAATTAGAATGGGTTTTGGGGCCCGCTGCACCAGAATTATAGCAAGGAACCCCTAAAAAACAGCAGAGGAAATAATTAAGGCCCCTTTATTACCCCCTTGCATTCTCTGGCTTGCATACCAGGTATCGATGAGCTGGAATGAATTCTGGCGCCCGGCACGCCAACCATCCTTGATACCAATCACTTTGCGAGGAAAACAAACCGTAGAGTGCTTGGAGGGGCAGGGGACTTAGTAAGTAGGTTATAAGTAGGGTGACAAGTACCTTAAATGGAGTTACCCCAATCATAATCCTACTTATAAACGGCTTACTAAGTCCTCTGCCTTTCCAAGTAGTCTCCTGCGTCCCTAACCCCTAAGCCGCTACGAATTTGGCATCCATTCTTCGAGTACCTGTGAATTTTCGAAAATAGGGAACCTTAATACAGTACCCTAAATGGTAGGATCCTTGTTTTCTCCCCGAATATGGTAGCCCCCAATTTTCAAAAACCCCCATTTTGGAAACGACCATTTTGGAAAGGAGATAACGGTTATGATCATCGCGCTCCTATCTACCGACTAACAGGCCATCTTTCTTTCTCTTAAGGGGCTGAGTACCGAAGGGCCCAAAAAAGGGTGAACCTTTTGAAGTATGGTAGGGTTATATGAGCCCCAAAAGGTTAAAGATTACTTACTCAGCCCCTCAGTCTTTTATCTTGCTTTGAGAGTTTCCAACATCGTGATTTTTCGAATCTGATCTCCTACATGAAATAGTTGAGCATCATCATCGGGTACCGTTTTTATACCAGCTTGGATTGTATTATATACAGAAGTGTTTCGGAGCCACGGCTGGCACTTCTCGTAAATGGTTGTGCCCCCGGCGGGCTCCCCCTTTTCATGGTTCGCTCGGTGGCCTGGAGTTGAATTCCCCTCATGAAAGGTTTGGGGGGAAAAGAAATTAGAGGGGGTTTGGGTCCGGGGTTTTGAACGAAATGTTTCGAGCGAATATCTTGCACAATTTGTTCTTGCTTTTGCTTTCGAATTTGTGGGCGGAGGGTTGGGCTGGGATTGGGCTTGGGCGCCTTGGGATCTTCTCAGGCTGATATGATTGGATTAAATAATACCATACAGCTCAAAATAGAAACACTGCTGTCATGTCATTAAAGAATATCAATTCCTTATATATTTTCTTGTCCTCTCTCCCATTGGAATGAATTGGAGAGGAAGAATTTTTGCGGTAATAGATATTTTTTCTATATCTTTTTTTGAAATCAAATTATTCGATATTTAGTAAATCTTTATGAGAAAGAGAAGAAATTATCGAATAAATATACGTTAGTATTCTTGAAGATTTTGGATTTAATTATTTTTATTTGATA